>CAWUFW010002525.1:0-1200000 GCA_963921515.1 Calotriton arnoldi
ATCCTAATATGGCGAGCGTGAAGACCGCTGGCGGCGTGCGGTAAATGGGTGTTAACGCCACCGCCGGCACCGCGGTCGTGTCTCCGCCCGCCATCCTAATAGGCCCCTAAGGTTGTTATTCGAGTAATTTTTTTTACATTGGGTAATTTAATTAAATATTGTGTTATAAAATAGTATGTGTTGTAGCAATTATTTTAATAAATTTATATAAATGTTATTATCCAAATTTTTTATATTAACCTCGAGTATTAATTTTAATACTCAAGTATTAATTTTAATGCTTGTGTATTAATTTTCATTATTTACGTTTTAATACACTTCCCCACCCAAAACCCCTGTTTTCCCTGCATCCCGCTCCAGGGGTTTATTATACTAAAAAAATATATATATTGCGTTGTAAATGTGTGCGTTGTTGTAGTATGCGTTGTAATGGATCATTCAATTTAATATACTACATTTGCGTTGTAATGGTATGCGTTGCAAAAACTTGTGATGTGATGGTAGTTGCGTTGTAAAAGTTGCGTTGTAAAAGCATGCGTTGTATTTGTTTGCGTTGTAACGTCATATATTCCGCACGGCAGTGGCACCAGAGGGACTATCATCTTTCTACGCCCTTGAGAGGGCACACCGAGTCCCAGCAAGACCGCCTGCCCTGGGAACTCCCCCGAGGACGGTGATAGCAAGACTGCTACACTACCAGGATAGAGACCACATCCTGGCACAGGCCCGACGACAGGGAGAGTTAAGGGTCAATAATGTGGTGCTGCGGATATTCCCGGACTTCTCGAGGGAATTACAGCAACAGAGGAGCTCCTTCCAAGCAGTCAAGTCTAAACTTCGAAAGCTGAACTATAAATATGCCTTGAAATACCCGGCCAAACTGCGAGTGTCTACCCCGAGCGGGAATGAGTTTTTTACCACCCCACAGGAAGCATGGAGCTGCCTACAACTGCATCGAGGGGTGTCCCCCCCCCAGGGACCAACGACGTTGAGGAGGCCGCAGTGGGAGGTCTCACAGCAAGGGACCCAGGAGAGGTGCTATGGTGCCGACGCAAGCGGAGACACAGATGGAGCAACAAAGCGCAATGCAAGTTGTGGCACTGATCAGTGGGAAGACCCCAGACCAAGAAGACCGGGAAGTCGGCGGACCAGAAACAGACTCTAACTCGGAACAAGACTCAAACATTTCAGAGGCTCCGAGTGAGGAGCTCCCCGTAGTAACGCCAGGAACGGCGGATGAGATCATCTGAAGGTGCAGGTAGGGGGGTATGAGAGAACTAGAAAGGAAAAAAGAGACAACAGGACACAAGGGCGACCTTACTAAATTGGAGAGTAAATTGTTTGCTATGGAATGTCGTAACTAGGCCGAGCGGCATGCTGGTGGGCGGATGCACCTGGCGCGTCACCTGCCTTACCTCCCCCTTCTGTTGAACGTTCTTACAAGAACTTGGACTCTTAGTTTGGATGGGAGGGTACTACCTACTTGTCCTGGGGAAAGGGCGTTGAGGGAAATGTTACACTGTTGTTTTGTTTGTAAGTTGGGGTACAGCGAGTCGCATTATAGGTTTACACCAGCAGAAATGGATATCACCGTTAGCCCAGCAGGTTCAACATGATGGTATGCGGGGAGGGAGGGGAAGAGGGAAGAAATGCACATGGCTAATGTGGTAAAGTACAAGAGTGCCACCTGGAACATAAGGGGTATGCATACTATGGCTAAACGATACAAAGTGCTTTCCTATCTTAACAGGTGTGGAGTGCAGGTTGCGCTTCTTCAAGAAACTCACCTCACAGCTAAAGAAGGTCAGGCCCTGCAGAAGCGATGGAGGGGACAGGTGTTTTACACGACCTATTCGGCCTATGCCAGGGGGGTACTGATCTGGGTGAGGGCCGGAGTCCCTTTTCAAGTGCTAGATAAGCTAATAGACCCTGGGGGTAGATATGTCGCAGTGCAAGGGAGGCTGGAAGGCAGAGAAGGGAACATTATAAGTGTCTACGCCCCAAACACAGATCAAGCACAGTTTCTGACCAGATTGTCCCAACAACTTGCCCCATATCTGACCTCAACAATGCTCATGGGCGGGGATTTTAATGCGGTAACAGACACCTCCCTTGATAGGTTGCACCCCCCCTTGCAGGACTCCCTGGTCACCCGAACTGCGCGTCTGTTTAGTGACTGGCAGAGACATTGGGGGTTACTGGACTCTTGGAGGACTTTACATCCAGCTGACAGGGACTATTCATTTTTCTCAGTGACACACGACGTACACACGCAACTGGATACGTTTTTATGCACTCCAGACGTACATGGACAGGTAGTCACCGCCGAATATTTGGCTAGGACGATCTCGGATCATAATCCTATGCTGCTAGGCCTTCGCTGGGCAGGCCCTAACCCGGCCATCTCCACCTGGAAACTGCGCCCTGAGGCGCTAGAAGACCAGGTTTTTAAAGAAGGAATTCGAGAAAAGATCACACAATACTTTCAAGAGAATGCCGGAACGGCAACCTCTCACTTGCCAGAGTGGGATGCTTTTAAGATAGTGATACAAGGCCATTGCATAGCAGAAACGGCAGGGATTAGACACACACTAATAGCTAAAGTACTGGCGGCTGAAAGAGTTCTCAGGGAGCTAGAACAGAGGCGACCGGGACAGCCAGAACTGCAAGGCGAACTCCTAGAAGCCCGAGAGTCAGTAGCGTTTAACACGGAGAAGCTAAGATGTTTTGATTATTGATAATACCTAGACCGTATGCATGGGGAACGGGACAAATCAGGCTCTTTGCTGGCGTAGCTAGCCAACCCGAAAAGTAGGGGGTCCCCTACAGCAGAAATGGATGATGAGGAAGGGAACAGACTATATACCCAGGAGGAGATTAATGTAATATTCGCACGATATTATACTAAATTATACCGTAATACCTCCTAGTGCAGGGATGAGATAATAAGGGAGTATTTAGAGGGATTAGAGCTACCGCAGCTGGAACCGGGGGACGCAGAAGACCTAGGGGGCGACATCTCCATGAGAGAGGTGAAGGTGGCCATTAAACATATGGCGCGTTACAAAACGCCAGGAACAGACGGGTCACCTGTTGAATTTTATGGGACGTATGTGGAAGAGTTAGCCCCAAAGTTGGTCCTGATGTATGAAGCAGCAAGAGAATTGCAAACGCTACCAACCACCACCAAAGAAGCCCTAATAGTCCCAATCCTTAAACCTAGAAAACCAGCTCACGATAAAACAGGTTATAGGCCGTTGTCCGTGTTGAACATGAACTATAAAATATTGAGCAAGATTCTGGCAAACAGGTTATTACAGTACATGCCCCGACTGGTACATATGGACCAAGCGGGATTTATCCCAAATCGGAATACTGCCGTCAATATTAGACACCTTATGGCCATTCTGGGGGCGGAAGACTACCCCAAAGATGCAGCCGCAGTTTTTGCGGTGGACATTGAAAAGGCGTTTGATAGCCTGGAGTGGCAGTACCTATATCAGGTCCTTGAAAAGATGGGCCTAGGCGAGGGCTTTGTGAGGTGGGTGAAGTTACTGTGTGCAGACCGAAGAGCCGGAGTGCGTACAGGAAAATTTATCTCCCAGAGTCAGCGAGTGGAAAGAGGAACTCGACAGGGGTGCCCACTGTCCCCTCTGTTGTTCGCGCTAGCCATGGAGCCACTGGCATGCCGTGCTCGGACGGGGCGCGACTACGTAGGGTTGACAATAAGGGAGACTCATCACCAAATTGCGCTATATGCAGACGACCTGCTCCTTTTTCTCCAGGATACAGGGACGGACCTATACGGAGCCAAACATATGTTAGAGGATTTTGGACACCTATCGGGTTTGAGGGTGATTTGGCAAAAATCTAGATTGTTCCCTACAGCGCCGGATAGACTAGCACCGGAGGGTTTGGGGGAGCTTCAATGGGAATCCACCTGCCTAGACTACTTGGGGGTGACAGTATATCATAGCACTGCAGACTTAGTAGAAGGCAACGTGGCTAAGAGAATAAGGGCCCTCCGCTCTTCCATGGGATTCTGGGACTCATTACCGCTATCTGTGGCAGGCAGCGTGGCCCTGCTAAAAATGGTGGCACTCCCACGACTGCTATATATATTTGGGGCACTTCCGATGTGGATCCCGAACACGGTATTTAGAGATCTAACCTCACACATAATAACATTTATCTGGGGAGCTGGCTGCAGACGAGTGGCACTGGCCACGATGCAGCATTCTACGGCGACCGGGGGCCTGGCGGTCCCGGACTTCGAGGCATATTACCTTGCAGCGCAGCTCCAGTGGTTTGTGAGGTGGCTGGTGGATAGTAGGAACCCAGAACGGGCGCAATCCCCATTTATGCCAGAGATCTCAGTGCTGGCGAGAATCCTACTAAGACTAAAACAAAGGACATACAGGAGAACAGAAGAGGAAAGCGTAATTACGAGGTGCTGGGCAAGATGGCGCCAGCGAGCTAGATGCAAGGTCCCCTACTCCCCAGAGTTGCCGTTGCAAATGCTCCGATACTTACCACAGGGAGGTGACTGGACAGGGTTGGACGACTGGAAGGAAGCGGGGGCGACAGTGGTTGGAGACCTGTTTAGAGACTCTCAGTTGCTTCCATATGAGGACTTCCGGGAGGGGTTTGACCTTCCCTGAGGACACTTTTTGCTGCATAGGGCGGTCACTGAGGCGCTCAAGAAACACTGGGGCACAGGAACGACAGAACCCAAAGCATTGGATTGTTGTAGATATGTAGCTCAGTCCGCAGGCAGAATTAAGACGGTCTCCTGCATTTATAGGGCAATCAGAAGAGATGTCCAGAAGCCCCTGGAGCGGTTGAGAACACAGTGGGAGGGGGATCTGGGGGTGCCTATCCCAGAAAAAGATTGGGAAACCATTGTTGAACATACCCTTAAGATATCGATAAACGCCAGATTTAAACTCATAAACTATTTTGTTCTGCACAGAGCGTACTTAACGCTGGCACGCATAAGACGATACTTCCACGCAGATGAAGCGGCCTGCCTGAGATGTGGAGAAAAAGAGGCGCATGTATTACATATGTTCTGGGATTGCCCGAGACTGAGCGATTTTTGGGAAGAAGTACTAAACATAGTTGAAAGCGTTATAGACAGGGAGGTACCGCATACCCCAGGACACTGCATACTCCATTGGTTCCCACACACGGCCAAGACGAAGGTTACTGGGAGGTTTCAGGACCTGGGGTATGTCTTGGCAAAGCGAGAAATTGCAAGGAATTGGAAAGCCCCAAGGGGGCCAAACAGAAGGACCTGGAAAAAAAGAGCTAGAGAAGTGGACAGACACAGAAAACAGAATCTTGCAGAGAGAAGCACAGCGAGGTATAGGGAACCTAGAAACAGCAAGAGCATGGGGAGGGCTGTTAGATGACATGCGGACACCAGACCTAGATGAGGCAGAAGAAGCCCAATCGAACCCACCAACACCGGAAAGGGATAATGAGAGGAGACCCTTAAGAGACTAAGATCAAGAAGAGGTTGTTAGTTATACCCTGTCTCGCAGAAATCCCAGATAAGAATAACACAAGATAAGATAACGGTGAACACATAACGACAGAACATTCAACTACAAGTAGGCGACTTGCTGGGGGGAGGGAGGGGAAGAGTTGGGCTCTGGCCCGTTGAATTGTTTGTACGAGATTTTGCGGCAATAAGAATACTAAGAGAACACTAATGTATTTTCTACATGTATGTACAAAGCCTAATATTGTAATACTGAAGCAGAATGTAACTCAAATGCCAATAAACTCTGTTTAAAAAAAAAAAATCCTTAATCAACTGTGGTGGTGACAAATGACAAATTGCCATATGTACTGTATTTTCCTAACTACATTGTATGGTGTGGGATTTATACAGGACCACAACACCAACACTGCCCCACTGATGCATTGTCAGTGTATGAGTTACTGGCTGTTGTCAATATTTTGCAGTGGTGTGTATGTGTGTGTGCAGTCACTGGATGTTAAGAAAGCCATATGAGGGTTTAACAGAATAGGTGTATAGGTGCATTGTACTGCAGGGATTGCATGCCTCCATGGAGTGACATATCCGGGGGTTCCCAAGTGTCACACATTTTGTGTGACAATTGGGAATCTGGTGCAGCAGTGCATTGTGTCGAGGTCTACTTCAAGTGTCATCTGCATGTTAAGGATGTACTGCATCTCATGGTTTTTGTACACTTGCTCACTGATCTATCAAGGGATTAGGAAGAAGTGGGTGCACTCAAGGGCTCCTATCATGCTAGGGAAACTCACAATGGTTTAGACTTTGGATTTCACTGCACTTGTTTTCACTGAGTCAGTGGGAAACGTGTGCTGGTTCACGTGCTTCACTTGTACCACTATGAGCTGGTGAGAAAAATGAGAGTTGAAGCAACTCAAGTGCCAATATCTTACAGTGCAGGAATAAGACATTTTCTTAGACACGGAGTACTGTTATAAATTCCCCAATGATGAGATGACCGTCCAAATATATATGTTGAGCTTTAGGTTTTCTCCAATAAAACCATGACTCCATCGAAGGTGTTCATGTTCAAAAGGTACATGCTAAAAGTACATGAGCATTGATCATATTGTGAGAATTAGTTCCGGTCCTATAGTTCTGGGCTGCCTCCTGCAGGAGCATGCATGTTTGCATTGGGTGGTTGTTGGTGATGGAAATGCTTCTGTTGAAAATTTACTCTGATAATTTATATCCGATTGTGGTAGATGTTGAGAAAAGTAGTGAGTTTGTGGCTGGTGATATGTTTAGTGTGCTGTTGTTTTCAGTTGTTTGCCGAGCCATTTGCTTTTGTTACCGTGAGTGGATGACTTTTTGCAATTGTGGTTGATAGAAACATGCTTATATTCTGTGTTTCGGTGTAGGGGGTTTTCGGTGTCATAGCATGCTTACTTCTATCATTCTTAATCTACTTTTTTAATATGTATTGTATGTTATCTTTGGTTGTTATAGCAGCATGAAAACCGTTCATAATCAAATCATCATTGCATGTTTACTCTGGACGAGGTGTGTGCAATTTCTGTGCCTTATTCCTGCAATTATTTTCTTTCAGGAATACTGGAATATCTGAAAAGAGGGAGCCAATATTTGGTGCTCCACACCACTATTGTGTTAAAATATGAAAAAGCTGACAATCATTGATATCATGCACCCTTTGCAGTTATTATTAATATTTACTTTGTAAAAATAAAAACTCCTGTAACTAGATTGCGCATCTATTTCTTTTACTTGGCAATTAGGGCCAATTTAGGAATTTCTATACGAGATCTTTAACAATTGTTGACAATAGCACATGCACTATAACATGGGAATTATGCATCACACAGAAATCACAAATCAATCTGCAAAAACTCCATGGAAGGCAACATGTATAACCAGCAGGCAGAAACTGATTATGTGAATTTGGGGGATTTTGGGACATATCAGTTGTTTTCTGAAAGTCCTCTACACCATGAACTATCATCCTATCCGAGATAAATAATTGTAGATGCTCTCAGGAGAGAATTTCTTAAAATACTCTTTAACCATTTGACAATCCAAGAAGAATCTAATTTTAGCTTGTGTGTGTTGGACCTATATTATACTATTATACTTGCTGCTTCAATGTTAATTGGACAATGACCTAGAAGAAGGAGTTAGACTTTATTAGTGGTTGTATGAGTCTGATAATGAAGCAGAGCTTTTAGGTCTCACCTGAGACAACACATGTGCTGTTGCCTGCAATTCATTTTTACGTACAGGGGGCTCAGAGCCAGCCCATTGCTTACCATTGGTTGGCTTCATCGTCACTCTCATTTGCTGGCTCGTCTGTTGGTCAAGGCGTGCTAGCTTTACTTCCTTTTTGAGTATTTGTGCCTCCTCTGGAGCATGGTTAAAGTACTGCTTCCGTGCACAGTGTGTGTCCTTCCACTGCTTGCGCTTTCCGAGGTACTTTTTTTCCCCATAGTTGCATTTTGCAGTTCTCTATAGGAGAGCATGTCTTTCCTTACCTGGTCGTTGTTCCTTGCCCCATCATTATTGTTTGCATCGTTGTTGCTTGCCCCGTCCTTGTTGATTGCTCCGTCCTTGTTGGTTGCTATCCATCCTTGTGCCTTTTGCTTCGTCCGACTTTGTTGCTTGTTGCTTGCTCTGTCTGTGTTGCTTGCTCCGGCATTGTTGCTTCACCTGTCCTTGTTGATTGACTCGTCCTTGTTGTTTGCCTCGTCCCTCCCTCTCCGCTCCCATTTTGTGTTGCTTGGCCCATCCCCTTCCTGCTGTGTATTGCTTGCCCAAACCCTTCCTGCCAGAAATAAAGTGCTATGATGCGGCCATCGCTGGCCGGGTCATTGTGTTTTTTTTAATAAAAACTCCCAGCCATGAGTCCTGCGCATGCAGTGGATTCCATCATCACTTTCGATTTGTATTGTGCACACTACTGGGTGTTACTTAGATCACTCTAGTACTAATGCCCTGGTAAGTGGTGGTCCCCGTGCAATGTATTTGGCATAAATTTAGAGTATCCAGCAACCATCTAGAAATTGATGCAATGACCCATCGTCTCTTTATCTTTACTTCTTGGGAGTTTACTATTGCACTGCTACCTCACCTTGGTTCCTTAACGCATTTGAAACAAGCACCGGCAAAGCCAATCGGTCTCGTCTGTGCGAGATCTATTGCCGTTGTCAATGTTCTTTTAGCCGTGTTTTACTGCACTGCCAGTGGCGTAACACAGGCCCCCGCAGGCCCACAAGCTTCAGGGGGCCCCTGCAGCACAATACTCTGGCTGGAGAGCTCCTAATTGAGTCTGGAGGGGGCCCCTCCATGTACCTTGCAGGAGGGGGGCCTCAAGTTTCCTTATGCCAGTGAGCACCGCAGCTGCTCTGCAGCATGGGTGAAAGTTTGAAAAAGCTATGACACTGTCAACTCAGCATTTTGTGTTATGACAAAGCCAGATAGCTCTTGCTGAGCTATTTGGCTTTGCCAATGTTTTTTGTGACAGGAAGAGGTGCAATGGTTAGAAGGGGCAAGCAACAACGTGGCACCGGGTGGATGGAGCAAGCAACAATACAGCCTGACGCCGCAGTTAAAGTAAAATAAATAAAGTTGGACAAAAAAAGATCTATGATTGCGTTTTTTTAAACTTTATTTATTTATTTTACTTAAGCTGCAGCCGCATTGTTGTTTGCCACTTCCCACCTAAACCACGTAGTTGCTTGTCCCCTCTATCCCGCCCACAAAATTGAATTGCTGCCCCGCCTCTCCCGCCTCAAAAAAAAAAAATTGGCAAATAGATCTCACCTGTGCGAGAGCTATTTGGCTTTGTCAATGGTTTTTTTTGAGCCACGTTGTAGAATGCTTAAAAGTAAAAAAAAAAAAAAAAAGCCAATTGACCACATCATAGCGCTTTTTTTCAGCCATGCTGCACAGCAGCCACGCAGCTGTACAATAGGGCTTAATAAAAGCACTAACAATGCCAATACATCCAACATAGATTAAACCTATTGGCTTTGCCAATATTTTAATAGTAATCAGTATAGTATTGTTTCGGCCCAGGTTGTTTATAGAGACTGAAATAATAATAAATATCCTTCCATTATGTTTTTAGAATGTTGTTTTATTATGTTGAAACACAATTAAAAATAAATTCAACCTTTATTTTGTCACAGAAGAGGAGCGTGGATTAGAAACCTGTTCAATTGGTCCTAAGGTCAAAGGAGTCTAGAGGTCCGCAGTCAGTATGTAAGCGGACCTTGTGGGAGAGAAAATGTAAATCATGTGCGCTTAAAATATATTATTGTGCTTGATTTCCCACTTTTTTGCTCAACGGCGTGCGCGATATTTATTACCTGCATTTATTTTACCAACATACAAAAAAAAGAAACATGTTTACACTCCGGTACACTTTGCTGGAAAATTAGCGATTTGAAGCTGCATTTGACCAGCAGAAACACTACAAAAGAGCCAATTTACTATAAAACGTCATAGCACAGACTAACACAGCTCAGCGTAGCACTTAAATATAACAGTGCACAGCACCGCTGCTTCGCTCCTAAAATGTGAGTGCTGCTACATGTAAAATGGCGTAGGGTGCCACTCTTTCAGCCCATACTACTAATTAATAAATCTTCAAAGTCCAGTTCTCAAGTGAGAAACCGTTTTAGGGATGTGCTATCTGTGCAGTTACCTTGTAAAGGACCAATGGGAGAATTCAATAATCTTGGGCGTCCTATCTCTCTCTCTCACGGTTGTTCCTTACTTTCCTAAAATCGAGGTTTGCAAAGAATAGACGGCTGCAGTGGCGTAGCTAGGCACTCTGCCGCCCGTGGCGGTCCCTGCCTTTTGCCGCCGCCGAGCGCCTAAGAGCGGGGGGGCGGGGGGGGGGTGCTGGCGATAAATTTACCTGCCGCCCCCAAATCTCGTGCCGCCCGGGGCGTACCGCCCCCTCCGCCCCCCCCTTGCTACGCCAGTGGACGGCTGCACCGGCCATCTCAAACTGCAAGCCACTAAAATAACTGCGTATTTATCCGTTAAACAAATATGCGGTATCCTTACTGGGCATGGCTCGCCGGCGTCCTCAAGGGCCTGACACAAATGGCGCCTTTCCCAGGCTGGCACGACGCAAGCATTCGGCGGCAGAAATCTCTGGAGCTGTTTACGGCAGCCTTGGCAGTGCTGCAGCGCGAGGAGGAGAAAATGCTTTGATTGGTGGAGGAGTGACCCGCTGAACCCACGATATGTGCTCGCCAGCAGTCATAAGCAGCTTGCAACACAATAGCTCTATACAATGTTTTTCAGCGGCGCAGCATTCTTGTCATTTTTAGGTGGATTTGTTACTGTCGTGTCTTCAAATTACTCAGCCATTCGCAAAACACAATGGGGCCGATTCCGATCTCGGCCGGTAGTGCTCCGAATCGGATTCGGTTTTACCGGATCCGATCCGGAGCCCTATTTTCCGACCGAAGTCGTACGCGCGTCCGGGCGAGCGAGTACGATGCGTATTCGCCGACCGACTCGTCCGGGCGACCCGACCGCTCCGACCGACTGGTTCCCGGATCGTACCGCTCCGACCGACTCGCTCGGACCCGATTCGCACCGCGCAATGGAGACGTTTTCCGGCCGGGTAAGTACGATGCGCACCTCGACCGCTCCGACCGACTCGCGCCGTCCGACTCGAACTCGCTGTCGGAGCCATACTTTGGGGGTCCGTGTCGGACCCCTGTACTGCGTACCCGTGCGAGGCGCACACAGGGGGGACCCATGGGTCCCCCTACCTGTGCGTGTACGCCACAAAGCGCTTCGCGGCGTACTCGCTGTAGGGGCGCCCTTGTCCGCCTCGCACCCATTGAGGCAATGGGAGCCCGCGCACGCGTTGTGCCGACCGGCTCCCATTGAGTTCAATGGGAGTCCGACCGACTCGTGTCCGGTGGCATACGAATGCATCGGACTCGTTCGGTCGGACTGCACGGGTCCGATTCGGTCGGAAATCTCTCCGAGGCCGGCTCGG
This sequence comes from Calotriton arnoldi, assembly GCA_963921515.1. Taxonomy (NCBI): domain Eukaryota; kingdom Metazoa; phylum Chordata; class Amphibia; order Caudata; family Salamandridae; genus Calotriton; species Calotriton arnoldi. The sequence continues at coordinate 11,526 of CAWUFW010002525.1, forward strand.
TCGGAGAAATTACCGACACGAATCGGAATCGGCCCCAATGTATTAGTTGGTCTGCATCGCTTGATACATTACAGCATAAAATATACTTTCATTTAATCTCTTCTATTACTTTGAAAATATTAAATGCTAATGATCCACCAAGGGAGAATGCATGGCACATATCAAGGCCCTGATTTAATATGATTTTGTGTCGGGCTTGTGTCAGTTTTGTGGTACACTCCCGACACAAAATAATTTTCGGCATTTTAGTAAATGCAAAGTAATGCAGAGCATAGCGCTTTTGCGTCGGGTAGGCGTTACATGGGTGGAACATGGGAATTCCTATGCATCAACCCATTTATTTGAATGCAAACCCAGATTTACAAAGACTTAAACCTGAGATAGCGCCTAAATGGTGCGCCTACCTGACAGAGGCGTAACAAGGAGAAATATCTTTATTTATGCTTGTTACATTTTCTTTCCATGTGTGCTGCACTCTGCAGCATTCTACTCTACCCTTAAGACCAGCTCACTCCAAAAGAACCCCACTAAATCAATCCTATGCCTCGTATATCCTCCAGGTCGCACAACGGCTTCATCAAGACACAATGGCCCCATAACGAAGCAAAAAAGTGGTTTACTAAGAATGGTGTACCATGCACATGAGCAAATCATGAGCATCACTTCCATACCATCAATTTTGACAATGATTTAGGGGAACCCTGTTTTTTAAGTTCACTGTTAAATACAGTAAGTGCCATACTGGGAATCAATACCTGCCCCTTCTGCCCCGCAGATTCATTCTCCTTCACTGGTCACCAAATTGATTTCATTGGAACCCTTAAATGCTCTTCACACAAAACGTGTCAACAGCCAGGCAGCCCTTAAAATTACCTAAATGAAGACTACTCCCACAACGGTAACAAAGGGTATTGGATCTCATCTTCTCTATGTCACAATTCTCTCTATTCTCATGGCTTTTCTCAACCTTTCCCTCATGAGGTTTCTTGTTAACTAAATTGATCTGGGAACTGCTGCTACCTCTTAATTCCCAAACGAAACGCTCAGACTGTTCAATCCCTGACTAGTTTCTATAGCTTCAATAAATGTGAGATTAGGACATAGCGCTCTTGAAACCTTTTACTATTCATCCATGATATTATACTTGATCATGGAAGCTCTTGGTCGTAATTTATGTGTTCATAATCACAGGTTGCTGCTAACGCTCTAAGAGCCGCATCAAACTCTTGAATGGGTATTCCCTCTTACTGCCAGACTGAGTAAAAGGTACACGTGTCCATTAAAACATTTACTTTTTTTCCAGTACCGCAAGTCCACCTGCTTCATTGCATATGCAAAAATATCAATCTCACTTGCATTTTTAGAGTTGGGTGTGTCCTAAAATCTTTCAAACCTCATCCTCCCAAACAGCTTGAGGAAGGATAGGTTCATTTAGACCCATCTTGTTGACAAGATCCAGAATTATCAACTTGGCCCTTAATCTCGTCACACTCCCAGAGGGTAAGCCACGCCCGGGAAACAGATAATCTTGCTAGCCCTTTTAATGCATTCTTAACATTATTAAATCCTCTTCTTGCCCTAAGTACATGCTCTCACCTGAAAGTCATATTTTCTTTGTTTCTCATGAAGCAGCCTGTGGACTGCATGCTCCTCCTATCTTGCTGAGCTCAGTTTCTTGTTTTCTTTACTTCACATTTTATAATTGTTTTAGATGTGCTGTGGAAAAGCAATCCTCTTGTGGTAGCATCCAAAAAACAATATTGTTTCTTTATTCTTTGTATTTCATGAGGAGCAAAACCTTGTCGGCTCATGTCATGAATGACTGGCATCCCCTTGAACTGCTGACTAAGAAACAATGGCCTGGGACTCCTTCAGCTGTGCTGTGCTGTGCTTAGTGCCTTAGTACCTTTTTTTCAGTCTGCATCAAAGGAGGCAAATGTCATCCTGGCAGTGTGCCATCCATTCGCCCACTCCCCCATTCAATCTCATCATAGTGATATAAGACAGTCGTAGGGATAGGTGGGGAGATATAATTGCTTTTGGGGAGCTGCAGGTGTCACGCCTATTTAAGGTGCACAGAGCCATGGGTGTTTGCATTTATTTTATACGTAAAGGCAACCAACACATAATTGTACAGGCCCAATCCACCTGGTCCCTTTTCAACTGCTTGATAGTAAGCATTCTTTAGGGCGTTGTGGAGGCTGCATGTATTTGTGGAGGTAGTGGATACTTTCCAGATTCCCCCCTTCTCAGAAGTAAGAAGTGGGCTACACTGCTTACATTCAAGGTCTCTTTTGGTGGAAGAATAGACCTTGTGGGAGGCAGGATGGCCTCTTACCAACAGAGAGGTAAGTGTAAAATGGTTTGTTGTAATCTAAAGTTAGAGAGTAGGGTTCATCAAGAGACTTTTAAACTAAAGGATAGGTTTATTCCTATAACGCCTCAGCCATTACCAGCCCTCCACTTCTTGAGATATTGGCTCAGCTCTTCATAAGATGCATAGAACCTTCTTACATCTTGACATTCTATCTGTGTGTGTTCCCGTGCACATTCTTAAGTTACCACACATCTTCCGTCTTTATGGAGACCAATATAACACCACATGAAAGCACTTAACAAAGATAAATAAAATGTTGTAATCTAATGAAATAAGAACATTAGCTAATTATCAATATTCACAATGAACAAAGCAATCATAAACCCATCTGTCTGGTCTCACATTACGTATCCGCAGAACCTTGAGGTCATCCTCACTGAATCTGGTTTCCATCCCCAAGATATGCCGCGCCCACACAGGAGGCCGCTCCTTCCAAGTGCAGGTTGCACGTGCATGGAACCTCCTTCCTGTGACACTCAGACATCTGGCGGACGTATCCACTTTTAGGAAGATGCTCAAAACTTGGCTATTCCGAAACTTAACCTAAGGTTCCCCCGCCCAGTTGGGACAGCAGCAGACCGGTTTGAGGTTTTTCAGCGCCGGAACACTCTTCCCCGAGTAGCTGTGCGCTTTATAAATACTCTTTCATTCATTCATACTATGTTAATATTTACATCGATAAAGATGAATCTCAGAAGGAGTAGACCTCTACCTTGTTCATGTCACTTGCAACATGTCTGATATTACGCATATGTGGTGGAGTGGCAGTAGTCACTTAAATATCTAGGAATTTTAATTATTCTACTGCTCCTCCTCCAATCAGAATCTTTCCTTCCCAGCACAACACCTTTACTTCTCGGTGTCATTAGGTTTTTATGACTACCACCCTGTTAAAATTCCAAGATTTGAAAGTTTCAGTCTTCACTGCATGTGTGAGAAATGTGACAACTCTAATAGGTCTAGAATATTTTAACTTAATTTTTACACCTTTCAGGGTCTTAGTTCTAACCAAATCACCAACCTTTCACCCTTGTGACTGTTATTGCATGCTTTATGTCAAACCAATTCTTCCTTTCTTTCATTTTTTTTTTTTATTATCTCTAATCCTGTATATAGAGACTGCATCCTAGGTTTATACATTTTATCACCGAGTAGACATTTTGTGGAGTCTCTGACTGCTCTCTCAGCTTGAATGTCAATGCCTGGCCACCAAAAATTGAACCTCATTTTGGCCTTAGTCTTGTTGATCCCAAAATTCCCTTGATGTGCCATATTCACCAATAAGTGTCTGACTGTCTTTGAGGATACCAGTGCTGTACCACTGAAGATCAAACTTTGTTCAGAAATATCGTCTCTCATCTCTCAAAACCTCAGCGAACACACAGAGGAAATAACCAATCAATGAATGTGGGAATAATTAGCTAACAGTTCAAGCCAAATATGCTATGCACTTTTATTAAAGTTTTAGGAGAAGGATTCCACTGTTGTGATCATCTTAGTGGAGTAGTCTAAACAGGTCCAAAGCCCCTGTGACCCTGCCAAAAGTCTTGTACATCACCCCTTATTATACTAGCTGCATTATGCTCATTGCTCCCTTCAGGGTTCAAGCCTTTCTGAGCCATAGAAGCAACTTTTCTCTTAAACCCTTCATTTGAGGGGAAACATCGTTTACAACGCAGGCATTACAACGCAATGCCTTTACAACGCAACCATTACAACGCAGGTACACTTACATCGCATGATTTTACAACGCATGCCATTATTACGCATATATAGGTACAATGCATGCTTTTACAATGCATTGGTAAGTATTGTATGGTAAGTGTTTGTTATATTTTTAGATAATGCATGTTAAATAATTTCAGTATTATTTATTTATAAAATATAATAATTTATTTATAGTTGATTAGTTTTTATATATTTATATTGTTATTTAAGAGTTAATATGTTTGTTAATAATAATATATAATTTATGGAATAGTTATAAGTTTTGAGTATATTAATACTCAGGTATTAACAGCTTCGCCGCGATCGGAATTCCGCCCAGGTGCTGGACATTCCGATCGCGGGCGTGGTCGTGACGAGCTCAGCTCGTCATGCGCACACACCCACCGCGCAGCATGACGAGCTGAGCTCGTCATGAGCATAGAAGGGGTTAATATTAATGCTACTGTTATAATTATTATGGAAACATTTACAGAACATTTATTTTTAAATATAAGATTAATAAAATTATAATACTCAGGTATTAATTTTGTTGGTAAATATTTAATTTTGATGTTAATAATTATTTACTTAATTTTAAGGTTTAGGTTAAAATTATTAGTAAATTAACACTCAGGTATAAATAATGTTTATAAGTATTTATTTGTCTTGTAAAAACTTAAAGAAAGTATTATTAAAAACTAATTAAAGATTAATCAATATTTTAAATAAAAAAAGTACATAGAGAAAAATAAAGTTAATGTTAGGTTTAAATACTATTATTGTTAATAGTAAATTGTGATTAATATATATATTTTAATGTAAAGTATATGGAATTAATTATTAATCAATGTAAAAAAAATACATATATATAAAAAAATTACATTTAAAAATTATTATTTGGTATTTTATCTTTTTATTAAAGGTAAATAAACATGTACAAAGAAATAGGAAACAGGTCATTTCTTTTTAGTGTTAGAGTATATATTAACACATTTTATTAAAATAGTTTTGAATTTTATGTACAGTAACATTTTATAATACATTTTTTAATAACTTTCTCACGCTTTTCCATTGTTTCCAATGAGAGAAAATGTCCTTTTTTCGTTTTTACTAAAACATATGACGTCGACGCGTAGACGTAAGTTTCATTATTACGGAGATCGTCGCTGGAGGGAACAGAAGCAAGGGAGAGCTGCGTTAAGGTAAGATACATTTACATTCTTAAAAAACATAGTGTAGTGGTAATGTTTATTGTAAGGAGAGATGAGGGAGGTATATCTATTTAGTAAATGTGTTTTACGTAGGTTTCATGTGTTTTCACAAACTAATTTCCGCCATTACATGTTGCAGTAGTAGTTCCACGTCGGGTTTTTTATTTCTAAAATTACATTTGTTTGGTTAAGTGGTTAATGGTATATATATTAAACACTTAATGAAACAAAAGTGTTTTGAAATGTGTACCTTTTGGTTTAGCGGTACGTTGTTTAATAAATAACACATTTTTATCAGTTTCGTGGTTAGATGTATTTAAACTTTGGTTAAACTGTAATACAGTTTGGATGTGTTTATAAATTTTTTTCTACAGGACTTTGGCTCTAGATGGATTTAATTTTTGGAATTTGTTGCATTTTTTCTATGTAAAAAAAAATATTTCGGGATTTTTTCTTGGGTTTCCTTATTTTGGATTTCTAGCAATATGGAAATGTTATTGGATTTCGATTAGAAGTGGATTGCAATGTTGGAATTTGTTGCGTTTTTTCAGAAGAAAAATAAATTTTTCTAGATTTTTTTATTGGGTTCGTCTTTTAACATATGCACTAATTTTAGTGTGCATATTAATATATTTTTATCCGGTGATGGTTTTTTTAAATGGATTTGCTGTTTTACTATGGATTAAAGAAAAAAAGGACTCTTGGTGAAGTAATCAATGGAATGTAAGTCCAAGAGTTGAAGATAGAAAACTTCTGAAGGTAAGAAGACCCGACTTTTATTTTTAATTTTAATATTTTTTGAATATGATCAATTGAATTAGTAGGAGTAGTTTTAGGGTAAAACAGACAAGTAAAATAAATGAGTTTTAAAAGTGTAGGATGTGTGCAAGATTATCAAGGTAGTCTGAAGCCACTGTCAATGAAAATTGTTGAATTACACCCAATAGTCTTTCTGACATTTCCTTACTTCTGGTAGAAATACGTGGGTTCAGACTACCTGTTAATGATTGTGCCATTCTCATTTCTTGGAAACTTTGCTCCTTCTTCAAAATTTCCCAAAAATGATAGAAATTAGGGTGACGTTTGCCAATTGCTTTGTTGAAGGAGTTGTGCCATTCCTCTATGGCATTATTTGTTTTTTCTCCTCCTTCTAAGCAGGTCGAGTAACAGTTCCACCAGTCCACATGGAAACGTGATCTCCTTCTGTGACCCGACCTGCTTAGATGGCCAATCCATGTGTCTTCAAAATAATTTAGTATAGGTGCCAATTTATCTTCATTTGCTGTAAAATATTCAGATTCAGTAATTGAAGTGTAGTATTCGTCTACACTGTCAGGAGGAACAAAGCAAAGTGCAGTTAGTTTTTTGAGTTCAAACTGTAGTTTACTGTCTGATATATAATCCTCAATTAAGGATGTTTTTTTAAGTTTGCGCCAATATGCCTGAGAAAAGTGAAAGAAACATCCTTGAATTTGGGTTTCTGGATAGGTTTTTGTAATTGTGTTAATCATAGATATTTCAAAGTCAATTATTACTTTTCTAGGGCGTTTGTTAGATGTTTTAGATTTTATCACTGATAAAAATTCAGTGTATGTTGAGGATTGTTTATCAGGCAGTAAACTGTATACTAAGGGAATTACTGTATTGTTGATGTATGCATGAATAGTGTATATTTGGTTGAATGGATGGGGCGTGCTTTTAAACGTTACATCCATCATCCAAATATCATTGTTTTCTAACCGTACTAAATTTTGTGGTGTGCTGAATATTAGGATTCTCTTTTAAGGGTTTTCGTTGTCATGCAATAGTAAAGGTTCATTAGAAGCAGTAACAGAGAGTTCAGGTGGAATTATAATGTCAGAGTATGTTTGGGGTGTTACTCTTTGTGGGTTACTTGTCTGTTTTTGACGTTGAATAATTCTTCTCAAATTAGGTATTGTGGGCATACTACTTGCAACATGTGGGGAATTTGTTGTGATACCTCCCTTAAAAGTGAACCACAGGGTTCATTGGAGGTGGATGCAATATCTTTAATTTCATTTATTCTTTCACGAACTTCAATCTCCATTGTAGAGGCAGAGTGGTTATGGTCTGTGGTCCTTAAAACAGTGTCACCAAGAGTAACCGCTCTGCCTGTGCAATGGGTTGAGTAATATTGCACACACCTCCAATGACATCTGAGTTCAGATAGTCTCTCCTTACAATAAACATACCCACTATGGCTGAGCAGCCTGTTCCCTCTTTTGCTTTGGATGTATTTTGCTTCTTTGGATGGTGTTGCCATTTTTATCCAGTTAAGAGAAGAAAGAAATGAACAATGTTATTTATTTAACATTTTGTGATATATACCTGTTTAGAGGGAAAATGACAGTCTGTTTATATTAGTTTTTTATAGTTTACAATGTATGTATTTTTAATATCTGTTTATTGTTTTTATTTTGATGTATCTCTATTTTTGTTGTATTTCAACATAAACAATGCTGCTTTATTGGGAGGAAGGACATTTAATTAATTGTATAGGAAAATAAATCAATTTATCTTACCTTTGAATTAGATGTTGCAATGTTCTTTTGTTTTGGAAAAATTAGTTTTGAAAATAAAAATATATTTTGAGTTTTATTAGGTATATGTAGTTTACTGGTGAAGTTTCTAGTGAGAATACAATATTTCTTGATATTTGTTGGCTTTTGTTTTTGTAATCTTACCTTTATAAAACATTTTAGGTTGTTTTCCCTTTTATTTAATATTTTGAGTTGTTTTGTGGTCTGAAAAAGATTACACAAAATTAATGTTAGTGTATTAAAATTTTGTTGCCTAATTTCTCTGAAATATAATAGCATATTTTTGGTTAAGGGACAATATAATCTTGTTTTATAATTATATACAATGAACTTATTTTGATGCCAAGACTTAAATTTGTGTTTATTTGTCAACATTTCTTATTCAAGTATAATCAATTTATTTACCTGTTATATGTCTTTTTGTGTGGGAGATAAAATATATTTTCTGGAAAATAATTTCAGTACTGTTTAAAATGAAAATAATTATTGATGTGGAAATTACCTTGCTTTGGTTTGTTTTTTTCTTATTGTTTGAAGGTTAGAAAGCTGGAAAAACAAATTGAACATTGTTAATATTTTATGTTGATGATGTATTTTGTGTTTGTATGTTTGCTCATTTATTTGCTTCTTCTTAGTTGGTTATATTTGAGAGAATTACCTTGGTATATGATTTTGCTGCTGTCCAGTGGATTTTGACATTTCTTTGTTGAGATGTTGTTTATTTTTGATGTTGTATTGCAGTAATCTGTTGATATAAAAAAAAATTAGAGTAGGAATAGTAATTTTAACTTTTTAATATTATGCATGTTTATTGAAAGAAGCAGCTTTTGGAGTAAAAATATTTCTTTTAAATCTCATCACTATCCAGCATTTTCTTTGAGTCAAGCATATTTTAGAGTAGGTATAGTAATATAAATATACTAGTATCATGTACATTTTCTGAATAAAGCACCTTTTGGAGTTGGAATAGTTATTTTAACCTAAACACTATCCAGCATTTTCTGTGAGGCAAGCACCCTTTGGAGTAGGAATAGTAATTGAAACATACTACTATCCTGCACATTTTCTGAATCAAGCACCTTTTGGAGTTGGAATAGTTATTTTAACCTAAACACTATCCAGCATTTTCTGTGAGGCAAGCACCCTTTGGAGTAGGAATAGTAATTGAAACATACTACTATCCTGCACATTTTCTGAATCAAGCACCTTTTGGAGTTGGAATAGTTATTTTAACCTAAACACTATCCAGCATTTTCTGTGAGGCAAGCACCCTTTGGAGTAAGAATAGTAATTTTAACATGCTACTATCCTGCACATTTTCTGAATCAAGCAACTTTTGGAGTTGGAATAGTTATTTTAACCTAAACACTATCCAGCATTTGTTGTGATGCAAGCACCCTTTGGAGTAGGAATAGTAATTTTAACATACTGCTATCCTGCACATTTTCTGAATCAAGCACCTTTTGGAGTTGGAATAGTTATTTTAACCTAAACACTATCCAGCATTTTCTCTTAGGCAAGCACCCTTTGGAGTAGGAATAGTAATTTTAACATACTACTATCCTGCACATTTTCTGAATCAAGCAACTTTTGGAGTTGGAATAGTTATTTTAACCTAAACACTATCCAGCATTTTCTCTTAGGCAAGCACCCTTTGGAGTAGGAATAGTAATTTTAACATACTACTGTCCTGCACATTTTCTGAATCAAGCCCCTTTTGGAGTTGGAATAGTTATTTTAACCTAAACACTATCCAGCATTTTCTCTCAGGCAAGCACCTTTTGGAGTTGGAATAGTTATTTTAACCTAAACACTATCCAGCACTTTTTCTTAGGCAAGCATTTTTTGGAGTAGGAATATTAATTTTAACCTAAACACTATCCAGCAATTTCTGTGAGGCAAGCACCCTTTGGAGTAGGAATAGTAATTTTAATTTACTACTATCCAGCACATTTTCTGAATCAAGCACCTTTTGGAGTTAGAATAGTTATTTTAACCTAAACACTATCCAGCATTTTCTCTTACGCAAGCATCTTTTGGAGTTGGAATAGTAATTTTAATCTAAACACTATCCAGCATTTTTTGTGAGGCAAGCAGCCGTTGGAGTAGGAATAGTAATTTTAACATACTACTATCCTGCACATTTTCTGAATCAAGCAACTTTTGGAGTTGGAATAGTTATTTTAACCTAAACACTATCCAGCATTTTCTCTTAGGCAAGCATGTTTTGGAGTTGGAATAGTAATTTTAACATACTACTATCCTGCACATTTTCTGAATCAAGCAACTTTTGGAGTTGGAATAGTTATTTTAACCTAAACACTATCCAGCATTTTCTCTTAGGCAAGCATGTTTTGGAGTAGGAATAGTAATTTTAACATACTACTGTCCTGCACATTTTTTGAATCAAGCACCTTTTGGAGTTGAAATAGTTATTTTAACCTAAACACTATCCAGCATTTTCTCTCAGGCAAGCACCTTTTGGAGTTGGAATAGTCATTTTAACCTAAACACTATCCAGCACTTTTTCTAAGGCAAGCATCTTTTGGAGTAGGAATATTAATTTTAACCTAAACACTATCCAGCATTTTCTGTGAGGCAAGCACCCTTTGGAGTAGGAATAGTAATTTTAATTTACTACTATCCAGCACATTTTCTGAATCAAGCACCTTTTGGAGTTGGAATAGTTATTTTAACCTAAACACTATCCAGCATTTTCTCTTAGGCAAGCATCTTTTAGAGTTGGAATAGTAATTTTAATCTTAACACTATCCAGCATTTTTTGTGAGGCAAGCAGCCTTTGGAGTAGGAATAGTAATTTTAACATACTACTACCCTGCACATTTTCTGAATCAAGCACTTTTTGGAGTTGGAATAGTTATTTTAACCTAAACACTATCCAGAATTTTCTCTTAGGCAAGCATGTTTTGGAGTTGGAATAGTAATTTTAACATAAACACTATCCAGCATTTTCTGTGAGGCAAGCACCCTTTGGAGTAGGAATGGTAATTTTAACATACTACTATCCTGCACATTTTCTGAATCAAGCACCTTTTGGAGTTAGAATAGTTATTTTAACCTAAACACTATCCAGCATTTTCTCTTAGGCAAGCACCCTTTGGAGTAGGAATAGTAATTTTAACATACTACTATCCTGCACATTTTCTGAATCAAGCAACTTTTGGAGTTGGAATAGTTATTTTAACCTAAACACTATCCAGCATTTTCTCTTAGGCAAGCACCCTTTGGAGCAGAAATAGTCATTTTAACATACTACTGTCCTGCACATTTTCTGAATCAAGCTCCTTTTGGAGTTGGAATAGTTATTTTAACCTAAACACTATCCAGCACTTTTTCTTAGGCAAGCATCTTTTGGAGTAGGAATATTAATTTTAACCTAAACACTATCCAGCATTTTCTGTGAGGCAAGCACCCTTTGGAGTAGGAATAGTAATTTTAATTTACTACTATCCAGCACATTTTCTGAATCAAGCACCTTTTGGAGTTGGAATAGTTATTTTAACCTGAACACTATCCCGCATTTTCTCTTAGGCAAGCATCTTTTGGAGTTGGAATAGTAGTTTTAATCTAAACACTATCCAGCATTTTTTGTGAGGCAAGCAGCCTTTGGAGTAGGAATAGTAATTTTAACATACTACTATCCTGCACATTTTCTGAATCAAGCACTTTTTGGAGTTGGAATAGTTATTTTAACATAAACACTATCCAGCATTTTCTGTGAGGCAAGCACCCTTTGGAGTAGGAATAGTAATTTTAACATACTACTATCCTGCACATTTTCTGAATCAAGCATCTTTTGGAGTTGGAATAGTTATTTTAACCTAAACACTATCCAGCATCTTCTCTTAGGCAAGCATCTTTTGGAGTTGGAATAGTAATTTTAATCTAAACACTATCCAGCATTTTCTCTTAGGCAAGCATCTTTTAGAATTGGAATAGTAATTTTAATCTTAACACTATCCAGCATTTTTTGTGAGGCAAGCAGCCTTTGGAGTAGGAATAGTAATTTTAACATACTACTACCCTGCACATTATCTGAATCAAGCACTTTTGGAGTTGGAATAGTTATTTTAACCTAAACACTATCCAGAATTTTCTCTTAGGCAAGCATGTTTTGGAGTTGGAATAGTAATTTTAACATAAACACTATCCAGAATTTTCTGTGAGGCAAGCACCCTTTGGAGTAGGAATAGTAATTTTAACATACTACTATCCTGCACATTTTCTGAATCAAGCAACTTTTGGAGATGGAATAGTTATTTTAACCTAAACACTATCCAGCATTTTCTCTTAGGCAAGCACCCTTTGGAGTAGGAATGGTAATTTTAACATACTACTATCCTGCACATTTTCTGAATCAAGCACCTTTTGGAGTTGGAATAGTTATTTTAACCTAAACACTATCCAGCATTTTCTCTTAGGCAAGCACCCTTTGGAGTAGGAATAGTAATTTTAACATACTACTATCCTGCACATTTTCTGAATCAAGCAACTTTTGGAGTTGGAATAGATATTTTAACCTAAACACTATCCAGCATTTTCTCTTAGGCAAGCACCCTTTGGAGCAGAAATAGTCATTTTAACATACTACTGTCCTGCACATTTTCTGAATCAAGCACCTTTTGGAGTTGGAATAGTTATTTTAACCTAAACACTATTCAGCATTTTCTCTCAGGCAAGCACCTTTTGGAGTTGGAATAGTTATTTTAACCTAAACACTATCCAGCACTTTTTCTTAGGCAAGCATCTTTTGGAGTAGGAATATTAATTTTAACCTAAACACTATCCAGCATTTTCTGTGAGGCAAGCACCCTTTGGAGTAGGAATAGTAATTTTAATTTACTACTATCCAGCACATTTTCTGAATCAAGCACCTTTTGGAGTTGGAATAGTTATTTTAACCTAAACAATATCCAGCATTTTCTCTTAGGCAAGCATGTTTTGGAGTTGGAATAGTAATTTTAACATAAACACTATCCAGCATTTTCTGTGAGGCAAGCACCCTTTGGAGTAGGAATAGTAATTTTAACATACTACTATCCTGCACATTTTCTGAATCAAGCATCTTTTGGAGTTGGAATAGTTATTTTAACCTAAACACTATCCAGCACTTTTTCTTAGGCAAGCATCTTTTGGAGTAGGAATATTAATTTTAACCTAAACACTATCCAGCATTTTCTGTGAGGCAAGCACCCTTTGGAGTAGGAATAGTAATTTTAATTTACTACTATCCAGCACATTTTCTGAATCAAGCACCTTTTGGAGTTGGAATAGTTATTTTAACCTGAACACTATCCCGCATTTTCTCTTAGGCAAGCATCTTTTGGAGTTGGAATAGTAGTTTTAATCTAAACACTATCCAGCATTTTTTGTGAGGCAAGCAGCCTTTGGAGTAGGAATAGTAATTTTAACATACTACTATCCTGCACATTTTGTGAATCAAGCACTTTTTGGAGTTGGAATAGTTATTTTAACATAAACACTATCCAGCATTTTCTGTGAGGCATGCACCCTTTGGAGTAGGAATAGTAATTTTAACATACTACTATCCTGCACATTTTCTGAATCAAGCATCTTTTGGAGTTGGAATAGTTATTTTAACCTAAACACTATCCAGCATCTTCTCTTAGGCAAGCATCTTTTGGAGTTGGAATAGTAATTTTAATCTAAACACTATCCAGCATTTTCTCTTAGGCAAGCATCTTTTAGAATTGGAATAGTAATTTTAATCTTAACACTATCCAGCATTTTTTGTGAGGCAAGCAGCCTTTGGAGTAGGAATAGTAATTTTAACATACTACTACCCTGCACATTTTCTGAATCAAGCACTTTTTGGAGTTGGAATAGTTATTTTAACCTGTCCTAAACACTATCCAGAATTTTCTCTTAGGCAAGCATGTTTTGGAGTTGGAATAGTAATTTTAACATAAACACTATCCAGAATTGTCTGTGAGGCAAGCACCCTTTGGAGTAGGAATAGTAATTTTAACATACTACTATCCTGCACATTTTCTGAATCAAGCAACTTTTGGAGATGGAATAGTTATTTTAACCTAAACACTATCCAGCATTTTCTCTTAGGCAAGCACCCTTTGGAGTAGGAATGGTAATTTTAACATACTACTATCCTGCACATTTTCTGAATCAAGCACCTTTTGGAGTTGGAATAGTTATTTTAACCTAAACACTATCCAGCATTTTCTCTTAGGCAAGCACCTTTGGAGTAGGAATAGTAATTTTAACATACTACTATCCTGCACATTTTCTGAATCAAGCAACTTTTGGAGTTGGAATAGATATTTTAACCTAAACACTATCCAGCATTTTCTCTTAGGCAAGCACCCTTTGGAGCAGAAATAGTCATTTTAACATACTACTGTCCTGCACATTTTCTGAATCAAGCACCTTTTGGAGTTGGAATAGTTATTTTAACCTAAACACTATTCAGCATTTTCTCTCAGGCAAGCACCTTTTGGAGTTGGAATAGTTATTTTAACCTAAACACTATCCAGCACTTTTTCTTAGGCAAGCATCTTTTGGAGTAGGAATATTAATTTTAACCTAAACACTATCCAGCATTTTCTGTGAGGCAAGCACCCTTTGGAGTAGGAATAGTAATTTTAATTTACTACTATCCAGCACATTTTCTGAATCAAGCACCTTTTGGAGTTGGAATAGTTATTTTAACCTAAACACTATCCAGCATTTTCTCTTAGGCAAGCATGTTTTGGAGTTGGAATAGTAATTTTAACATAAACACTATCCAGCATTTTCTGTGAGGCAAGCACCCTTTGGAGTAGGAATAGTAATTTTAACATACTACTATCCTGCACATTTTCTGAATCAAGCATCTTTTGGAGTTGGAATAGTTATTTTAACCTAAACACTATCCAGCATCTTCTCTTAGGCAAGCAACTTTTGGAGTTGGAATAGTTATTTTAACCTAAACACTATCCAGCATTTTCTCTTAGGCAAGCACCCTTTGGAGTAGGAATGGTAATTTTAACATACTACTATCCTGCACATTTTCTGAATCAAGCACCTTTTGGAGTTGGAATAGTTATTTTAACCTAAACACTATCCAGCATTTTCTCTTAGGCAAGCACCCTTTGGAGTAGGAATAGTAATTTTAACATACTACTATCCTGCAAATTTTCTGAATCAAGCAACTTTTGGAGTTGGAATAGTTATTTTAACCTAAACACTATCCAGCATTTTCTCTTAGGCAAGCACCCTTTGGAGCAGAAATAGTCATTTTAACATACTACTGTCCTGCACATTTTCTGAATCAAGCACCTTTTGGAGTTGGAATAGTTATTTTAACCTAAACACTATCCAGCATTTTCTCTCAGGCAAGCACCTTTTGGAGTTGGAATAGTTATTTTAACCTAAACACTATCCAGCACTTTTTCTTAGGCAAGCATCTTTTGGAGTAGGAATATTAATTTTATCCTAAACACTATCCAGCATTTTCTGTGAGGCAAGCACCCTTTGGAGTAGGAATAGTAATTTTAATTTACTACTATCAAGCACATTTTCTGAATCAAGCACCTTTTGGAGTTGGAATAGTTATTTTAACCTAAACACTATCCCGCATTTTCTCTTAGGCAAGCATCTTTTGGAGTTGGAATAGTAGTTTTAATCTAAACACTATCCAGCATTTTTTGTGAGGCAAGCAGCCTTTGGAGTAGGAATAGTAATTTTAACATACTACTATCCTGCACATTTTGTGAATCAAGCACTTTTGGAGTTGGAATAGTTATTTTAACCTAAACACTATCCAGCATTTTCTCTTAGGCAAGCATGTTTTGGAGTTGGAATAGTAATTTTAACATAAACACTATCCAGCATTTTCTGTGAGGCAAGCACCCTTTGGAGTAGGAATAGTAATTTTAACATACTACTATCCTGCACATTTTCTGAATCAAGCATCTTTTGGAGTTGGAATAGTTATTTTAACCTAAACACTATCCAGCATTTTCTCTTAGGCAAGCATCTTTTGGAGTTGGAATAGTAATTTTAATCTAAACACTGTCCAGCATTTTCTGTGAGGCAAGCATTCTTTGGAGTAGAAATAGTAATTTTAATATATTATTGTTGTGCATATTTTTTGAGTCAAACACCTTTTGGAGTTGGAAAAGTAATTTTAACTTAAACACTATCCAGCATTTTCTGTTAGGTAAGTATTTTTTGGAGTTGGAATAGTTATTTTAACCTAAACACTATCCAGCATTTTCTTAGAGGGAAGCATAGTTTGCAGTAGGAATAGTTATTTTAACCTAAACAATATCCAGCATTTTCTCACAGGCAAGAACTGTATGGAGTAAGAATAGTGATTTAAATACATTATTATCATGCACATTTTCCGAATCAAGCAACTTTTGGAGTGGAAATAGTTATTTTAACGTAAACATTATCCAGCGTTTTCTCACAAGCAAGCTCTCTTTTTTGCACATTTTCTGAATCAAACACCTTTTGGAGTTGGAATAGTTAATTTAACTTAAACCTATCCAGCATTTTCTCACAGGCAAGCACCCTTTGGAGTAAGAATAGTAATTTTAATACTTTATTATCCTGCACATTTTTATAATCAAGTGTAAAAAAATGTTTAAACGGAAACATTATTTTAACTTTGAATATATTTTGTAAAGTGAATAATTATTTTTTTGGTGAAGTCTCGTTTGTTTTAGCATTATTTACTATGAAACAGCTATTTTACATTTTGTTTTAAACGAGAAAAAAATATGTTGTGACTTACTTTTGATATATATTGTCCCAAATAGAGTATTTTGTAAAGTTGGTTGGAAGTTGTAAAGTTTTGTAACAAACTGGAAAAAAAATAATAAGTTGGAATTTAGTTTATTTGCGTCTCTAAAAACTTGTTAAGTAGCTATACATTTCTATAGTTTGTACTTACTTTGAGTTTTAGCTGGCTTTCTTCGACGAGTAGAATTTGCAAAGTGTAATCCTACGTGCAGTCTATAGTAATTAGGTAACTACAATTTTAAAAATGGTGGATGGCTCCTTTTATACGTTTTGTTGTCTTGAACGTTATTTGAAAGTAAAATATGTTTTGCGTTTAATTTTTCTTTGTGTTTTTAATGGTGTGTGAGAATATAAATAATTATTTTGTTATGTTACTTTTCGTATCTTTTTATTTTAGTAGGTTTTAACATCCGTTTTGGCTATTTCCGGGTCACAGTAATTTAATTGAAAGAGTTGTAGGACTTTTTTTTCGTATTTGTAAAACTGAACTTTTTTTTGTTGTTGTTGGTATTAGTTGTGTATTATACTGTTTTTGTTATGTGAAGATTTACGATTTATTAATAGTAGCTTAATTTGTGTTAATAAGTAGTGTTTTAATGTTTGTGTTTTTTTTTGTGTTTACATATTAAAAATTTGAAAATGTTCGTTAAATGTATGTTATGTTAAAATATCGTAAATAAATTAGTTTATATTAATTTAAGTTTTCTGTTTAATTTATATGTGTATTATGCATTTTGGAAATGTTTATTAAAATTATAAAGTAAAAAAATTCTGAAAAGAATACTCAAGTATTAATGTTGTTATCCGAGTATTTTTTTCATATTGGGTAATTTAATTAAATATTGTGTTATAAAATAGTATGTGTTGTAGCAATTATTTTAATAAATTTATATACATGTTATTATCTAAATTTTTAATATTAGCCCCGAGTATTAATTTTAATACTCGAGTATTAATTTTAATGCTTGTGTATTAATTTTCATTATTTACGTTTTAATACACTTCCCCACCCAAAACCCCTGTTTTCCCTGCATCCCGCTCCAGGTGACTTTTATACTAAAAATATATATATATTGCGTTGTAAATGTGTGCGTTGTTGTAGTATGCGTTGTAATGGATCAATCAATTTAATATACTACATTTGCGTTGTAATGGTATGCGTTGCAAAAACTTGCGATGTGATGGTAGTTGCGTTGTAAAAGTTCCGTTGTAAAAGCATGCGTTGTATTTGTTTGCGTTGTAACGTCATATATTCTCATTTGAGAGGTGCTTACAAGAATTTATAAAGAAGAATCCCATGTCCTTTTAAAATTTAAAGCAACATTTATTCTCGGGATGTAGAGGTTGGGGCCTTGTGTGCTAGCTGGCTGGCGATCTGTTAATGATGAATATTCCTGAACCTTTGATCCTTTAGATAAGATTTTTCTTATATTTATAATTACATAACATGTTTTGTTGTTCTACACCTGCTGACCCACATCCAAAGACCTTGCTAGTTTGGGTCCAATGTCATAAGGAAGCAGGGCTTTTCTGTACTGCTGTCTTATGACAACTGGATGGGGCCTAACAGATAGATTGGTCGACCACGGAGCTGGGGAACTGGGTTTGAGTCTCGACAGGGATGCTCAACATCCTGTGATTCTGGGCAAATCACTTAATTTTCTCTTGCCTAACACAAACGGTGAATGTGTCCATCTGTAACGCAACTGGTGCTCATGTAGAGCACTCTGATACCTACGGGTCTAGTTTGCGCTATATAAAACTAAAAAAAAAAAGTGGACTTTAGATTGATCTCCAATTGGTGGGATACCTGTAGCACTACTGGCAGGGACTTGATTGCCCGTTACCCCTGCGGTCATCAACAGCAGGTTTCACTCTGTTAATACATGACAGGTACTTTGTTCCAGTAGCTTGTCTCTGATATCTGTATGGTACTGTGAATTCCAGAAACTGGTAGGTTGGTTGCTGAGGTGTAACAAGTTGTCTGACTGACTGAAGTTTGATCCATTGTTCAGCTGTCTGACTGTACTAGAGCTAGAGAACCAGTGAAGGCACCTGGGCTCCTGCCTGCTAGTTGCCAGCTCCTGTTGCCAATGCCAGCTTCTCTCTGCCATTCTCTCGCTCTTGACAATTCATTTCTGCCTAGTTTCACCACCATTGCCAGGTCTCCTGCTCTCCCATTCCCTCCTCCATTGAAGCCCCGCCCACCCCAGGACCTACTTAATGCAGGCACTGCCCGACTGCAGTGAAAAGGCACCTGGGCTTCTGCCTGCTAGTTGCCTGCTCCTTTTGCAAGGACCAGCTTCTCTCTGCATTCCTCTCGCTCTTGGGAGCTCATTGCCGCCTAGTTTCACCACTAGTACCAGGTCTGCCACGCTCCCATTCCCACCACCGTCGAAGCCCTACCCACTCAAGGACCTACTTAATGCAGGCTGCTGCACAAGCGCACAGTGGGCGAGCTGAAGACAAACCAAAGACATGCCCGTCTGCGCTTAGACTGCGGCCATCGCCAGGAACCCAGAACCCCACACCATTCGACGCAAGACCACCATCATAGCCTCTGCAGACACCGGAGCCAATGAACATCTTCTCTACTCTGCTGCCTTCCTCCATGGTCTCAACACCACACACCGGTCTTCACTCTGCTATCACGCATCTCCCTGCACCACGGTAGGGCCTTTCACCTGCACCCACTGCAATTTCAGCTGTGACACCTGACGCGCCGACACAACCGCCACCAAGCAACCAACACACGTCACCAAAAACGCCGCTCGACACCACCACCAACCCACACCATCTGTTGACAATGCTCCTCAGCATCTGCACACTCGGGAAACACTCCCCCAAAATCTGGGAGCTGCTAAACAGCAACGTACCCGACCATCTCTTCCTAACAGCAACTTGGCTACACCCAGCATCCAACCCAGACATTGCCGCAACCATCCTGCCCGCCTACAAAATCATACACTAAGACCATACCCACAAACCAGATGGAGGACTTGAGATCATCCACAAAAGCGCGATTGACTGCACCATCTCCACGGACTTAGACATCAACCTCATGGAACACTTACACTTCAAAATACAAACAGACAACAATACCACTCTAAAGGGAACCCTCGCCTACTATCCACAGAGGAATTATGCAACCACATTGCAGACTTCCTCGCTTCCCTCTCAATCAGATCAAGAAACTTTATCCTCCTAGGAGACCTCACCTTTCACCTGGAAGACAACACAGGCCCCAACTCCACGGCACTCCTCGAAAGCCTCAGCAACCTAGGACTCACCCAGATAGTCCATGTACCTACCTACATAGCCGGCCATATCCTCGACTCAATCTTCTCCTCCAACAACAGGATCACCATCACCCACATAACACCGCTCACATGGTCAGACCACTACATTGTCCACTTCAGGATACCCACCCACTGAGTCCCTCTCCAAAACAAAACCAGCACACGGCAGAGTATCCAAAGAAGAATGGACCAAAACTCTACAGGCTCACCCACCCTAGCCACACCGGAAACACCGATGGCAACACGAAAATCTTGAATGTCTGCATCACCGACTGCACCAACCACCTCCCATCACCCCATATCAACACCAACAAGAACAACAACAAATGTCCCAACTGGTACACGAACAACCTCAGGGATTCCGAATGCCGCTGTAATCAACCCAAAAGAAAATCGAGACTAAAAAAACACCACCGCAAGACTCACGCACAAAACTGCCCTTAACCTCTACCACAAACAACCACTATACACAAAGAAAAGAGCCCTTACCCTCAGATTCGAAGCTAACTCTAACAACTGCAAAGAACTCTTTACCATCGTCAAGGAGTTCTCCAATCCCGCTGCCGCCAACAGTGACATTACCCCATCCCAAACTGTGATGCCCTCTCAAACTTCTTTGACCAGAAGATTGCCATGATCTAAAACAAATTTGACCCTCACCCCACCAAACCAGAACTCCTTGACTAGCCAAACCATGCCACCACCGCCAAACAGAAGACCGACAACTGGAAACCCCTCTTGAACATAGACACCAATGCCCTGATGAAAACCAGCCACTCAGGAGCCCCTCTAACAACTGCCCCCACTTCATCTCCAACCTAGGAAGCAGCATCATCTCCACTGCTCTCACCACAATCATCAACTCCTCCCTAATCGGTGCCACCTACCCGGTAAACTGGAAAAATGCACGAGTCACCGTCCTTTTAAAGAAGCCATCATCAGACCCCAACACCCTCAGCAACTGCAGACCCATCTCACTCCTACCTTTCCCATCCAAAGTCATGGAGAAAGCCATCAACATTCAACTTTCTGACCACCTAAAGTGCCACCAACTCCTCAACAGATCTTATTCAGGCTTCCGCCCCAACCACAGAACTGAAAAAGCCCTCATTGAGGCCAGCGATGACATCAAAAGCATCCTCAACAGAGGAGAAACAGCTGCCCTCATTCTCCTCAACCTCTCCGCAGCCTTCGACACCATCTCCCACAACACACTCATCAGAAGGCTTCAGCTCCTGGGCATCCGCAGGGCCCTGTTGCAGATTCTGTTACCATATGCATTTTCCTACCATTGCACTAGGGCAGATAGGGCAGAATGAAGGCCTGGGGCCATCCTCCTTCCTCATGAAAAGAACACAATGCATGATACTACATCCCTACACCTCAGAACCCAAAAATCTCAGCTGTGGGGTCCCTCAAGGCTCTCTCAGCCTAACGCTCCTCAATATATATATGGCACCCCTCACAGACATCGTCAGATTGCACAGCATCAGTATCATCTCATACACTGACGACACTCAGCTGAATCTCTCCCTAACGGACAGATCTAACGCTGCCAAAACCAACTTAGACAACTACATGAGCAATGTTGCATCAAGGATGAGTAACAACTGCCTACAGCTCAACTCAGACAAAACCGAAGTCCTGATTTTTTAAAACAACCACTCCCCTTAGGATGGCTCATGGTGGGCCTCCGAACTGGGCTCCCACTCACCCCTACTGAACATGGCAAGAACCTCAGGATCATCCTAGACACCAACCTCACCATGAATAAACAGATCAACGCCATCTCCTCATCATGCTTCCACAGCAAGATCTTCAAATGGATCCCTATGAACACTAGGTGAATGGTCACCCAGGCTCTAATCACAAGCAGACTTGACTACGGAAACGCCCTCTACGCTAAAATCCCAGCCCGTGTCCTACACCGCCTCCAAACCACCCAGAACACCGCCGCCAGACTCATCTTGGACGTCCCACGAAATGCCCACATCTCACCACATCTCAACACACTCCGCTTGCTCCCAGTCCAGGAAAGATGTGAATTCAAGCTGCTCATGTTCGCCTACAAAGTCCTCCACAAAATTGGACCAGCATACCTCAACCATTTCATTCTGCCAACCCACCAGACACCTTTGGTCAGCCTCCCAGGCTACTTCGTGCACCTCTTGCATCAAGAATACCAGATGTGGTGGATGATCCTTCTCACACATTGCAGCCAAAGCCTGGAACGACCTCCCGCTACACCTCAGAACTGCCCCTCCCTCCTGGACTTTCCAAAGTAGCTCAAGACCTGGTTTTTCAAGAAAAAACAGGTATGGTTCCATCCATCCACCTTTCTCAGGACCTCACCTTACTCAGGGCCTGGATACCCTTGTCGGTGATTAGCTGCACTTTACAAATCCACATAAAATCTTTGTCTTATGGACTATGACAGTTCCCCCTCGGTATGAAAAAGGCCTCGCAGAGGAAGCTTAATGATGCCTCGATGTGGCTTGGGGGTTTCTATCTCAGCTGGCTCCAGTTTCCTGACACAGCTGTCTGCAGATGAGCACTTTCGTTGTGTATATATTATTGTTAAAGAAGTAGTTATGTGAAAAGACCAGCCAATCCCTTTTCTCATATTCGAGGGTGGCATTCGAGACTGCTATTAGTATTAGTATTCCCTGTTCAATGACTGGTTGAACCAAACTGTCTTCTGACTCACCAATGACTATGGAAGAGCTTTTGATTTACACAGTAACAAACCTACTGAAATTGATGAGGGTTTGATGTTACCTGTAGGAAGCCTGTAGCAGGATGTTGGCGAGGTGGCTATAATAGGCTGATCTATGTGCAAGTATTACTGTTGTATGGAGGACTGTAGAGCCAGGTTACAAGGAAAAGATAGCCCTGATTACACCTACATCTACTATTCTAAAAATCATAAATTTGGATTTAAAATTGTAAAAAAGAGCATCTGCTTGATAATTTTCCTATGTTTTTCAAACCCATGAGTAAGTGATTTGTAGTACTATGGTAGCTGCAACATAACCTCTCTTATAAGCATACAGTGCCTCGCTATGATGTGCATGCTCATAAACTATTGACTCAAGGTTTTGGAATTTCCCATTACCTACTGCTTTTTCAAATGTAATATTTTTAAATACATTTTATTCATGCATTTTCAACATAGGCAACATATATAAAAACACAGTCAAGAGTCATTTGTGTTGAGTACAAGTGGGGTTTTGCTCAGTCAGCCCGGAGGCTCGACTACTGGCATGTCGTGTTCGGCAATGCACTGGGCTGTGCAGTGTCAGATGTCACTTTGATTAACATTACACACATTCACCCTGTCATGATCCGTTATCATAGATTACAACAAAAGTGTAATTATAAGTGCCCCTTTTAGGTCTCGCCTAGGCAGCGATTGCGGTGTCTCTTGAGACATGCTGTATTCAGGTATCGACTTGAAGCTTCTCCTATTTCCCGTTTATCTTTTCAATTGGCTCCTCTTACTGTCCTTTGTAAATGGTGGCTTTTGATTAGTGAATAGGCTTAGTAGTCCCTCCTTAGTACCTCCTCTTCTCCTTTTGTAACCTCCCATGAGGACTGCCCCTGTAACGTGTTGTTACTCTGGATGTTTTATTTGCAGTCTGTGAGCACTATTTTATTAAATCTCTTTCCCCTATTGCATCCACAACATGCTCTCCTACAACCTGCAACCGCTTTTTTTTATTTATTTCAACGGCTTGGCACGCTGCTCCTTATATCTTATATTTTTTGCTTCAACAATGGCAGCCGTAACATTAACGCTGCTCACGCCATAATTAATTAATCGTTTTTGAAAGCAGCGCGATTTTAAGCAGCGCTTTGTGTTCTTTTTCAACACCGCCGCATGCTTCATGTTCAAGCATGGTGGCCATGCATTTCTTTTGCTATGCGCGGCTCGACCAAATCAATCAACACACTCGCAAAACAGATAGTCAACAATGGCACCCATGCGTCTGGAGCTTATTCAAACTCTCCAGGTCACAGCCCCTGGCACCGCGCTTTAGGTTTGAGCACAGCGCCCACTTTCAGATTAACAACACAGGTGCTGCGCTTTATGTTGCAGGACGGCGCCCGCCTTTTAGGGTGACCAACCGTCTGTAAATTTCAGGGACCACCCATTATTTGGGCCTCTTGTCCGTTGTCCGTGAACAATTCTTTCACAGACGCCTTTTGTCCGTTATTTCAGACATTGGAGCGAGCATGAGAGGACTGTAACTCTCACTGCAGAGGCCAGCTCGCGCTTCTGCTGTGAACTTCAAGGGCATGCACCTGTCCCTCCCCGACCTGGCACAGATTACTGTCGGCCCATTATAATTCTGTGTGTTGGCCTAATTATCTAATACAGAATGATAATGGGCCTCTCTGCACAGTGATAGCATTTGCTGGGCCTCCTCCTGCCAGAGCCTAGGGCATGGCATTCTGCTTTTGTTTAGCGGCTGGTGTCTCCTCACAAGGGGCCAAGCTCTGGGGAGGTGGAGGTTTCATTTATATATCAAATGCTGAGCCAATTGAAAATCCAGTTGAATAAGAAAAAGCCATAATTTATAAAATACTGGTGAAAATGGGTAAAGAAACATTTTAAAATAACAAAGTGGATGAGTGAAAAACAAATTAAGTAAAAAAAAAAGAGGGGAATATTTTATCAACATTTATGAAACAGTGCAAGCTGTAAAAGCATTTTGAAATGACCAAACAGGCACGTGTCAGTTATAAGAGATGTGTTAGGAGCATCACATCACACCACTTGCTTGTGTTTTGTACATTAGTATGCCCTTAAAACACTTTGGGGTCGATTCCGATTCGGGCCGGAAAACGTACCGACCGACTCGGAGCCGGAATTAATTCCGACCGACACGTACCGGTGCAGCCCGACCCGCAAAGTACGATGAGAAGCGTGCAAAACCCGACCGACTCGTACGGAACACAAGCCGAACGACCGAGCCGCGCGGAAAACAGCAATCCGGCCGGAAAAACACGCGAATCGAACCGACCGACACGCACCCGGAACAATCCCGAACAAAACGTACCCGCGAACTCCTACCCGCCAAGTACGATGCAACGCGTGGAAAACACGACCGAGTCGCACGGAGGACAAGCCGTCACGACCGACACGCATACAAAACTGCGAGCCGAAGCAACCCAAAACACCGCGACCGACGCGTACGCAGCCTAGAAAACAGCACAAACACAGCGTGAATGAATCGGAGAAACTCGTACGAGACAACTGCAGGGTCCGACTCGGTCACAAGAACGTCTCCTACATGCACAAAAAGTACAAAGGGAAAATACACAAAAAAAAGGCCAAACAAGCAATTACAAAGCCAATAAATACTGGGGGGGCAGGGAACAAAGACACACCCACAACTCCACCCATATAAAGGACACAAATCACTACCATGATCCTTTGCAAATTCAAATTACCTGCCAGCACTCAACAGACAGCAACCACACACCCACAGCTCATCCATCACACAAGCCACACACCATCAGCACCTCAACAAATAGCAACCTCACATACACCCAGCAAAACACACACTCACACACCTTCACCTGCACACCAACACACACATCACTCACCATCACCACCCATCCCCATGCCCCCAAAGAAGAATCATAAGTTCCTAGATAGTGAATTGGAAGTCCTGGTAGATGAGATCCTCAGGGTAGAGCCACAGCTGTTTGGTACACTGGTCCAACAGACACCCATGTCGCAGAAAACCAAGATGTGGGAGAGGATCGTCGACAGGGTGAATGCACAATCACCATGTTTGCGCACAAAGATAGACATCCAGAACAGGTGGTATGACGTGCGCAGGAGGGTCAGGGAGCTGTTGAAGAAGGACTACCTCTTGAGCCAACACACCGGCAGTGGCCCTCCTGCCAAGCCAGTATACCTCAGGCCCTGGGAGGAGAAGGTGCGGGCCATCCTACCACCATTGAGCGTATATGGACTAGAAAACATCCCAGAGCCTGGTGAGTACACAACAAATGTACACAATATTGTGCGACAATACACACACATCACTGTCAAGGGAGAGTCAAACCATGCACCCTTAGCAAATACACAGCAACCAGAACAGAATCATCCCAAAATGTGTATGTCAGTCAGATAAACACAACACATGCCATCTCATAGTGACATATAACTGTGTCATCACATGTACAAACACAACTACAGCTAGGCAGTGGCACAAATATAACTAACAAACACATCCAGACATGTAGCCACCACTACAACACCACCACACAGTGAAGCCCACTGAAAGGAAGGAATTCTGTGTATGCTGGGCAAGTCAGTGTTGCCAATAGCATCATGGGAGTCGTAGTCACAGATATTGCCCACCCTCACAATGCGCACATCAACACCACCATGAACCATGCTCACATCACAGGGAGTGGAAAACAACTGACAAGATGGCTGACACTGGCTACTGCTGTGGGGAGCACAAGGTCCTGCTGGCAACTGTGCACCAACCAACAGCAGGACACCACTGACTGACATCTTGCCATTGCTCTCACACACAGTGAAGTCCACCCAAAAGCAAGTAATTATGGGCATGCTGGGAAGTGGGGTGGAGGCAATAGCATGATGGGAGTGGTAGTCACAGATATTGGTCACCCCCACAACTGTCCCATCAACACCACCCTGAACCATGCGCACATCACAGGGAGTGGAAAAAAAATCACAAGATGGCTGACACTGGCTACTGCTGTGGGGAGCACAAGGCCCTGCTGGCAACTGTGCACCAACCAACAGCAGGACACCACTGACTGACATCCTGAAAGACAACTTGCACTCCCTGCAATGGAAGCACATTCCATGGTGGAATATCTGGCTGGGTGGGAAGGAGGGCCGGATGTCAACCAAATACAACCAATGCAGACCATGTACACACCCCAACATTCACATAGAAATGCCCAAATAATGCAGGACAATGTGCTACACCAATATCAACCCCTGACTGTGACAACTTAGGACAATGCAATGTACAGGCCCGCATCCAGAGGCACAGTCACAACTGTCAGGTGTGTCAACCATTGATGCCTGCAGAAACATAACATACATTGTGTGTGTCTCCCAAAAACAGGTGATGATGGGGACACAGCAGCAGACGCTGAGGAGTCCCCGTCCCAGGCTCAAGAGGATACGGAGCTCACTGGTGTGGAACAGCCTCTGCCCTCCTTGGATGAAGAAGACCCACCTGGCACCTCCGGAGTAAGTCATCATGCAGCACCAGCAGGACCACCAGCTGCACCCCTGCACCCACCCCTCCAATGACTGTCAACACACATACCACCCCTGCCGACATGGACAGACCAAGGAGCACCACCACCACCACCAGCACAGGGACCCTGGACCAACGTGGGGCCATGGACACCAACACCACCAACAACCCCCAAGGGGGCCCAGGGTCACCTGTGCGTGCCACCTCAGGTACTGCACGTGTCGCCAGGGGTGGTGGGAGGGGTGGGAGACATAGGTCGCTGCTCGCAGAGGGTCTGGACTGCATGATGACCCACAACTGGCACGCATAGCCGATGCGTACCAGTCCAGCACCGGAGAGCTCAGCCAGGTAGTGGGGCTCCTCAGGGACATTAAACAGCAGCAGGCTGCCCATCATGCCCGCTTGGACTCACACATGTCCCGCGTGGAGTCCAAGTGGGACACACTGCAAGAGATGACGGCGGTGCATAGGGACATATTACAATGCCTCCGCCAGATGAGCAGCAACCAGTCAACACCTCCCTGTGTGCCCACAACATCTGCTGCTGAAACAACTGCAACTGCCACAGGGTGGCAGGATGACTCTGGCGGAGAGTCCCCTGCACCGCAGCAGCCTGCACTTGAGGGTCCCCCCAAAGAAGAGGGGTCGTCCGTGGAAGGACAACTGAGAGGCTGATGGCCATGCACAACCCCCAGGAAGCCAACACCTGTTCTGGATAATCACCTTTGTGCGCAAACTGTTCACCCTGTTGACTGCAACACAACTCCCCACATGACATGGGGAGTACAAGTTGGACCAATGTCTCAGATGACTGTGGACTTGATACAGGACATTTCTGCTACCAGGACTTCCAATTCATCTAGGAACTTTGGATTGCAATCAAAATGTACAGCACTCACCATCCTGTGCACTATTCACACACATGTATGACAATAAACACACTAATACACCATACCTGCCTCTGTCGTGATTCCAACGTGGTTTCTGTCATGGAGATGATGACCAGCGAAATTACACTGTGCATGCTAACTGCTACAGCAAGTACAAAACAGGCATGTGAGTCATGGCAACGTGACACATATGAGGGAGACACACCACCAGGGCTACACAACAAATACACACCTAGGCCATCTGACTCATTGCCTACACTGATGTTGCCAGGAAATACAGTGCAATGCACAGACACAACACCTATTCACAGTCTTAGTCAACTAGCCCACTGGTGCAGTAAGCAAATGTCAGTCAAATGTGTGACCACAGACAACGCACATCACAAAGTGAAGCACAGGTTTATTACACATTTGCAACATGTTGTAACCACTACAGATGCAAGGTAATCCCACCTGGCAGCGGGCACACAGTCAACAAGTGTAGAAGGAAAGAAGTCCATGGGTGTGGCGCACATCACCTGTAGGGACACGACAGCTACCACCCTGGAAGTCGAATCACGGTGTCGGGGATCACAGTTGACCAAACGACTCTGAAAGTACCCTGTGAAGGACAGAAATGACACACAGTCAAAAGCACTGAAGAACAGGACAGAACTGCAATACTCATGCCCAATACATGTCACAAGATACCCACCCAGAACCAAGTTAGCATGTCAACACTGTTGGGGAGTACAGACTACCTGTAAGGACACATCACTACACGCATACAGTCATGTAGCCCATGGACACACTCAAACAGCACCAGAGCACCACCAACACATATCATGCAAACTCACATCATTGACATGACATCTCTGGATACTCACATTCAGCTGAAGAAGTTGGTGATGAGCTGTGTGCGGACATCACCATCACCATCATCATCATCATCACTGGCATCGTGGTCCAGGCCAGGATCCTCCACAGGTGGCAGATGTTGGTCATCGTCATCCAGGATGAGAGGCAACTCCTTCCGCATTGCCAGGTTATGCAGCATGCAGCAGACGATGACAATCTTGCACACCTTTGCTGGGGCATATGGGAGGGCCCCTCCTGTCTTGTCCAGGCAGCGGAAGCGGCTCTTGAGGAGACCAAATGTCCGCTCAATCACTCTCCTCGTCCGACCATGTGCCTCATTGTAGCGCATCTGGGTTGGTGTCACAGGGTTCCTGAGGGGCGTCAGCAACCACGGCATGTTGGGGTATCCGGAGTCACCTGCATACAGACAATTGCACATTAGCTGAGTTGGAAAAGAGGGTGGAACACTACATTGCAGAACACACACAATGGTACAAAGTCAGTACACACCAACAAGCCAGGCACGCTGGTTCCGCATCTGTGACATCATCCTCGGGATGCGACTACTCCTCATCACGTAGGCATCGTGTGCAGAACCGGGGAAACGGGCACACACGTGTGAGATGCTCATATCTGCAAGACAGACCACCAGTGCATTGACCGAGTGGTAGTGTTTGCGGTTCCTGTATGCCTGCTCTTGGGCCTGTGGTGGTACCAAAGCCACATGTGTCCCATCAATGGAGCCAATGACATGCAGCATCCTCCCCAGGGCATAGAAGTCACTCTTCACGTCAGTGAGTTGTTGGAGTCTAGGGAAATAGATGTACTGGTTCAGGTATATCAACATAGCCTCCAAAACATCGCGGAGCACACGGCTGAACATGGTCTGTGACATCCCACCAGCAGTCGCCACAGTGTGTTGAAAGGTACCGGTGGCAAAGAAGTGTAGGGCTGCCATCACCTTCACCTTGGGGGTCAGCGCTGTAGGGTACGGCCGGCCAGGTTGCAAATGTGGTGCCAAGCGCACTGCCAAATCCTCAATCAGCTGCCTGGTGAAGCGGTACCGTCGGATGCTGTCACGTTCCACCATCGTTGCCAGGTCAGGGAATGGTCTATGGACAGCTGGTGCCCTGCAGTGCATAGGTGAAGAAAGAAAGATTGTCAGTCACCCCACATATGTGGCATTGAACACACTCAATATCACATGATACATCATTATGAGGCACAAGTACATGATGTGTGCAGTTCCGTAAGGACATGTATGGCACATACATGGCCAACATCTAACATCACAGTTCAACAAGTGGCATCAATAAGTCCCAGGTTGTGCCATTGGATATCATGAGGCCGTGTCACAGTTCCCATCTCCTGCTGCCACGTTACAAACACACCCCACAGTGACATGTGAGGACAGATGTACCCCAGGCATCACAGCTCAACGACAGGTAGATTCCCAGGGACCCTGTATTGCCACATGGACATTGGCATGACATGGTGTATCATGTATACACCACAGCAAAACAACCATGACCCCCACAGGTAGTGGTCCCTGTTGCCTCGGCAGGACAGACATGGACGTCTGTGACACACACACGCACAACATCAAAGTCCATGCACAAACAACGTGGATGTGGAGACTGTCTCCCATTGTGCACATGAAATCAGAGACATTGTAAACACAACATGCACACAGACTGTGGAGGACCATCACTATTGTGCCAATGGGTCACAGTCGGTGTATGACATACACATACACCACCGTGAAATGTGACCATGCCACATGCTCAGATATGAACAGTTGCACATCACAGTGGTCATGTACACGAAACACCAAGGATTCTGTCCCCATGAACACGTGCACAGCCTGGGGGTGGCTTCCCCCAAGTGACACCCACAGAACAACATGTTCACCCCATACACGAATAGGTAATGCAGCCTTACATGCCTTAGGATACAGTTTGGACAGGCTGTGGTGTTGTAGGTGTGCCCCTCACTCCCTGGGAAGTATATGTGGCTGGCATATGTTCACCTGTGACAGGCATGGTGACATATGCCAGTGACTTGTACAGGGACGCGTTGGACAGCAATGGACCGATCGGTGCGCACACATTGGCCATTGCATTCAATGTGTGCTGGTACGCGTTGTATTCGCAATACGCGTTGGACAGCAATGGACCGATCAGTGCGCACACATTGGCCATTGCATTCAATGTGTGCTGGTACGCGTTGTATTCGCAATACGCGTTGGACAGCAATGGACCGATCGGTGCGCACACATTGGCCATTGCATTCAATGTGTGCGGGTACGCGTTGTATCCTGGGTACGCGTTGAACAGCAATGGACCGATCGGTGTGCCCGGCCGGCCCATTGCATTTAATGTGTGCGGGTACGCGTTGTATCCTGGGTACGCGTTGAACAGCAATGGACCGATCGGTGTGCCCGGCCGGCCCATTGCATTCAATGTGTGCGGGTACGCGTTGTATCCTAGGTACGCGTTGAACAGCAAGGGACCGATCGGTGCGCACCCATTGGCTATGGCCTGGCCTGGCAACGGACGCGTTTTCAAATTTTGAACGAGTCTGATGTTGTAAATTCAGTTGGTCACCCACAACAATGTTGCAAATTCATGGGTGTCATGAAGTTGAACTTTTGAAGGATGCTGTGGGCGTGTGTAAGTGGTGCAATTCCATGGATTGGCCAGATTCAGAAGATGCAAACGACTTGGACCTATCACTTTGGACACATGGGACAGAATCTGCCTCTGCAGCACACATATAATGCTGGCTGTTCCCCTGAGAGCTCACTTGCCTGCACTACATGCTCCAGGACGACATCTGCCACCACCACTGCTGCTGTATCTGCACCCTCTGGACCCTGCAATGGCACGTACTGTGGAGAGAGCCCCAGCCTTCAGCACTGAGGAGAACCAGGCCCTGCTGGACAGCCTCCTTCCACAGTACAGCAAGCTGTATGGGAAAGCAGGGGAGCAGGTGAGTGTTCTGTCCACTGCCTTTCTAAATGTGCATGTTGTCTGACTAGCAAGGCTAACAGTCTGCACGCCACTGGCTAGCAGGCTCACTGAGTAGTTGTCACCCCCCATAGTGTGTAGTTACATGCACTGGACAGGTATAGTGCAGTGACAGTGCATTTAAACAAGGTTTTACTTCCCAGGCAATGATACCATGTAGTAACTGCTGGCATACTGTCCATGGCCATCGTTGCACTGCCTGTGTACATCATGTGCCCCTGTGATTGAGACATGTATATCCAACTGTGTAATGCACGGATATGTTGCATGTGTAGTAATGGCATTCTCACTTTGTCATCCTCACAGGTTGATGCCCACCAGAAGCAGCAGATATGGCTGACCATCGTCCGGGCAGTGAGATCCGTGGGGGTCTACAAGCGCCGGATCCGCAACTGCCAGAAGAGGTGGCAGGACCTTAGGGGCTGGACCCAAAGGATCGCACGGGTCCAGCTGAAGCTGTCGCCTCCTCGCAGGAGGGGCGGACACCGGACCCTGACCCCCCACATGCTCAGGATCCTGGCGGTGGTCTTCCCTGATCTGGATGGGCAGCTGAAGGCCAGAGAGCAGCAAGGAGGGGGTGAGTCCATGACTGCATTGTGAACTATGTCTGCCATTCTATGTGCCCTCCTCTGGCCTGGTTAAACTTCCACAGTACATCAGTCATGTGGTCCAGGACCCATGTCCCTCTATTGTGCACTGCCCACTCCTCATCTGATACCCAGGTGTGGCCCTTACAGTCAGGGAATTGTGTCACTTGGGTACTGTGTCCTTGCAGTTTGCTTGACTCAAGGTGGGGGACAGCATCTGTTTCCCTAACTCTGTGGTGGGCATCATGGGTGGGTCCATTGCTTACACAATGCCTGTGTTCTGACATGTAATCTGCGTGTTACTTTGATATGTGGTCCAATTGCTGAGCTGATCCACCACATGTGCCTGGGGTATCTGGCACACACCCATGCTGCGGGTGGGAACAATGTTTGGGCCCCAGGAGTGTGTATATTACGTGTGTCACACATACTTAGCCAGCTGCCTACTGTCCAGGGCTCATCCCTCATTCATGTGGGGCAGGACAGTCATCCCTGCTCCAGGCCATACAATACACTCTGTACTCCCACTCCCGTGTATCAGCTGACACGTTGTGCTCAGTGATTTGTCCCCTCAGGTGTCTGCCTCTGTGTCAGTGTGCTGTGGCTTCGTTGTCAGGACTGCTGGGGTGTTTCTCGGTTGGGGCTCAGCATGCCACCGGAGATGTGACCATAGGAGACGATACTTGTGTGACACATAGGTGTTTGATCACCTGACCGTGCAGACTGGGGTATGCGAATGTGAAGTTCAGGCAGCTGTTTCCCATTCACAGCAGATTGTGAGGTGCTCAGGTTCAGAGGGTTGTGTTACAGGTCTCCCATATGTCCAATCGGTATGACCTGGACAGATAAGGGTTCAGATGATGTGGTGTGTGGGGGATGTACATGTGCAATTGTTCAGCTCCAGGACTTGCATTCCCCATGACCTACTATTGTGACACAGTGCAGAGTGTTGTTGTCTGGCTGCCCTGCCCATGTGACTGGAGACAGTGATGTATGACTTAGCAGGCATGCCTGTGCCATGGCATGTGACTTCCTAATAGTGATCCTGCAGGAGAGTGACATGTGCTACATGCACACCATTGTGGCAATGGCTATCAGGACATGGGTGCATCATGGTGTCTGTCGCTGGTATGCATCACATGCATTTCCTATTTGACTCTGGGCATCCCTTTCATCCGGACACCTGTACTGACTCAGTGGCAAGAGTTGTGATGTGTGCATGTTCACATGCTTAACCGGGTTCTCTGCAGTGTCCAACTACTGTGTAGGTGGTGCATGTGTCCACACTGGGGTATTGCCATCCAACAGACACCAGACAGATGGGTGCAAGGCCAGGTGGGATGTGAGTGCCATGGTTGACCATCAGACTGACAATTGGCTTCTCCTGTTCTGTTTGGGCACTTTTAGCAATGTTCAACTAAGGATGCCAGGGCTTGCTCTGTAATGTGCTGTACTTACTGTGGTGTGTGCGTTCGGTGCAGGTGACTGATGTCTGTCTGTTTCCCTATTGATTGCAGATACATCCACGGCCACAGGAGGGGACAGCTCCACGGACCAGGAGGAGCCGCAGAGCCAGACTGGGTCAGCAGCCGAGGAGTGGTCGGAGGGACCCAGTGGCACGGAGGGCGAGGGGAGCCACACCGAAGAGTCCTCAGCACCATCCACCTCAGCTGAGGACCACAGCAGCTCGGAGGATGACTCCCTTATGGAGGCGGGTGTCAGCAGCCACCACACCCCAGCTAGTGTTGCTGTCCCCGCCACCACCACCACCATGCCGCCCTCCCATCGGCTCCCATTCCCGAGGTCCATGGAGGCTCCCATGTTCGGGAGCGTGTCTCCTTCGGGCCAGGCACCGCACCCCCTGCCCCTGGGTCCCCTGCTGCCCTGAGTGAGGAGTCTGTGTACCTCCTTCACCAGTTCCATGTAGGGCAGACAGCGATGCTGAGTGTCCTCCATGCCCACACCACTCTGTTGACTCAGCTGGTGTTGTTCATGGAGGGCATCTCATCGGGCATGTCTGCCCTACAGAGGGGCAATAGGTCCATGGACTCCTCCCTGACGGCAGCAGTGTCCCTCCTCCGACAGTCCCTCACCCCTCCTGCCTCTGCCCCATCCGCACTCCCCAGCACCTTACCTGTCCCAAGCACACACACACCGGCACAGGCACACACCAGCACAGACACGAGCAGCACACAGACACACACGCCACAAACAAGACGCACACGCACGCACAGTCAGGGGACTGAAACCACACTCACAGGGGATGGGGCCCAGGCACACACACACGCATCCACGAGCACTGCGCAGTCCTCAGTTGCCTCTCCCTCCAAAGCCCCCTCCCTTGCCTCACCTGCAACCCCAAAGACACAGCGGCTCTTCCTCAGTGACCTTGGCCTCTTCCCCTCCGATCCAGCTGATACAGCATTCAGGGGGAAGAGGAAGCCCAACCACACGGAGCGGAGTGCCCCTCGCCCCCGGACACCCTCCCCCAGGTGCAGACCGACTGACGCCCCTACCCGCAAGTCCCCCTGAACCCGGAAGAGCAAGACCCCGCAGCCGCCCTGCAGCTCAGGCACCAAGTCTCCTTCCTCCATCCCTCAGGCCCCCACTCCACAGGTGCCCCCACCCACAGATACACCATCCCCAAAAGGATCAGGCCTTCTCCCCCTGCCACTTGCTCTTCCGGCCCCACACCCCCCACTGCGCTTGTCTGTGCCACTGGTGTGGTGAGGGTGTCCTCCCCCTCTGTCCTGCCCACCTTACCTGATCCCCATTCTCCTCCCCTGGAGGTAGGCACTGCAGTGGAGGCCACTACCACCCTGTCTGACTTGGGCACTGTAGTGGCGAACCTGTCCACTCCATCTGCACGGTCCACTGCAGTCGTGCCAGCGCCCACACCATCTGAGTCATGCCCCCCAGTTGTGCCGGCACACACCATGTCAGACACCTCCACTGCAGTTGTCAGTGGCTCTCCAGCACCCACCACCCCTTCCCTGCCTCCTTCTGGTGAGCCCTGATCCTGTCCCTGCGGTGCCTGGCCTGCCCCCCCGTATGCCCCTCCGAGGGGATTGTCCCTGGTTTTCATCAGTGCAGGCATGCGTAGGGTGACATCTGCCACTGTCACCCTGTTTTGACTTTCATGATGGACTGGCCATTGGCCTTTGTTTATTTTTTACATGACTTCAACTTTTGAACCCACATATGCTGAATAAAGCAACTTTCTGTTCTCTAGTGCTTTTGCTTCTGATGTACATGATGTTGATGATGCTAACCATGCCCTTGCTGCAGTGATGGTGATATTTGGTCTCATGAATATGAAGTGTTACTGTGCAGGAACCCATGTGGTCCAGGGGGACTGTGTCCTATCCTGTGATGTATCCATGTCATCCTTAGCAGCATCTGAGGGTGTCATGTTTTCAATATTTGGCAATGGGATTTCCTACTTACATTAGCAATGTCACATCTGTGGCTTCCACCCCTGCACATCTGTTGTGCTTGCCATTGTTCAATTAGTCTACTTCCCTGACCGTGTGGCCATCTCCACTGGACATGCAGGTTTGGGCATCAATGGGGAAGGACTCATCTGTGTTGTCAGTGCAACTTGCTATACATGTGTGTTGGATCTGTGCTGATGATTTCGTTGACACTCCCATGACCAGGCTGATGTGACGGGAGCCTTCATTTGGTGCTAATTGTTGACTGTGTGACCAAGTGTTCTGCTGACATGATGGAGCCCTACTGAGGCGACATATGGCACAGCTTTCCTCACACAGGAGTGGAGTCCCCTCATGGCAGTGTGTACTCCTGTGACATCGCCTGCGCCCAAGGTGTGTGTTGTATGAGCATGTCTGTGTGTTCACTTCCATTTTGCTGTGCATGCTGGGATCCCTAGTGATGTTCCTGTTTGTGATGCTTGCTGAGTTGACCTATGTTCCCCCAAAGTCTTCTCCCTGGGTTCTCTGTGATGTGGGTGCATGGCACATTACTGGTCATCAGGGTGTCACCAATAGGTGTGTTTGCTGTCAGGGCTGAGTTTGTGGGCAGACGCTGATGGGTCACAGTCAGGATTCCCCTTGGCACTTGTTGTTTACACCTGTCATGTGATTTCCGGTTTGTGTTAGCTTTCATTGGTTGTGACACGTTGTGTGTGTGACTGCTGGCACTCCTCAGGGTCAGGGCTGCAATGTTGGTAGTTGTCTATGTGTGTTCTTTGTGGGTGACCTTGGGTTCTTCATTGGTGTGTGACTGTGGCTGGGATCCTATTGGTTGGTGTGGTATTGCCATCATGTCCATGTACAGCGTAGTGTGCAGTGTGTCAGACATTCAGGAGTCTTGTTGAGTGGCCATGTGTGATGTGTTTCTGCACCTTGGTTCCCACCACCCCCCCTGGGATTGTCATGGGTGCATGTGCAATGTCACCAGTGCATGTGAGCTTCACTGCTGCACATTGTTGGAGGTCGAGGTGTGTGGTGTTGAGTGTGTGCAGATGAGAGTTGTTGCCTGGCTAGACCCCTGCCTCCATGTTGGCCTTGGCTTACTGGCCGTGCTGATTGATTTGTGCTTGTGTAGGTGTGATGGTAGTTTGTTGCTCAGGACACATGACTGTGGTTCACAGTGTGAACGACATCTAGCTTTGTCATCACAGTGGGATTGTAATGCAGCCCAGGGTCAACACATTGTGGGGGCCCTGGGGGTAGTGCTGTGGTGTCTCTGTGTCTTGCTGTGTCAGTTGCTGTTCCTACATGCTTGTGTGACATGTGTGATTTGTGCTCCCTCTCATCTGACAATGCCTGATTGCCCACATAGGGGATTTGGATCCATGAGTTACCTTTGTGTGGCACTGTATGCACATCTGTGTAATTGGTATTCAGGCCTCCTCATGTGTTGTGTGGTTGCCTGGGGACACTGGTACCCCTCCCCCACCTGTTGTGTTTGATGTGCAGTGTGGGTCTGCCTGTTTGTGTTTGTGCATCTGCACCACTGCATTGGCATATCTTTAGTGTGCCATTGGCTGTATGTTGTTTGGTGTGTTTCCCCTGCTGTCCCTGGGACTCCTAGGTCATCAGTCAGCACAATGATCATTGTTTGTGTGTCCCATTGCTGCCATGGTATGGTATATGTTCACCTCACATCTACAGTCTCCACAGGGTATCTGCATTTGTGTGCCCATTGGTGCAAATATGTGGGTCTGCATTCTGATGGTCACTTCTGTCATTGTGTCATTGATGAATGTTGACAGTGTCAGCCCCCATGGGTGATGTTTGTCTGCACATGGCCAAAGGTATGTCTTATTTGCACTGCACTGTTTGCCTCCCCCAATCTATGTTGCTATGGGACACAAGCACTACTTTGCCACTGATGTGTTTGTTGTTCTGTGACCAGGAATCATCCATGCAGTTTGGCAGTTGCAGCTTTTTCTTTGTCAACACTTACATTTTGGTCATTGTGATGATGGGGGTTTGGACCCCATTGCCACAATGTTCAAAATGTGCTTCAGCTATGGACCCCACAGTTAAATTTTGGTCACTGTGATGATGGGGGTTGGACCCCATTGCCACAATGTTCAAAATGTGCTTCAGCTATGGACCCCACACTTACATTTTGGTCACTGTGATGATGGGGGTTTGGACCCCATTGCCACAATGTTCAAAACGTGCTTCAGCTATGGACCCCACACTTACATTTTGGTCACTGTGATGATGGGGGTTTGGACCCCATTGCCACAATGTTCAAAATGTGCTTCAGCTATGGACCCCACACTTACATTTTGGTCACTGTGATGATGGGGTTTTGGACCCCATTGCCACAATGGTCATGGCCTGCTTGCATTGTGGGGGCCACACACATTTATGTGTGGCACATGTGATAGGGGGTCACATTGTATGTTCAAAGTCATGTTGAGTGTTGTAGGCATTTGACACAGTCTACACACGCTTGTCATGGTGTTGGGGGGATGTCTTTATGTTGCATTCTTTATGTTGGTGTGTGCTTGTTGTGTCATGTATTAGCCATCCTGTGAGTGGGGGTGTTGTTGGTGGTAGGCATCCAGCCCCCATGGGTAGGGGTGGTAGTAGTGACAGGCATCCAGCCCCCATGGGTAGAGGTGGTAGTAGTGGTAGGCATCTGGCACCCCCTGGGTAGGGGTGGTAGTAGTGGTAGGCATCTGGCACCCCTGGGTAGGGGTGGTAGTAGTGACAGGCATCTGGCACCCCTGGGTAAGGGTGGTAGTAGTGGTAGGCATCCAGCCCCCCATGGGTAGAGGTGTTAGTAGTGGTAGGCATCTGGCACCCCCTGGGTAAGGGTGGTAGTAGTGGTAGGCATCTGGCACCCCCTGGGTAAGTGTGGTAGTAGTGGTAGGCATCTGGCACCCCCTGGGTAAGGGTGGTAGTAGTGATAGGCATCTGGCACCCCCTGGGTAAGGGTGGTAGTAGTGACAGGCATCCAGCACCCCATGGGTAGAGGTGGTAGTAGTGGTAGGCATCTGGCACCCCCTGGGTAGAGGTGGTAGTAGTGGTAGGCATATGGCACCCCCTGGGTAGAGGTGGTAGTAGTGACAGGCATCTGGCACCCCCTGGGTAGGGGTGGTAGTAGTGGTAGGCA
Organism: Calotriton arnoldi; assembly: GCA_963921515.1. NCBI lineage: Eukaryota > Metazoa > Chordata > Amphibia > Caudata > Salamandridae > Calotriton > Calotriton arnoldi. The sequence goes on from CAWUFW010002525.1 coordinate 50,673, forward strand.
TCTGGCACCCCCTGGGTAGAGGTGGTAGTAGTGGTAGGCATCTGACACCCCCTGGGTAGGGGTGGTAGTAGTGACAGGCATCTGGTACCCCCTGGGTAAGGGTGGTAGTAGTGGTAGGCATCTGGCACCCCCTGGGTAAGGGTAGTATTAGTGGTGGTAGGCATCTGGCACCCCCTGGGTAGAGGTGGTAGTAGTGGTAGGCATCTGGCACCCCCTGGGTAAGGGTGGTAGTAGTGACAGGCATCCAGCCCCCATGGGTAGAGGTGGTAGTAGTGGTAGGCATCTGGCACCCCTGGGTAGAGGTGGTAGTAGTGGTAGGCATCTGGCACCCCCTGGGTAGAGGTGGTAGTAGTGACAGGCATCTGGCACCCCCTGGGTAAGGGTGGTAGTAGTGACAGGCATCCAGCCCCCCATGGGTAGAGGTGGTAGTAGTGGTAGGCATCTGGCACCCCTGGGTAAGGGTGGTAGTAGTGGTAGGCATCTGGCACCCCTGGGTAAGGGTGGTAGTAGTGGTAGGCATCTGGTACCCCTGGGTAAGGGTGGTGGTAGTGGTAGGCATCTGGCACCCCCTGGGTAAGGGTGGTAGTAGTGACAGGCATCCAGCCCCCCATGGGTAGAGGTGGTAGTAGTGGTAGGCATCTGGCACCCCCTGGGTAGAGGTGGTAGTAGTGACAGGCATCTGGCACCCCCTGGGTAAGGGTGGTAGTAGTGGTAGGCATCTGGCACCCCCTGGGTAGAGGTGGTAGTAGTGGTAGGCATCTGACACCCCCTGGGTAGGGGTGGTAGTAGTGGTAGGCATCTGGCACCCCCTGGGTAAGGGTGGTAGTAGTGACAGGCATCCAGCCCCCCATGGGTAGAGGTGGTAGTAGTGGTAGGCATCTGGCACCCCCTGGGTAAGGGTGGTAGTAGTGGTAGGCATCTGGTACCCCCTGGGTAAGGGTGGTGGTAGTGGTAGGCATCTGGCACCCCCTGGGTAAGGGTGGTAGTAGTGACAGGCATCTAGCCCCCCATGGGTAGAGGTGGTAGTAGTGGTAGGCATCTGGCACCCCCTGGGTAGAGGTGGTAGTAGTGGTAGGCATCTGGCACCCCTGGGTAGAGGTGGTAGTAGTGACAGGCATCTGGCACCCCTGGGTAAGGGTGGTAGTAGTGGTAGGCATCTGGCACCCCTGGGTAGAGGTGGTAGTAGTGGTAGGCATCTGACACCCCCTGGGTAGGGGTGGTAGTAGTGGTAGGCATCTGGCACCCCTGGGTAAGGGTGGTAGTAGTGACAGGCATCCAGCCCCCCATGGGTAGAGGTGGTAGTAGTGGTAGGCATCTGGCACCCCTGGGTAGAGGTGGTAGTAGTGGTAGGCATCTGGCACCCCCTGGGTAGAGGTGGTAGTAGTGACAGGCATCTGGCACCCCTGGGTAAGGGTGGTAGTAGTGGTAGGCATCTGGCACCCCCTGGGTAGAGGTGGTAGTAGTGGTAGGCATCTGACACCCCTGGGTAGGGGTGGTAGTAGTGACAGGCATCTGGCACCCCCTGGGTAAGGGTGGTAGTAGTGGTAGGCATCTGGCACCCCCTGGGTAAGGGTGGTAGTAGTGGTAGGCATCTGGCACCCCCTGGGTAGAGGTGGTAGTAGTGACAGGCATCTGGCACCCCCTGGGTAAGGGTGGTAGTAGTGACAGGCATCCAGCCCCCCATGGGTAGAGGTGGTAGTAGTGGTAGGCATCTGGCACCCCCTGGGTAGAGGTGGTAGTAGTGGTAGGCATCTAGCACCCCCTGGGTAGAGGTGGTAGTAGTGACAGGCATCTGGCACCCCCTGGGTAAGGGTGGTAGTAGTGGTAGGCATCTGGCACCCCCTGGGTTGAGGTGGTAGTTGTGGTAGGCATCTGACACCCCCTGGGTAGGGGTGGTAGTAGTGACAGGCATCTGGCACCCCCTGGGTAAGGGTGGTAGTAGTGGTAGGCATCTGGCACCCCCTGGGTAAGGGTGGTAGTAGTGGTAGGCATCTGGCACCCCCTGGGTAGAGGTGGTAGGCATCTGACACCCCCTGGGTAGGGGTGGTAGTAGTGACAGGCATCCAGCCCCCCATGGGTAGAGGTGGTAGTAGTGGTAGGCATCTGGCACCCCCTGGGTAGAGGTGGTAGTAGTGGTAGGCATCTGGCACCCCCTGGGTAGAGGTGGTAGTAGTGGTAGGCATCCGGGCCCCTATGTGTATATGTGGCATTGGTGATGGCCATCCCGCCCCTATGGTGCTGCTGTTGCTGGTGTAAGTAATTTCTGCATCCCTCTGTGTGTGTGTGATATGTCGGGTACGTGTAGTTTGTTTTTGTGGTTGGTGTCTGACTTACCTTCTGCGCCGTACGCGTCCGTGCCTGTTCCGGTAGTAGATGTAGAATATTGGTAGGATCGGCACGATGGGATTCATGGTTGGTTCGTCTCGTTCGTCTTTCTCGTTGCTTCGCCTCGTCCTCGTCGCTGGCGTGTTCGTCTCGTAGCCGTGGATCGTGTTGTGGCGCGAATCGGAGCTTATGTGCGCCTCTCCCGGATGCTTTGACGTGCCGTGCGTAGCGACGGGTTCGGCGCGTACGGGAAGCGCATCGTACTTGTCCGGCCGGACGGGGCTGCATTTTGGCTTCCGTGCGACTCGATTCTGCGTTTACGGATCCGGCTCGGTCGGCGAATAGGACCTGGATTGGGTGAGTACGACTGGGTCGGAATCTATGCTGTTGTGCGCATCGTACTTGCTCGTTCGGAATAATGTGCGGATCGGTCGGGAAACAGGCATTCGCATGGCTTTTTTCCCGACCAAATGATGTTAGGTGCGCCTCCGACCGAGATCGGAATCGGCCCCTGGATTGGGTGAGTACGACTGGGTCGGAATCTATGGTGTTGTGCGCATCGTACTTGCTCGTTCGGAATAATGTGCGGATCGGTCGGGAAACGCATTCGCATGGCTTTTTTCCCGACCAAATGATGTTAGGTGCGCCTCCGACCGAGATCGGAATCGGCCCCTTTGTTCCTCGCATCAGATCTTATCCGAAGAGGGAAGTTTAAGGAAGAGTTTGTTTAGTGAAAGTAATTTCAAACAGGCATTTTACAAACCTCCTGGATCTGTCAAGTGACAGGTTAAAAATAGCCCAGCATAAAGGAGGTTTGTTTTTGGCATGCTGCTGTATAACTGTAAAAATTCCAAAACTAAACTGGTAGACTTGGCATCTTTGGCAGGGTTTCCCCAGACTTTTTGCCTCTACCTCCTGTATTTTTGGTGCTGTGCTGGATTTTGTTTTAGCTGGCTTACATGCTTTGGGCACTTTGCCACTGCTGATCAGTGTCAAAGTGCAAGTTCTCCCTGTGTAAATTGTGGTTACAATTGGTTCTCACTGATTGCCACATTTGATTTACTGGTAAGTCCCTAGTAAAGTGCACTGAGTGTGCCAGGGCCTGTAGATCAAATGCTACTAGTGGGCCTGCAGCACTGATTGTACCCTCCACATAAGTAGCCCTGAAAATGTAACTCAGACCTGCCACTGCAGTGTCTGCACTCAGTTTTGAACTGCCATGTCGACTTGGCAAGTGCACTCACTTGCCAGGCCTTAACCTTCCCTATTCTTACATGTAAGGCATCCCTCAGGTAGGCCCAAGGTACCCCCATGGGCAGGGTGCAGTGTATGTGAAAGGTAGGACATGTACTGGTTTGTGTGACATGTCCTGATAGTGAAATACTGCCAATTTCGTTTTTTCACTATTGAAAGGCTATCTGTCCCATAGGATAGCATGGGAGATACTTTGTAACATCTTACAAGTATAACTTCCCATTGGTACAAGATAGAGGAATAAAGTTCAGGCTCTCTGAACTCAGAATTTAATAACACATCTTTTAGTAAAGATGGTTTTTAGGATTGTATCATTTTATTGTTTTGAAGGTACACCATTATTCGCCTACATCCATTGGCCGGCAAAGAAGCATAAGGAGAAGAAGAAACAGGGGAAAGGGCGTGGGACGGGGTCAAACCATAAGGAGGGGAGAGGGAAACAAAACAATCCATGCTCGTACATGATTATGTCATTTGACTCTGTCTTCACCCACATCTATTTACACATTAATTGTCTGCCTGGGTGTTGGATGTGAGGCGTAGCACACGCAGGTAAATTGGACAGGTAAGTTCAGGAAATGTGGTGGATAGATGTTTTATGCACGATCCCCACGTTTTCTCAAATTTTGGTAAAGTGTTATTTATAACCGCCGTTAACTTTTCCATGCCCAACAAGTCTCATAGCTTGTGCAGCCAGTCCATCTGTGTTGGGATCATGTCTGTTCCCCATTTTGATAGCAGGACCTGTTTCACTATGCATAGCGCCAAGGTGATGGCCCTCCCCCTAGTGGAGCGTAGCGGGTATGTTTGGACGTTGGGCAACCCCAGGAGAATATAACTGAGGAAGCGGGGTAGTTCGGTATCAAACACCTGATTGAAGTCTGCCAATACTTCCGCCCAGTAACGGTGGAACTTGGGACAGTGCCATAACAGGTGGGAGAGTGTATCTGAGTGGTTGCAATGACGCCAGCATTTATCGTCTCTCCCTCTTTGCCACTGGGCTAAGCGAGCAGGTGTGTAATACCAGTAGTGGACAGTTTTAACAGTGTTTCTTTTCCAGAGGCACTAGTAGCTGACGCGCGAGCGCAGTGTATAATGTCTGCCCATTCCTTGTCCGTGAATCGGCATTCGCATTCTGTCGCCCATCTTTTCCTAGCGGGTGAGCCTAATGGGTTAGCTAAGGTGTTTAGGAATGTGTATATATCTGACAGCAACCGGGCGTCGTCTCGTCTGGACAGGAGCCAGCGCTTGAATGGGGTTAACAGCCTGCTTGCGTGGGGCCGTATCGTTGGAAATGTTACCCAGTGTCGTACTGCAATGTAGTGCCAGTGCTCAAAGTCCGGAAGTCCGATGTCCTGCTGTACTCGCCGAAAGTCCAGCAGTCCTTGCTCATCAAATAGGTCACCAATGCGTTTACAATTGGCTTCTTGCCAGCGTGAATATGTCCATCCGTGCAGTGCCTGCGGGAAGTCTGCATTTCCCATGATTGGGGTGAGGGGAGAGATCATGGTGGAGAGCTGTTTAAGAATGCAGACCTTATCCCAAATTCCTATTGTGGCCTTAACCACCAGAAAGATATACTCTCCCGGTGGACAATTTCTGCATGGGAGCCACACTACCTTCCATATATGGATTCCGGCCACCGCCTGATCTAAAAAGCACCAGTGCTTTTCTGTAAGTGGCCGTTGCCATTCCACGAGAAAACGCTACTGGCCGGCCTGGTAGTAACGTACCAGGAGTGGTATACCCAGCCCCACCTTGGCTACTGGGAGATATGTCCGATCTTTGACCATTCTAGCACGTTTACCGCCCCAGATAAAGGACTCTATAGTCGACTGAAGCTTTTTGATCGTAGAGGCAGGCGGTTGTAATGGCATCACCTGCATGAGGTATAGGATTTTGGGCAAGAGGGACTTCTTTGTCGCTGCTATTCATCCCAGCCAAGAGATGGGGACCCATGCCAGGACTGTATGAGGGATCTCACCATATTCAGTAATTCAGAGTGCGACAGTGATATGTCGGTGGTAGGAAGTATGCGTATACCCAAGTATGGGATTCCCTGCTTAGCCCACGTGAAAGGAAATTCTGTTGCGAGGCGTTCTTGTTCATCTTGCGGGATGGTGATATTAAGGGCTTGGGATTTGGTGTTGTTTACCGTGAAGCCAGAGACTTTGCCAAATGCTGCGAGTTCCTCCATCAGTGGGGGCAGCGATTGTCGGGGTTTAGTGATAGTTAGCAGTACATTGTCTGCCTATAGGGCTATCTTGTGGGATTGGCCACCCATCCAGATTCCTTCAATGGGAGGATGTCTTCGAATCGGTTCAACTAGCGGTTCCATATATAACGCGAATAGGAGTCTCTAACTTAAGCCTCCCTATCGCCTCCATAATCTCCTGTTGTAAAGATGGTTTTTAAATTGTGTGTTTGAAAATGCCACTTCCAGAAAGTAGGCATTTTCTTGTTTAACCATTCTGTGTGCCTCTGCCTGTTTGTGTATTGACTGTCTGGTTTTTGGAGTGACAGGGTGTGGGGATGTGCATTCACTGTAGACAGCCACTGAGGGGGTTGAGGTGTGCCTGGCCCTTCCTCGACGACTCAGAGCTGAGCTAAATTGACCTTTGCTGCATTTATAGTAGTGGGAGGAGTTTTCCTTGCACCTGAATAGGGCCTTTCTCCCTTGCACATGCTGTCTCCACCCCCTGTGGTCTTACTGCACCAGTGAGGACAGAACTGGTTGGGACTAGGCTCAGAGACCCTTACAGAAAGAAGAACAAAGACAAATCAATATTTAGAGCACTTTACTTTTTCTTCAAAAGGGCATTTTGAATTTCTTTGTGTAAATCAGATGCAAAGGTTATGTTTGAGTTGGAACACCCAGCACGCCTCTCTATATGTCACTTCACTAATTCTAATTTTTAAAAAGGCAAGAGGAAAAGCTGTAGTTAAAACAACTTCTTGAGTCTCTGATTTTATACAATTTTTTTAAAATTAATTAACATTAAAATTTCATGTTTGATTTAATTTAAAAATCCTTGTTCAAAGTTTGAGGAAGTCATAAACCTTTAACATTATTGGTGCAGTATCGTTAAAGTTGGGCTACCTTATCATAATTGACAACATGGCACATAAATTGCGGGTTTACTTTAGCAGCTATGCAGCTGACCAGCACACAACATGCGTGCGCCGGTGTATGATTATGGAGCTTTCTAACTTACTACATATACACAGACCCAAAGTACTGTAGAAGTGGCATAATCCTCTTTAATGCAACTATACCCCCTGTGTTACCTTCAAAGTGTAGCCAGTGACAGTGCGCTCTGTTGTTAAACCAAGGTTTCTGTGTTCTACTTTTGCTGCACAGCAGTGCTTTAAATGGGGCCACTATTCACCAGCATACTTGCCATCTCACACCGTTCCACCGTGTGTCACACGATTTCGGCTCCCTTCACACGGTCACACAGTGAGGAGGCAAAATCACATGGTGGCAGAGATACCAGCTGAAAACCACTTTAAACAGTGGATGTCCAGCTCATTTTCAGAGGCTGGAAGCAGCGGATGTCCATTAAGAGGTGTGAAAACTCCCCAGGGATTCGGGACAGTCTTGGTGACCCTTTGTTTTTTTTGTTTTTTGGGAGGGGGGGGACTTGGTGATGGGCAGAGTGCCTCTTAGATAGCTCTCAACACCAGGCCCCCCCCCTCCAAGGCCCTGCCCCCTCCTCACACGGTGAAGTGATGTTGTAAGTTGGTAGGCATACACCACTACTCCAGGGGCTGAAGCAAGCACTGGATGGGCCCAAAGCAGCACCAAGACTACATCACCAGCGGCAGAGGAGTGGTCGGGTGCAGGGTGCCAACACAGCATCGGGTGCCCAATGTAAAACAATGGAGACAGCCAAAATCGGAAACAGGCTGCAAGCTCAGGCTAGGAGGCCGGTCGAAGGGAACCAACAGGTACAGAGGTAAGTTGCGATGCTCGTAGAGACACCTTTGGTCTTCTTCACCAAGGCCCAGGGCGGACGGGTGCAGGGGTGTCTTTTGGCATCAAAAACGGCTTAGCGGAGCAGGTCGCGGTTGGGCAGGGGGTTCTCTATCCAGAGGCTGCAGGTGATGTCGAGGAGTCCTGGAGAAGTCAGCTCACGGTAGACTTGGGCTCTGGAGCACTGGAGAACCTTGCTGGAACTCGTGGGCCACTTGTACTCGGGCCAGAGGTGTCGAGTGCAGAGGTGGAACCAGGGGCAAGCTTTGCAGTTTTTCAGGTCACAGAGTCTTTTATTTGAAGATGGTTTATTTGTGAACAGGTCCGCTGTTCTCAGGCAATCTTGGTCTTTGTCGCAAGCTGCCAGTCCTCCCAAGGTTTTGAAAGTCGCTGGGCTGCAGGATGAGTTGTCTTTTGGTACAGGACCACAAAGGGCTACATACAGGGCTGCAGGGTTGGGGCCAAGTCAGTTATTTTTTGCAGTCTTCTCAGTTGGTGCAACTCTGTTGTGTCTGGCTCTTCGTAGGTCGTCAGGAACTGAAGTTCAGGGTCTGTGGATGCCACCTAAATACTAGATTTAGGGGCATTACAAGGGAGTGACAGGTAGTGGCCTGTGGGCCCCTTACCTGAGGTGTCTACACCCTCTATTATGCCCACCTCCTGTAGGTAGAGGACATAGTTCTAGCCCTGATTGGATAAGGCCCACCATCTTGAAAATGGTGGGGACTGAAAAGTGTTCTTCACCACTGTGTGCAATTTTTAATAAATCTGTCACTGGAATCATTGCAGGTTTATTATGCTCAGATGCTTGGTACCAAAAGGTCCCATACTTCAGTGAAGCCATCATGGAACTGGGGAACTCATAATGACGAGTGTCTAGCCCATGTACTTACCATAGCTTCCCTGGCCACTTACAATCCAGGAATCAGTAAGGATTTTGCAGGGGCATATATGCTCATGCAGATATGCCCTCACAGGAGATACAGTGCACCCTGCCTTGGGGCTACAGGGTCTGCTATAGGGGTGACTTACCCATATCCCATGATGTGTCTGTGGGCATGGCACACAGGGATGTGTAAAATGTCGACTCTTCAGTTTTGTCTGCACCAAGACACGCAGGCTGCAGTGGCAGTGTGCATGTACTTGGTGAGGGGTCCCTTAGGGTGGCAAAATTCGTGCTGCAGCCCTTAGGGACCCTCTTTAGCCACAAGGCCCTTGGTACCAGGGGTACCTTTTAACAGGGACTTATATGTGAGCTAAAGTGCTGCCAATTATGGTATAGTTTTAGAGCAAGAACACTGGTACTGGAAACTTGGACAGCAGGGACCCAGTACACCTGCATCAAAAGCCAGACAAAATGTGGGAGGGTGGGGGGGGAGGGGACTGCAATAGAAACCCAGTTTTCTACAGCTGACCACTGACCACTCGGAGAACTGCACTCTAGTCCAGCACTGCAGGTCCCAAATAGCTATATTCTATGCATGCTGCTTTACATCTCACAATGTCACACAAATATGAGATGCTAGTAACAAAGTCCATCCGAACATATCTTCCCGACCACTTCTCTCACCAAACATGCCTGCTCAGGACCATGAACTGTAATTAAAATATCACAATGGACAACCCAGTGCAGTAACCATATAAATAGGTTATGATCATATGAAATACCACAAAAAGACCTGCACAGTTGTTCAAAGCTGCATGCCTACCAAAAAAAACATAAAGTGTACGATTGTCTCTACCTAATATAAACCTATTTTGACTTGTTCTTGTGTTGGTTGTCTATTTACTTATGTAATATTGCGCGACCTCCTCTGAAGTGTCTGTAAAACTTGTCATTTGTCTTGAATTTTTGTCCTGAATTTTGACCTTCTGTCCTGAATTTTTGTCCTGTATCTTGACCCTGGGTCCTGAATTTTTACACTCACCTTCCTGAATTTGCACCCATGCCAGTTGATCACCCTACCGCCTTTCCACACTCTGCTCCACTGTCTGCTCGACTCTATGCTCGTTTTACAAGCCTGGTAGGGTGTTCCTTTTAAGAATTGTTGGAATTCACTCAATATGTCCTTAAGACTTTTTTTGGCAAGGCTACTTTCAAGCTTCAGATATATTCAAATCTGGCACGACAAGGGAATGTTGCAGTAAGGAACAAAATTCAGTTCTGAGGCAGTTTTAATACATGCATTTTTTGGTTCTGGTGGCTACTTGAATTCAGAATCTTGCGAACAGCAGTCGGCTAATGTACTAAACGTACGTAGTGAACTCAACCACCACAATTTCTCTTTTAAAGAGGACCGTTCGCTCTTCTGTTAATCAAAACTTGTTTTCCCTCCACACACAGGTCACTGTGGTCACAATTAGAAGACTCTTTTGATCTACCTATTACACATTATTTGCAGAGTCATTTACGTCGATAATCGTAAAATACTTTTTGTCGAAGATAAATTATTGACTTCCTTTCCAGTACTACACGTGTAGCGATTTAAGGACTGTTCATGTTAATTGCCATTTACGTCTTATTGAATAAAAATATTGCGCTACACTACTCTTTTATTGGAAAGATACATGTTATGTTAATCAGAACTTATAGAGCGCACGTTCACCAACAGGTTTCTTGGCGCTGGTATTTTTCATTGAGGTCACTAGTCAGAAGGTCTAGGTCTAGCTATAAGCTTGGGTAAAGAGCCAGGTCTTCAGCATCTACCTGAAGCGAAGGAGGTCTGACTCTAGTCTCAGTGGGGGTGGCATAGCATTCCAAAATTTGGGTCCTAGTATTGAGAAGCGTGACCCTCCTGTTCGTTTACGTCTAAAGCCCAGAACCACCAATAGATTCATGTGCATGGATCTTAAGGTGCGCTGAGGGGTGTACCTACGGATGTTTGAGTATATGTACTTTGGGCCAGTCCCATGTAAGGCTTTGAACAGGATACAGCCTGTTTTAAACATGGAGCGCTGCTCCACAGGGAGCCAGTGCAGCTCTTTTAGCAGCGGCTTAATGTGACAGCGTCTGCCTTGTTGGTATATAATTCTAGCTGCCTGGTTTTGTATCATCTGCAGACGCTGTATTTGGTTTCGCTGGAGGCCTAGGTAGATTGAGTTGGCATAATCAATTTTTGATAAGATCAAAGAGATGATGATTTGAATACTAGCCTCTCTGCTGAAAAATCTTCTGATTTTCCTTAGTTTCCGCAGTTGAAAAAAACAGGCGGAGGTGACCGCTCCAATCTGTGTGTTCATGTTGAGATCTGAGTCGATTTGCCTAGGCTTTTTATCGAGTTCTTTGGTGCGGGGGGGACCTAGCTCAGCAGGCCAATGGGCAGGGGACCAGTGCTGAAGTTTATTGTTAGGGATGATGATTTCAGTTTTTTGTGCGTTTAGTTTTAGTTGGTTTTTTGTTCATCCAGTTCATGATGAACAGCATGGAGTTCTTGAGGAACTCCTTGGAGTCTGTAGAGGCGTTGATGGAGAAAACCAGCTGCATATCGTCAGCATAGTTGTAGATCTGAACTCCCATCTGGCGTAGCGTGACAATGAGGGGGCGGATATATATGTTAAAGAGGTGCGGGGATAAGGATGAGCCCTGTGGTACTCCACATTTCAAGTTTACAATGCCAGATTTGTACCGAGAGAGCCACACTGACTGTTTCGTATCCTCTAGAAAGGATTGGAACCAATTAAGGGCAGCACCACTGAGACCTGCTGCAGCAATACGGTCCACCAGGATGTCATGGTTGACGGTATCGAATGCTGCAGACAGGTCCAGGAGAATCAAGGCTTGAGTGCTGTCTACATAGCCTTTCCCTTTAGGTCATCCATAACGGATAGGATAATGGACTCGGTAGAGTGGGCTGCGTGGAACCCTGCTTGATGTGAGTCTAAGAAATTGGTGTCTTCTATAAAGGTGCTGAGAGGTTTTGCTACATGTGTCTCTAATACTTTGGCCGAGAATGGGAGGAGGGATGTCGGCCTGTAGTTGTCCAGCCTCTGAGGGTCGACACCTTGTTTTTTCTGAAGTGGAATAATCACTGCTTCTTTAAAAGCTTGTGGAACTGTTCCTTGGGTTAAGGAAAGATTCAGAAGAGAGAGAATGGTCTCTGGGAATGCTTTGAAGATAGATTTTTGTATTTCAGGGGGACAGGCGTCGTTTGGGGAGCCTGATTTTAATTTGTTTAGATATTCCAAGAATTGAACTCGGCTTAGACGTGGAAGGGTGGTCATGGTGTTGACGTTGGAATTTTCAGACCGATTTTCCACCTCCTTGTGTTTGGTATCTATGGATTCCTGATTTTTTTTAATTTTTTCTAAGAAAAAGTCGCTTAGATAGTTGCATAGTTTCTGTGTGGCAGGGATAGGCAGGGTTACACAATCGGGGTTCGATGGCTCCCGTACTGTGTTAAAAATATCTTTAGTTTTATTAGTTGAGTTTAACACTTTGTTGGAGAAAAATAATTTTTTTGCCTCCACAATGGCGTTTTTGTAGTTCATTAGGTTTGTTTTATAATGTTCTCTGGATTCATTTGAGTAGGTGTTACGCCATTTCCTTTCTGCCTGACGTGTTTTGAGCTTTGCTGATTTTAGATCATCCGTGAACCATTTGGGTGCTTCATGTCCCCTAATACGTGAAGTTTGAGTTTGTAGGGGGCATGAATGTTAATAGCCTTCCTTTGCCAATCTGTGATTTCTCTCTCCAGGTTATCTACATTGTCCTTGCTTTCAGGTAGCTTGTAGTTTAGGGTGTCACATAGCGATTCCAGATTGATGTGATGCCAGTTTCTAGATGGGCCCTTTTGATGGGGCGCCGTTTTGGGCAGAGAGATGTCACATACCGTTAACCTGATTATGTAGTGATCAGACCATAGACAGGGTTGTATTTCTAGGTTTTGAAGGGTGAGATTGATCGACCATGCTTGGTCGAGTGTGTGACCTTTGATGTGTGTGGGTGCTTGGATGTGTTGTGAGAGATTCAAACTTTGTAAGGCACCGGTCAATTCCATGGCACACTTTCCCCCTGTTTCCTCATTTGCCCAGTAGTTTAAATCGCCAATGACCAGGACTTTGGCAAAATCGATGGTCAGAGATGCGATGCAATTTTCAAAAGTTTTGGGGGAGTTTGGCATAGCTATGGGAGGCCTATACACGAGTACACATACCATGGTGCTGTTTGAAGAGTCTAGCTTGACAACTAAGCTGTCCACTAGTTCTATCTCTAACGGGGAGACGGTGGTGATAGATAGTTCCTTTTTTTATGGCGACTGCCACACCACCCCCCTTTTTACCTGTTGTTCTATTAGATGATAGGAGGTAATAACTATCTGGGAGTGCAGCTAGAATGTCAGGGGTGGATTCTTCCGTCAGCCATGTTTCTGTCATGAGCAGCATGTCGGGTGAATCAGTGTCAAGTAGGTTGAACAGCTCCAACTTGTGTTTGACCGCCGACCGGGTATTTAAATACATTATATTTAGTTCCTTTACTGGTTGTGTTCTTTTTGGGAGGATAGGCACAGTAGTTTGGCTTGGGATTTGGCAAGAGTCTCTGTTCTTCCAAGGATCAGGCGGCTGACCAGAGTGGGAGAGGCCAAGCTCGTCTAATATTTGTTGGCAAGGCAGGTTGTAAAGTTGCTTATCTCGCGGGGCAAAAGCTTTGAGCTCTGCTAGTGTGTAATGGAAATTATTGGGCTGGGTCACAACCCCATTTCCAGCATTTTTGAGAGGCCTTCGAAAAACATCTTCCAAAATGTTGATATCCACAAGGCGGAGGGAGTCGGTGTCTAGAGACTGACATTGAGCACATGAGTCAGTGTGTATTACCTGCTTTTCGAATTCTTTGGGTATGTGGTATACTCTATGCAAGTATCTATAGTGCATCACTCTGTGCCTGCCATTAGGTGACATCTTGCTGGTTTGCATGCAGCAATATTTTACTTAGCCTTTATCATAAGGAGATCAATTTCCCTTGTCTCCAATGTTTATTTTGTATAGCTTAGAGATCAATTGTTTGGGGATGGGGTAGGTTATAAGGTATGAGCTACCTTAATGATTTCCCGTGTAAATGTGTCAAACCTGCTTTTTAAGGTGGCCTTCACTCTGTAATATAAAAAAGTGTCAGGAAGGACCTAGGCTTTGGCCCAGAAAATATGTCCAGTGACAGAAATGTTTTCTCCTGGGACAGCCCACCCATTTTGAGTAATTCAAGATTAATTACTGAGTTGATGCCAGGCTTTAGGTTCAGAAGTGGCAGGGATTGCAGGATTCATGTGCACTGGTATGTGGGGGGAATATAGTTGTGTCAAGTTCAGGTGTTTCACCAGGCCTGTCCATGCTGCATGGGCGCATGCCACAAGATCGGTATGATCAATATCTCTACTTGTTCTCATGGGTTGGGGCATGGTACAATTTGTAAGCATGTTGGTGAAGATATGCCTGTTTCCACTATGATTTGGAGGAGGGGGCATCGAGGAGTGACTAAGAGTATGCAAAGTGGGATTGCACACTAAGACAATATAGTTCAAAGTCTAGCACTTCGAGGCCCTCGTCTTTGTTTGGCCTGTGAGGGTCTCCCCCTTGATCCCAGGTTGTTTTCCCACCCAAATTAAGATGGTAAGCATGGTTTTCAGCGTGGAGAAGAAGTGATGTATTAGCAGGGCTCGAGTCAGGGGTACACGCGGTTGACGGCGTCCATCCACTCTTTTCACAGGATGGACGCCGTCCAACCTGCCAAGAAGTTGGGCCCCACTCTAAAATATGCTGAACACGTCCCGGTGTAATTTTGAGACACCGGGATACATTCAGCAGCGCCTGCTCGTTATCTGCTTTCCTTCCGAGCAGCAATGTGCAGACGGGGAGGGGGGTTTGTCATTTGAGACTCCAGCTGGACCATAACAAAGGCCGAACTTAAGATCCCATTTGGCCTTCTTTTGTCCGAGTATCCAGGCTGGGGCCTGCCTGTAGCCTCACACCTAGATGTAAATGCAGAGGAAGGGAAACAAAAGCAGCAGCTTGTTAACACTTCAAAGGCGCATAAGAGAGGCACGATTTTGACTTTGTTGGGACCCCAATATATAATAGATATTCACGCACTGTAAGAATGTCAGATGTGTTACTCTGTCCCAGTGCAAAATAACAATTTAAATACCAGTATTTTTTATTTGTTTTACAGCGCTATTCATCCCAATATAGGGTGTCAGATCACATTACAGCAAACATACACATTATATTGACAATAAATCACACAGGTTTGTAAATCATTGCACAGGATCTGTTACATAAGACAGTGAGGGTTACTGGGTGTAGGAGTCACATATCATCCTTCAGAGCTCACTCTGCTATACTAGAAGGATTACAATGCAACTCCGTGTAACAAAAGGATCTCTATGTTCAAAGCAGTAACCCACTTACTTACCTATCTACATAAAATAAAATCTGCCATCTGCATGTTACATGATGTGCTTTGCAGGAGGTGCATTAACCCTGTATGCTACTTTAAGTCAAAACTAGAACTAGACAAAAACAGATCTTTCCAGCAAATGTGTTAATTGCCAGGCAGCTAAAGCAATCACATCTACATGGAAATGTGCTGCACATGGGATATTACGCCTGGTTAGGCTGGCAGCAGAGTTATTTTGTCAATCTTTGGGTAAAGGTACCTGTCAAGTGCAGTGATGTCACTTCCTGTGATGTCACGTCCAGCAATGCCATGCGCCGTGATGTCACTTCCTGTGATACTACCTAACTTGGAGAGTCCCCCCTACTTCTTTTTTTAGGACTTGTGCCCTGTGTGTTAGATATATAGGAATACTCACAAATAAGTAAAGGAAGTTCGGCAGGAGCACCATCAATTCTGCCTTTTATTTATAGCAGTACTTTGATCCAGTTTTCAGTTTGGTTCCTTAAATTAACAATTGCCTTGACTTAGTTCTACCTGAGGAATATTGTGTGGTGTTCAGTCTTCCAGCCTCACTACATTGTCGATGTACACTGTTTGGATGCACATTGTGGTATGTAACATTTTTGATATACACAATATAATGCACACTTCCTGGTGCACGTTTCTGCCTGCATAGTGCAAAGATACTGGAATTCACACTTTGGAATGCACGACGTGGAGGGGACTACAATGTGGGTATCTATATACTGTAGTGTACAATATATGATGCTAACTGCACTAATATGCAGTGTGCAGTTTACACTGTGAAACGCTCAGGGTGTGCTATGTGAGATGTACCATGGGATGCACAATCTGCGATGTACACTGTCAGATGTACACTGTAGGATGTGCTGTCGGGATGTACACTGCGCATTCTGTAGAAAATAAATAAAAGTAATGAGTGGAATAGTTGCATTCATATCAGTCACTGATAATTATTCTGGGCAGTGTCATAAACAATAGACTGGGGATTCTATGCACAGGACTATGTCTTGATGTTGCTGGCAGGTATATTTTAGTGATAAGAAAGGCTGAAGCTGTCTTTTTCTCTAGGACAATGCGTGCGGGTCTCTTAGCTCCAAGCAGCTTTTAAAAATGAAAGCTAGGAGTGGCTCTATTGTCACAAGGCAACGACACAGAACGAAGGAGAAAGGGTATGTTGGTGTTTAGTCAGTCTGTTCTTACAGATAGGTTGCTTGCATCTTACTGCTTTTTCACGTTAAATATAACTGCTTTACTACTCGAAAATCTATTTCCAGGCATTTCATAACCACACATGCTCAGAGTTTAAAGCCTTTCCACGCATGTTCTCCTTCCAGGCATTGCTAAAGAAAGTTCTTCACACTTCCTGAACACAGAAAATGCTTTCAATCAGAGCTGCAGCGTCCCTTTTGCTTAGAGCTCGGAAGAGCTGATCTGTGCTCGGTGCACTGAACAGCAGATCCAACGCAGTCAATCACTGCAAAAGCTACTGAAATAAACATCCCCATACTGGAAGGATTTACTCACTTTAGTGGAACTGAGAACATCCCCAAAGTTATGTCAGAATTACTCAAGCACTTTGCATTGCATGGGAAACTCTATTCACACAATGCCATTTCGACCCCAATACTGTAAATTCAATAAATACAACATGATAAAAACAATTTGTCTCCTTCTAACATCCATGGTGATTGAGGTCCTAGTATAATAATCAAGCGTGTAGTTAGAACATTGGATCATACAGAAGGTGTTATTCCATTGCTGAACATTGTTGAAAATATAAAATCAATCGTATATACTTTGGGGCAGATTTACAAGCCCCTTGCGCCACTTTTGCGTCACTTTTCCCATGTTAAAAGTGACGCAAAAGTGGCGCAAGGGGCTTGTAAATCTGCAGGTTTGTGTTTACTGATGTTATCTGCATTCCAACTGTGCATAACTTGGTAAATGAAAATTAGATTTAACATAAAATTTTCTTCTGTCCACTGACTACCGTCGGGGGGAGGTGCGCCACAATATTTCAGAGAACACAGACACAGAAATAAATAACATTTGCTACCTTATACGTTCTGCAAAAAGAAAACGTTATGTTTGTTTATCATTCGTGTTTACTGAATAGGTTTTACAGGCGGACGTCGCCTGTGACCGCAAGAATAAATTATTTATTATAACATAGCGTTGAGATCTTCTTAGGATGCAGTGGTGCTATTGTCTAGTTTGTTGTGTTTTGGTTATGCTTACTGATGACTTCGTATTGCTTTTGTTCTGCATTTGCTCATCGCCAAATTATAGTTTCTATATCGACTTGTGAAATCTGTGCGTAATTTCCAGGTTTTTTTTCATCAAGGCCCATCCTTAATGGCAGAGCAGCTACCCACCTTTCTGCAGACATAAAGAGTGTCTTTCAGGTTGGGCAAAGTTCAGCGTGACAGACACTCTTAATGTTCAGGTAAAGCAGCCAGTCACTATATATGTGCTAAATGCACAGGTGCCTGGCTACCTGAGTTGAACTTTGCCAGTCGTGATCAGGAACTTAGTGTTCAACCAACGAGCCCAGAAATGATGGCCGATTAATCCCTACTCGGACAACATGAACTCCCTCATGTCAAAGATATGTTTTTTGTTACGTGGGCCATGTACGGCCAGACTTCCTTCTGGAACTCCAGCGGATCCGAAACGGCAGGTGGAATAGGGATTAATCGGTCATCATTTATGGGCTCGTTAGTTGAACACTAAGTTCCTGATCCCCCACAGTCCAATTACGCCTACACGGCGGACGTGACTTTTCAATTTTTAATCAGGGATTTACATTTTGATATTCGCCTATTCGGAAGACGTTATATTTTACTCAAAAGTCAACCGAGTAAATCCCGTATTGCCCCGATGAAGCCCTTTTTAGGGTGAAACACGTTGGCTGCATATGTGTTGAATCAATTACATATTAAAGAAGGACACAGATACAATACTGAAGACTCAATAACCTCTTTTCTATTTATGTCTAGTTGCTATTGTTGCCTCTCTGTCTTTGATATTGTTTAACATGGTAAGTACTTTGGTACCTCCACAATTGGCTACTGGTGTTCCCTTGTAAGTCCATAGTATATGGTACTAACGTACCTAGGGCATAGGTACACCAGGGGTCTCCCATGGGCTGTACCATGTATTATGTATTATGCCACCCATGAGAGACCACTCAAGCTGTGACTAAAGGCCTGCCATTGCAGCCTGTGTAAGCTGGTGCTAACACCACTTACAACAGATATATGTTTCCTTATATCCGAGGTCACTACACTTAAAACCTATAAGTCACCCCAAAGACAGGCCTTTCAATCCAGAAGGCAGAAGGCTGAGTTATACGTGTGAAGGTGCCCCTGCATGAGCAGGACACCCCCTGCAAACCCTGGAGTCGATTCTCTAGGCATTGTAAGTGCGGTCAGCCATTTTGATGCATATAGTGGCCATGTGTCATTACGCGATGGCTAACTATATAGTGGCTGTGTCGAACCTTTGCATGTTTGGTATCAAACATGTTGGAATCATACCCCAACACCGTTACTGGTGTTGGAGGTATGATTCCATTCAATGGGGGCTCCTCTGGGAAGCCTGCAGTACTGACGGCTGAATAGCCAATAACCGGTCCCAGGATGCTTGTTTCCGGTCCAGGGAAGACATGGCTTGGCAGTTCGGGCTGGACTGTTCCCATGAGGCACAGGGTCAGACTGATTTGCATATGGCCATGTCTGAACTGGGGTGGTGGAGTGAGCTAAAGAATGATGATGGATTAAACCCAGATCAGTTGACTGGGGGTGAGTGTTTGATTAGCTCAAGCGCTCCGTCCATCATCCCCTTTGGTATCCCTTTGTTCGCCCAAAGTTGGCAGGGTCTGCCCAGACGTGGGTCCCTTGCTCACTTTGCCACTGGATTCAAGCTAGCCTGGCTGATGACGGCTGAATAGCCAGAAACCGGTCCCAGGATGCTTGTTTCCGGTCCAGGGAAGACATGGCTTGGCAGTTCGGGCTGGACTGTTCCCATGAGGCACAGGGTCAGACTGATTTGCATATGGCCATGTCTGAACTGGGGTGGTGGAGTGAACTAAAGAATGATGATGGATTAAACCCAGATCAGTTGACTGGGGGTGAGTGTTTGATTAGCTCAAGCGCTCCGTCCATCATCCCCTTTGGTACCCCCCCCCCCCAGGCTAACTAATAGTGGCTGTGTCGAACCTTTGCATGTTTGGTATCAAACATGTTGGAATCATACCCCAACACCGTTACTGGTGTTGGAGGTATGATTCCATTCAATGGGGGGCTCCTCTGGGAAGCCTGCAGTACTCTCGGTAACAGCATTCCAGGGTCTGCTAGCAAGCTAGTGCGGCTCCCAACCACAGACACGATTCTGGCCTCCTGCTACTGAGCTGAGCTCGAGCAGGGAAATTTAGAACAAAAGGATTCCTGTCACAGGGAGGTGTGCCCACCTCCCAGATAGAACTTAGTGTATTGGGCTGGGGTGGAGAAGCTTGCCAGCGCCACCAAACTGCTTTGAAGGGCACATTTGGTGCCCTCCTTACATACTCTAGTTAGAACCAGTTCTGGGAGCCCTTGGCTCCCGCTCTGGCATGAAACTGGACAAAGGACATGGGAGTATCCTCCCCTCTGTCCAGCCCCTCCTCTGGGAGGGACCCCTGTGTCGTCCTAATCCCTTTTCTAGGGTATAAAAGGTCTTAACTGTGGGTGGGTCCTCAGATTCGGCGTGTGACAAGACTCAAGCCTTAAACAACATCACTCTTTGACTACCTGGAACTGAGACTGCATCACGGTAGCCTCCTGCTGCTCCTGGTCTCACTGTTCTGCAAGTCTTTTTCATTGTCTGTGTCTGTGCTTCATCCAGAATCTTCAACAGACCTGTGGGAATCAAGGACACACAAAAGTAATCTTCCTTGGAGTAAAGGAGTCACTCTCCTGCATCTGCAGACACCACAACAAAGCTGACCGGTCTGCTGCTCCTGACGTCCCACAAACTTCGAAAGGCTCAGCAACACAGGTTGTGGTTCTGCAACTCCCTTGAAGCCTGACCTGTCCTCTCTGCAATTTTGAGGCCAGTATCCGACGTCGGAACCGCTGGGACCGAACCCCTGTGCACCGTGTCTACTTGCTGTTGCCAAAGCTTGTTGGCTCTTCACTCCAAAAAGGGTACTTGTTCCTGTCTAGAAAAGAAGAAATGAGAACGGTTGGAAATGGGACAATGTGAGGGAGATCTTCCTTATTAGGAAGTGATGTCCTCCAACACCCATATGGGTGTCATGCTTCTTCATCGGGCTTTTTGCTCCTCGTGGGGCCAGCGCTGCAATGCCCCATGGGCCCCGCAAGAGGGCTCTTTGATGGAGATCTTTTTAAAGCAGAAGCTGTGATCTGGTGCGGGTGTGTGGAGCTGAACAGTGGAGTGTGTACGTGAATTTAAAACTGCCTAAAGGATACCCTGTGATAAGTTTATTGAGGGGTCCCTATAGTAGGTTTGTACGGCTTATAAAGTCATATAGTTTTGGAAACAAGCAGATTGTAGGAAACTGTGCAAATGAGGGTCGAATGGGGGCTGCCAGAGAAACCAGTTTCAGACATGTGAAGCTCATGAGGACAAGAAATGCACCAGCATATTATTTTTTCATGTCCAAATGAGATTCAAACACTTTTTTAAAGAGCATTACAACTCAGTCTTGAAGGCCTTGACCTGTCTCCACTCAGCAGCCGGAATGGCCGACTTCCTTAACATTACATCTGAAAGACAATTTTTCTGCGCTTAGATTTATGACTGCAAATAAGCAAGGCCGTGGCCCAATCTACATGACCTCTTCTCATCAGCAACCCTATGGCACATCCAGTCAGCAACTTACAGTGTCCCTCTGTCTCCAGCCATCCCTTTCACTACCTCTCCTACTATGATCCCAAGCAGCATATTCTAGCAGTAAAACTGTAATCCACCTTTCTACTGTTATCCTTCCCTAGTTCTGTAATATGACTCCTCAGCTCACACCACATAACCATTTACCAGACCAGCAACCCGCTCCAACATGCACTGTCTAATACCATCATTGAAAATGAGAGACGCAGTAAGTTCAGCTACATCGCTCAGTCTCCATCATTCAACAGTGTAACAAAGACAGAGGTTGGAATCCAACAACAAGATGTCGCACCTGTGTGATCCTTTATGCTGACTTTTCCATGATCACGGTAACTATCCTGAGAAATCCCCACTTAATCACTCAGGCTCTCAACACAGAGAACTTTTGATCCTCATTAGAACTGACCACGATTTTTCGCACTTCTGCCATGATTGTAGACTGACACATCGAGTAAAGAATATCGAGATAACATGGTGTCATAGGGAGACCATCAAGGGCCAAAATATTGAGCAGATAAATATAAATATCAAGGTGGTAAGTATAAATAGTTAAGTATAGGTTTCCGTTTCCTAACTCCACATCTACCTAACTTGGCGATATCCATATTCTCAAGTAATGTAGATGTGGAGTTAAGTATAGTAAACACATACTTACCTATAAATTACCTGTTGATATTTTGGCCACCCCACACAAAAAGCCCTCATCAACTGCTACCCCAAAGCCACTGATCACTTTTATGAGAAACTGGACACAGTGTTTGATCCTCTACCTCCCCTACACTTGCCACCTGACATCAACCCCTAGAAAACTTTTACTTTATTCCTGTGACAAGAGTATTAATCTGGCCCTGTGCAGTTCTAACTTTTACGGCACACCACAACACTCTGAAACACACAGCATGGGTCTCTTTAAACACAGAACAAGGTGCACACTTACCCAGCAAAAGTTCACTAGAAGGCAGAGAGGAGGGTTCCGTTATGAAATGCAGAGTTGTCTACACAGTAGTTTGTCTGGGTCTCATATTGGAGTGAGGCTGTCAGCAAGAATGGGTGGGACCACTACAGTACAAATCTGCACAATTCCACAGCATATAGCAGGGGCACCCAGATACAGTACAGGCAATCAACATTTAAACAGACATGCTGCCCTCGTGTTCCCCAGTAAATCAAGTGCAATGTTGGTAGTTTACCACAGAGAGCGGTGTCACCTCTGTAAGGGCCCTAAGGGAGGAGGAATCATGGAAGTCATGCATCACTATTTGGTCCCGGTGCTTAAGGAAGATTTCCCAGGCCATTGCACCACTCTGGAAACAAGTATCTGGGGTGGGAGAGCGGGAGAGAGGTTTCCATAAGTCCTCAGTTTATAAGGAAAAGAATTCACTGGATGTAAGGGTGGTTGTATTGCTGTAAGACACCCAAGGATCAAGAGTTGTAATTGTGAGAGAGGTGAGGATGAATTTGTTGCTGGAAGACAGCCAATGGTTGATGAGCCTCCTCTTCCCTGCAGGCACATTTCACCACTAGGTATCACACTTAGGGATTTGTTCCTTCTGAGGAGACATGATTATAAAGATTCTAAACACTGTTAATTGCTCCGGGTATAAGAAAATACTCATCCAAAGCTCTATCAATTGTAAAATAAAGATGGCCAGTATTTTCTGAACCCCAAAGTCTTGTGCGTCCAGACACAACATATCACAACCCCTCTTCCTCACCAAAGATAATTCCCAATAATTCTCACTCTCAGTTGTACTCTTAGGCTACTCACTGTCTCTCAATGCTTTTATAAACCCTGGACCTCATTTTAATTTCTAAGTCCAGGTAGTGCTCTCTCCATCACTGTTGCCTCCTGTCAGAAACTGAATTATTACTTTTGGAAAGGGGTTGTAGGAGAAACTCTGCTTAACCCCTGGTAGCTGTAATGCAAACAGCATATAACTCCCCACAGAAAGATGTGCAAAGTAAAGCAGGAATGTATGATGATACATCGCATACAAATACATCGCATCCCATTACAACGCAAGTGTTGTTACAACGCGTTGCAATTACAATGCAAACTTTAACCACGCATATACCTTTACGACGCATGCCATTACAACGCAAATGCATGCATGGTAAGAGCATATACTTGGTATATGTATATATATATATATATTTTTTTTTTTTGACCACCCAAAAGCCCCATAAATTACCCTTACTACCACAATACTCATATCCCCCTAAATTTCTAAAATTACCCTTGCTATCCCAGTACCCATAGCCCCTAAACCCTAAAATTACCCCTGGCACCCCAAAACCCAAACCCACCCTAAACCCTAAAATTATCCCTGACACCCCAAAACCCAAACACACCCTGAACCCTAAAATTAACCCTTGAACCCCAAAACCCAAACACACCCTAAACTCTTAAATTACCCCTGGCACCCCAAAAACCCAAACCCAACCTGAACCCTAAAATTACCCCTGACACCCCAAAACCCATACCCACCCTGAAACCCAAAATGAACCCTTGCACCCCAAATCCCAAACACACCCTGAACCCTAAAATTAACCCTTGCACCCCAAAACCCAAACACACCATGAACCCTAAAATTACCCCTGACACTCCAAAACCCATACCCAGCATGAACCCCATAATTAACCCTTGCACCCCAAAACCCAAACACACCCTGAAGCCTAAAATTAACCCTGGCACCCCAAAACGCAAACCCACCCTGAACCCTAAAATTACCCCTGACACCCCAAAACCCATACCCACCCTGAACCCCAAAATTAACCCTTGTGTTGCAGGGATTCTGCACATACACAGAACTATGCGCAGGAAAATGGGACCTCGGTGTATAGGGGCTAAGCCTTCCCACCACCTTAGTGCCCACGAACCCAGGACCGACTAGCTATAGTGTCTCACTCACTCTCCTACTCACAAATGGAGAAACCAATGATTAGACACCCCAGAACACAACACTCCCATATCTCTCAGGAATCGCAGTAACAAGACACACTTCGCTCACATTCTCATACTTGTCCACAATAAGATCTGACAGAAACACGAAAATAGTTGAAAATATTTATTTTTACTATCGTGCTCTAAAATGCAGTATACGAGCCACTACCAGCAGCAGAATGCATAATATCAATACAGTTAGCATTGCAGCAAGGCCATATATCATAAAGGGAGATATCATTTTATAAAGACAGTGGATAAAGGACTATAAGGCCTAACCACCCTTCCCTTGGTAAGCAGAAGTATTATTATATAATAGAAGATCTCTGGGCTTTGTCAGCAGACCCCATACCTCAGGACATAGATCGTATTTCTACATCACAGGTGCGTGTTGCTCTTCTCCCTGGAAAGGTCCCTCTCCAAGTGTGTGTTACCTAACCATGCATCCTATAATATCAAAGTACGATTCTCCAGCAAACACAGCTGCGTTGGTATGTTTTGTCTAAGTGCTATGGCCCGACCAGAACAGAATAACAAAAGTCAGTGTTTATCGACCTTGCTCACTATGTTCAGACTAAACTCCAGGAATAGGCAGAGAACGAGCACAGCAGAGCGTTCTCATGTGAAAGGCATAAACAAAGTTGTGCAAAATAAAGACATGCAGTGTTGTGCGCAAAAGCAGCCTCATGGCTACCGGGCTCATGCTGACTTAAGGATGTTGATAACATCTCTAGTAATCACGTGACACCCTCCCCTTGGCCAGGTTGTAGTGCATAGACAGACAGGTTCCAAACATAAGCAGAGCCAAATTGTAATATGTTCCATTCAAAATTGATCCAACCAATAAATGGGGCTAAATGGAAAAATATATATATATATATATATATATATATATATATATATATTATTTTTTTTCAGTTTAGTCAAAAAAATCCAAAGGAGTACGTGCACCGTGGAACGCTAGGCGCTCCAAAAGGGCATAGTTGTCATTATGACAAAAGAGGGATGCCATCCAATTCAGCAGAGCGAATGAACATTTGTGTTCTTCGTAATCCAGTGCATCCAGCAGCAGAATAGGGCAACTTGCATGATATTCGATGAAACTCTCCTGCAAGAGGCGCTGGGCTGCCTCACAGGTATTCCAACATGCCAACACTCCAAGTGCAGCCACATGCATCATACAGGCCTCATCAGAACAGTCCTGGTCATGGACCAACAGATCATAATCCAGGTCAGCACCTGATGTCGTGGAGAGGCAGATATCCAAGGCCCAGTAGAACGGGCACCGTCGACAGTAGAACAAAGGTTGCACGCAAGTAAAGTAAGCGAAACAAAAGGAAAGCCTATAGCTCACACTCAGAGTAGCCAATGGCAGGCATCCAAAAAGTTGCTGCATATGTTCACGGTAAAGTCGCAATAGGCCTGGTCTGTGCAGAACCACAGGATGGACATCCATTGCGTAACAGGAGCAGAAGTACCAGCACTCCACACGCCAATAATAGGATAAGTGAAAAACCACAGAAGGTGCTGGAAAAAATAGAATGTATAAAGGCCGGTATTATTGCAAAAATAGTTTAAAAAAATGAAACAAGGCCGGAGCCTACAAGTTTAAAAAAATGTGCAAGGCCTTCCGTATCAGACTCATTAAAGATTTGATGAATCAGTTCCCCAAAATGTAGTGGGAAATTCTTAGTCAGCATTGACTGATTTTCACTAGACGTTCTAGCCACCTGCAATTCAAAGGTCTCTCGAGCAGAAGTGAGAGCGACTTCTTGTTGAAACAATAGCGCTTTGAATCTGCTTAGTTTATTGAAGTCTGTTTTCAAAGTGGGAATGGAAGCCCACAGCGAGCTATCTACACTCCCATGCTGGGGAGGAAAAAGAACATTGCTGCAACAAGTAACTCTTTTGGAAACCATAACTATATACGGAATCCCTGCCCGTAACCCGCAACAATTGTGGTTATTTAGGATAAGATAACTACTGTTAGAAAGCAATGTGAGTGTGGGAATTATTGAGGGAACTGGTGTTCCTTTTAGAAAACAGGCCAAATTAGGCGCTGATACATTACAAGCGCCGTGCAGCTGAACTTGTGTACAAACTAAAGAGTGTCCCACTGTAGAATCACAGTCCTCCCCAGTCAGGAAAACCTCTTTATCGTCACACAAACAGTGAAACGTAAACGGTAAAGACCACATTTCATGCAGAAACATACTACCCAGGGGTTCAAATCTCCCGATAGGAAAATGTTTCATACATGCATTAAATTGAAAGAGGGAAATAGGTAAAAAAATAACCCAATGTATTAACCATACCGAGGAATCGGTCTCCGCTATTGAAAATGGTAGTTGTTCTAACTTCTCAAGTAAGTGGAATCTTTTGTTTATTGGTCGAGTTAAACGAAAAAAACAGGGCAGTTGTGTTCAAATAATCCCAAGGCACTTTCCCATTTTTCAATGTTTGCAAAGTCTAGCCAAATTGCATTACAGAACACAACTGGTTAGACCACGATACAAAACAGACACATCATTTTGCACAATGTCAATAACAGATAAAACAATATTGTCCAGAGTGTAAATACGAGAAGACAGAGTATTAATACTGTTGTCTACAACATCTAAAACTTTACCCAGGTTATCCTGATCTAGCTGACGCAATCTGAAAGCAGCATCCGCTTGGGACAGCTTCCAGATTTCATTACATGCTGCATATGCAAAACGTCTCGGACGAGGAGACCGTGGACTTAAAAGGAAATCTGCCAGTTCAATGTCACCATTTAAACGTGAGAGATGTTGTTTCACAGATTATAACGATGACTGTCCTAACCACTGTAGACACAATTTACGCACAGAATATGTAGTAACTGTATGTGATTGAGTAAAGCGAGGGTCAGGTCTACTGAGCATAAACCCCCCCGTCGAATTTGAAAAACGCAACTGGCAAGCATTAGTGTTGAGCGGCCAAATTAACCAACCCAAGGGTGCAATAGTGGTCGAATTGAGGGCACTATTGTGTACCATACCTTTTAAGTCCTCTAGAGAATAATTTGTATATTGCTGCCAGTCGTCATAAGCTGCTAATGAAGGAAACGAGGGAAAATGTAAATTCTTAGCAGTAGCTAAACCAAAACATGTAGTTTGTTGCACTGTCTGATTCAAAAATAACAGCTGTGACGGTATCAAACACGCAAAATGCAATGATTCAGTTCCCTGTACCTGCCAAATTTTGGTACCCCATATTGATTACAAATCAATCGTCTCTTTCCAATATTCATAACCTTTGAAGGATAAATCGGTTATGAAAGTCAAAGAATATACCAATTTAGTATGGGTCAGCATGAATTTCGTGTGTGTATGTGCACTCAACTTATAATAATAGGATTTTGGGTCCGATAGATTATAACCTGAAAAGTAGACAAACTTATTTTTCTGTGTCTGCTAACTACCTTGAAATGGGGCAGGACAATGTTCCCATTGTGTATAATTAACCTGATTGCGTACTGTGTTTGATTTATGTAAAAAATGATGACCATAATGTAGGAAACAGAATAAATCAGCATAATTGGCGGAATTTAAATACAAATCCTCAGTTTCAAAAGCAGTGTAATATTTTAAATCTGAAAATAACGAATGTACGGCATTAACATCCCAGTCGTCTGAATGCAGTCCAGGTGTGATGACGTCACCTAATGAGACACGAAAGACGTATGGCATTCAAATCGTCTCTGTCGGGCCGTATATTTTGTATTGAACTTTATCCCAAACTATGCCGTCTACTACTGGCACAGCAGAAATGTTAACGTGGGACTGATCCCTTTTCGTTACATGAGAAGAAGTGAGTGGGGCCAAAACACCATCGACTAAATGTACATCAGAGCATTCAGGTAAGTAATGACCATTAATCAAAAGGAAAAAGACAGTCACAAATCCAATCCACATGAAGAGAAATACCATTGTAAGTACCATCCAAATGTAGGTCCAAGGAGGAACCAGATAAGTTCTGCGAAACCAGGAAAATAAAATAGAAAATTGACCTGGGGGGTTCCTCCGTAGTTGAACTTGATGAAGAGGACGATGAAGGCAAAGAAAAGTTGCCTCTATCCATGTAATAACCAACAGTTCCTAATCGATTCAAAGGTGTTCGATCAGCATTAAAAGATGATTGGAGCACACGTGTCGGAATTTCCACTGTAAGCTCCATTGGCAGCGAGACTTGATTTCGCGGTGCAGCCGCTGAAGCTGGTGACAAAACAGGCAGCACATCAATTGGGCTTCCACTTCACCTTCCCGGTGTACGTTAGTCGTCGGCGAAGATCTCACCGGAAGTGGAACATCTCTCCGCGGGACAGGTCTAGGCATTCTATTCAGTATCGGCCACGTGGTGCAATTTGACATGTTCAATGGAAAGGTAGTGATTTCCCTTGCGTCCAGGCAGTGGAGGCAAAATCACAGTTCGAGTGCCCTTTAATCCAAGAACAGGGACTGGCGCACGGTAAGAGGGACCAAATTCTTCTTTGTTCTCTATCTTCTCCAGGACCAGATCTCCAACTTTAGGAAGCCACCCTGTGACTGGGATCAGCACCGCTGTGTCTTCGGACGAGTGCAACTCAGCTCTAGCAAGAGTGTCTCAAGTCTTTTGTAGATCCTGTAACATAGCACAATGGTTATCTACGTCAAATGTTGCAGCAGCCACCACAACGTCTAGACCATCAAGGTCTGGCACAAACATTTTGATGCCAAAGAGCATTTCGTATGGGGTCCGCCCACCCAGAGATCTTCTCGAGAGATTATTTAATGCACGTTGAACCCCATATAAATGAGTCAGCCAACCCCTGCCAGTACCTAAGACTCTAGCTGTCAAAGATTGCTTTAAGTCACGGTTCATTCGCTCCACTATAGAATTGCCCTCAGGCCTGTATGGAGACGAAAATTGCAATAGCACCCCCAGAGACCTCATCGCATCCTTGTAAGCCTTAGAGGCGAACGCAGGACCTTGGTCAGATTGGAAGGTACCACACGCAAATGTTCCGATAAAGACACGCAAATCCCTAATGACATTTCGAGTGTCAGCACTACTTTGCGGCCAAACCCAAAGGAATCTAGTGCACGAATCCACTGCAACCAGAATATATTTATAGGCAGTGTCAGACATCAAAGGACCGCAGTGATCAAGATAAATACATCCAAACGGTTGATTTGAGATGTATAGCTGCTTGTGAGGTGGACGTGCAACCGTAGATGGTTTAATCGGTTGACAAATGTCACAAGAAAGTACATAATTACGTGTCTATCTATATAGACCACGCGTTGAGTAAAGGAGAGAGGTGGCCCTACCAACCAAAGGGACCAGGGCACTACTTAATAGTGAAGAGAAAATATGTGCCTTGGAGAGGAAAGAAAACTCAAATTCACACAAATACAGCTCACTCAAACTGATAGACCCCTATAAACGGGGAGTGTACATACACTGGAATCATTTAACTAGCACCAGGGCTATTCTAATAGCCCATAGGCAATCTTTTAAATCTTTTCTGATTGCCGACGGCAGTAAATATGGTCCAGTCACAGCTCTCAGGAGCCAAATTGTGACTGTAACATCCATTGGAAATGTCCATAGTTGTTTTATACTTTTTACGGACAATATTGTTTGTTAACGCAGAGCTGTGGGTGTTCCGTACGGCAAACGTACATGAATTTCTATAATCCAAAACAATGCAATACGAACCGTCCGGTTTCGATATCAGAAAAAGAGGATTATTCATGGATGAAACACAGGGTTCAATTACACCCTGATATTCCAACTGGGTCAAAATGTCACTCACGGACGCTTTTGCTTCCCGTTTGATCGGATACTGTGCCTGAGGCTGTGGCATCGATCGCAAAGGGATCTCATGTGCCGGTGAATCTCTATCCCAGCCCACCTGATTGTGATACACAGCGGGCGCAAGGGCTAAAGCCCATTCCGATGCGCAAGCCTGCTTAGTCTCCTCTGGGACGTTACGCGAAAAACTCAGAAGTATCACGTCTTCACCTCGAGAAGAAGCTAAAACAAATGTAGGAGGCTAATCCGCCTCCACCAACAAAATGTCATAAGATGAGGTAAGGTTATCCCAAAAGATATCGTTAATTGTACATTGTATATCACCTTCAATTTGGAGGACTATCTCATAAAGTCTATCAGGGGGTTCAATTTGTGTATCAGCTGTTTCCACTGTAATGAATGTGTCAGTTGCTCTTGCCTCCAGACAAGGACGGAGAACCTCTCGTACTATGGTAACTTCCGCCACGCTGTCGAGGAGGGTCACAGCCCACCTCCAATCCAGGAGCAGGGTTCTCACTGCCTGAGGCATACTTCGCTGTTAAAGCGGCAACTTTTTTCTTTTGAAACGGTACACGATATGGCAGTTGTACCTCCGGTTTGGCCTTTACGTCAAACTGGCGTGGCGGATTACGTCGTTCTTGCGTGGTCTCGCCTTTTCTATGATCTTGACGCTCCCCTCCACCGGGCTGTTGATCTGACGAGTCCTGCAAGGAACGAGGAGAACGAGGATCAGGAACCTGAAACCTCTCTGGCGTCTTAAGCTTAGAGCGGTCACGCAAATCATACCTACGCTCGGAAGCATCAGGTGTAGGTGAACCAGCACGCGAACCTGGCTTCTGTTGTTGTGGTTGTTGTTGCTGTTTATTCTTGTTCCAATTCTTTTTAGGAAAGAATGGACGCCCCATTATTCTGTGGCTGAATATAAGGTTTATTCCCTAAATTATTACGCCCTAATGCTTTATATACCTTAGCAATAATCTTAGGCAATTTGCATTGTTTATCAGCGCCTGCTACAGCCTCAAGGCACTGACTCACTTGCAAGCTAACCACTTCTCCTTTTATATTGGCAAGTATCATATCAGAGACTATAGGGAATACCCCCACCAGTCTCATCCCTAACTCCAGGGCGGCCTCTGCCCTGTGCTCCTCTTGAACTTTCTTAAGAACTGTCGGTAGCACTGTCATGGAGGGGGTGACAAAGCAAAGAAAATACAGCGCCGTAAACACCTTCCCCCAGGTGGTGCAATCAGCTAAATTGGGAATAAGACCTTTTGGTAAACTCATTGTAAGGATCCAGTGTTTATCCAAAGGAGTAGTATTGGAAAACACAGCTTTGAGTTGTTCAAAACGTTCAGGTAACCAGAAAGGCAATTCATCTCTATTTTGAGGGCACTTTCCCATCACTGAATTTAATCATGATTGGGCTAATTACCATTCCTCCATGCCCTGGTTGCTGAGGAGGGGCCCCAGCTGGGGCAGCCTGGACCATGCAAGACACGTACTGTATCACGCTTCTGTGTATATGAACTAATGTCTCATGCAATTGACGCAGCTCTGCGTGTGTAACACCACGGTAATTTGGGTGTGGTGTAAAACCCACCAACACGGGCCATGTGGCTCTGTCGACCAATAAAGGGCCTAAACGGACCCTTGTAACAGGGTGAGGTAGGGCGTCATTAAACTAGATGGTGTGCTCCAAAGCTGACAACGGAACTTCAAGTGACTGATAGGGTCTATAATCCCGGGGAACTGCGGCTTGTTCATATTCATGAAAGAAATTGTCATTCCCATCCACCGCCGGGAACGTAACCCAAGAATAAAACACCTCGAAGCGAAAAGCAGCGTTCACTTCAACCACAAAGATAATGTCTGCCCCCGTAGCCGGGACTCCATGTTGAGTCAAATGAGTGGTCAGCGCCGCCTGATTATGAGCAGCTACTGCTATAGCCATTATCTATCATAGAGGAAAAGAAGGAAAACGGTAGCGCAACACTGGGTAGTAAAGACAAAAAATAAAACCTTTTAAAATCCAAGCTTGTAAAACCTATAATCTCTAATATAGGAGGTAAATCCCTTCCACCACGGACATCTCCGGTAATTGGTGAGAGGGTATTATGGACAAGCACATGCGCTACTCAGGGGTCTCGCGAATAAGTACCAGACCAAACGTTGGTGGCGCCATGTTGCAGGTATTCTGCATATACACAGAACTATGCGCAGGAAAATGGGACCTCGGTGTATAGGGGGTAAGCCTTCCCACCACCTTAGTGCCCACGAACCCAGGACCGAATAGCTATAGTGTTTCACTCGCTCTCCTACTCACAAATGGAGAAACCAATGATTAGACACCCCAGAACCCAACCCTCCTGTATCTCTCAGGAATCGTGGTAACAAGACACACCTTTTCGCTCACATTCCCGTACTTGTCCACAATAAGATCTGACAGAAACACGAAAATAGTTGAAAATATTTATTTTAACTACTGTGCTCTAAAATGCAGTATACGAGCCACTACCAGCAGCAGAATGCATAATTCAATACAGTTAGCATTGCAGCAAGGCCATATATCATAAAGGGAGATATCATTTTATAAAGGCAGTGGATAAAGGACTATAAGGCCTAACCACCCTCCCCTTGGTAAGCAGAAGTATTATTATATAATAGAAGATCTCTGGGTTTTGTCAGCAGTCCCATACCTCAGGACATAGATCATATTTCTACATCACAGGTGCGTGTTGCTCTTCTCCCTGGAAAGGTCCCTATCCAAGTGTATGTTACCTAAACTATAATATCGAAGTATGATTCTCCAGCAAACACAGCTGCGTTGGTAGTGTTTTGTCTAAGTGCTATTGCCTGACCAGAACAGAATAACAAAAGTCAGTGTTTATCGACCTTGCTCACTATGTTCAGAGTAAACTCCAGGAACAGACAGAGAACGAGCACATCAGAGCGTTCTCATGTGAAAGGTATAAACAAAGTCGTGCAATATAAAGACATGCAGTGTCGTGCGCAAAAGCAGCCTCATGGCTACTGGGCTCATGCTAACTTAAAGATGTCGATAACGTCTCTAGTAACCACGTGACACTTGCACCCCAAAACCCAAACACATCCTGAACCCTAAAATTAACCCTTGCACCCCAAAACCCAAACCCACCCTAAACCCTAAAATTACCTCTGACACCCCAAAACCATACCCACCCTGAACCCCAAAATTAACCCTTGCACCCCAAAACCCAAACACACCCCAAACCCTAAAATTAACCCTTGCACCCAAAAACCCAAATACATCCTGAATCCTAAAATTACCCCTGGCACCCCAAAAACCCATACCCACCTTGAACCCCAAAATCAACCCTTAAACCCCAAAACCCAAACACACCCTGAACCCTAAAATTAACCCTTGAACGCCAAAACCCAAACACACCATGAACCCTAAAATTATCCTTGCTACCCCAAAACCCATACCCACCCTAAATCTTAAAATTACCCTTGGCACCCCAAAACTAAAATCCACACGGACCCAAAAATTAATCTTGGCACCCCAAAATCTATACCCTTACACCCCAAAACCCAAACCCACCCTAAACCCTAAACCTACCTTATACTTACATGTAAAACACATATCCCTTTACCATTCATACTTTTACAACGAAATTTGTTGTAAAGGCATGCGTGGTAAAAGCATATGCATTGTAATGCCATGCGTTGTAATGGCATTGCGATGTAATGGTAGTTGCGTTGTTACAACCGTGTTGTAATGGCAACGCGTTGTAACATCCGCGTTGTAAAGGATGTTTCCCGTAAAGCAGTACCAACATTAACTAAAGAAAATGACACAGTAAATTTCCCAAACCAATTTAGGAAAGTGGCGGAAAATTAAATGAGCAAAAATATACCAACTTATTTAAAATTCTAAAAGAGGAGTTTGAGATATGAATTTTTAAGGCTTCGAGGCAAAAGCACCTAGAAAATGTAAAGCCCCTATCAAATGTATTAGTTTGCAGTTGACCGGGCCCGGGACCTAGCTCTAATTTCAGGGCAGCTGTGATGGAGCAGGTGACGGCTACACCAAACAGGTCACACCGGTCAAATTTCTACATTGGGGCTACTTTTTGTAGCCCAACGTCCTCCAGCAGGGCAAGGTCAGAAACTGAAGCAGGTGAGGGTCCTTTAAAGTCAGACATTTTGTAGTCAGGATCTAGCTGAAACCACTGGTTTTGGCCCCCAAAATCTCCAAGCCGAACAAAGCTGGTTTCCATAGCTGACAAAGCCCCATCACTGCTTGAATTGACTTGCCACATCACCACAGTCCAAGATTTTACCTTTAGGCTTAGTCACCTGGTCACAGAGGACCTCAGGAAGGTTATACGCCGTTGCAAACAACTTGGGCGGTGCTGGAGTAGCTCACATAACATTCATGATAAATGCACATTTAAATCAGCATTCTGTATGTATCACCACTACCTGGAGCAGACCAGGTGCCTCTCCCTGACTTCCTGGAACAAGGAAAGCACCAATTCCACTAAGGAAATGTTCACAATTGAAAAGAGATTTACCTCTCCCTCTGCATCTTCTTGTTTCATTACCCGGTCCCAGAACCTCTACTCTGAACATTTTAGTTACTTCTACGATAAGAACAAGCAGATCTATCTTAATTGCTCCCCACAGCCAGCTTTGGACTCTCTAAACTTCATTAATACGCCCTCTTTGGCCTCTTCTGGGGCAGCCATGCTCAGCCTGAATCAACTTACGACAGAAGAGGACGTGAGGACCATGCATTTGTTTAAATCTGGCTTCCTCGTTGACTCCTGTCTGCACTACATATCAGTCGCGGCCGGCATTAATCGCTGGTATGTCGCGCGGGAGGGTCGCGCGGGGGGGTTTAATAAATTTTTAAAACTTACCTATCCGCGGGACTTGTGTTTTCCTGCTCTCCTGCCTCCGGCAGGAACAGGAAGCAGGCAGCCCCCCTCCCCTCCCCTAAGCCTATCACAACGCTGCAATGGCAGCGTTGTGATTGGTTGGGACACCGACCAGCCAGGCACCTATGGGGAGTCCATTTTCTCCATGTAGGCTGCATGCAGCCTACATGGAGAAAAGGCAGAGTGCGCATGACTGGTTTGGTCGGCCCGGCGGCCGACCTAACAGTCAGCGCCCTCAGCAGTAGGCAAGCCACTCCTCCCCTGCCCTAGAGCAGATGCGCCCACCAGCCCGCCCCCAACCAAACCCTTCTGCTTTCTTGCAGTGCGATAAGCAGAAACATAAAATTGTAGTTTTACCATTTTATGTTTCTGCCTCTCTCACTGCGAGAAAGCAGTGGGCGACATTCCTCCGCCCTAATGGAGGAGCCGCCCCTGCTACATATTTTTCATGAACTCATTGGCTCCACACTCACCACCCTCCCATGTTATTGACTGTTGTTTACCCCATTGATTGGAAACATGTCATGGTATTGCTGTTGTTTAAAAAACCTTATGCTGATCCTATGACCTTATCCAACAACGGACCTATCGCCCTTATTCCATACCCAACCAAAGTCCTGGAAATCTTAATAAATCAGCAGCTCAACAGCTACCTCAAGTCTCACTTTCTGGTCGATCCCCCACAATCTGGCTTTAGAGACAATCATAGAATGGAAGCTGTTCTCTTTGCTGCCACGGAGGGCATCTGACTTATCATCAATAAGGGCGCTACTGCTGCTCTTATGCTTTTAAATCTTTCTGCAGCCTTTCATATGCCATTATCTCAGACGCCTTTTTGGTGCAGGTTTCTGTCAATCTGCTATTCAGTGGTTTAGTTCTTTCCTCTCTCACCAAACCCAACTGGGATGTTTTGCACTGCTTCAATCTGATGCTTCAATGTTTTGTGCAGGATGCCCCAGGGATCTTCCATGAGCCCCTCATTGTTTAATATTTATATGACAACACTGGCATCTATCATTAGATCTTTCAGTTTTAAAATTATCTCTTACTCAGATGACACTCAGCTGATCATCTCTCTCTCAGAAGACACTGAAATTACCCAGTCTAATTTTATGCACTGTATGTCTGCGGTTGCCAACTGGATGAGCTGTAATTGCCTAAAGTCAAACCATGAGAAAACACAGCTTGCCCTATTTGATATCTCTCTCTGCACCACTGCCTGGTGGCCCCTGACATGCCCTCCCCCTCGAACCTCTGAAACTGACAGATACACTTTCTGCTGAACTAATTTTCTGGGCAGAAAAAAGTGCACAGCCAGGTTAACCTGGTTTTCTTGCCCACTGAAGGCACACCCTACCTTGTCACAGTCCTCCAGAGTTGTAAATAGTGACTATATCCATTTTTTTCTAAGTGGAGCAAAAATTCCTCCTCGTCCCTCCTATAGCTCTCAGTTCCTGGGAGCAGACTTCTATACACCTGGTCTCTCTCTAGCCAGGTCTCTTGCAGGGTCTAGGCCTCTTGAGTCCCCCGGGCCCTCTTGGAGTTAGGAGTCCTCTGTTAATTCTGTCCCTGTAGCAGGTAACAAACAGAAGGACAACCACTTGACCTTCAGACAGCTGTCATGAGGTCAAATAGGCCATGGCCACAAACACCTGCATTTTGCATGTTCACGTTTAAATTTGACATCTTTTTAAATGGTGACTTTTAGGACACATTTGCTTGCGTGCCCATATGGGATAATGTTTTCAGAAAAGGGTTTTGCTTATGCTTACACCTCTCTGTAGGCACAATATCAGGCCCTGGAACATTCTGTACAAGGACTAAGCTTACTGTGTAAACGTCGTTGTTTGCTGTTGTCCGTTCGGCAACAGCTCTGGGTGGGTAGAATCAACTATGGCAGGCAAACCAGAACTCCGACAAAGAGAGAGAATGGGTCAAGTTTAATATATAAACTGTACCAAGCCCTTGTTTAGAGAGAGGAGCATTTTGATGGGATTGTCGAGGCGTCGCATGCCGAAATTCTACCCCAGCTTAATCCCGTTATCATCTGGAGAAGAACGGTGACCTGTTCTACACCAAGACTGGCTCCCAGATGACACATACCCACAGGTAAATGGGGAGTTAGACCACTCTAAGGCATTCTGGCAGACTCACACACCCTCATGCTTACTAGGATAGGAAGCGCTAGGTAGGAGTATAATTATATGTATTCATGTAATCAACGCAAATGCACTATGGTTGAACTGCTCATTCTTTTCACCATTCTTGTAATGCTGGTAACATTATTTTGCTCTATTCTACTAATCATTGCAGCACATATATTTCACCCAAGAATCCAATTGCTTCAATAAATGTTTGAAATGTCAATTCAAGTATCTCTTGTGTCTTTCTCTGGTCATGCCTGAGTTAACAATGAAAGGGTAGAACTGTTTCCATGATTTCCTTGGGGAATCAGGGTTGTCATATTCTGAGGTGAGCAAGCCAGGAATTAGGTCAACATGTTCTGATGGTATGCGTGGACTCAGTACCACATAGTCTTGACACTCATGTTCCCCAAACGCACAGTCTAACTAGAATAGTAGGAACCGTAGGACACAGCAATTTCAATCCCTGAATGCCAGCAAAAGCAAGAAGTCCTTGAGTCTTATGTCTTCCAACTTTCTCACAGAGTTTTCTTCTTGAAAGATGCTTTCTTCCTAGGTCCAGGATTGTTCTGAGGAGTTGGTGGTGAGGTGCCCACTCCAAGCTATTTTCTTTCAGAATCCCAACCTCCTTTTTCAGCACTTCATCTCATGGTTTACTGCAAACTTCCCTAGAGTCGCTCAGTCAAGATGACCCCTCTATCCACCTGGAGCAGCTCTAGCTCTTCTCTGAGCCACTCCCCATAGGAGATAAAGTGTCCTCCCTCTTTCAGTTGTAGAACTGGTTTTCACTCCTGCTAAGGAAGGATCCAGAAGGTCTAGGATAGCTCAGAAAATGAATAAATGCAGATTCTGACAGCTCCAATTTGCATTTCCAAGTCAATGGAAGAACTGTTAAAGCTGCCCTGTGTTCTGCCAGATGGTTCTGTTCCCCTCCTAGAAGGATAATCGCAGCTAAGTAATCAAAACCTCTGCCTTCCTGCAGCTAGAGGTTTATCTTTTATTTTCTAGGAAGGTAAATAGACAGCCATCTAATGATGATTATTCAGCCTCTGGAGCAGGGCTCACAGACAAGTCAGTTCTATATCAGTTTAGGCAGCACAAAGTATACTTTACTAAAGTGACACTTTCACACTTCCACTAAAGTTATCAAAAATCTACTTTCATCACTGAATTAGATTTTAAAACTTCAATAATCACTCTAGCATTTTCACTGCAATGGCATACTAATCGTTATATGTACTATGTAGCATTTTTATATATTAAACACCCAGCCCTCTCAGCTTACAAAGTACAGATTAGTGGTGATTTATATAAAAATATCTTTTTCTACTTGGCAAAGGCACTTTTCCATGCATGTCTCTGCAGTGCTTTTAAACTGCATCCCAGCCAGAGCACATTGATGCTCCCTGAAGCCATACATTTTAGCAATACACATGGGTGGAGTAAATACACACTACAGCCAACATACGACATTTACTATTCATGCCACTGGTACAATTTCAGTGCCGGCTTACAATGGAAAGGTAAATATACCAATTGGGTAAACCAATTTTACAGTATAGTTTTAGGGACAGAGCACACACACTATGGCACTGAATTGTAGTGTTACAGTGCACAGAGTCAACATACTAGCACCATAGGGTCCCTAAAAATGTATAAATCTGCGATAACCACGGGCATATTTCATACACCTTCTTTTCTGACCACTCTATCATCTATAGGATCATTGATATTCACTGTTAAAACTACTCACACCTCCTAAATTTGCATCCCTAGCCGCAATAAACAAGGCCTTTGGGAACCTTCTACCTTGCCTCACCAAATTCTGTCTGGAGTTCCATTCACCATCTCAATGTACCCTCCACTTTACCCTTCTCCTTGTGCACTATCACACCTCCCTGTTGGTATGGCCAACTATAAGTAACCTCTGCTTACTCATGGCCAAAATGTGTGCCCAGCCCAGTAGAACAAGAAAGTTTGGGCTTCTCTCACCATCCTACTAATCATTCCTCCACTTCCTCCTGCTTATTCTCGCCATTACTGTTTCTGAGGCTTCCCTCATCTCCTTATTCCCAACCGTCTCCATCTAATTCACGCCCATTGTTTTGCAGTCACCACTTACTGCACACTGTAACACCCAATAGCCCTGCCCAAGCATCAAACAACAATGCCACCTTAATCTGTACAATCTCACTCTGCACTTACAGGCATCATTCTCCTCTGACGCCTATCTTTTCTACATCAGGATTGCTGTAGTGTTTCCTATCCTAAATATATGAGTGGCCAACCAAGCTTTCTTTTCCAGTTACTTCTCTGTTTCCTTTTTCTGCTTTCTCTCTAAAGTCCTAAAATGTGTAGCCTACAATAGACTCACTCATGATCCCTCCTCCCACAGATGCTTATTACAATCTGACTTCCAGGACAGGGACTCCACTAAAGCTGCCCTCAATCACCGTTCCAACTGCCTGATAATGGCAATCGACAATACTTTTTACTTGCTTTTCATTGTCCTTGATCCCTCAACTGTCAACACGCTCCTATTGACACTAGTGCTTCTCCAGCAGGCTATACCCTTTCATTGTTATACTATACAGCACCATCCTTAGTCTCCAACTTGTCTCCCTCTATTATCCTTCTCCTTCCCAAACTGTCACTCTTTCTCCAGCAGCAGCAAACATAATCTCCCCAATACTGCAGCTGAGTAACCGCTATGGGTGCAGGTCTGCCACAAACAATCCCAAGACATGAAAACAGAACTTCCCATTCAGGAACTCACAGGCTTACATTCAGTAAAGCACTCATGTTGACCCATTAGTACGTTTTGGTTGAACTTCTGACTTTCATGGAATTCTCACAATATTCCAGAAACATTCCAGAATTAATTGTGGGAAGCTACAATTGACACCAATTCCCAGGAATATTCACATGGAAATGTACATGTGTATATGTCATTCTAAAGTGCACGTTAACAATTGCAAGTGGAGCCACATTTGAATGCACGGACTGCCAAAGAGAGCAGATTTGCTCCTGTGGATATTTTGCCATACTGCCTGATTTTGTTGTAATAAATCCCACCTTAGAAGGAGGTCATCCTTTTTTTTAGTGCACGACATGCCGCTGGGACAACAAGGTAGTGAAACAAGCATTTGTGATTCCAATCGCCAAAGCGGGGGCGTACATACAGTAATGCAAGGCCGGTGTAGATGCAAGGTCTAGTGTCCGTGGAGCACTGGGTGTGCTTCAAGCGGTGGCTTCCAGTGCTAGTTCAGTATTAGCAGCATGAAGTAGGAGCAAGTGTTACACTGCCAGTTCTCGGTGTGGTACCCACTCTTCCGGAAGCTCAGCATTCGCAGTGTTATCCTCCCACTACCACAGAATGTGAGAGATTGCATACTGGAGGGCAATGCTTTGTTTGTTTTTGGAAGGCTAGATTCCCACAGTGTTCACAAGTGGACAATAACACTAATGAAGTAGATGAAGACCAGTGGTGAGATGATGAAAATACTACTACACTCATGGCGCCAGAATTTCCTGACTTCGCCCTGAAGGTCCAAGAAGCAATCAAGTCCCTCGGTGGCAGCGTTTTTCCTAAACTTGATTGAAGTTCTCCAAGGGATTCCCACTGGATTGCAATAAACAATTCCCTGAAATGCAAAACCTTGAGCGATATCTTCCAGCTGTTTAAGAATTCTGATTTCATCACTCATGACTTCACTCAGCCCTTCATTCACTGCACTTATGACTCCCCGGATCCCGCCATGGAATTTGACCTTGTCCTCGGAAAATGGTGTGGGCTGATTACAGGCGCAGAATACCAATGTTTCTTTAAGGAAAATAAGCTAATATGTATATTACAGAGAGATTACACACAGTACTATGATCATGTTTGTAAACAGAAGGAAGAGATTTGAAGAAGTATACAAGATTACTTCAAGAAATTCCTGGATGAGGATTTTGGTTTTGATGTCTATATAGACAGGTGGGGAAATATTTGGTTAATAACTGATTCACTCCTATTTACTTAGGAAAAACTGACATCAAGAAACACACTGAGCAGTGTCCATGGTGAAATGGAAGGTAGTGAACAGGACTGTCCTGCATTCCGTTGCATAACCAGTAAAGTCACAGTACAGCCAAGTCCATACCCGAGTTACCCACTACCCAAGGACTTCGTTGATCTTTCCACTGGAGAGGAAGCTCACAAACACCTTGATTTCCTGAAACTGGAAAAAAACAAGCATTGGCATAGCCAATAGGTCTCACCTTTGGGGCCTTATAAGTGTTTAGCCAGAGCTATTGACTTTGCCAATGTCTTCAAGCTGTGCTGTAGAGAAGTGTGGCTGCTGTGCGGCATGCTGAAAAGTTATAATAAAAAAGTGTCAGAAGCATTTTTGTTACTTTATATATGACCAAGAAGGCATTATGTAAAACTGAACGACCATATGGTAGACTTCGTGAGGAAGTCTACCATCCCCAGAGTTACATTCTGGTATCTTAGTGATTTTGGGTCACAATCAGCATTGCCCCTCCAGACTCGCTTGCTTCTTGTCTGGTTTAGAATGGGATAACATGTTCTGTAGCCTCTGGCATGACAGTGCTGGGAGAGAGGCTTGCCCGTGTGGAACCTCGTTGTGCCCTCTTCACCCAGAAGGGCTGTATTGTTCCGACAGAGTTCTTTGTTGTGGTGTGGAGTTTAGATGAAGCTATATGCTGAATGGGTTTGCTCTGTTGAGATGTAGCATTCGCAGCTGATGTGAACTTTTTAATCTTTCAGAGGGGACTAGGGTGACTGTGGCTTTTAGACACCACACAACTCTGATCCATCTATGTGCTCATATTCCCCTCTCCCACCTCACTCTTAAAATGCCCCACAGTCTCCCTTTTACCCATATATGCTTGTCAAACCTTCTAGGGCCATTCAGCTTCTGTCACTCGCCATGGAGTGCAAAACCAAGGACATATGCCTATTGCGTTGCAATCGACCTTTCAATTTCCCAGATCTTTCTCACCATAACACAAACTTTGCAGCAGTCTTCTATAGAAATGGCCTTAGAACATTTGTAGACACCAGCACCAAAGCCTCATCACATCTGCCATTTCTCCATGAATAGGGCGAGTAAGTTATTTACTATACATATTCAATTATGGGTCTCTGCTAATCTGTGCATGTAGGTAATGTGAGGTTTACCTTCAGTGCATTGTTCTTACAGAATATCCACCAGCACGTGTTAAACAGAATACATTAATTTTCTATAAACTTCCCTATGTTCAGCCCAGCATGGATATTCCTAATATATGGCTATTACCACGATTCACCACACACATGCATCTAACAGAAAACGTTAAATAAACTCCAGGCTTTCACAAACTACAGAATGATGGACTATGATGAAGGAGTCCAACAGCCCCTGCCACCTGGTAACATCATGCACAAATCAATAAAAGAACACATAAGGAAGAATATCTTGCACATCCAGGCATCGCAAACACAGAGAACACGTTAGATCGAACATCACACAAATCAGACATGGGGCGGACGAGTCACACACCTAACAGCACTCTTCAACTATATGAAGGGCATTTCTGCCTACTATTAATTCATCACTTGCGTTTCCCGAAGTTGCACATCATGAAAAGCTTCTATACTAGGTATAAGTACACTTGATTAAAAATTCCAAGCCCATCAGTTTGCTTCTTATGCTCGAACTTAATCTGTTTTCTTCCCCATGGTCCCATTGATGTCTTTTTAGATCAGCTGTTTAATGCTCCCAACCATTCAGAATCTACTGCGCCATGATGCTTTATTCTAGTGGATTCAGGTAGCGAGTAGGTAGTCCCTAGGTTTCAGCTTACATCCATCTGGCATCTCCCAGCTTAGCCTCCAGGGCGAGGTGCTTCAGACATTGATCTGCCCAGACCCTAGATATAGGAGGTCACCTTCAGCGTCCCCGGCCTTGATTTGAGCTGAATTTGATTTAATGAACGGTTAACCCAAGACAAACTATTATTTTGGGATTAGACCTTAATTAGTAGCTTTTCTGCCCACACTTTAGGCCTCGCCCAACTGGTGCCTAGTCTGTGTATGCCAGCAGCTTTCATACGGCTCAGTGAAGCCCTCTGGCTCACTTTCAGATAGCGCCTGACTGAATAGGAGCCAGCTCTTCAGAGCGCTGGGTCCCTGGAGAGAGTGGTGGAGGTAGGGTGGGGGAACAGGCACGGGGGAGCATGGAAGGGGGGGCTTCGGTTCCCAACAAAAGTAAGATATAATGCAAGAGTGAGTCCAGCCTCTTTCCCAGGAGAAGAGCAGGTGCAGCCAGCCCTTTCACCCAGGTCAGGTGACCACAGCCGACGAAGAATTCAGAGCGGCCAGTAGAAAGAAATGCACCATTAACTGCACGATGGAAGGCAAACTACAATACTAGTAACTGAAAAACCAAAGCTTCTGCCGTTTCGAGCCAAATATGTTAAACTCTACCCCTGTCACCAGCCTTACCCCCCCAGGATTGTTGTTTCGTGGCAGATAATGTCTAAAACACGAAAACGACAATTTCCAGTCTAATTGCATCATAAACCAAAGGCTGTGACTGCAAGCCTGCTGGCTGGTCTACAAATCTATTTTTAATACCAACTTTATGAGGGGGAGAGACAGGCGATGTACAAAGAAAGAGGCGAGCAGCAGAGTGAGAGCGAGAGACAGAGACAGGCAAGAGAAAGATAGAGGACGAGAAAGACGGTCATAAACAGGCAGAGAAAAAGTCAAATAGCAGACAACAATAATAACAACAAATGCGTGAAAGAGAATGGAAATAAGTGAATCGTGAGCAGGACAGGCAGAGAAACAGAGGCAAACAGAGGAGAAACAGGCAAGGAGAACGAGAAAGCATCTTACTGAGGTAGAGGAAAGGAGATAAGGATGCCAACTGCAACGTTTTGCACAGATAAATGTAGTACCAGCGTGAGCCTAATTATTTCGCATAACATTCTTTAGCTGGTAACGATGCCGCGAAAGACTAATACCAGAACACTGGTGCGAACAGATGGAGCGGTGTTGTTAATTACAGTCACTTAGCTGCATCTGACCCCACGGGACCGTGAGTTATTACCAACATCCCCCACCGGGGACGAGCGGCGCCACTTTTATTGGAGGAAGGTTCTTTACCAACGAGCACCGTAAGCAGCCACGGTGCGCCTCAGCGAGGAGGAGAGAGTAAATAAGGCTCGGGGAGGCGCGAGAGCTCAGCCTGGAGGGAGCCA
The DNA here is from genome assembly GCA_963921515.1 of Calotriton arnoldi. NCBI lineage: Eukaryota > Metazoa > Chordata > Amphibia > Caudata > Salamandridae > Calotriton > Calotriton arnoldi. The sequence continues at coordinate 94,615 of CAWUFW010002525.1, forward strand.
AAGCAGGAAGTGATTAACTACTTAAACAAGCATTGGCCGCGCAACAAGCAAGACGTGCGGCCGCGAGTTGTGTGCGCGCGCGCAAAAAGAAAAAAGTGAAAGCGTTTCACTTGCGGGAGCGAGCAGCACCAGGAGCGATAATTGCTACCATATGGCGCCGCCGCTCCCGCAAGTGAATGCACGAACGTGCACGCGTTGCCATTGAAGGCAATGGAACGCGTGCACGTTTTTTGCTGAAAAGCCGAAGCGATGGCAAAAGGTATTTTTTCCTAGGCAGCGCATGCGCGCTGCGTAGGCGAGACCTAAAAGATCAGCAAGAATGTGACTCCGGCGATTCACGAGAAACTGACTGCACTGCAAAATAGATTCTTAGAAGATCTTCCTGAACTACTGGCTAGAAGCAGGAGTGGAGCAGAACTGTCACTTCTTTGTTCTCCAAAAAATCCAAAGTCTTGATTCTGCCGAAGTACGTAGTTACAGAAAAGTGTTTTTAGGAAGCGGCATTTTCAAATGGCAGCCTGCATTGACGGGATTGTTCTGATAAAGGATGTTGCTCGGGTATCTGACTAAAATTCATACAAGATTGTTTAGAGGTGATCTTTCCCTTCGAATAAGCACCACACATTTTATTAAATGGCAAGAATAAATTAGATTCTCATTATTCACGGTTTGGGACAATTGCTTTTAAAACGTGTACACACATTATGACAGGATAGTCGCCGGAACCGTTTTCCTATGCTTTTGATTGCTAAAAAACTACTTTTTTGACTGCATAAAACTAAGCCACAGAGACATCGGATCTAAACCTCAAATTAGCATTTCTTTTTGCGTGACCTAAAAATCACTTAACGCTTGTAATGTCGTGCATACAAATAAACGCCTAATGCGTACAATGAGGTCATTTAAAAAAAGAAAAAAATGCAAATTCACACCTTTCATAATTCTGTGAAATGGCACTTAGGCTCTTAAATTGAGGTATTTGTGCACATAGCTGAAAGTTAATTGCACGAATACCTTTGTTAATCAAGCTTAGAATGTACAAAGGTTACCAAGCAATGCAAGAAAGGAACAAACAAAAGGCAGGCTTTCGCCATCTACACTCTTAGTATTCACCACAGAAAGATATCAGAACAGCTCAATCTCCTGCAATTAGCGGCAGACTCTCCTCTTCAAGGAACACTATTTATTTTATTTTTATTTAATGAGTTTTATATAGCGCTGGCTAGACACGAAGGTATCAGAGCGCTTTACATAAGGTTCCACAAAGTTGCAAAATTATATCCGTTACAAGTTACATAATATACCAATAAAAACATTTAAGTAGCATAGAGGACGAGGTTCATGGAGTAAAGAAAAGTAAGGGGGTAGGGAAAAGGAGTAGGGGGGAGATATGTCGGAGAGACGAAGGGAAAGTCTGTCCAAGGTCCGGCTGGGTAGGTGAGGGCTGAGGGGGAAGTCCATAGCCCATCTCCTCAATAGCTATCGGGTAGCTCCACCGGGCATCAGCCAAATATCTAAGTCTCCACGGCAAAACATTAAAGAAGACGAGAAGAAAGGAGCATAGAGGGAGAAGGGGGAGGGGTGAAGGGGTGGGAGGGGGGTACGACGGAGAGACTAAGGAAAGTCTGCCCAAAGTCCGGCTGGGTAGGTGACGGCCGAGGGGGAGTCCACAGCCCATCTCCTCTTTGGCTATCAGGTAGCTCCACCGGGCATCGGTCAAATAGCTAAGTCTCCACGGTCACGGGAAAGATCCCAGAGTAAAAGTCCAGAAGGGTGAGCAGGCTCAAGGTCAGGTGAGGGCTGTGATCAAGATCAAGGTCGAAGGCCAGTTATATTGTCCAGGAGTAGTAGAGCATCATGGAGCGACCCACTGAGGCGGCCATCTTGAGGTCAGGCACGGGGATTGTGTCCTTGATGTATAAAATCAGTCGGTCCCCAATAATCTCAATAACTCGAAATGCATAGTGGGTGTGATCTATGCAGTGGTGCGGCAAGAGGACAGGGCCCGTGTTCGCGTGTTTTAAAAGGGGGCGAGAGTGTCACTCCCCCTCCAGCCGCAACCGTAACTCAGAGGTAATGAGGGCAAGTGAGTAGAATAATGCGCAGCGAGCACCCCAGGGGGGTTGGCCGGTAAATCGGGATGTGGGCCGAGGGTAGGGGGCCTTCTCAGAAGGACAGAAACGGAGGTCAGCGGCATCAGAAAGAATCATTCTCGGTCTGTTGTTTTAGAGTGCAAGTGTACAGGTTAGAATTTATTGGGCAGTCTCATAAAATTGCGTAAGCATAGGCACACAGCTTTGTCTGAAAGTTCCAAGGTGCCAGGATAGCCCAGGGTTTTAATGTAAGTGTCTGTTTCCTATCTAGCAACCTGACCTAAATATCACAGCTTTGTCTGAAGTCCCGAGGCAACCAGGATAGCCCATGGATTTGATATGTGCCAGTTCCCCGGCTAGCAACCTGGCCTCCTTATAACTGTGCGTGGCTGCGCTCTTTTTCTTGTTTGCTCATTTTTTGTTCAAATTTATTTAGAAATTTCACAAAGCGGCAGTTCAGTATTGGGTCATCTGGCACTAGACAGGATATGACTGTCCGTCTACATGTGCAGATCCCTTTGCTTTTAGTAAGGGCTTGAGAAGGCGCCTCCTTTCCACAGCCACCTCGGGGCAAATGCAGGTGAGTGCAAAAGATTCTCTGTGTTTGAGCCACATAAGCGACAAACTCTGTCACCAGAGTACAGCCATGATGGTTTTTCAGCTAGTGTGGGTGGGCGGCCCAGGCGGAACTGCAGCAGCTTTAATTTCAGATGAAGCGGGTTTGTGCAAGCCGAGTGCGTCACTTGTTCTAACTGTGAATAACTATTGATGACCATCAAGGCGTGTGCTCTTTTTGCGAGCTCCTCTTTGTCCTTTAAAAAAGAGATTTTGGGCATTGTGGAGTTAACTGGTTTTATGAAAGTATCATTATGTAATTGGCAGAACCCATAGATTCCCAAGTTGCAGATTTATTAGAGATTTATCCAGGTATTGTTTGAAACTGCTGCTGCAATTACCACTGCCCCTGTTGCTGATTGCTGACCACAGAATATTGTCTAGCGTATTAGGCTTCGCGTGTTTTAATTTAGAACAGCACTTGACTGTTGCACCCTGCCTCAAGATCAATTGCTTCATGAGACCAAACTCCAACCGTATTTGGCTGGGGAGGAGCTCTGTGCTAGGTTTAAAACATAACGATAAACTTTTACTTGCAATTTGTCATATAAAGCCATGTTGTGGCAGTGAAGGGCTTCACTTCCATAGGTTAAAGTTGCCAGAACCTTTGCCGCCATTACCCCTAAAAGAGGGTCAAGTGTTGGATCTTTCAACCTCTTGTACAATATGTTAAAAGCAACAATTAGGGCTCTGCTCTTGTTTGTGATGGGCCGGAGCTGTTGTTTGACTGTTCCCTTGTCATCTGACAGTACGCCTAAGTACTTATATTCTTTTACTGTGTCCAGAGCATATGCACAGAGGAACCAAGTTGCATTCTTCTTGACTGCCTTGCAGACCATCATCACCTTGGTTTCATTTCAGTTAATAACTAGGTACTTTTCCGTAGCGTGCAGTTGTAGTGTGTTTATCAGTCTCTGCAGACCTACTTTGGTTTGACTGTACAAAACCAAGTGATCCAAATATAATTGGTGGTTCAAATCTAACGTGCCAAGGTGGGGTGTGGCTATTGGCTTCATCAAGTGCAGGGGAAAGGTCGGCCATGAAAAGATTAAAGAGACATGGAGCCAACACGCATCCCTGTTTTAAGCCTTGGTATGTGTGGATCTTCCTTGACAGAAGGGAGCAGTCTTTAACCCACACCTATGTGCAGCTATAGAGTTACTCAATGGTTCTGAGCAGGTGTGGAGCGTTGTTCCAAGCCCTGAACTTCCTCCAGAGCTTCACTCGATTTACGCAATCAAACGTCGATTTATAATCGACAAAGCAGACATAGGTATTGCAATGTTGCTTTCCCATTTTATTAAGAAGAATGGACAAGGCCCGGATATTTGTGATTGTGCCAGAACCTCTCCTAAAGCCAGTTTTGGTTATTGGGATTATTCAGTTTGATCCTGCCCAAGCAATCAGATCATGTAAAATGAGGGACGTGAAATATTTTGCTTCATTGTCTAGGAGAGTGATGAGATGCTAGTTCTCTGGTAGAGTTGTGACTCCCCCTTTGTGAATTGGGGAGATGACTGCGCCTGATCATGAGTCAGGTATGTCGCAAATAGAGATTGCGTTGGAATAGAGGGGGCCAGCTTTCCTGCCCAGTATTGTCGATCTAGTTTGTAAATAGCTAAGGGTATTCGGTTGGGCCCAGGGGCGCCATCTCTCCTGCCTTTTAATTTGTTTAGCAATTTCTTTGCAATTTCTTGTTCAGGCAATTGTACTTCTTCTGGATTAGATGTAGGACCAAAAACTGTGTCTGAATAGGATTGATCTTGTGATCGATGGGCTCCATGCAGGGGCTGCGGATGGTGTGTACCCAGGCTGACAGATTGGTCTTCGGCAGGAGTATTTGCCTGAGGTGGTGTTGTGGCTAGTGCAGTCTCTCTACCAGAAGGGACTGGGTTGTCTAGCAGTAGCAGTGTAGGTTGTGCCTCTAGGGGCACTATGGTTGGTGAGTCGTTTGCTGCCAAAACACGTTTTTGGAGGAAAGACACCCAGCACTCTTCCCTGATTGGGATCTTACCTAAGGCCTGCTGTTGTCGATTTAGGTTATTCACTGTTAACTAAAAGTTTCTGAAGTTGGGTTGCTTGCTATCATGGTACAGCTTTGCCCAGAAATTGCCAGTTTCTTTTTAATTGTCAGCCCAAATGGACATCTAATCCTTGGAAATAAAACATGAACTGCGATTATTAAACAAATGAAACACATCCTTATTATAAGCATTATTTGTATAGTGAAAAACACAAACTATTTAACCATGTTAATTGTTCCTAATGTTACTCCTATCTATCACTAATACTCCTACTCTAACGAGAGCATGATGTAAGTATCTTTCTGCCAGACCCAGTTGGAATGATCTAACCCCATACGTGTGTGTAATGTCTCTGGAAGCTGGCCTCAGTGCATTAGCGAATGAATGCCGTCTGAGTATGCAAGCCTGCGCACATCTCTGATGCACAGCTATTTTCCTTCTTTGGATGAATATCGGGGCCTTTGGGGTTGAGTTTCATTCATAGCCCTCTGCAGCATTTATGAGAACTCTGGTGTGAAGTGCCTCTCACCGGCTTCTACACAGGCCCTGTTTAAATAATACAACACCGGTTTTATCCCATTCTGCTATAGACGCAGAATAGCAACTTTACTTAGTCTGGAAGGAAAGAGTTGTCTCCTAGGAGCACATAATAAAGCAACAACATCGCGTTCTAGTCTGTGTCCCTGAAACTAACAGTGCAGACTACAGAACAATAATGTCTACTAAAAATAAATGCGCCCATCGAACATTCTTGTGTTAATGAAAAACATGTGCAAGCCACCATCTAAAAAAGATGCTAAGTTAAAAAGGAAAACTTAAGTGGAGACTAAATATAATCCCAAAACTGGGCTTGGCCTTGTTTCGCTTGTTATAGCAGTCTGGGAAATGTTGTTTACATCGCGGTTTTTACACTGCATACCTTTACAACGCAGGTATTACAACGCAAGTCGTTACAACGATTTGCGTTGGGGGCGTTCTAACATAAGGAATAGTATGGTTTACTATTCCAACACCTTCCCTACTGTATGTAGACTGGTGTTGGAATAGTAAATCATACTACTCCTAAGTCCAGTGCTTTCAACGCAAGTCGTTGTAACGACTTGCGTTGTAATACCTGCGTTGTAATGGTATCGCGGTGTAAAAACCGCGATGTAAACGTACATATTCTAGCAGTCTGTGCCCTGCATCTTTCTATTCGGTCACTTAGTTCTTATATTTTTGCAGTGGCACCTCCTAGTTCCTGAATCGAGTTGTTACTTGTGTTAGTTTTAATAATGCCTATATTTGTCTTACTGATAGAAACTCATCAGACTCATCACCCTACTCTGCATAACAGAGGTCCGCATCTCAGTAGGTCTCAGGATAGTTAGTCCCCTGCAAGCATGGGCACTATTTGGGCTTTATTTTCACATAGTGTACAAGATGGAGGTTAAGTGTATTGCTGACATTCCTGAAGCTGGAGGTAGGAGACGTTGACAATGAAGTGAGGAAAGAGGAGGCTGGGCTCCCTTTAGAAATTCAAGTAGGTCATTTTGCTAGCAGGGGCTTCTGATAAGTTTCCTGAGCATTGTCAATTGGTAGATGGTGGGAGTGAGGGGTGGACTGGAGTTCCAATTGTTCAGAGTGTGAAGGGTCCTTTAGGTGAGGCCAGTCTTTGACTCTTTCCTTATCATTGCTCCGGATGTCTGTTGATAGCCAGCTGCAAAATGTTCGCACATCTTTGTGCCTATTCTCTGGTGCTCCTGACTAGAAACGACACTGTGAGACACATCAGTGTACACAAAGGCTTTGTCTGGAAGACAGTGCGCAAAAGACAAACAAAAGAAGAACCAATTCAAACCTGTTCAGAGAGTGCAAATAGAAAATACATGCCTCATTTGCTTTGATGGTATAAAATGGGGAGCTCCAGACCCACCTGTTGTTTCAGTTCCAAGTTCTCTTTGACTAAGGAATGGAGTGCCCCAGAGAGTACTCAGGTGATTCCTGTGCAACCATAGCTGGTGTCTGCCTGACAGCCAGCTTCCCAGAGGGGAGGGGACTTCACCTGGAGTCTAACATGAATGGAAGGGATGTCTCCATGCCTGAAGTACCTGGAGGCTGTATGTAAAGGAGGGTGCCAACTCTATAGGATGTGCAACTGACTAGACTGGGCAGAAGCAGCTGACCCCGGAGTTGAGGGTCCATCCTTGAGAGGATGTATAAATGAATTGTCAGTAAATAAATGGTTTTATTTCAACATTGGATCATCTTGCAATTTGTCCAACAAGTAGTTAGAAAGACTGGTCTCCTTGCACATGATTTATGCTCTTCTCTTTGAATTACTTACGCTTAATGTGAATGACTTAACAGAGTGCTCAGTTGGTTTTCTAAATGCTGTCCACAGAACAGCAGGATAACAGAATACTAGAGCTCTACCATTATATTCAATAGTATGTATCATTTGTAGACATGTTTCAGTTTCAGCTGGTGCAAAGACCTTGTGTTTTAATTCAGAGTTTCTAATTTTAACTATTCTACATTTCCCTTATATAAATACATATTTTTTCCTGTTATTATTGTATCATACTGTATGTAAATTGCAAGCATTCTACCATCTCCTGGAATAAGCCGTAAGCACTTATCTAAACTACAAGTGGCGGCCATGTGCAGTTGTCGAGCCAAGTATCAAACCCAGTGGCAGGCACTGTAAAAAATCACAATGCCTTTAGGCTCACATTCTGAAGCTCTCAGTCATGAATCATTACCAGATTTTATAACGGGTCATGACTGGTGAGAAGCTAAGTGTCAAGTGCCAAGAAATGTGGTGCCTATGAAAGGCAGGTGGGACTGGGACAGAATCAGTTCTGAAAATCACCTTCAGGTAAAAGTAGGCTGCTACCTCTGCAAACAACTGGCAGTCACCTAAACATCACACAGGTTTACACTTACACTCATAAGTGCACCTTCACAGTCAGCGAGAACAAAAGAAGGAGTTCCTTTTCACGTAGCTAATAACCAGGTAATTGGGTACAGGTGCTTTCAGTCGGGTATGGTGAGGTGTCTGTCGGAGTTCACCTGTACTTTTTGCATACACACACTGACAAAAACACACACACACACTCTCATCTCTGTTTTAACCCGTTTACCGCGGCGGCAATTCCGCCGCGGTGCGGGGCATTCCATTGAGTGGGCGGGGCCGCGTCGTCCAACGGACGTGCGCAGCACTACGGAGGTAGTGCTCGCGACTGCCGTTGGCCGACAGAAGCAGCGAAGGGGTTAAAGGCCCTAAAAAATGTTTATTTTAAATCAATCAATCAGATTTCTTATAAAGCGCAACTAATCACCCGTAAGGGTCTCAAGGTGCTGAGTGGGGGGGAGGGGAGGTGGATCTGCGGTCCAGTCGAAGAGCCAGGTCTTGAGGACCTTCCTGAATTGGGGCAGCAATGGTGATTGCCTGAGGTGCACAGGCAAGAGGTTCCAGGTCTTCACAGTCAGGTACTCGCAAAATATGGTGTTCCTCTCATTAATCTGTATCCCTCTCCCTTTCCACTGCTTTTAAGCTCCTCTCATGTGCCTTGCTTGTCATATAATGTATTTTAACATTATATGCCAGCATGATGGTCGGGAAATCTGATGTTCACACCCCCCTAATCTTACTGATCAAGCAACGCTCCTGCTAATAACAGGAGTGACATAACGCGCATCACATCACCGCCTGTCCCATTCCTGTCTGTTAACAGAGAGGGCACAAGTAACACGTACAAGGCCGGACTGGGAAAGCAAACCAACCCTGGCAATTACGTCGGGGGGGAGAACTGATGGAAAACACAGCTGCTGCACATTTGTTACAGGGAGTCGATCTACAAAATCGGCCCCCAGTAACAAAATGGCCCCCACCAGTCCAGAACCGGTCCCCACCCTTCCAGCCCACTGGAAAAACGCCCAGTGCCCGCTACGGCCAGTCTGGCCCTGAACACATACCCACACGAACTCATGCCAGACTGATACCGTAAGGAATGCTCTTCCACCATCACACTCGACCTCTGGGGCCCTGCATCACTCATGCTGCCAAACACTAGAAAATAAAGGTGCTCTTCGCTTGTTCACCTCACTGCTCCTCTCCGGAGCCTGTTTGTTGAAATGTAAATTTTATGTATTCGTTTTGCTTGCATATTGCCCTATGTAAAGTTAGCATTCGCAGCACCATTTTAAGTTGAGCCGCCATTTTGAGCTATGATCGAAACTAATTTCTGTCTGCCTCAGCCAAAAGCAGCTGCGATATTTTTTTCTCTGTATTTCTCCAAGGTTGAGCTTAGCTGTACTAATGAATAGACTGTTTTGTAATGACATATCTTTCTCACTAGATAGACCTGCTCCCACCCTTAGATAGGCGGGGCGCAGGGAGAGTAACCTTGACGCTGAGATAGCATGTACCCGGTCCCAGGATTGCAGCTCATCCTTCTGTATCTCCTTTGTTCACCAGCTACCAACTGGAAAATTCCAGTCTGGGCGTGTCTTTAGTGGTTCTGGAGAGGTACATTATGTGTTACTATGTTGGCAGAAGTCAGTCCCTCTGCAGCAAACTAAGGAGGCTGGTCAGACCGGACTCCACTCGAGTGTACTTCTAATAAATGCCTTTGGTTTGTATTCTCTACTGTCTGACCGTCTCTTCATTTGTTTGGAAGGCTGAGAGGTGGTCGCGAGTGACCCGGGTGGCCCTAATCGGGTCACTTCCTTCATGTTGAAGGAGCGCTCGCCCTCCTCCTCGCTCCCTGTCTTTAGCGTTCCTTAGAAAGGTTTATCACGCAGGCCTCAGGAGGGGGCGAGTGGGAGGGAGGGGAACCTCTACCGCACAACTTTAATTTTGCTAACACTGCAACTGCAAATAGCCCTTTTGAGGAGAAGACTGCTGTCCAACGCCCATGGTTTTAGTGCACATTGCAAATGCAAGCAGTCACTAAGAGACGGGAAACAGCCTTTACAACGTAAGCGTTACAACGCATGCCATTACAACGCATGTCGTTACAACGCGAAAGGCTTGTTGCAGGGGGTAGAAGGTGTTGGAGTTAACTCCAACACCTTCCCTACTGTTGCACACACTGGAGTTGGAATAGTAAATTATTCTGTTCCAACTTCCAGCGCCCCCCCGACAGCAAGTCGGGGTAAAGGTATGCGTTGTAACGGCATGCGTTGTAATGGCATGCGTTGTAACGTCATACATTCCTAAGAGACATCTCTGCTGTCGGAAGCCTGTTGCAATCAGGCGCGCAACGCCCATAGGGCTCAAAGGGCTTCAGCCCCCCCCCCCACGTTGTGTGTGTCAGCCCAGCTGAGACAGCTTCCCGGGCACACACACAGCCAGTTTTTGAGCTGCTGTGGGCTGGCTGGTCTGTAGTCAGTCTTATTGCAGTCGCACCCGAGCACTTCACAGGTCTTTAAAAGACCATTTACTTGTTAACAAGGCTTTGTTGTTTTTTCACCCCTTCTTAGAGCCCCTACATCTCCACTCTGCCTATTGCTGGAAGAATCAGCCCCCGCCGAAATTTTTATTAGCCCTCCTTCCCCCCCCCCCACGAAATTTGGCTCTAGTTGCGCCTCTGGTTGCAATGATATTGTGCCTTGAAGCTGCCCTCTGACAGAGAGGTGCCGTGCCTCTGGCTGCTTTTAATGTGCATTTGTTACCCAAGGCCTCAGGTAGTGTGGGGAAGAGTGGGGGTTGGAGCCAAGCATAATCACAGACTCCATGAGTAACACATTTACACAGTAGATCATATGCTGAATAATCTTGGTTTCCTTTTCTTACACAAAAACATTGGTCAATCTCGCTAAGCATCTCCAGCCTTTGTCATAATTTTGAGTCAATTAGCGTGTAAAAGGTTTTTACCTATTAGAATAATTTACAGCAACTAATCTGTACATCACATTGACACAAAACCTCCCGTATTCTAATCATTACCAGAGGTAAATGCAGTCTGACTGGAGCCCAAATCTCCTGTGGTCTAGTATTTTGCAGATTGTCATCAAAGTATGCATGTTCCATGATTCAGAGATTATGAGTCTTCTAAGCTTCATGTCCCGCATTCCCGTCTTGTCCAGAGTAGGGTATACCTGATGCAGAAACTTCAGTTGAAAGGGATTAGCTTTATAACTGAACGAAGCACACTATATTTAAAATCTTCATCTTCATTACGGTATTAGTAGCCCCCTCCAATGGATGCTGCTGACTTTTAGCGTCTTCCACATGGTTGCGGCTATTTAGCCAGTAGAGTGACTATTTTTGGGTGGTGCCTGGAAACTAGGAAATTGCATACCCATATCTAGTTTCATTTCATAATAAGAGAATGCCTCCAATGCTTTAAGCTTGATTTCATCTGTGGAAAGTGCGGAAGTGCCATCTTTAAAAACTCCAATAGGATTATATAGCCCAGTTTAGCCCTATGTTTCTAAAACTCTTTGTTAAATGTGACCAGAGAATTGAGGATATCCAGGGAGTGAACCTGAGGTGAGTATACGGCCTCAAGCTCCTCCCGAGCTTTTGGGTGCATTGAGGCCCATTTTGTCATGGCCAACACAATACTATTCGACTTTGGCATCTGAACTTTTCCCAACAGTATTTTTTAATACGTTATTTCGGTCACAAGACCATAAAAAAATATAAAACAAAAAAAACTATTGTTACAAAAGTCATCACTAAAACCTATTACATTTACAAAACAGAAGCACAAAGGAATATAAAGAACTAGGATATAGCAGCGGTGCCTTCTCCTGGAGCGGTATGAGTCAAACAATACTGTCGCCTATGCCCTAATGTAATATATCACATACATGTTCACCACGATTCCATGAGTGATCCGGATTAATAAAATGCAAAAGCTACAAGTGACATACATACAATAAAAGCAAATTATTTATTCATTTATTTTTATTTATTTGAGTTTTATATAGCGCTGGCTAGACCCGGAGGTATCAGAGCGCTTTACATGAGGAAACAGCATGTTACAAGTTGCAAAAGTTTCACAATAGTTACAGAATGAATAAATATACAATACAGGAGTAATTTAACGAACACGAAAATCAGGATCAGAAAGACCAGGGAAAGCTGGTAATCGACAGGAAGGAGACAGCAGCGGGGAAGAAAATGAGACAAATGTCCGAAGTCCGGCTGGGTAGGTGATGGCCATAGCGGTGTGCCAGAGCCAATCTCCCCTATAACTGTCGGAGCAGCTCCACCGGGAATCGGCCATGTATGCGTTTCAGGCTCCACCAGAAGAGAGTGAGGAACAGGAGGTGATCAAAAGTCTAGAATCCAAAGACGGGAGGTAGGAGCTGGCGAGGATGGCAGGATAGGAGAAGGAATGTGGTTTGGTAGCCATAGACTGAAGAGGGGTAGAGAATAGAAGCCTGAACTTCAACAGAGATAAGTCCTCAATAGGCCACTCATGGGGACATTGAAGAAATTGAGTCTGGGCGCCATTTTAGAGTCAGGCAAGTCCCAGGTAAGGAGTGATGCTTAAGGGGGGACTGCTTAACCCCGTGACTCAGCCGTTTGTCTTGTCTCTTGTACTGAGATACTGAGGCCCTTGCGTTGAACATTCCCTTCAAACTGTAAGCCAGCGTTCCTGCGCCGAGCGGACTGCCCCAATGAGTGATGCTGACTGTGGGGGAGGGTACCAGTCAGTGATTCAGGTTCGGGCCCTCGGAGGGTGGAAACTGGCCGTGAGTCCCAAAGAGCAGACGCTATGCTAGGAAGGATAAGGGGGGAGGGAGATGCCGCTTTTCACCCGCGCTAAAGTTTCACGTCGCGTCGGCAGTGTACTAGGCCCTCCGCGGCCCACAGCGTAATCGGGAGAGAACCCGCTGCGTAGGCTTACCGGCTGGCAGAAAGGATCCTCCCTGTGCCGCCTCAGGACTCTCACAGCGACTCAGCGGGACAAACAGCAGCAGTAATTCCGATGAAGATGAGCGGAGCCGCACGAAGACGCGCTCCGAGGCAGCAGGCCTTCCTTCCTCTGATCGATGTGGCATCTGCAGTGTCCTCCAGTCAGATCCTCCACGCCGCGACACATCGGCGTCACCCATCCTGCAAAGCGGCGTTCCACACCGCGACACAGGACCCAGAAGTTCACGCAGGGGTTCCGGCGGGAATAAAGCAGCTCGCCGATCATCCGCGCGGGGGAGCCTTCCGGCAGTCTAGGCAGCTAGGCAGGGCAGCTCCGTCCCCGACGCCGAGTCCCGGGCTCTCAGTTCCATAGCCGCCATCTTGCCTTCCTTCTAAAACCTTCTACAACAAAGGTAATATTGCTAATACACATGATATAAATCCACGTTGACATTACATTGGCGGAACCTCGTTAAAATGGACGTAGCACACATAAGAAGATGAGAAGAAATTTCTAAACTAAAAAGGCAATCAACTGAGCGATATCCAATCTCCCAGCACTGGAAAAGTCAGCTACGGTTAGTTTAATGCCACACATAACAGGAGCATACACATATTATAGCGGGAGACCCAAACGTTTCCTAATCACTCCCACTACAAGTTGAAATCTACTCAAGCAAAAGACTGTTATCCTGCTCGTATCCGAACTAAGAATTCGGAGAGCAGGGAGGTAATGCCAAAAACTCAAATTCTGAAAGTAGGGTTTCAATCATTTGGCTCTGGCCCTCGAGTTAAATGGGCAACTGAAGAAAACGCGTTCTATGGTTTTCACCCAGTCCGGAATAGGGTACAGAATTTTTTAGCAGGGCATGCCTTATTCCATTTTCATGTATAACTATTCAGTGCCAGGATGCCAACCTGAAACTTAAAGAGTTTTTAGCCCAATGCTGAGTAACCTCGTTGAGGTATACTTCAAACTTCGGAGTGGGTTTTTTAATCAGAAACATGCAGATGCGACAATCACAATCAGGAGTTCGCACATATTCAGCTTCTATGTACTCCAGAATGATTTCCTCATAAAAGCTTTTGATGATAAATTGATAGAAAATGATTTATCCATATAGCTTCCAAGCCAAGGGTGTGAAGTCATTTGTTTATGTGGGACAACCATGGAATATTCAGGTTACTATCCAGCCGAGCAAGTTCCCAAATACCTTGTCTATAGGATTCCAGTTCTGGAGGAGGCCAGATCCTGGCCCAATAAACTAGGGGTCTCAAGACTGTTAGATCACCAATCCATTTTAATGCAGGATCAAAGTATACTGGGATAAGTGGGGTAGACTGAGTTAAACTGAATAGTGATCTTATAAAATGGTTTCCCTAGCTGTAAAAGTATCTAGTGAAGTACTTCCTCAATGGTGGCTGAGTATGTCAAAGTACGCTGGATATAGGTTGGTGGACAGCTTGGTGAGAATTATTTGTGCCACTTGGTATGTGTCATGGTCTGTGAATGCCAACCCTCCTGTTGCATATTGGCCCCATATTACTTCTCATATTACCCTGGGTGGTGCTTCCCCCCATATCAAGCATGTCATGTAAAGAACAGTGATGTCAATGATACAGAAATATTCATAAATAGGTATAGGCACCTGAGTAGAATTTCTGATAATTTTCAGAAAACTGATGTTGTCATGAATGCATCCACTATGGCTATGAGAACAACAACCACTAGATGGCCAATGACAAAGCCCCATTGAAAATGGACTATCGAGGTGTGCGCATGGCGGGGAAGGCTAGCTGCCTCGCTTGCTGCCGCAGACAAATCCAGGTGTAGCAATCCTGTCAGCACAATGTTTGGGCTTGGTTCCTTTTTGTGCCTATTGAATTCTATTGAGGGCAAGGTCGCATATGAATCTCAAAGTGTCAGCAGCCATTTTGGCCATCAGAGACTATATAAGCCACAAGCAGGCTGCAATGTCTTGCTATGCAATTTGGTACCTTTCTAGTGAGCAATGTGCTTTCGGTGAGGAACAACGTCATGCAAATATATATACTGGAGAAAAATATCAAGAGTCCTTTTGTTACCAGTGGCAGCTTCCAGTATCTGGTAGTTGCCATTGGTCGCTTAGGGCCTGATTACGATACCGGTCGGAAGTCATTCCATGGCCCTATCGGACACGGTTGGACCGCCAAACGTCTTGTCAGAAGTGGTCGGTGCAACTGCTGGATTAAGATGCATTCAGCATGTACTCTGACCGACCGCTGACTACAACAGCCTTCCTCCGACTGCCGAGTTAGCGGTCGGAGAGAAACAGCAGCCATAGGGCAGTACAGGGAGATCCGACCACCGTTCGGATCACGATGTGGGTTTCCGATGACCCAGCCGTGGAGGTCCTACCGTCTGCCTCGAGTCGTCAGAAATTAAAGAAAAGGGGTGAACACTCAGCCGGTTCCCCTTCTCCCTGGCGGTCTTTGGCATGGATCCCTTCCTCCAGGTCCTCCCTTCCCCTCAGCAGCTGAACCTTAAAGTAGACGGTCCTGTGAGTGGCGTAATCTACGTAAGTCCTCCTGTGGCATGTATACACATTGACTGAACTGTGCACATATCACCAGACTCCAGCAATGGGGTACATGGTGCACAAAGCATGTCCCCACATGTCATGCATGTGTGTACAACTGCACATGTTTCCTGTGCACTTGTACCCACTTGAAGCCACATGTCCGAAGAGTGGGGCACCGCTGACTATCGGGACCTCTGTGGTAGCAGCGGTTGCATCGTAATATGGCAGGTGGTGCTTTCCCAGCCTTGGCAGTCAGAATCGGAGCATGGCCACGGTGGTCAGATGAGTGGTCCGACCGGCATCATAATCAGTCCCTAAGTTCTGAAGTCCGGTTCCAAATCCTGCGTCACATGAGTATTTATTGGATACAAGGACCAAGATTGAGAAACATTATTCAAAATGGGTGGGTAGGGTTGCAGTGTAACTTTGTAACCCAATAATTAGAATAGTACCCCAATAATCAAGACACACCGATTCGACAATTAACTCAGGAGGTTCCACTCCGGGTTGATCTTGTACAAAAAGGCACCTCGGCCAACTTCAGTTTCGCAGAGTATCAGAAATACATAAATGGGGCCACTCAATAACTGAGTTCTAAATCAGGGAAAAGTTAAAGGGTTTTATTACAGGAATCTCAATATCAAGCAATACAGAATAAATGGCATGAAGGCTCAAAAATGCAAAGCTGATACAGAGTTCCAAATGAGCTGCAAAATGAAGACTAGGTTGGACAGCATCCCTAAAAGAATGGGAAGATCTGTGAGGAAAATATGTTTCACCCTCAACATCAAGGGGTTCTCACACACAATTCTTGCATAGAAAGTTTGCAAAAGCACGGATTCAGTATGATATGATCCCATTTAAAAATTCTTTGGGGAACCAGAATAATTCACGGCAGTGGAATTATATGTTAACACTATCCTATTTCTAAGAAAGCATCTTGCTTTCCTACGTCACTGTCATGTGGAGATGTTTTGAACAAAATATTCAACAAAGGCGATTCATGAACATGCAAAACTGAACTGAGCTAGAGAAACACAGAAGAAAAAACCTTGAATGTTTATATCTTTCTAGTACACTAAAAGTTTAATTTACAGCCTTTGTATTAATCACTTGCAAGAAAACATTACATCAACTGTTTTCGACTCTGTGGAGCCTGTGGAGAGAGAAGACACAGGGGAACCTAATTGAAGGGGCTGATTGCAGGAGTGCAAAACAGAGTCAGAAACAGCATCCATTTTATCCAACATGGTGTTTTCACCAAAAAGTGGCATAACTAAATCATGTTAATAAATACACATCTTAACCTCATATTATACTCATTTTAAGTGCATTCATAATAATTAATCACTTGCGTATTGGATCTAACATAAACATTATTAATACTCAATATTATTTGTCATACAAAAATATAAACTTTGAAAAACTCTACCAGTAGCAAACAAACTAGGAACAATATGGAAAGATATTCATGTATGTCAATGAGCGGTTTCAAGAGAGAGGGTAGAAGAAGCCATAACTTTGAACAAGGGAGTATTTTTTTGATTCACATGTGCAGTAACAGGATCAAAAGAAGACAGCATGTTATTTTGTGTCACAGAACAGAAAAGCAGAGGCAGTCTCCAAAAAGAATTCAGCAGTAGGATTAAAAGGTACATATAACACAGCATTGCAAGAGGTCATCTGCATAAATGATTTATTCAAACAACATGGTAACTTACTGCCTAAAAACCAGCTTTGTACGGTATTGCCATTAGAATTATAATGGAACCGTATATGATCATAGCGTTGTCAGAAGAAGTAACAGAGTTTGATGTCTTTTTTAAGGCATTAGGAGTTACACCATGTCTGAGAAAGCACAGTCTAGAAGATAATCAAGACCATGTTCAGAACTCCAGGCATAGAACCAGAGGGGCTGACCTCTCTGTCTCTGGACTAGTTCCTCTGGTCCCATTTCCCTCCCCTACCCCATTACCCACTGGGGTCCTGAGAGAGATTGTAACCAGCTGATCTCTCACAGTGCGTTCACATGGGTGGAGGTGGATTAACATCACTCCTGTTGGACCCGTTATCCAAGCAAAGTTAGTTATGCATGATCTGACAGATGTAGCTTGTTCTGGGTAATGACAACTTAATCCATTTTCCTATCACAGTTTCAAACCTGTCTGTACCTCTTCCAAAACGAACTATTCTGGATCAATACCTCTAGACTTTTACTCATCACATTTACCAGGTACTCTATTTGTCTCTCTTCATTTGAAAGCCCTGTTCCTGGCCTAATATATTGTCACAATCTGTAAGGGATAGGACTTCCAATTTGTCCAATTTAGTTGTAATCCTGGGTATTTTACATACCCCGCTATTTCTTCAGCCCACAGTTAATGGTCTAAACCTTAGTATTCTTGACATGTAATATTGTATCATCATAGAAATAGTTAATATGATAGTGTGATTGTAAAAATTGAATCCCCTGTGTAGTTGGCGCTCTCCCAAGGGGCATATCAGTGACTCTATCGCCACTACAAATAACAGCTACAAATATTCACTAGTATTGACACAGCGAACGCTTCACAATTCATTTGGTGTTTATGTCTTGATCAAGTGTCCAATGACTCCCTTTCTTCGCAAGACTTCCATCAGAAAAAGTCATTCCTCTGAATCAAAAGCATTTCAGCATCCATTGTGGCACAGTTTTAGTTTTGTTTGACTTGATGAAGGGCTAATACACACCTTAAAGTATGCGAGCTGGAGGGGCTGGGATCAATTCTAGCAGCAAGAGTGGATTAGTCTATTTAGCATTTTCTGTAATTAGCTTTATAAAATTCACATGGTAGTCCATCAAACCACAGTAGCTTTAGCTGATACAGCTATAATCCAGTGTGCTCGATGGAAGTGTCTAGCTAAGCTGTAAACGTTTATTTGTAAACATAACAAGTGAGGACTCTATTGATTTTTGCATGCCATATGACTAATTTGCCCTAAGATATTACTTTACATTAAAAAAACAGGAATTCACTAAAAGGAGCAAAGGTTAAAGTGAAGTCATAGGTAAGCAAGGTAGGAAGATTTTAACTTGCGTTAAAAGAAACCTTACAAATTCACTGAAAAAAACACTAAAATGCACTAGCTACACGTAACTGATATAAGTATAACTTACACTGTTATGATGCACAGCTTATCACAGCACATATTATGTCACTGATGACACCTGACATCTCCAGCAGTGCAAGTAATACTTATGTCAGTTACATATACTTGGCAAATTTAGGGTTTTTTGATTTGAAATATTAGTTCTTATTATTAGTAGAAAATCTACATATATCTCTACTTTAACCTTTGGGTACCTGAAACCTACTCGTCCCAGTCTAGATGTTAGATATTATCTTTTTCTTTTTGGTAGGTTTCTTTTGTAATGTTAGCCACTTACTTGTCTTAACTGTAAGACAACATGCATTCTGCTGAACACAATTATAACTGCTGCCATGGTAGGATGTTTTTATGATAAAGTACATTTTTTAAGAAATAAAACCAATAAAAACATATTTTAAAAAAGGAGAACTTGTATGAGAGAACTGATCACGAATTCTTGCTGCTCAAGAGCACCAGGTTCCAATTCAATCCCAAGGAAGGCATTTAAAGGTAATTCTGAAATATGAAGCCATCTATCACGTTTAATATTCTTCAGTATTTTATTGCTTGGGTCTACTCGTCGCAATGGAAGGGCTCAATTCTGCACCCTAATTGCAAATGTGGAGACGCACAACCAAACACCTACTGCCTAACAGCATTGCTTCATGCAGATGGGAACTGTTTCAAAAGTTTACCAATAAACAATTTAGAACAATGGGCACCAGATAACAACCTGTTGCTTCTGCAATCTGCCCAATTCTTCTTCATTTGATTGTTGAACTTCATTCAGACACATGGATCCGAGTGAAATTATGGAATGCTGATTATAGCATAAAAGCGGGGTGCCTTCTTGCTCCCCTACTGTTTTCCCCGTAGACGTCGACTTGTTAGCTGCTTTTGTCTCGTCTGATACTTATGCACCATAAGAGGACTGCATTAGAGTTAGTCATCTGCAAGGTTGGGGATTCCTGGTCACTGAGAAGATGGGGAAGGTTTTTGCTGGAAGAGTAAGAATGACTGAGGGGTGTGACTGTTACTGCAGTAACAGGAATCATAATCATCGAGGAGATGTAATTTTGGTCATAGGAGGAAATGAAATACACCTTATCAGCAACTCTTGTCATGTGAGTAAGCTTCTTGGCAGTACCATTAAATTATGTTAATAATAATGTATATCGTTTTAAATATCCTTGCTCTTATAGAATTGCTTACTGCATAGAAAACAATGCATGTTACATAAGCCCACAGAACTAGACAAGTTTTGATTTCCTGGGTAAGTGGGCAAAGCCAAACAATATCCTTAATTCGAGGCAGGGGGGTATATGGTTCATTCAGATAGACACATTTTTGTTATCTTTATTAGAAATCATCAGCTGCCTCTCTCCTGACCATGCAATTTTACCAACCCCCTTGTTTTTCATTGGTGTTTATTCATTGGCTAAAATGCATACAAAAGTATCCCACATGTTGCCACAGCGCCTAACACTGAGGTCTACACCGTGGTCGAAAATGTCACTCAAAGGTTAGTTTTCTTGCAGTCCATTCACCCCTGCAAGCATCAAGAACAACTCACCCACAACTGACTTTTTATGGAGCTATGAAAACTTGAGGAGAGTCGCAGATCAGAATACAGTCTTGTAGGGACGGAAAAGTCCTTTGCATGGTGATGGACGTGTACCCCTGCCCTGAGTGCCCAACTGTACTGTTGTCTGGATCCAAAATGCAGATTTTCTTTTGTCATAGGCAAGAACGGATCATGCATGTATGCCATGATATAGGCCTGTCTAACAGGTTACGGTCTTGTTGGACCGGGATGGGCACCCAAAGCGCTACCCTCACAGTTGGGGAATGCTATTGCCTTCACCAGGAGTTAAGCAACACGAGCATGGCGGTGGGAGCATACCGTGTAGTGATCAGTAGGAGTGAACAGGTCCTTTTACGCTGCGCTACTGGAGTGAGGTTTACAGGCTCACTCACCTTTTAAAAGGTCTGCTGCTCTGTGCTTAACTCATCCTTGCCTTATTTCAACAATCAGTGAGATCTAAAGTGCTGCACAGTGCACGAGTGGTGGCTGCGCTGGTTGTATCTGTGCCTGGGAAAGGTACAGTAGAGGGATAGAGCAGTATTGTGCAGTGTGTGCATGGTAAGTGCATGCACTGGGTGCATGAATACCTGTGAGGAATACATTACATGAGAGATGTAGTGCTGTGGAGTGCATGCACAGTGAATGAATGTACTGGATGTATATGTACTTGCAAGAAGTACAATACATGAAGGGTGAAGTGTTGTGCAGCATGTGCATGGTGAATGTGTGAGCTAGCAGTTTATGTGCTTGCAAGTGGCACACCATGGCACAAAACAGGAAGGCTACAGTACTGAGCAATGCGCGCAGAGTGAATGTGTGTGCTGAATGTATGTGTGCCTGGTGTGGCACAATACATGGAGGTTACCGTACTGGACAGTGTGTGTGCTGTGTATATACACTGAGTGCAAGTCTGCCTGTAATGGTACATTACATGGAGGACAGAGGAATCCTCACCAGACAGATTTGCATATTGTTGCATTCTTGTGAGCTGGATGGGACACACTGGGGGAGGGAGAGAGAGAGACTCCCCCTGTAAACTTCAATGAGAGCTCTTTGATTCAGTGACAGATCACATGGAAAGGGCATGGACACATCTTAGGAAGGAGATAGGGCTGATAAGGGAATCATAAAGAGTATGGCTGGGAGCCCAGGATGAACATTTTGATGCACATATCACATCCAGGTGTAAACTCTAGTCATTCCCTTGGCCTGTGTTGTGCAGTTTCTCCTGCTGTGACAAGCAGCCTTTCAAAAGGAAAAGGGAGAAGAGAAATGTGTCCTTCAAAAATAGCTGAATTCTCACTGAAAACTTCAAAGACCGAGACTCTAAATCACATTTGGTATCTGGAAATGGACTATAAGAAGGGGAGGTTGAGACCCCAAAAGGTTGTCTTCTGCCAAGCAGCCAAACGGACTGAGGAGGGGAAGCTCTGCCCATGACCATGAGTGGGGGCCATGGCCTGCTAGTCTCCCTGCTGGGTGAGGGGACATTACCCAGGGAAACCAAGACCACCTGCTCTGGAGCCTAAAGCACCAGCGCCTGACTGCTTGCCAAGGCCAGAGCCCCGTTTGAGGAAGAGAAGCTTGTTGGAGAGAGTGAGGTCCAGTTGAGAGCCCAACCGAATGGACTTCCGGTTAGAGATGTGAGGGGACGGCAGCTGCACCCAAGATAGCATTGAGAAGAGTACCATGCGGGCGAGTGAAGCCTGTGCATCATTGATTGTGGTGACCCTGTATGCCAGGAGGGGAAGCAGCGTTTACATTGCATGCGGTACAATGCGATTACAACGTGGTCGTTACAAGGACCATGTTGTTACAACGCTAACCATTACAACGCAAGTCGTTTCTACGACTTGCTGTAGGGGGCGCTCTAAACTAAGGAATAGTATAATTTACTATTCCAACACCTTCCCTACTGTTGCGCAGGCTGGAGTTGGAATAGTAAATTATACTATTCCTAAGTCCAGCGCGCCCCCCTACAGCAAGTCGTAGAAACGACTTGCGATGTAATGGTATGCGTTGTAACAACGCGGTTGTTGTAACGACCGCTTTGTAATCGCATGCGTTGTACCGCATGCGATGTAACATCGCATATTCTGCCAGGAGGGGTTGCCATGAACGTTATTGCCAGAATAAATGGCCCAAAGCTCTGTGGAGCCTAGCAGTGACCCCGTATGCCAGGTGGGGCTGTCGTAGTACAGACTACCGTGTGGTGAGGGCTGGTGCCATGGTCAGTAGTGTTACAGCAACCCTGTATACCAGGAGGGGCTGCTGATACCAAGGTTGCTGAGCTGAGAAATGCAAACCGCTTGATCAGTGGGTCATCACCAACCATCAATGATTGTGCCTAAGTTGCCCCTGTGAGTGCTTCGCCACATCACCAGTGCCTCCGGTGTGAAGGAAGTGGTCCTTAGGGGCCACTCGGGTTATTTTCAACCACTTGCTATGCCTTCCCAAGTAATGAAGAGTCGGTCAGACAGTAGAGAATACAAACAAGCATTTATTAGCAATACTCTGCAGAGGAGTCCAATCTGACCTGCACCCTAAGATGTCTGCCGAGGGACTGGCTCCCCAACGGCCTGTGATGCATGATTATTCCTCCAAGAACCCCCCAACCACGCCCACAGTGGAAAGTTACCGGCCTGGGCCGAACATGAACAAAGAAGGCACAGAAGGATGGGCTACCACCTGCCAGATGGGTACATGCTATCGGCAACTCAAGGCTACCGTGCTGAGTCTCAGCGTCTCCTAACGTGGGAGCAGAACTACACACTCGGACAGGCATGCAAGGGCAGAATGGCCTATTCATTAGTAAGTCGGGAAGCAGCCTTGAACAGGAAAGAAAATTAATAACTAAATACAGTGTTCTGCTGAGGCAAGCAATACGAATAATGAGGCCTAGTTCAGGCACAGCCTAATAGGGATTACGAAATACAAAATGTAGTCGCACATGCTAACTAAAGCTTGCACGTTGCAGGGATAACTCAGTGGGTTGCATAACATGAATACAAATGGCATCTATTTAGCCACACACTGCTAACCTAATGTAGCATGATACGAGTGCATAGCAGGAATGGGATTTTCAAACCTAACAGACCCTCCTTTTAGCATGGGTGGCTAAATGCTTTATTGAGGCTATCCGGCAGGGTCTTTACAATTCTAAGTGGGAAGGAAGAAAATGCATAGTCAGTCAAGTTACAAAGGAGAATAAAGCAGCACATGAGTATTAAAATCTACTTAGTATTCAAAAATACCTTCGTCAAAAAGCATCATATCCTGGATATCCTGCATCATCATAGTAGAGACCTTAGTATCACGTTCTGGCAATTTAGGGGTAGGGGTGAGCTTGCTCACAAAATAGGTGCAACATACTGGAAGGCAATTAATACATAGGCAACATGTGAAGATGACACCTGCGATAACTATGAGGGCAAGTAGTATCTTCCAACCCCATGATGTCAGCAGACCCCAGAACCACCCTGTGAGGGACCATGATCCATTATCCTGATGGATATCTGAAGCAAGCCTGTGTAATTTCTGTATGGCGGAGTATACATTAGGGGCGTTATCAGGAATGTAAACACAACAACTGCTGCCGATGACGTGGCAGGCTCCGCCCCTATCAGCAAGTATGACGTCTAAAACCATCCTGTTTTGAAGAGCAACAAGTCTCGTAGTCTGAAACTTGACTGTAATATTAGTCAGTATACCTGCAGTAGTGTTAATAACTCCCTCAACTACTCTGCAAGGCGACGGATATTATGGCTATTGAACATGGGGCCCCAGAACGGCCAAATGCCCTTCATGATGTCAGTAAATTGCTGTAGGGAAGTATCTGTTTGATATATGTCTTCTGGATTGATAACTCTCTTGGCCCGATGCAAATGTAGATCCCTACGCTGTAGCCTATGATCCTTGTGATAATTAGATGGTGCAATATAAACAGGGGGCAAAAGGAAAGAGACATAACACTGGCCAGACCATCCCCTGGGAAGCCATGTATAAGCCTGTTCCCCACAAACAAAGTATACATTGGGAGGTGTGAGCAAAGGTGGGCTACTGGTAGTGTTCAATCAGTATGTATAGTTACAACTGCTCTGACCTACTGGAATGTTCCCTGCACCTTCAACACAGAAACTAGCTGCTGTATTGATCACAGGGACAGGTATGGCTTTGTCTTCAGTTATATTTCGTTCCTGGAAACATTTAAAATATTCAGTAACATTAAATCCTTGAAAATCCAGCATTTCGTTTTGAAACAAAGTGACATTCTTATTATCCTCAAAAGCATTCATACAAGCTTCTGGATGTAGGGTACCCTCCTTTACGTCTGCCCCAGGTGTATATCCTTGGTGTACCACTATATACTCCAACACTGCTTCGTAATCAGACTGTACCATATTCATCGCGTCAGCATAATAGTGCATGTACACCATAGAAAGCAATTGGAACCATGCCTCACACCTACCCAAGTATGACAGGGGCAATGACACCAGTAGATCGTTCCTGTGCATAACTGAGGGAAGTAACCCACACACCCAACAATTCGTGGCATTAGTTGTACTGTGTACCTGATGAAGCATCTGCAGAAACGCATTCTCGACATAGGTCTGTCTATGTCTCTCTTTATGCGGGGCCAGTGTAACAAACGAATGCTCAGGTGGAGCCGGGGTAGTCCATATCAATGTGTGCACAGGATGCTGTTCTTCTAAATACCACACCACCCCGAATAGTGTTATTGTTACGATGAGAAGGACCACTACCACTACCACCCTACTCCCAATAGACCAACTAGACCACACAGGACCATTCTGCTGTAATGGTGGGGCCACCAGAGGCTGTTCCTCCTTCATAATTGCGCGGACAAATGGGTACATAGAAAGAAACTTTAGGAATTGGAGCCACAAAAATACAACCAACCAGAGGGGTACAAATCACCCAGTGTCCTTCAGAGCCTCACTGGTAGACTCCTATTGTTCATCAACGGCAGTGCTATGAAGCACTCCCACGGGGGAGCTGCATGATCGCAGCCCTTGCTGGAAAACAAATCCTCTTCTTTCAGGATAGGGCACCCTCCCTCCTTGGAAGACACCCTCAGCTAATCCTGTCCAGTGTCCAGGGCAGTGCACCAGTGTAGCTCACTCTAATCTAAAGCAGGCACCTCAGGCATAGCATCTATTCCCTAAGCTTCAGTCCTTCCCTAACTCCTGGACTGCCCTACTGGCGCACTGTCCTTCCGTCGGGGCCGCAGGTTGTACCTGGTAACCCCAGGCACTTCTTCGTCAACAAAAAGGGGAAGAAATTCAGGCTCAGCAGGGCATTGAGACTCATGTGTCTGTGCACCAGAAGCGGGAGCATCCGGGGCGGCCCTTATCTCTGGGGGGACCGCTTCAAGTAAGGCCTCGTCGCTTTCTTCGTCTGTCTGCGCCCACCTCAGTCGGGCGTCAGAGAAGGGAACGAAACTGGGCACTCGCTCCCCTTCCTGGTCAGCAATGCCGTCGAGGACCCACTGGTCATACGGAAGTGGGAGAGGGATCCTCTTGACGTGCGATCCATGTACCCAGTGCTTCCGGCCTTCAAGCTTTACTGCGATGCGGGTGGCGAGCAGGACCAAGAGTGGCCCCTTCCACCGAGGCTCCAGGCAGCTCTTTCGCTGAAAATTCTTCACAAACACGAAATCCCCAGGCTGTAGCTGATGCCTGGGCCCCTCTGGTACTGGTTGCAGTGTGGCGTGAATCTGTTGGTGGACAGAACGAAGATCTTTAGTTAACTCATACAGATAGTCCACAAGTAGGGGGTACTCAATCTCGGAAAAGCGCTTGGGTCTTGGGACGCCCCAGACGTTGGCGGGGCGCCCAAAGACCACCTCGTACGGGGACAACCCTGTTGTAGAATGCGCTGTCGCTCTGGTAGATAACAAAGCCAAAGGTAGAGCATCTGGCCATCGCAATCCTGTGCTTTCTTGAATCTTCGCTAACTTCAATTTGAGAGTACCATTGTACTTCTCAACCAAGCCTGCTGCCTGGGGGTGGTTCGCTGCATGAAACTTCTGTCTAATATGCAAGCCTTTACACACCAATTCAATGACTTTTGAATTGAAGTGACTTCCGTTGTCACTCCAGATCACACGTGGTAATCCATAGCGCGGGAAGAACTCTTTTAAGAGAGCCTTCGCCGTTGCCATAGCCGTATTCTCCTTAGTGGGGTAAGCCTCAATCCATTTACTGAATGCACAAATCACTACCAGCACATACTTCAGATTGTTAACTCGTTCCATTTTGATGAAATCCGTCTGGAGAACCTCGAAAGGGAAGGAAGGCGGTGCAAAATTACCTGCGGGTGTCGGAGTACCTTTCCCAGGATTATGTTTCAGACAAATGATGCAGTGTTTCACTAGGTGTGTGGCTACCTTAGGGATATTATCGTTTTGCCATACTGGGTCCAGTAGCTTACATATTCCTTTGGCACTAATGTGTGCTGGGCCGTGGGCCATAGTAACAACAGGGAGCACATAGGCATTAGGCAGCAACCAGCTCTGTTTCCCAGACAAGTCAGTCTGACACCCATCCTCGTCCAAATGCCCTGTCCTCTCCTCCCATACTGCCAGTTCATCTACTGTCGCCTCGCTCTGTATTTCCCTGACATTTTCTAATGTGTCCTCGAACATTCCATTATCTGGAACCCACCTAGCGGTACCTGCCACGAACATCTTTTTCATCTTCGATCTAGCTGTCTCCTTAGCTGTCTGATCTGCAAAAGCATTTCCCCTTCCAACATCGTCTGTTACTGCTTTGTGAGCGCTACATTTTATTATTGCCAACTTATCAGGAAGTGTCAGTGCTGACAACAGTCTATGTATCAATGGACCATGCTGTATTCGCAACCCATGCGAGGTCAAGAACCCTCTCTCTGCCCAGAGGCGCCCGAAATTATGGGCCACCCCAAAGACGTACTGGCTGTCGGTGTAGACATTGACAGTCAGTCATCCACTCAACTCGCAAGCCCTAAGGAGGGCAACCAACTCTGCAGCCTGGGCCGATTGGTATGGGATACGGGATGTCTCAACTACAGTGTGTAACGTTGTGATTGCATAAGCTGCAGTGGTAGTGCCATCTGGTAGTTTGAAACAAGAGCCATCAACATATAGTTCCCCTTGGGGGTCAGATAAGGGAACATTAGTCAGGTCTACCCGTCCCTTTGTTTCTTCCTCAGTCCGAAATAAACAATCATGGACATCATTGTCCTTTTCTTCTGAACGGAGGGGTAGTAACGTGGCTGGGTTCAGAGTAGCACATCGTTTGATGGTAATGTGCGGAGCAAACAAAGTTAATTCATATCCAGTCAGACGCGCACTAGTAAGGTGCTGTGTCTTTGTCTTATTCAACAGTGTGTCCACAGCATGAGTGTTGGAAGCCGGAGTCCCCGTCCCGCACCACTGTCACCAAATGCGAGACCCGGGACTCCTCACTCAATGTTAGGCCAAGTAAGGACACCGTTTGAGATAGCCCTGCTCACCCCCTTAGCAGCTTGGCACGAGCAGCCAGGCCTATCTCCAAGGCACGAGTGTACAGTATGTGCAACCACACTCACAACAACCCACTGGTGACACCACAAATAGACTCCACACGAGTTTGATAAAACGAGTATAAACTTTATGTAAAAAGATATACGATCAGACCACACGATACATAAACCAACATATAATAAAGGGTAATATTCGTTCCGGCTGGCTGGTAGGTTCAAATCCCAACCATGGCTTTCAAAATGCTATGCTGGTCGCAATGCTAGAATCACACACGTTGCAATGGATAAACAATAGTGCGCTGCGTAACGATACAATACTGTGCTGGGCAAAGGAGAAATAATACAATGCGTAACGATACACCCCGGTACCTGGCAATGGGAGAAATAATGCAATGCGTACGTTAGGCATGTACTGCGCAATGAAGGAATAATGCAATGCGTCACACCCCAATCATGTACTTTGCAATGAAGAAATAATGCAATGCGCGTCGCTACAATCATGTTGTTAGACCTGGCATCCTTGGCATGGGTCTCCCTTCCATTTTTTTTCATAATACCTCCACTGTTGTCGATATGTTTTTGCTGGACTAGATGCTCATGGGCACTTTGCCACTGCTAATCAGTGCCAAAGTGCAAGTGCTCCCTATTGTAAATTGTGATGTGAATTAGTGACTCCATGTTTGGCTTATTTGAATTACTGTCAGACCCTAGTACAGTGCACTGAGTGTGCCCAGGGCTTGTAAATCAAATGCTGCTGGTGGGCTTGCAGCACTGGTTGTGCCACCCACAGAAGTAGCTTGTAAAGTGTGTCTCAGGCCTGCCATTGCAGAGCCTGTGTGTAGTCTGTGACTGCCATGTCGACTTGGTAAGTGCACCCACCTACCAGTCCCCAAACCTTCCCTTTTCTTCATATCAGACACCACTATGGTAGGCCTACGGGCACGGTGCATTGTAAGGATAAGGTGGGCCATGCCTGGTGTGTGTGTGGCATGTCCTAATAGTGAATTACAGCCATTTTCGTTTTTCACTATGGCATGTCCTAATAGTGAATTACAGCCATTTTCGTTTTTCATTCTGGCCTGTTCCCCATAGGCCAGAATGGGCAGTTTGATTATAACATCTTATAATCCTAAACTGACTCAGGGAACTAGGTAGAAATTCGAGTTTAGTATGCCTGAACTCAGAATGATAAAATACATCTTTTAGTGAAGTTGGTTTTAACATTCTGTGTTTGAAAATACCACTTTTAGAAAGTGGGTATTTTCTTGCCTAACTATCCAGCCTGCCTCTGCCAGCTTGTGTATTGTGTGTCTGGTTTGTGCGTGACAGGGGCTGGGGGTGGCCACAGGAGACGGGGTGAGGCAGCCCAGGGCTGAATAGAGAGATCTGCATCCAGAGTGGAGGGAGGAGTTGCATCTGGGTCTGAATAGGGCTGTGCCTGCCTGCCACAATGCTGGCTCCACCCCCTGCCGGGCGTCTGAGTACCCTGCCCCACATTCTGAAAGGAAAGAAGGAGTCATGTACACAGAGTGCTCCAAAGCTGCACAGAACTGGTTTAAGCTAGGCAAAGAATCAGGGTATAAGAGGGGCACCCAGACCCCAGGAAGATTAGATCACTTTTGGGAACAAGAAGAAACCTTTGCTGAGGAGCGGAACCACGAAGAAACTGAGGAGAGACTATCCCTAAGCTGAAGTGCTGCTTGGGGGATTGGCCTGCAGTGGTTTGCCTGACTGCCAAAGAAAGGAGAAAGGAACTTTTGCTTTGCTGTGACTTTCATCAACTTGTGAAGGATCTCCAAGGGCTTGGAAGAGAGCTTGCCCCCTGATCGAAGTCCCAGGACCATTGGACTTCACCCCCTTTGTGAATTGCTGCTGGAAACTCTGTTTCAGTGGCTACAGAGGTAGGGAGCTGTGACCGACTCTCCCGACCGGCTCGGTGTCCTGTTGGCACCGCATCGAGCAACACCTGCATCTTGCAACGCACGGCCTTGGTCTCACCGACTCTGTCAACGAGCCGCTGCCTGTGCCGTAACCTGTGAGCACCGCACCTTGCAACGCCTCGCTACACCGAATCCATCTGGTCCGACCGACACAGTCACTGTTGCTGAGTTCGAGTCCTGTGACCGCACTGGAGTTGGGCACCGCATCGCAAGCTTCGCGACGCACCGCCCGACTCGCACCGCTGTCCGGACTGATCGACGCAAGGCTCCTGAACCCGGCTCCGTCGCCGCACCGCAACCTGCCAGCACCGCATCGAAGCACCGTCTCGCCCTGCAACGCCCGGCCCTGGTCTCACCGACTCCGTCTCGACGACGTCAACGAGCCACTGCCTGCACCGCATCGAGGGACAACGCGTCCTGCAACGCTTCCATTTTTGCATCGCGACGAACAGCCATCCGGCTCGCACGAACGTGCCTGCCGCTTCAAGTAAAAGGTACTGTGACCGAGTCTGTCTACGCTGTGTTGGCCCGTCTCGACGCGGTCAGCTGGATTTGTTAGACTCTGTTTGTTCTTGACATCGCCGTAGCCGGAGGAGGCTACAGACTCGCACAGAACCTTGAATTAAGCTTTTTTGATCAGAACTAAGCGTTCTTGACAGTACTGTGGATTAGTTTTGTCGTTTATGGTCTTGTGATAAATCTATATAAAAGATACTTATTTTTATAAATATACAACCTGTGTGGTGTCCATTTGTAGTGTTGTCACTTGATTACTGTATGTGTTCACAAATGCTTTACACACTGCCTCTGAACTAAGCCTGTCTGCTCGTGCCAAGCTACCAAGAGGGTGAGCAGGGGTTATTTCAGGAGTGTACCTACTTTCCCTGACTAGACTCAAGGGTCCCTATTTGGACAAAGGTACCTACCTCTGCCAACTAGAGACCCCCAAATCTAACACATGTACTTTGCAATGAAGGAATAATGCAATGCGTAGCTACAATCATGTACTTTGCAATGAAGAAATAATGCAATGCGGGCTTCTCCAATCCTGTACTTTGCAATGGAGAAATAATGCAATGCGTAGCGCTACAATCGTGTACTTCGTTATGCAGAAATAATGTCAGGCGTCATAAGACAGTCCGGCAGTTCGTTAGCAGCAATATTGGCAATGTGTATTACGACAGTCAGCCTCTTCGATAACAGTTACCCCCCACACGTATCAACGATGACATAAAGTACAGCTTCTCACTCTGGCCCCAGTACTGACACTCCTGAACGGAGTACGGGCCCCAATCTGAGCCGAAGCAAAGGCTCGCGTCACCAGAAGGATTGGGAGGCCGAGAGAGTGTCCCTCCGAGCCCGCACCCCGCCCAGGCAGGGATCCACGTAACCTGGGGGGCGCGACCCCACTCTCCTCTCCTCCTTCAGCGAACTGGGCCTTCCGTGTAGAACTTTCTCAATGGGCCTCAGCGGCTCAGCCTGGCAGCTCAGCTCCTCCGGGGCTGCCGGTCCGGGCCGCGACTGTTAGGAAGGTCTCAGGCAGCCACAGGGCACACGTACCCCACGCCCCTGAGATTACGTTACTCCGGGTGCACGTTCACCACAGCACCCTCCGGGTCTCCTCTGGCACGAAGCCACAAACACAACGCTGATGGGACTTCACGTCGACTCTGAGTGCACGTTCACCAGGCACTCCTTCCTGCGGTCTCAGTTGGCACCAAGACACGCACACCGCGCTGCAGAGACTCACTTTCTTCCGGTGCACACGATAGATCAGCCGATCACCTCCACAGTCCCAGGCTGCACCAAAGCACGCACACTGCTTCACTGACACTTACTCCAACTCCGGTGCCCCGATATCCAGGCGCTCTTCACCAACGCCTTCGGCCGCACCCCGACACGCTCACCGTGTCCGAGCCTCACTTCTCCGGTGCACTGGATGACCAGGCGCTCTTCACCAGCGCCTCCGGTGCACCCCGACACGTACCCTGTGCGTCCGAGACTCACTCCACTTCCGATGCACCCGCTGACTATGCGCTCTTCACCAGCGCCTGCGGTGCACCACGACAAGCACCCTGCGCGTCCGAGTCTCACGTCACCTCCGATGCACACACTGACCAGGCGCTCTTCACCAACGCCTGCTGTGCACCACGACACGCACCCAGCGCGTCCGAGACTCACTTCACCTTCGATGCGCACGTTGACCAGGAGCTCTTCACCAACGCCTCCTGTGCACCACGACACGCACCCAGCGCGTCCGAGACTCACTTCACCTTCGATGCACACGTTGACCAGGCGCTCTTCACCAACGCCTCCTGTGCACCACGACACGCACCCAGCGCGTCCGAGTCTCACTTCTCCTCCGTGTGTCCAAGATCACAGGGCACACCTTCCGAGGGTCTCAAGCTGCCACAACACGCGCCCACCGCATCGCTTGGAACTTCTCCGGAAACTTTTATGTTCCTGTGTTTCCAAACAGGGAGCCAGTTCACCTCAGGCCCTTGGGGTAACAAGACACAGCACAAAGCACAGTCTTCTTCAAGCAGGGGGACCCAGCGCACAAAGCACAGTCCCAACAGCCTCTTCCTTGGTTAAAACAGCAAACTGCAGACCAGCCCCAGATCACGAAGCAAAGGTCAGCCCTTCCCAGCAGTCTCTTCAGTTGTTCCTTCCTTAGCAGAGGTTCCTCTTGACCACGAAATGGGTCCAAGCCTTTTCAGTCTCAATCCATTTCTATTTCCAACGTTCAGGGGTCTCAGCTCTCATAGTTATACCCATAAATGTCTTTGAAGTTCGTTGTGCTTAGGGGTCCCTGACCCCTGCCTAAATCAGTTCTGGGTGTCTCCCTCCCAGTGTCACCTTTCTCCCTTTGATACTGGGGGTCTGGATCCTTAATCACTCAGCCGGAGATGGGTCAAATGTTTTATAGCCGCAACTCAGGCCTCTTCACCTCCCGGGGCTTCTCCTCCGCCTACTCTCCAGATGCAGGTCAGCCTGATGCCATCTCAACCCCTCCCTGGGTCAAGACCTCCCCCAGCTCCTCTCCCCTCTCAGATCCAGGCAGTCAATCCACATTCAGCAGAGACACACAGAAATGCTTAAAGCACAAACTCAGCCACTTTCTGAAAGAGTGGCTTCTGAACACACAGTGACAAAACCACTTTCATAGAAAGATGTGTTATGACGCTGTGAGTTCATACATACTAAACTTCACCTCTCCATTTTAAAATTATGGGAAACTAGGCTAACAAACACAATACCCAGCCTCCCCCATTCTGTCCTATGGGCAGGATGGCCTTTCACCAGTGAAAAACGAAATGGAGTGTTTTTCACTGTCAGGACATAACACACACCTCAGTATATGTCCTGCCTTTTACTTACACTGCACCCTGCCCAGGGGTTACCCGGGACCTACCACAGGGGTGCCCACTGTGTATGCAAAAGGAAAAGTAAGGCCTGACAAGTGGTTGCACTTGTCAGGACAACATACTAACTTAGCAAACTGCGCGCAGGCCCTACACTGCAGGCCTGAGTTCCGTTCTCCGCGCACCTTTGCATTACTAGCTCTGGCACACACAGTGCACATCACTAGGGGCTTTACTAGTAAGGCAACATACCAATCATGGCCACCCAATTACCATTACACTTTACACAGGGAACCCTTGTACTTTGACACTGATCAGCAGTGGCAGAGTACCCAAAGCATCTAAATTGGCAAATCTATGTCAGGAAAATGGTCTTGGGGGAAAGCAAAAAGTTTAGGGAACTTTAGCCAAAAAGGCCAAGTCCTACAATGAGGTACCATGACTGTGAGATCCGTATCAAGGACGAGCCCTGCCGATTGTCTGATAGAAGCTGCCACCGCCGTGGCAGCTCTCAGGCAGCTCAGGAGAGCTCTGGCGACGTTATCAAGAATAGCAGAGAAATACGCGCAGGGTGTCTGCTTACCATCGAAACCCTGTGTTAGAACAGAAAGCGCGCAACCGTCCACCTCATGTACATAGAGCACAAAAGGCTTCTGGTAATCAGGAGTACCAAGCACAGGAGCAGAACAAAGCGCAACCTTTAATTGCTTGAAAGCTTGCTGGCATGCAGATGTCCACGGCAAGGGTTCATGCACGTCTTTAGTGGTCAGGTAAAGGAGGTGTTTCGTTAGTAAGGAATAGTTAGGGATCCAATGTCGACAATACGAAGTTATACCAATGAAAGCGCGTACCTCGCGTTGGGTCTTAGGAACAGGCATATTAGTAATAGCAGCTATGCGTTCAGGTGTTAGTCTACTACCCTCCTTCGACAGTAGGTGACCTAAATAGGTGACCTCCTGTCGACAATATTGAAATTTCGAAAGTGACACCTTGTGTCCATGGTGTGCCAAATGTAACAGCAATTTAACTGTGACCTCTTTACAACCATCTTCAGTGTACAAAGCCACAAGGAGGTCGTCAAAGTACTGCAACAGCACATTACCAGCGGGAAATTCCAAAGAATCCAATTGAGCTTTCAAAGCTTGGCTATAGATACTAGGACTCTCCGTATAGCCTTGCGGAGCACGACAGAACCTAAAACTCCTTCCGGCTATTGCAAATCCAAACAGATATCTGCTATCCGTATGGATTGGAATGCTGAAGAAAGCATTCTTCAAGTCTATCACTGAGAAGAATTTTGCAGACGGGGGAATCATTGTCAAGATCGTGGTAATGTCTGGGTCTACAGGATACTGGGGAACCACTATTTTGTTCACCTCTCTAAGGTCAATTACGAAGCGGTAAACGTCAGGGTGAGCATCAGAAGAATCCAAGGGTGCCTTTTTAAGAATAGGAAGAATAGGGCTGTTACACACATTCGCCGCTGTCTCCTCAACCACACCAGACTTAATCAAATCCTGTATTATTTGCAATAAAGCCTTTTCTCCTGCCTGGGATATCTTGTACTGGGGAATACGTGGCCATACAGCGTTGTCCTTAACCTGTATAGCGACCGGTGGGACCTGGAGTAACCCCACATCCGTGTCTCCTGTAGCCCACAGTGTGCGAGGCACATCTTTAAACTCAGCGGGGAGGGGGGCATCCTTTGCGAGACATTGTGTGGCATGGGCCACTTGCAGTCCAATAGTCATATAAACACCGTCTGGAGAACAAAAAATTGTCG
Source organism: Calotriton arnoldi (assembly GCA_963921515.1). Classification (NCBI taxonomy): domain Eukaryota; kingdom Metazoa; phylum Chordata; class Amphibia; order Caudata; family Salamandridae; genus Calotriton; species Calotriton arnoldi. Next base: position 129,092 of record CAWUFW010002525.1, read on the forward strand.
CATGCAACCTTTTTAACAAATCCAACCCTAACAAATTCTCCCCAAAATTTGACGTCAATAGAAATGGTGAATCAACCATGAAGGGGCCAATAGTCAAAGCAAGAGGTTTGGAAATGAGGCTGACAACCGGCACGCCTGAGAAACCCACCGAAACATTGTTTTGGCCAGCCAGAGCCGCCCCCGGGACCAGTGAACGGGAAACAGAGCTATTCATAGCCCCTGTATCTACCAAGAATTTCTCGGTTGTACCGTGTAAATCTGCAGTGACATAGGGTCCGCGCTGATCTACAGGCACCAGAACTGGTCCCTTGCCCTGTCCCTGGCTATCCTAGCTGTGAGACATCCCCGTCACTTCGTCCATCAATCAATCAATCAATCAATCAGGGAATTGTAAGCGCGCTACTCACCCGTGAGGGTCTCAAGGGGCTGAGGGGGGAGGGGGGGTCAGCAGATCTGTTTAGCCGAAGAGCCAGGTCTTGAGGGTCTTCCTGAAGGTGTTCAGGGAGGGGGCGCGTCTGATGTCTGCTGGTAGCTCGTTCCAGGTCTTGGCTGCAATGTGAGAGAAGGATCTTCCGCCTGCTATGGCTATGTGGATGCACGGGGTTTCGGCCAGTGCGAGGTTGGAAGATCGGAGGTTTCATTTGGGTACGTGGAAGTTGATTCTGTCATTGAGGTATTTGGGTCCGTTGTTGTGTAGGCATTTGTAGGTGTGAGTGAGGATTTTGAAAGTGACTCTTTTCTCCACGGGGAGCCAGTGGAGACTTCGTAGGTGTTGGCTGATGTGTTTGTGTTGGGGGATGCCGAGGACGAGTCTGGCGGCGGTGTTCTGTATTGTCTGGAGTTTGCGGGGTTTCGACTTGTTGATGCCGGCGTAGAGTGCGTTTCCATAGTCCAGTCTGCTGGTGATGAGTGCGTGGGTGACTGTCTTCCTTGACTCAGGGGGGATCCACTTGAAGGTCTTGCGGAGGATGCTGAGGGTGTTGAAGCAGCTGGAGGTGACGGCGTTGACCTGTCGGTTCATGGTGAGTGATGAGTCGAGTACGATGCCGAGGTTCTTGGCGTGGTCTGAGGGGGTAGGTGGGCTTCCGAGGGTGGTCGGCCACCAGGTGCTGTCCCATGCAGAAGGGGTGGTACAGAGGATGAATACTTCTGTCTACTCTGCGTTGAGCTTCAGGCAGCTGTTGGTCATCCAGACTGCGACGTCTTGCATTCCTTTCTGGAAGCTCAGTTTGGCAGTGGTGGGGTCTTTGGTGAGGGAGAGGATGAGCTGGGTGTCGTCGGTGTAGGATACGATGTTGAGGTCGTGTTGTCGGACGATGGCTGCGAGGGGGGCCATGTAGATGTTGAAGAGGGTGGGGTTCAGTGATGAACCCTGTGGGACTCCGCAGGTGATTTTCGTGGGGTCGGAGAGGAAGGGTGGGAGTCTGGCGACTAGTGTGTGGTGGGAGATGGTGTCGTAGGCCGCTGATAGGTCGAGTAGGATGAGGGCTGCAGAGTGGCCTTGGTCCAGGAGGGTGCGGATGTCGTCTGTGGCGGCGAGTAGGGCGGTCTCTGTGCTGAGGTTGCTTCGGAATCCGGATTGGGACGGGTCGAGGACGGCGTTCTCTTCAATGAATCGTGTCAGTTTCCTGTTGACTGTTTTCTCTGCAACTTTGGCTGCGAAGGGGAGGAGCGAGATGGGCCGATAGTTCTTGAGGTCGGTGGGGTCAGCTGTGGGCTTCTTGAGCAGGGGTCTGACTTCTGCGCACTTCCAGTCGTCTGGGAAGGTGCCTGTTTTGAAGGTGGTGTTGATGGTGCGTTGTAGTTCGGGTGCGATGGTGGCCGCGGCTCTGTGGTAGATGTGAGGGGGGCAGGGGTCGGTGAGGGCCCCCGAGTGGATGCTTTTCATGGTCGAGGCGGTGTCTTTGGCCGTGATCGGTGTCCAGTTGGAGATGGTGGGCGTGCTGGTGTTTCTGGGGGGCGGGGGGCCGTCTGTGGTGCCTGGTGGATGGTCGATGAAGTTGTCGTAGAGGTTTTTGATCTCGAGGTGGAAATTGGTTCCAAGCTTGTTGCAGAGGTCTTGGGATGGGGTAATGTCTGTGATTTCGCTGCGTGGGTTGGTGAATTCTTGAATGACACTGAAAAGTTCCTTGGAGTTGGTGGAGTTGGCCAGGATTTTGATGTGGATGAAGTTCCTCTTGGTGGCTCTGATCTGGTTGTGGTAGTCCGTCATGGCATCCTTGTAGGTGGTGTGGTTTTCAGTTGTCTTGGTGTTTCTCCAGTTCTTCTCCAGGCGTCTGCAGGTGCGTCTGGCTTCTTGGAGAGCGGTGGTGAACCAGGCAGCTTTCCTGGGGCGTTGTCTGTCAGGGTTGCGTAGCGGGGCGAGCTCGTCTGGGCAGTTGGAGATCCAGGTGTGGAGTTCTCTGGCTGCGTCGTTTGCGTTGGGTGCCCAGGTGTGGTTGTCTCGGGTGAGGGTGGAGTTAAGTTGCTCGTCGGTAACCTTGCTCCAGTTCCTTCGAGGTGGGCGTGGGGCTGGTTTGGGTGCCTTGGGCTTGTTGATGGCGAAGTGTACGCAGTGGTGGTCAGTCCATGGCGGCTGCGTTGTGTGGATGAATTGGGCGCTGTTTCCTGCCACGAAGATGGGGTCGAGGGTGTGTCCTGCTCTGTGGGTCGGTGTGTTGACGAGTTGTTTAAGTCTGATGCTGGTGAGGTTGTCACGAAGGATAGTGGAGTTGGGGTCACTGGGGTTGTCGAGGTGGAAGTTCAGGTCTCCAATGAGTATGTAGTTTGTTGAGGCGATGGCGTGGGGTGCGATGAATTTGGTGATGGTGGTGGCAAAGGGTGTTTGGGGTCCGGGGGGTCTGTAGATGAGGGTTCCTCAGAGTGTGGCTTTGGGGGTGGTCTGGATCTGGAAGTGCATGTGTTCGGCGGAGGGGAAGGTTTCGCTGGAAGTGGTGAGGCGGAGGGTGCTCTTGTGGGCGATGGCGAGGCCCCGTCCTGGGTGGTTGGGGCGGTCTTTCCTCTGGATCTTGTATCCGTCTGGGATGGCGGTGCTGATGTCGGGGGCGGAGGATGCGTTGGTCCAGGTCTCTGTGAAGAAGGCGATGTCGGGCGAGAGAGAGTCGAGTAGGTTCCAGATTTCCATGGCGTGTTTGTGTACGGAGCGTACGTTGAGGAGCGTGCATTTTAGGGTGTCGCCGGTGCTGGCGTCAGCGGTGTTGGAGGCCGGGGTGGCGGTGAGGGTCTGGCGGCAGTGGAGGCAGGAGAACTAGCCGTGGGTCGTGTTCGGCGAGGCCTGTTGGCATTCTCTAAGTCTTCCAGGGTTGAGTGCGAGGAGGGCGGTGGTGTGTAGCGATGGGTAGGTGGAGGTCCAATGTTGCTGGCGCTGGCCGCGGTCGGGTCGCGGATGGGCGCAGACAGGCTTGCCTCTGGCGTGCCGGCGGCGTGCCGGCGGCGCGCCCGCTGCGCGACAGCGCAGCGGCCGCCATTAAGTAGGGGAGGTGGGAGGGAGGAGAGGCTGGGAGGCGGGGAGCAGGGGAATTCTGGGGGAATTCCAGGGGGAATTCCAGGGGGAATTCCGGGGGGGAGGGGCCGCAGGGGCAGCAGCGGCGAAAGGTGAAAGGAACAGGCAGGCACGAGAAAATAAAAACAGTGGTGGAATTAGAGCAAGACACAGATGGGCACAATAACAGTGGCACAACAGGGAAAAATTAAGAAAAAAAACGGCTGAGAAAGGTTACGGTGGTTGCAGGCAGTCTGGTCCCAGTTGGAGCGGGCAGCAGGCGCAGGAGCGGGCAGCAGCCTTGAACCTCCCAAGGAGGAGGTCGGGTTCTGGAGGCAAGAGACGGCACAGCGGAGCTGCGGGGAGAGAGTGGACCTAGACCGAGGGTCCATGTCATAGTCATCATGATAGTACTGCCTCCCTCGGGGGTCGTCAAAATAGTTCCCGCTCTGTCTATTAGACAATGCATTCTCTGATCGCGTCTCCCCCCGGCCTCCTCCTCCTCTTCCACGTCCTCTAAAACCTTCGACCTCTCGGGCCTCGTCTTTCTGGACTAACTCCGGACACTCATTCCGCCAATGTCCCTCCTGCTTGCAATGAATGTATGACGTTACTAGTCATACATTTACAACGCGGTATTTTACATCGCGTTCGTTACAACGCAAGTCGTTACAACAACTTGCGCTGGAGGGCGCTGGACTTAGGAATAGTATGATTTACTAGTCCAACTCCAGTCTACGTACAGTAGGGAAGGTGTTGGAATAGTAAATCATACTATTCCTTAGGTTAGAGCACCATCCAGCGCAAGTCGTTGTAACGACTTGCGTTGCGAAAACCGCGATGTAAAAGCATTGCATTGTAAAAGTTGCGCGGTAAAGGATGTCTCCCGCTTGCAATATGCACATTGGTTGAGCCCAATGGGTGCACTCGAGGTACCGCCCCTGTTAGACCGGGGTAGCCTCTGGGCCAAACCCGAACCTCTTCCTCTACCATTTCCCCTCGCAACTTGCTGCATCAACACCCTCGTTTTCAACTCTTTTGACTTTTTCTCCACTTTCTCCTTCTCTTCATTCTCTCTATGCTCATAGTACTGTGCCATACTCAGTATTACCGATGGTGAGGAAGTGCTCCAAGTACTTTCTGAAGCCTGCAACCTAGTCACAATCTCAGGAAGCAAGTTGTTAACAAACCTGCTGACAAACAACCGGACACCACCTTCCAACGACAGGTCCTGGCCACTAAAGTCGAGAAACACCCCTTCAAACCTAGTAAAGAAATCAGACACACTCTCGTCCTTCTTCTGACGACATGCAGTCAACTTGTCCCAATCCACCCGTCTCGGCAGGATAAGGGAATGCATATAGGTGATAATGCGACCCAGTAAAGCCAATATCTCTTCCTTTGGCTTGTCACTGGGCTTGCGGTCCTTATCCCACGCCCTGATCTCATCCCATGTTTCTCCCAATTCCACCACATGATCCTGTGTATGCACTTGCCTCCATATATCCACTGGTACCAACAAGCCAAAGAACAACTCAATATCTGCTAACGCCATCACCGTGGAGGAGGCCACCTCTGTCAACTCTTTGTAGTACGCTGTCGGTTTTTCCGAGGGTCTGGCAACTGACTTTTAAGGGATATTACCTCACTCCTCTTCCAAGGAGTATAGATCCACTGTTCCTGAAATCAAGCATCAACTCGTGGCCTAATTACAGTATACGTGGAGTCGCGCAGTTCTGGTATTTCAGGATGATAAATGGGATGGACCTCTCTCATGGGGCACTGGGTCACCATCGTCGGAACCTTTTGGAGCAATCTGCCCCGATAACCCACCAATGTCATTACATTGCTAATAACCTCATTAGGAGCCATATCTGCAGCATATATCCTGTCCCGTATGTCATAGATGATCTGCGGTGCAACACCCTGAAAACACTGCTCCCACAGTCCTATTAGCGTGGCCGAGATGTGCTTAAGGGCATGCTGCTGTATGAAGGGCTCATAATCTTTCATCACACTCCACACATCTTCCACACTATAGATCGGGCTCCGAGCCCACTGAGCCGCCTGATTCGCCACCATTTGCTTCTCCTCATCACCCACAGCAGAACGCACCAACACTTTGTCCATACGGTCTCGTGCTGCCGCCCAATTCCCTTCATGTATCCCACGTACAGGGGTCTCGCCATTCGGCAGTGCTTGGGGTGTCATACTTGAGGGAGAAAGAGCAGATGAGGAGACAGGTATCATCATGAAAGGAGACAGTGCTGTAGGAGTGAAAGGGGGTGTAGTAATAGATACAGAGTCAGTAGACGGAACAGAGGAGCTAAGGACTCCCGCCCCTGTTACTGGCGTGAGCAGAGAAGAAGCAGGCGGGGCTGGGGCCGAAGCAGTTTGACTAGAGGCAGAAATACTAGGAAGAGCGGCACCAGAGGCCGAGGACTGAGATGTTGGAACCCTTTGGTATATTCGCTCAGGAGCATAAGGTGGAGGAGGGCGAGAATCCAATAGCTCTTCAACGAAAACATCACCTTCCTCTCTAGTAACATAGCATTTATCTGTCTGCAATCGAAACTTTCTATCTGCACATTCTATGCCTTTCTCTATCTTTTCCATTTCATAGGCCACTGCTCTCTGCGTTATAGTTTGCATCTGTCTCTTCCAGGCCTCTTTCTCTGCTCTCATACGCCGTTGCTTTGCTTCCTTCTGCCATACTCTCAGAGAATCAAACATCGATTGCCTGCTCTTTTTGGCGAACAATTTGTCCTGCAAGAAATTCAATTTTTGCTCATCGAACGAGCCAGTAAGTGGCCATTGTAACTCAGCATTGTCCCACGTATATTTATTCCACAATGTGCTAAACATAATAGGGCCAATACCGTGCTTGACGTATACATCAAAATTTGGGGTACCCTCTGGAGGCACAGGCTGGCTCTCTTCCAATCGAGCCTCAGTAGAACAACACCGACATCCAAAACACCCCAGTTTACTTAGACAAGGCATCTTAATATAAGACACATGCGCTGTCCCCAACGGACAAATATAACACCAACAAACAAAATAATAAAAGGAAAAAAAAATAAAGAATACAAATATTGTTCGAAAACCAAACCAAAACAGTCCGAGGACCGCTCTCTACAGTCCGGAGACTGTATCAAGTTCAAGAAGACAGGCTCTAGCCCCAGACCTTTTCAAGAGTAGACCATATTTCCAGTTGGCCTGGCAGATTGTTCCCAAACAGTCCCAAGCCTTTTCGAGAATAGGCCAAATTTCCAGTTGGCCTGGCAGACTGTTCACAAACACTATGTGTCTTTTAAAGGGTCCGCAAACCCACCAAGTTCAAACCAAGACAGCCCGAAGACCGTACCAAGACACAGCCTGTAGGCTCGTGCCGTTCAAGCAAGGCAGTCCGAAAACTGCACCAAGACAGTCCGGAGACCGTACCAGGACACAGCCCGTCGGCTAATGTCGTTCAAGCAAGACAGTCCGGAGACCGTACCAGGACACAGCCCTCAAGCTCGTGCCGTTCAAGAATGGCGCCATTTTTTCAAGAATCAAATCACTCACCTGGTGCACACAGGTCGAGTCAAGTTATTCTCCACTGCCGACGCTTCGGACCAAACGGTCAACTCCAAGGTTTCGCCTTCTCAGGACCCCAGCCGGTGACCACTAGACGATGAGTTGCCCTATCAGACGGGTGGGGCAACTGCGAGAACCAAGCTCGATCATGTGGGGTACCCTGATCCGCCCGACCAACCAGACGCAACACCGACCCTGCAACCCGATTATGGGCTGGATCACCTTGCGGGGTCCCTGTTCTGGTGCCAACTGAAGGAAGTGGCCCTTAGGGGCCACTCGGGTTATTTACAACCACCTGCTATGCCTTCCCAAGTAATGAAGAGTCGGTCAGACAGTAGAGAATACAAACAAGCATTTATTAGCAATACTTTGCAGAGGAGTCCAATCTGACCTGCACCCTAAGATATCTGCCGAGGGACTGGCTCCCCAACGGCCTGAGATGCATGATCATTCCTCCAAGAACCCCCCAACCATGCCCGCAGTGGAAAGTTACCGGCCTGGGCCGAACATGAACAAAGAAGGCAATAAGGATGGGCTACCACCTGCCAGATGGGTTCATGCTATCGGCAACTCAAGGTTACCGCGCTGAGTCTCAGCGTCCCCTAACGTGGGAGCAAAACTACACACTCGGATAGGCATGCGAGGGCAGAATGGCCTATTCATTAGTAAGTCGGGAAGCAGCCTTGAACAGGAAAGAAAAATAATAACTAAATACAGTGTTCTGCCGAGGCAAGCAATACGAATAATGAGGCCTAGTTCAGACACAGCCTAATAGGGATTACGAAATACAAAATGGAGTCACACTTGCTAACTAAAGCTTGCACATTGCAGGGATAACTCAGTGGGTTGCATAACGTGAATACAAATGGCATCTATTTAGCCACACACTGCTAACCTAATGTAGCATGATACGAGTGCATAGCAGGAATGGGATTTTCGAACCTAACAGGTGGGAACATCAGAATCCAATCTCCCTCCTCCTATTGGGGAGCGCAGACTTACTGTGCAGGAGGAGCACTGGAGCACTTCTGATTTCTGTTGGAGACGGTTGCATAAGCTCCGGAAAGAGCCCAAGTGCAGAGTGCTGCTGCACGCCCCGCCTGCAACCGGCTCATTGGACAGGACCAGAACAGTGTGAGTGCCTGTGGTCAGGGCACCTACTGAGACACTGCAAGCTTCCTCGCTGCTGGTGGGGGGGTAAGACAAGTTATGGGCCTATCAGGCCCCAGGGGACTCGCTGCTAAGGGCGCTACAGCACCAAGACACTTTTGACTACACAGCTAAGAGCCAAAGTGGACTTTTGAGTTAAGACCTAATAGTGAGCATTCCCAGGATGCCGCCACCAGTGCATGGGTATAAGCCTTACCACATTATGAACAGTGGGAGGGACAGGGATTTGCCAACAGAACACTAGAGCCCTGACCGCAAGGAGAAATGTGTTATTGTTTATATATGTTGTAACATTGCTATGTATACCTAGCGTTAGAAATGAAATACTTCTTTTTATTATAAAAATAAGTATTGGACTGGACATTGATTTATTGACACTGCTGTCAATCAAGCAATCAGTATTTATAAAGAGCGGCTACTCACCCATGAGGGTATCCAGGCACTGATGTCTCGCTGGGCTCAGTTGAAAAGCCAGGTCTTGAGTCCTTTTCTGAATTCTGTGAGAGATGGTGATGTTCGAAGGTGGAAAGGAAGGTTGTTCCAGGCTTTGGTGGCGAGGTAGGAGAAGGAATGGCCTCCATTGTGGCTTTGGCAGAGGCACAGAGTGTGTATGAGGGTGAGGAAGGCGGAGGCAGGTGTCTTGAAGTTGGTAGAAGTTTAGATGGTGGTTGATGTATGCAGGTCCTTGGTCATGGAGGGCTTTGTAGGTATGTGTCAGTATCTTGAATTGACATCTTTTCGGGACAGGGAGTCAGTGGAGGTTCCTGATGTGGGGGTTGATGTGGGTCTGCTTGGGAAGGTCAAGGGTGAGTCTGTCTGCTGAGTTCTGTATCGTCTGGAGTCTCTTCAGGAGTTGGGTGATGATACTAGCTTAGAGCACGTTTCCGTAGTCCAGCCGGCTGACGGAGATCCATCTGAAGATCTTTCGGAGCATGTGGAGGGTGTGAAAGCAGGCAGATGAGACAGCGTTGATCGGGCATTTCATGGTGAATTTGCTGCCCAGGATAATGCTGAGGTTGCAGGTGTCGTCTGTAGGTGAGGGTTTAGGTCCGAGTTTGGCGGGCCACCAGGTGTCGTCACAATGGGAGGGGTTGTTCCCAAAGATCAGCACTTCCGTCTTGTTTGTGTTGAGCTTCAGGCAATTGGTCTTCATCCAGTCTGCGACATTCGTCATGGCGTTATGGAAGTTAGTTCTAGTGGTGGAGGTGTCTTTCGTGAGAGAGGATGAGCTGGGTGTTATCTGCATAGGATATGATGTTGAGGCCGTGGGTTCTAATGATGTCGGTTAGGGGTGTCATGTAGGTGTTGAACAGGGTCAGGCTGAGGGATGAGCCTTGAGGGATGCTGCAGATGATGTTTGTGGGCTCCAAGGTGAAGGGTGGTAGCCGGATTTTCTGGGTCTGTCCTGTGAGAAAGGATACGATCCATTTGAGGGCATCTCCCTGGATCCTGATGTGGTGAAGTTCTTGATGAGGGTGTGATGCGATACAGTATTGAATGCCACCAAAAGGTCGAGGAGGATCAGGGCTGCCGTATCACCCCGGTCGAGGAGGGTTCTAATGTCATCCGCGGTGGAGATCAGGACATTCTTGGTGCTGTACACTCTTTGAGTTATGTCGTGTTCACTAACCTGTATTGACACTTCCTCCTGAGGGAGCCTTGGCCTGCTCGACCATAGCTACCATTGAGAGTCAAGTGCACAAGGGGTACTTGACCCAGTTGCTCAGGATCCATAGTAGGTCGGGCCCCGGGGCATTAGAAGTAAAAGGCCTCAACCCTCACAGTTGGGCTCAGTAACACTTGCGTGCCCCGTGGTCCTCTGAAAAAGGTTCAGACAAGTCTGTAATTTATATGCTAAAATGTGACTCTTATGAATATTTCCGTGTTTGGTTCCTATAAAGATCCAATGACTTTTTCAATGTCTTTTTCAATGTTTCATTCGCATAACGTGTCATGTTGGCATGCTTATAACTATTGGTACTGTACTATGAATTGTTATCATTTACACATGTGATATGTAGCAGTTTTGAAAAATAATCACTTTTGAAAAGTTTCTGGTGCACTAAATAAACCAGTGCACAACGTCATGCTAAGCTTCCGCTGCGTTCTATGCAGGAATAAGCAGGAGTAAAAAGTAAGCCTGGGTGGCGAACTCTGCTTCGCCATCGGAGTTTTCGGAGTTTTGCCAACTCCGCGCTCCGTTGGGAACACGGAGTTCAGGCAAAACTCAGACTCTGCGGCAACGCGGAGTTAGCCCCTGCCCAAGCCCAAAAAGAGGGAAAAAAATCATTGACCTGCTCTTGCGTCTCCGGGCTGCCCTCCTCCTCGCCGGGGTCTCTCCTCCTCGCTGTCCTGGTCCTCGCCAGCCGCAAACCCCTATGTTTTACATCTTGAAAGGACTGCGCATGCACGGAGGAGGGCTGCCCAGAGACGCCAGAGCAGGTAAGTGGTTTTTTTTCCTGTTTTTTGTTAGGGAGGGTGGAGCGTTGCAGAACGGAGTTCCACAGAGTTTTTTTTCCAACTCTGTGTAACTCCGCGTAGTGGCACTCTGCCAACTCCGCCCAGGGTTAATAAAAAGCCTTGACCACATTAACACACATACAACAAATTTGCACCATCTAATGTTTACCTACTTAGGGCCTGATTCATAAAGACAGAAATCCACTTTCGTGGGTTTTCTGCCAAATTTCTGACATTTTGAAGACTCACAGTTCTCAAAAGCACTGTTGCACATCAGTGGCATTTGTAGAATTGCACGAGTGTACCACTATTGCCCAATAATTATTGATGCTGATTTTCCACGTAGTGTGTAAAAATATGCACATTTTAACTTTCCCCGCCCACTGAAACACTTTCCCCTACACCTGAAGATAGGCTTACTCTAGCCTTTTTATGAGCAACTTTACAAATATTTCTAGTGTGGGACAGGCCATTCAACATGTTTGGGAACACCCACAAACACATAGGTGAGTGGGCTTCACTGTATTGTGTATGGCCATCCGCATCCAAAACTCACATTTTCCCATCTCAACTTTAAAGTTATTATTATAGTGTAAAATCCACCGACTGGCAGATTATCAGTAAAATAGATGCACATTAAAATGCAAACATTCCACAAAACGTATCAAGATATGGAAATAAGACGCTTGAATGCTTTTTAGGTCTCGCGACTAGCGTTGCAGTGCGCAGCGCGAGACCTCTAGAAAGGGCTTTTGAAAGCTAACCACACGCTCGTGCGTGTGGTTTTGCTTTCCGCGGCTGCCATTGGTTTTCGCGTGCTTTTTAAAAAAAAATCTAGCACGCAATTGGGCAAAGGCGGGCGCATTTCCCGCCTTTGCTACGCCCATTCCCGTCGGTGGCCAGCACGCGCAGCAGCGCGCGTTCGTCTCGCTGCCGCGCTCCCTCCCCCCGCTCCTCTGTGGTGCGCGCGCACCACTAGCTTACTCGTTTTCCCTTTCTAGCACTGAAGGAAAAAGAAAGCAGGTTAGCTGATGCCAAACTTCGAAGAACAAACCGAACCAAACAAGCCTCGGCGCTCGTCAGTAAGCCGCTTTAAGCTTGACGCGGGATGTAGCTTTGATGGGCGCAAAGAGTTGCTGGGGTCGTACTAACCAAAGGGGGTGGAAACCAAGAAAAAGCTGTATGCAAATCGAAGGCCTCCCCTGGTCCCCGAGGGTTGGTTGGATCCGTGTAAGCCCAAGGCCATTATCAAAGGGGCATTGGCATGGAAATGGGCTGGCTGGCCCTGGGAGAAGAGTTAGCATAAGCAGGCGTGCTGCCTGCGCAGAGATGGGCTGAGGACCCTGTGGCGCTCGCTCGGCTTTTGTGCGCTTTACTCTTTAGAAGTCATATGAGAAATAAAGGTCGGCTGTTCAGGTGTTCAGGAAAGAGTTGGGGAGCCGGGCACGTCAGAGTGTTGCTACATTTGCATGCACTTGTCAAAATTGTAAAAAACATGTAATACTTTTAATCACATATTTAATAAGTGTTCCCAACTTTTTGCCACAGCGCGGTAAAGTGCTTTCCCCACCAGTGACGGACTCTGGTCTCTTCTGGCAGCTATAAACACAGGTATTACAGTTCTGCCGTCCATTCATAAGTGCTATAAGCAATAACAGACTTATTCATTTATCTGAATGACGTGGAAAAAGGGGTCACGCTCCACTTGAACCCATGGAGTTCATACTTGAACTCATCCTGTAGCGTCTGTATGAATTTATGTAACTCCGAGTCACTAGATTGTAGGCAGAGGCGTAGCCAGTGTGTTAATGGCCTAGTGCAAGGGAGGAAATGGGCCCCCGGCCACTATTTGAACAATGAAATAAAGCAATAATCAGGGTTCCTTGGGCCCCTTCCGCCTCTGGTGCCCGGTGTCACTGCACCTGCTGCACAAACGGAAGCTTCCTTCCTGATTGTAGGCTTAAGTCTTGTGAAGACATTGATTTTATGCCCACTGGTCTTTTACAGGGACTACCACGCCTGTTTACTGGCCTATTCCACAGTAGGCCGCTCGGTCCAGACGTTCTATTGGTTGTCATCTGCGAGCCAACAATTGGGTGACTCGAATTTTCAGCTTTATTTTCATATTGTGCCATGTTTTTCAGGTATTCCGGGGGGTGGCGGCACTAACCCAGAAAAGGGGAGACCTAGCGAGTAAAATAAAAGTCTTTGCGCCATCCTACTGATGGTTTTTTTTTAACAGGACATATCCCAGGAAGCCCAAACACGAAAGAGAGGACACGGGCCTTTTTGGTCACCTAAGACACCGTAGCGCTTATCGCTGAAGCAGCAGACGTCCCATCTGCTGGGACGACTTGATAGCGCAGGGCCGGTGTCTCAGCCCTAAAGGCTCGTCATCCATCACGTTTATGGGCTGCAGACCGGGCGCAGTCAATGCATTCTGGACGCAGCCATTGGAAGCGCGGGGGTAGGGGGTCAGGTGCAGCTGTAAATTGCAACCTAAACGCTCCCCATCCGCAGCTAATCAGAAATCAGTGACAGAATGCAAGCCTGACAGAAAGCACCGGCCAGGGACCTTCATGGAGGAGACGAGGGGCAGCCATGGCAGGCCGCAGCAAAGAAAGGAAGGCAGGTTTATGGCCCCCATCTCTACCACCAGGTGCAAGGTGCCCGTCTGGGGCATGTACCACCTCCTCGTCTTAAAGTGTGACTTCTGATTTGTATAGCGTGAGCGCTTAATTCTGAGAGCTACCAGTGCTCGCCTACAGAAGAACGGACGACCAGGAAACAGAGTTATTTATCATAAACCACACATGTTTATGAAGCAGGCAAGTTCGGGCCAGGACTGGGGATAAAAAAGCAAGGTTGACATGCCCCATACAGTGCTTAATTTGAGCTGGTGGTTGCAGGTGGGGTCCAACGGTACTCATTTTTGAAGGCTGGGACTTACTTTTCACCATCAGGCTTTGACCAAGAAAAGAGAGAGAATGGCAGAAAAGGGGGAAACACGGAGGACGCTCAAACCTGTGCCCCATTGCTCCCCATTTATGCCCTGCAGGAAGAATCGCCTCTCCTCTTGACCTAATGATAAATATGTCCCTCTGACAAATATTATCAAGGCGGCCCCACATTGCACTGTGCTAGTGAGTACAGGGAGTGGGCCTGTTCCTCTCCTGTGGGCGGGGCTGGGTCTCTGCCAAAGTAAATCTTTTAAAAAAAATAGATCCAGATGGTCATATTAAAGCACATGTTGGATATATTGGCTGAAATACTAAAGAGGCAACTTTGAAGGGTAACTTATGAAATATCACAAAACTTCTGGGTATGTCACAGTAGTCAAGAGGAATATTTATCATAATTCGCAAAAGCAGAAAATCAATTATATGCCTACAGAGAATTTGTGTGACATATGCCAGAAAAGTGGATGCATAGAAGGCAAACATTTGTCCAGTGGTAAATTCTACACTGCCTGTGACCGTAAAGCTACAATATAGTTCCAGAAACCACATTGTGGAGGTATGCTAAACGCTACTGTCATGCCAGAATCCAAATGATTGCATATATCAAGAACCATTGTCATGCCACATTTCATATTACCCATTTGTAAAGCACCACTCCTATGCCAAGATCTGTAATTGTGTGGTATGCTAAGCACCTTTGCAATGTCTAGTACCAAACAGGACTACCCTGTACGTAATAGGTGAACCACCTGGATATTTCATTCTTTCAGAACAATGGGTTATCTCAAAATAGTCCAATTAAACAACATCCCAACAAATAAGTATAGTGCATGAACCAAATCTTAGGGCTACTAAAATATTCATGATTAAACTGTGGTGTGATCAACTGTATTATCTTTTCATACAGAAAACTATCTGACACTGACGGTCGCGAGAAGCTGTAGCGGGATTGTCATGCACTAGTTGAGGCTGGGTTATTTATTTTCCTTCCTGACATGTTAATACATTAACCGTTTTACTCGGTGGCTGATTTTATTCTCTCGTGTTACCATTCCTTCTTTCATTTTGAACAGCCCCTAAATTATCTCTTGGTGTTATTAATTGACTTGGGATCTTTGTACATTTTAGCAACCCTATTAAGATTTTTGATTTACCTGGGCACTTGTCCCCATGCACATACTTTTTTGAGCTTGTCCTAATGAAGACCCACGGATGTGTTGTCACTAAGGGTCGAAACATCGACATTATAAGTGGAACGATGAGCATTTATACCACAGAATGGTTCTAAATGATAAAAAACAGAGATGGTCTTTTTCTGTTGAACACGCACTAAAAACACTTCACCTACAGATTGTGCAATTATTTTAAATTTTCCGCACAGCACGATCACCTGAGCACTGCCCAGTGATAGTTTTACCTTTATTAAAATATGATACAAGTAATCATACTATGACCTGCTTGTGAATTGTTTTACTAATTAATTGAGATACATTAATTGACCTATGTGCAATCAGCCTTAAATTTCAGAGTTTTCATTTGTACATTATACACATACTGGTTCTGATGGTGTTGAACTGGATTATTTTCAGATTAACCATTGTTTTTTTGTGAGAAATGTTGCAATGTAAGCATGCACATTAACGCAGGTAGGTACCACACCACTGGTATGACAGCTCTAATGACCAATTTTGCACCATATAAATGCCTACATAGAATAACAATCCACACTGGCTAGGTGTAGTAGGCATAGAACCAAGGCCATGCAAGAAATTAAACTGTTCTGCTATGTAAAGGGGGGGGGGGGGGTGGAGATGGGTTTCAAGGATAAACGCCTGAGAAGAGAATTGTTTTGGATGAAGCTTTTCAACACTTGACCCGAGAGGAGTAAATAGGTTGCTTTATTTAAAATTAAGGGGATGGGATCACAAAATGATTGCATGTATAAACAATAATGTTCACATGTATGAGATAACTTATGCTGAGAAAATATTAAAAGATGAAGCTATAAAGATCGACACTGCCTTTTATTAAAGGTGTAATAAATACAATGAATCTGTGAGATCCAGTAAACATAAATAAAGTTGGATCGCTCCAAACCTGGACATAAAAAACTTAAAGGCGCAGACCAACACAAGTAAAATGACATATGAAAGATCAATAAGGCATTATAAATTCAAGCATAGAAGAAACAGCCCGTATGCGCTGGAAATAGGGCTGCTGGAGGTGCTGCCGCACCCCTCAATAACCATGCCAGAGTTTAGATGGCGAATGAGCATTAAAAATGCATTTAAATTTCGCTTTTATCTGGTAACACTTGCTGTGTTTTAAAGACAGAGGTGAAATGTCAGGCAATATCTTCTGGCAAATGGCTGTTTATTCTTTTAATGGGGAGATTGGTGTTTACTGTATCTGACTGCAAAGTGAGATGTTTTGTAAAGTGAATAATGTGACAATCTTGCAGAGTACACGTAGTGTTAAAGCAACAGTTGTAGGTTGTCACTTTTTTTTAACACACAATAACATTTAAATACCTGGAAATTAACTGTACAAATGTTTCAAAATATATCAGCAGTTTGGAAAACACACATGAAGCACAATTTTTTTGTAGTTCTGTAGTGTGATGGAAACAAAGGTTTCAATGAGATCAAAACAAATCAAGGCATACTTAGTTCCTGAAACCCGATTTCCGAACATTATTGTTTGCATACTTTTTATCAGTAAAACTGTATGCTTGAGCAAATGTAGTGGCCATTTCAATAGAGAATGTTCTGTCAGTAAATGACAGTGCACTACCATACTATCCTTTTGCAATGTATTTCCAACAGTGTCCCCCAAAAGCACCACCAACTACATACTACTAGGTGTGAGTGATAAATTCCGCTCAGCCGGTGGATTTTGCGGATATTTGCCCAGTCCGTGTTGCTCTTGTAACACGGAGTTTCTGCAAAACTCCGCCAACCACAGTGTGGTGGAGTTTTTCCTCATGTGCAGCTCGCCAACGGTAAGTTAGCGAGCGAGAATTGGCATCCCCTAGCGTGAGTTTTGGGCACTAGGACGGCACACGGCATGATTTTGTCAACGTAGGCGGTTGCGACCGTTCACGGTGACAAAGATGCCCTCAAGTACAAAATCTACTCAAGCCACAGCAAAGAAACAGCACCCACTGGTGCGCTGCATGGTGCCATTTGCACTGATTTTAAAGCAGAGAACAAGCTCCCGGCACTAAAAATCAGCACGAGCAGTGTGACGTACTGATTCCACCCACTCGTGGAACTCTCTGGAATCTCACAGAGTTTTAGTATAACTCTGCGGAATTCCACAGAACGGAACTCCGCGAGTTCCGCCCACCCCAACATACTACACCCTTACCAATCTCCTGCTGGATGTTTGGACAAAATATTAAGTTAAAATATCATGTGAACAAAATATTGTGTCAAGAATATTGAGGACAAGGGTATCATGAAGGTAAGTTTCTTTGGGTAAGCAAAGTTTTACTATACTTAACTCCACATATATGTACCTTGTCGATATATATATCTTCAAGGTATGTTGATGTGGAGTTAAGAATAGTGAATCAATACTTACTTATTTGTACTTACCTTCTCCATATTTTGGTGCTCGACATTTTGACATGATATTCTGTCCACACAATATTTTTACCTTCGATATTCTATCAGACAACCCTCCTGCTGAATACATTTGCTACACTTGTTCTTTGCGATACACTTAGATATTTCACAATCCCCAGGGCTTCAGTAAGGTAACTTTGATGGCAGCACCCCCATGCTGAAAATTTTTCAAGCGCCACTGAGAAACACTAAACTAATGCACAACGCTTGAGACCACGCTAGGACTCAGGAAGAAGCAGGCTAATGCAGAACAGAACATGGAGGCGTGGTGAAGGACCAGGACAGGGCAGGTGAAAGCACTCCAGATTATTGTGATTGTGGCTCGATGCAGGCTTGATTTAAATATTTTCGAAGGACACAATAAGATGTACTTTGAATTGCATGAATATGACATTAGAGATTGATGAGAGACTTTACTTTTTTCTTGCAGGTTCACTTCATTTTTAGGTCTCGCCTAGCGACGCAGCGCATGCGCTGCTCGCTTGCGAGATCTATTGTTGTCGATTTAGCTTTGGAAGGGGGACAGGAGATGTGCACGCGCCCGGACAGGCGATGTGCACGTGTACGGCTCGGCGTTTGAGCACTTTACCATTGGCTGTTTGGTTATCTTGGGAATTTGTTTTGGCTCCAAATACGGCATCAAAATCCACACTAATAGGCGAAGAAGCATTCTGAGAAGCTGAGTGAAGAGGAAATCCTACCAAAGAGAAACACAAAGTAAAAAGAAATAAACATTAAGCGACATTTAAAAAGTAACAGTCAGAAACTTTGCATTTAACGTGCGCAGGGTGAAAGTAAACGATGAACAGCAGGCCTATGAAAGAGGCAAAACATGCACAGAATATTTATCCATTTCACTAATAACTGACTAGCAAAAAAGTCCTCTCAACGTATACAACGTAGAGGCACCCTAAATCCTTCAACATTCATAATGTTACCGCACATCACTAGCTGTTCATCTTTGAACTTCACGAAGAACAAGGAAAACATTAAATACTGGAATATCTTGCCCTTTATGTGGGATCTCGAACACTTTATTAAGAAGAGGAAAATTCCCTGTAACATTAATTTTGCAACTTGACCCAATAAAAATGAACATACTGTGTTATTCCACCATCCAATTGGAAAGTACAACTTTTCACCTAAAGTTAAACATTTTGTTCTCTAATATGGGTGTGTCTTGACACCAAATACCTCGTATGGAGAATATGAGTATTGGGGGAGGAGTTTTTAGAATAAATTCAAATTGTGCAGTAGGGATGTTACTTACTGCAATTAATCAAGAACCTCACATCATTCAGGTGTCAGTCGTCCAGGTGAGGAAACAACTGAACAGCCTTGCAGCTGCATATGTGCAGCTCTCACTACCAACAAAATGTAACAAGCATTTGCAATGCAATAGGTCTCGCATTACTGAAAATTAGAGCTATTGGTGTTGCATTATTATTTGCAACGCCAAAAGCTCAAACTTTTACTAATGCGAGACCTATTGCATTGCAAATGCTTGTTTGTACATGTAAGCACAGGGATATGCTCAAAAGCCTTTGTGGTCTCGTCATTAGTGATCTTATCTTAACTCCAAATTAAATACAAATCGATTGTAAATTGAGAACTCTCACTCTCACTGAAAGTAAAAAAAGGTGTATTTTTGCAATGGAGATTCTTAAGATTGTGCACTGTAATAAATTATTATTCATTACTTCTCATTTTCCGAGTTTAACCGAAGACTTGATTATATGCCATAGCTCACTTCACTGCTTCTTAATTTTAATTTGTTCCGATTGGTCACAGCAGTAGCACCTGGTGCAAGCGAAGAACTGGAGTAGCAGCATTCCGTGTGTCTCCTTGGCAGCGAGAGACGTGGCCCCACGTGAGGTGATTAATGGCCTGCAGACTGCTGGAGAGGAGATCGTGGAAAGCATCATATTCTCAATACATAAGAGCTTATAGCTGATAGAATTGCATACTTTTAATATGCAACACACATAATTTAGGCATTTTGGTTTCTCTCTATAAAGCAATCGGTGACGAAACGTAAGGTAGAGGGCCCTCCTTACAAGACAAGGCGAGGAGTCACTGGGGTTCCTGTCCGACTATAGGCATGCAATTACCTCCTCTAATCTCCTCCCACAAACGAGCCTCAGGCTCCAAAAAGCATTTATTAAAGTACACTGTTAAAAGTTTGCTAAGATTTAAAGCGCCTTTTACAGGAGACAACGTCATACTCGGTCATTGCCAGATTTCATTGTCTGGATAATGCACGTTACCAGTTTCGCAGTTATTTATTTATTTGTTTATGTCGGTGTTTTTATAAGCGCGAAAGTGGCGTGGGACGGTAGAGCGCTTTGCAGTAAAGATGTCAAGCTACTCAATTACTGCAGTGCAGTGCTTAATTTGTAAAATATGAAGTGCAGGTGCTCAAATGTTTGACGGAGGCCACACCTACGTTTCTCCGGCTCCACCCACTTCCTCAACTGGCTCCACCCACTTACTCTGTTAGCCCCACCCACATCTTCAACTGGCACTGCTAAAAGTCAGATGTAACACCTGATCTGAATTTCAGCAAGGGAGCCATCCTCATAGTAAGATTTTGATAGGAGGTTCCCATGCCCTGTGAACATTTTGTAAAAGACTAAATCAAAAGTGCATTTAAAGCACAATTTGGGAATAAATTAGCTAAAATCACTAATGCATTGAAAAGGGACAATTTCAGTGCACTATGTGCCGATTTGGGGAAAGGACAATACTGGGGTATCATAGAATGCTTAGCACATATCACGAACTGTCATTTTCTGTTTTACTGTACTGAATAAGCTTATGCTTTTAAATGCAGCTATTTTACCCATCATAAAAAAATAAGCTTCTGTATGATGGTGTTCACAGCCTATAAAATTCTAGTACTTCGAATAAATAAATCAGTGATATGCTAACAACTGTATTGCGTCATCTGGCTTTTCTGTTGACAGGAGTATTACCAGAAGTAAGTGACAAAGCACACAGTCATAGAAATGCCCAGGGGTGGACGCCATTATACTAGTCTTTGATGCAAGTACGACCTGAAGGGAGCAGTTAGATTTGGGTACAAAGGGCATGGTGAGAGAGCTCCAAATAAGCTATGCAAAGAGAAAGGTGGGCTTTTGGAAAAGCTGTTACCAGAAACATGCTGACTTTTAGCTGTACGTTTTTAAGTTGGAATCGAGTCTTGGCTATAAAAAAAATGTTTCTTTATTTTGGCAGATTAAAACAGGCATGAGGCATGTCAGGTTTTTGGATGGCATCTCTGTGTGCCTACACGGCCATATAACACAAAATGTGGAATTTTATCATTAGAAGATTTAGCATTTAGCAAGTAAGAATACTGAATCAGCAGTTCAGAAAAGCAGATTTGTAGGACAGCAAAGAGAAGGTACACAGCCATGAATAATATCTGGAGTCAGACCTGAAACAAGAGCTCAGCTTAGCTACTCATTCGGAGTAAAGTGGGGCATAAATGGACCATTTTGGAGCCACGGTCTGTGATTAAGCTCTCGTTCAGAAGAGAGTGAAGATAATTCCTCAGTCTCACTGATCTTTTAATGCAAGCCTAAATATGTGGATTCATACTAAAACTTGCAACTGCTTAAATGGCAAGCAATGAATGGAGCCATGGGCATCGTCACCCACCACAGTTAGAGGTTCTAATTTCCTGTCTGTGTGGTCACATGTTTAATTCCTGGCAGGTTCCCTGCCTTTCATCATTCTGAGGTCGATAAAATGAGTACCATTGAGCTGGGTAACTATAACAATCTGTTGTTCAGCTCCAAGATACCCTTGGGTGAACGTGTGCTTTACAAGTTCTTATGTATGTATACTTTATGTTATGATTTGCAGTATAATTTCCATCCTTCTCCCTTCGACAGGCTAATCCCGAGATAAAATAACAGGTAAGTAGGTGCATAACAGCAGTGTGCCATGGCGTGGTACTAGGAGGGCATGATTAAAGTAGTAACTGACATGTTAGTGTGTGGTGTGCACTACATAAATGAAAACGTATGTCTGAGGCTTGCACATTGCACAGTGAAGATTCAGACCGACTTCGGGCCTTATCATGATTATGCTGCATTTTGTGGGTGGAAATTGCACATCTGCTAGTAACACAAGACAAGTGCACAGATTTCGGAGTTAGCTCTGCATGTTGGAGTTTACAGGAACAAGTAATTTGCGTGCAAGGTGGAGCTCATTGCCCTACAGAGTCCAGTCCCAGACCCCCATGCGAACATGTGGTTCCTTCCCTGCTCTGCAAAGCTCACAGTAACACACAATTCATGGCGGCCTAGAGGTGAAAAGTGCAATGCACATAGGAATTAAAGTCATAACGGCCAGAGCTGCCAACATTGGAGCTGGGGCACCAGGTTCGAGTCTCGGCAGGGACGCTCAATAGGTAGCGCTGTGACACAATTGAATAGAAAAAAACCGAATAGTGAATGTGCCATTTGCTCCCGCGATTTGCATACAATTATAATCCCGTTTGCATCCACAAAGGATTCGCGGCCATAGAGTCAATATTGCTATGCCTGCTGCTGCGCATCCCAATAAAAGTTACAATCCTATCCTTTGCCAGGTCCTTCTCTTCCCAGCACCAGTGCGCCACAGAATCAACCTCTATGCCTGACATCTCACGTGACCAGTGTATTCTATTCATCGATTTTTGGAAAAATGGTACAAGTAACCGTCAGCTTGCTATTCCTGGGTCTTGCTGACAACAGCACCAAGCATTATGGGACTAGTAGTTTACTTATGGTCTACAAGACAGTGCTTGCTGAGGCCAGGGGCGGGGTTAGATTTAGAAGTTGAAGTAATCGGTAATCCTAAACCCACGAGAACAGACTTTAGCTACTTTTTAAAAATTTTACTTACAACTTCTCTGCTGCCATCCCCGGGCCGAGAGTGGGCATTCCAGGACTGCGAGAGCGACACACAGTCAGACGAGCCCGTACTCTGAAGCAGGGGAGGGACGATACTTCAAGGGCAGGGGCCGGGCCCGCCCCTATCATGATATAAGTGTACGGCCGGTGGCGGCTACTAGGCCAGGCCAGGCAGTGCAATGAGTCCATCAGTCTGCATCATCGAATTTTGTGGAGCCGGACTCAGCTACCACCACTATGTTGACCTGACGACCGTCACGCCACCACGCTCCCAAAAAAAAGCAGCGTTGGTTTGGCATGGTGATGACTTAACTTAGACTTAGTCAGTACTTAATTTACCTGCTGTACTCGTGGTGGGCCACACTGCACTCACTGCCTCCCTTTATTGACCGACTGGTTCCGTAACCTTTAGGCGGGACTGGGCCTGGTATTGCTCAGTAACTGACTGTGGCTTGCCTTGAACAGATGAGACTCGCGGTGCGGTGCGCCTGCAGGTATACTGGGGCGTGGCAATCTGGTAAAAATCTGCGCACGCTGCCGCCCGCAGAACCAAAATCCACCCCAAATCATATTATTGGCATCATGGCTACTGGTTACTACTTTACTTAGTACTTAAGTTAATTTACCTGTGCTGTACTCGTGGAGGGCCGGCCGGGACACTCACTGCTTTATTGACTGACTCAGTGGTTCCGTAACCGTTTGGCGGGAGTCGGGACTGGGCCCCTGATGGTATTGCTCAGTAACAGGCTGCGCCTGTTTCTTGCCTTGAACGGATGAGACTTGTGGCGAGGTGTGCGTGCGGGTATGTTGGGGCGTGGCAATCTGGAAAAAGTCTGCGCACGCTGCCGCACAGCCCCTACCCCTGCAGAACCAAAATCCAGCCCAATGAATCAGTGTCCCGCCCACCGGCAACACTGAAGTAAGGGCCGCCATCAATCAAGCAACATTTTATGAATCTCAATCTCCTACTGCTCTGACTTGGCTCAGACTCAGCCGCTGCTGCAAGGCCCGCAACACCACTAATGACCGGGACTCACTCGGGAGACGGTCACAAGAACAACACTAGTCTGCGGCAGTGCGCTGCGCCGACGCCAAGTCTAGTTACAGTGAGGAGGTATATTAAATATGTCAATTGAATTCAATATCGACTTCAATGCAATATGTGATGTGCAGAGTGTAGACCCGGCCCTGATGATTAAGTGCCGGTGCTAAGCACCGGAAAGCTCCAGCACAAATTAAGCACTGCTGCAGTGAAACAGCGATACATATATAGAGAAATTCACAAAACTTCTAAAATAAGCAAATAGCAATTTAACGGCGCTTCAACGGTGACAGGTCCAAAATCATAAAGGGACTTGGCCGGAATGCAACAACGATACATGTATACGAAGGAAAATGACAGAAATTAAAAAAACATATACAGCTGACAAGGTACTGAACTAACACCAGGGACATATAGTAGTTAGAAGTCCATAACTCGATTGACAGATAAATGCTGGTTAGTCGAAACACAAAAGACAGAGATCAGAAGTTATAAGGATGTCATAACAGGACATATTAGCTAGCCAAGAACAAGATAAAATCATCAATAAGAGAAGAGAAATAAGTATCAGAGGGAATGGCAGCACGGTTGATGAAAGGGACAGATTAGGATGTAACCCATGAGTACTAATTGAGCCGAGCGGTTGATTAGAAAAACAGACTTATCTTCTCTCATTCTTACTCATTGCAGTAAATTTCCTATGAGGGCGAGTCTCACCCTGGAGACAGGCACCTACTTTGCTACACCACAAAAGAATTGCTCTGCCCCCTATGGTTACTGTTGCAAAGTCATCCTGTGCCCTGGGCACCCCCCAACTTTTTGCTGAATGGTACTGGTGGTAACTGGCTCTGACTGACCCTGGGCTCTGCCTAACCAGGCCCAGGGCCAGTGCTATGCTGAAAACACTTAGGGGCATATTCTCAAGGAGCTATCGCCGAGTTAACGGCACTTTATCGCAGCCAAAGTCGAGATAAATGTATCGCAACATTCACAAGCTGGTGCTAACAGCCGATAACACCAGTTTACCTGCGAAAGCATCCTCAAAAAACATCGCCACAAATGACCCCTGCAACTACCGCTAATGAGATGCAGAGTAGGCGTTCCCGAGCAAAAATCCACGACAACACCACACCTCAACTTTCTCAACGACCAACCCGATCAGCGATAAGACCACAAAACAGGCGATAAGGCGCCTTAGCAGCAGGAATCTAACACCTGCTCTGACCTGGTGCAAAGTCGGTCCACAGCCTGCACCACAAAATGGAGCCCAGCCCAGAGCCACACCTGAAGGGCAACAGATGCCATGGAGCCACTGATCATGCAGCTCGAAGCCCCAACAGGGCCACAACACCCACCGCCATCACCCCCCCCCCCGGCCAAAGACATGCCACATCAACTACACGGAATCATGTACCAAACAATCCGCCTGATGTCGCACAATCACATTTGGTAGCATGCATGTGTTGTCACAAAAATGAGCATCACACATCCACCTTCTATGTAACAAATGAAAATTTATTCAAAGAAACACAGAACAGAAATGAAGACACATGGCGGCTCCCCTCGGGACAATCCGTAGGTCACAGCCCGCAAGACAAAAATCATGATGAGAAGGTGTGTCTTGCGCACATCAAAGGACAGAGAGAGAGTGAAGGAGAGAGAGAGAGAAAGAGAGGAAGCGAGAGAAAGACGGACAGAGAGAGGGAGCGAGAGAAAGACGGACAGAGAGGGGGAGCGAGAGAAAGACGGACAGAGAGGGGGAGCGAGAGAAAGACGGACAGAGAGGGGGAGCGAGACACAGATAACAGAAGAGATGGACAGGGAGAGAGAGTGCCCACAATGCGCACGCAGGCCACACTGCCCACCTGCTGCCACAGGTGTGTCTCCAACCACGTGCCTGTATGTAGTGCAGTTCACCAGGTCACACATCTGAAACAGATCCGTCATCTGAAACAGAGTCCAGAGACATGAATGGCAAAGTACCTAAAATTGCACAAGACATCATCGCCTGTCCGCCCCTGCACACCAAGGCAGATGTACCCCAGCCCCTCCCGCCGCCCAGCGGTGCATGCCTGGCCCTGTGCACCCACGCCTCACTGCTCACCTTCCGCCCTTGGCGTGTAGTAATGATGGCCCACCACATGCTGCTGCAAGCCACATGCCCGGGGCCCGCGGACATGGCACCCTCCACATCATGCAGCCCCGATCCGCAGGCCACCAGGTCTCACATATGATTCTGGGTCTTGATTTCGCCATGGCAGAGGACATACCAGTGCACGGGGCATCATCGCAGGCTGCACACCCGCTCAGCCCTTGAGGTGCCACTAACTCTGTGATCCGGGATGCGACGCCACGTGGCGGTAGGCCCGCGCTGCCCGCTGGCTCTGGCCTACACTGCGGTCCAGCAGGGCACACAAATCCTGAGCAGTCCGGACGGCCGGGACAGGGCATCATCGCAGGCTGCACACCCGCCCAGCACTTAAGGTGCCCCTACCTCAGTGCACCCAAAGTCACCGTCCCGTGGCGGTGTGCCTGTGCCGGCCGCAATGTTTCTGGTGCCACCAATTATGTGTCCCAAAGTCCTGGACCCTGTATGATTGGGTATCATGTTGCGGACGCCATCATGTCACCTCCGGTCCTGGGGAATGTGATGTTGCAGGGCCTGAGGCCCTCATGCCCACATTAACACCACACGGATGCACCCAGATAGAGAGTGGAAATGGCGTCGAGCACGTGCGCCCGTCCCTTTTCATTGGCAGGGTCACATGTGCCGTGACACGTGTGCTGGATGGGTGTGGTGTGGGTGTAAACCAGCCATGAGGGAGTGGCTGTGGCATGCTGACAACTAGACCTGTGAGCAGCAGATCACTACAGGAAAGACAGGGGACATGTAGCGTTGCCGTCCCCCCCTGTGAGCGTAAGCAGAGTGGGCTGGCCTGGCGTATGCCAGTCCAGCGTAAGGGTTTGTATATGACCCCTGGGCCCTGGGCGTGGTTCCGTACTGGGCTGGACAAGGAAGTAACTCATGCGTGTGTCCCTGTTATTGTGTCAGCGCCACCCGGACCGCATTGGGCAATGTGTCACCCTGTGACCCCTGTTCTACGACATGAGCTACATGGACGTAAGAGGAGTCCAGTGAGCCTACATTCATCCATACTTCCACACTTGAAAGACCATAGACATGACACATATGTGTGAATATGAATGTTTAATGCACATTCAGTGGAGTGTTGCATCTGGAGCAGTACAGGGCCATGCAAACCCCACATGACGATGTTGTCCCGTGGAGGGACAGCCAGGGTCCTTCAGGGAATGACAAGTACAAAGGAAGAGGAAGAGTTCAGTCCGCAGTCTGATTGCTGTGTCAATGGCGATCAAACAGCATATGGCAGTCCATGTCGAGGTCCTAGGTGAGTGTCGCAGAGTGCATGGGGGGAGAGCGGAAGGTGATGATGCAGAGGGCAGTAGCAAGCTGAAGCCGGACCTATGGATGAGATGCATGCTGCTGCGTCCTTCTTACCACGAGGGCAGTATCATCCGCAACTTCGATCTCTGCTGTTTCATGTGCCTCACGTGTGGGTGGTGGTGTTCTGTCTCCAGCACTGTGTGGCAGTGACACATCAGTGGCCGGAGGTGGAAGGTCTGCCGCACTGTGTGGCACTGACACTTCAGGGGGCGGAGATGTGGATGGAGTGGTGGCAGCAGCATGCATCCGCGCCAGGCCTTGTGGCAGCAATGCCATGAGGAGGGTCCTGAGGTCATTGAGGAACCCAGCTACCTCTCGCTGGTGTGCAGCCGCTCGTTCCGCATTCGCCCGCTCCATGGTCTCCATTAACCTCCGCATGTTTCCCAACTCCCATGTGACATCGCTAGGGCCACTCGGACTGGACAGTTGTACTATTCTCTGAGTCAGGGCTCCGGCGATGTCAGCCATGGTCCGTTGGAGAGCATGGAGCGGACTGTGGGTGTCCGTTAGGGACTGTGAGTGGTCCCTGATGGGACTTAGACACCCACGTATGGCATCTAGTTTGTCTGCCATGCGGTCGAAGCCCACCTGCACCTGTTCAGCCAGATTCTCCTGGCACCCCAAAACACGGCATTGGAAGGCCATGTGTTCTCCGTGGGGGTCCTGGGAGGCAGCAGTAGTGGTGGGTTCTGCCTGCTGTGTGGTCTGTGCAGGTGGTGGGGTCTTCTCGTAGCAGCTGGGCTGCCCAGCTCCTGGAAGTGGGCTGCGTAGGCTGTCCACGAGCAGTTGGAGGGCATCAGAGTCGAAGCTGTGGTCATCCTCTTCGTCTCCAGAGAAGAGAGGGTCGGGCTGCTCTGCAGGAGGTGTTGATTCGCCCTCCGCAATGTGAAGGGGAGATGCAGTTTAACATTGTGTCCACATGTATGTTGTCGCATTGTACATGTTTACATACAGACAGCATGACTGGGTACATTGTGGCTGTTTGGGAGGAGCTGCCTATTTGATGGGGGACAGTGGACATTTCGACAACAGACGTGTGTGTGTTTGTACTTGTACATTATCAACGCACATGTCCCTGCAATGCCAATTGTGATTGGCCAGTGTCTGCACCCAAGCGGCACCAGTTGTGTCCTGTGTTCTGTTGTAGGTGTTTTGCGGATTGTGTCACATCGTTGTCAATGTAGATGTGCTCTGCATGTGATGTGTGTGCTGCATTTTGGGGGAGTCGCCCCTGCAGCTCAGATTTTGCTGCCCCTTATCCCTTTCATGAGGTGTGCCTTTGACTTCTGTGCTTGTACAGTGCTGACTAGGGGTGGGCGTAGTGAGCCTAGCGGGGCTACGCGGAGTGCCACGGAGAAGGAACCAATCTCCGCACACTCCGCGTAGCTCCGCTACGCACCGCCCTTCTCCCGCCCGCACTATTAAAACGTTAAAAAAGAACAATTTAAAACACCTTACCTTATCGGCGGCGTCCCCGGGCTTCCCTCTTCCTCCATTGCGCCTTCTTCTTGAAAACTGCGCATGCGCGGGCGCCCGCGCATGCGCATTCCTCGCGAGAAATGCACATGCGCGGACACCCGCGCATGCGCAGTTTTCAAGAAGAAGTCGCGATGGAGGAAGAGGGAAGCCCGGGGACGCCGCCGATAAGGTAAGGTGTTTTAAATTGTTCTTTTTTAACGTTTTAATAGTGCGGGCGGGAGGCGGGTGGGAGGCCAACTCCGCTCCGTTGCGAGTGTGCGGCGATTTGCCTGATCCGCCTACTTTGCGGAACGCGGAACAGGCAAAATTCCGCACATTCCGTGGGCGGAACGGAGTTGTCCGCCCACCCCTAGTGCTGACATGTTGCATACTTGGGTACATTGGTCTCTTGGTGGGAGTTGGTGGTCTGGGGCATGGTTTGTCCGCAGATGTGCTCAACTTAATTGTGCATGTGTGCCATTGTGCCCATCTACCCCCGTCCCCCCAGGCCCTGGTCGTTACTCACCCTGTTGCCGTTGTGTCGGGTCTTGTTGAGCAGTGTCCGGGCCCCCAACTCCTGCCACCGTCTCCCCACTGATGACTGTGGACACCATTTACTCCATGTCGTCCAGCTCCTCCTGTGGCGCTGGGCTCCCACCTCCAGTCTGCATTGCTGCCTTCAGGTTGTTGGCGAGTTTCAGCTTGGTTTTGCGCTTGACATCAGTCCAGCGCCTCTTGACCTCGTCCATTGTCCTCTTCAGCACTCCGACTGCATTCACCTTGTCCACGATGGACTGCCATATTGTATTTTTTGTTGCCAATGGAAGTGACGAACAGTTGTTGATGGTGTTCTGTCACCTCCGTTATCAGGATCCTGTTTTCCTGCGGACTGAACTTCGTCTTCCTCTTCTTCTTGTCCTTGCCCTTCCCTGACCCCGAAGTCCCAGGATGGTCCTCCGGGGGGCTTGTGGGGTTCTGGCTCTCCTCCGTACTTGCTCCGGCAACGTCCATTGTGCTTCGCTGTTGTTTGGCATTTGTTTGTCTGTTTTTTTTCTACTTTTATGGTGATTGTTTCCGCCTGTCGCGTGTGGATTGCAGGCCTGTAGCTGGGTTTCGCTGATTTTCGTATAGCGATTGGCCTCATCGCAGCTTTTTTTGCGTTAGTGTTTCGCATTTTTGCGGCGTGGCGTTGATTTTAACGCGGTCAGTTGACGCGTTATCTGGGGACTATCGCATGGCACCGCCGTGTTGTGAATACTTGGTTAACAAGGCGTTAATTTCCTGCGATGGACTGCGATATGCAAAGTTGCGTTAAGCTAAATTTGCAGTGGTTATCACACGTTCTTGGGAATATGCCCCTTAGAATACAGTGAAAACACCTACATACACTAGGGTACACTGTGGGTTGGGGTACCCCTGTGATTGGCATGACCTACCCTATAAGCCCTAGTACATAGTAGGGCAGGGGGATTGAAACTACCTATCAGTCCCTAGTATATACTAGGGCATGGCAGTTTAGAGGCCAGCAGCCTTTTCTGCATTTGCATGTGTGCACTGCTGAATCCTGAGGTCAGTTTAAAAGCAGCCCTGGGTTCCATGACTGCTTTTAAAAAAGTAAATTGTGCCCAAACTCGACTTTGGTGTTTGGGGCACTTAAAAATGGATAACCTGCAGTGTGTTGCTACTTAGGAATGCCAGAGCAGGGGGAGGAGTCGTAAACCATGGTCTTCAAAGGGAAGGGGAAGGCCTCAGTGTCATTTACAACTCTAATCTTTTAACCCAAAGCCAGAGCTAGGATTAAGGAAAGAATGAGCAGATGCAAGGGGGGGAGTCTATGGAAAGTAGCCATCCTAGGGGTGTGTTTAGCCAGCTCTTACCTCCCTGCTGGAAAATCAGCCATTATGAATTTGGAAGATTTGGTGCACTCTGGGACAAAATAATGCCACACTCTACAGGATGAGGTCATATCCTTGGGGAGTTGCCCTGCTCCCATTGGTCAGGAGTGACCTCCTGCTTGACCCAGAGAACTTAGAATAAGTATCTGAGAGAGCAGAGTCTCTCAGATCTGCTGCTTGAAACTTAAGAAAGCAAGACGTTGCCATGCTGAGAAGTTGAGGTGCAAATTCTAAGGCCTGCCCTCTGAAGACTGCACAAGCTGAAACTACAGCCTTGCTGTAAAAGAACTAAAGAGTGGACTCCCTGCAAGCTACAGGTTAACAGAGCTCACCTGGACCATCACCACCAAGGATCCTCAACCTGGAGAACTCCCAGTGGATTTGTAAGGGTTTTGTCCAAGTGGATTGTGGGAACTGAAGTCCTCAACTTTCAAGAACCATCTTGGAGCTTCCAGACCCTTGGAGTGAGTTTGAGACACGTTGGGACCCTTTGGGGAACTTCAGGAAGAAGTTCCAGAAGTTTGGAGAACTTTGGAGCAACTTTGAAAAAAAGCTCCATAGGGGGACCGACTCAACCTGGCCAGCCAAGCCGCCTGCCTTCAACCGCGAGCCGGCCAAGCCATCCAGGTTCGTCCCGCTGAAAGCTCCGTAGGTCCGACCTCCAGAGTTTGACCGGGAGTAGAAGAAATCCGAGGCCGGCGAACCCTCACCGAATCTGGCCTGGTGAAGAGCATCAAGGGACCCCACGAGAAAAAGCTCCAGAAAAGTTTCTAAGTCCGAAGGTAAAAACTGTGACCGGGACCTACCGCGAGGGGTAGCCGCTCAGGGCTCCATCGCGGTCGGCCTGAAACTTTGACTTTGAGCCGGTCTATCGCGACCAGATATCCCAACATGGTGCTATATGTTTCTAAGTGCTATAAAGTGATAAATCTTTAAAAAAAATCATATCTCTGGTTCCCTACATTGGATTTTTGTCGTTTTGGTGTCATTTTAAAGATAAAAATATGTCCTGTTTTTATAAATTGGTGTTGGATTTTTATTATGCATTGTGTCATAATTATTTACTGAATTGGTGTTTTTAAATGCTTTACATACCTGTCTTTGAAGTTAAGCCTGCCTTCTCGCAGCCAAGCTACCAAGGGTTGAGCATGGGAATAATTTTCTAAGACCTATGGTGAGTCCTATCATGTGTTAGTGGCCTTATTGCCAGTGGCAGACCTACATTTGCCCCTACCAATAATCCACTTTCCAACATTTGGTGCTCAGCGGTGTGGATGAGGACTTGTGTTTAAAAGTACACCTTTCAGTAAAGTGAATTAAGATTATAAAAATCCTCTAAATTGCCTTAGAACAAAACTTTTGAGTTTGTTTTTTGGAATTTGGACTAAACTGTTTTTAATCCATTGTTTTGATTTTTCCAAATTGTTCTAAGTCTGTTGTGCCTAGTTGTTGTGACCCAAAACTAGGGAACCATGGAGCTGGACCTGGCTAAACTGTCCCAGTTCAGGATGGCTGATCTTAGGGTACAGTGAAGGCTTAGGGGGCTGCCTGCTTCCAACAAGATTAGGAAGACAGGGTTGCTTAAGTCCCTACAGGCCTGGGCTGGGGTAGCTGAGGAGATTCAAGGGGGGATGGAGGGTGTTCCCCCCAACCTCACCCAAGAGGAGGGTGAGGATGGTGCCTCTTCCATTATCTCTAGTGCTAGCCAAGTGATTCCAGGTGGTGGGAGTGGGGAAGGGTCCCTTACTCAGGAACCACCACTGTCCCTTGCAGAGAGACAGCTTGAGGCTCAATTCACTTTGATAGCTTTGGAGCAGAGAAAACTGGAATTGGCTGAGAAGAGATGGGAGAGGGAGGAGGCGTTGAAAAGAAATGGTGGCAGTGAAAATGATGAAGATTTTGAAATGTCCAAGGATGGTGGATTTGATCCCAAGCTTCCCAAGGGTATAGTACCCAAGTACACTGAGGGGGATGACATTGACAGGTGGCTAGCAGCTTTTGAGAGGGCCCTTAGAATGAGTAGGCTCCACTCTAAGTATTGGGGTGCACTCCTATGGGAGTTGATTCCAGTAGCTGGGAGGGATAGGCTTCTGACCCTGAAGGGAGAGGATGCAGAATCATACCCCCAGATGAAGACATGCTTAGTCAAGAGATTTGGTCTGACTCCAGAGCAGTACAGGGTGAAGTTTAGAGGCACCCAGAAATTGAGTTCAAAGTCTTGGGTAGGATTTGTGGACGTTTCAGTGAAGGCACTGGAAGGCTGGATTGTTGGTAACACTGTTGACACATATGAGGGATTGTATAATTTGTTTTTGGAAGAACATATTTTGACTCATTGTGCAGAAGAGAAGTTACGCCAGTATCTAGTGGACTCTAAGCTGACAGACCCCAGAGAGCTGGGGGAAGCAGCTGATGAGTGGGTAAGAACCCAGGTTTCCATTCAGCACCAGGGGAGTGACCAGAAGAAAGGAGGACAGGTCCCTACCCAAGGGAAAGCCCAAGGGAAAGAAGGTCAAAACCAGACGGAGTCCTCCAAAGATCCACAAAAACCTGCACAAGGAGGGGGGCCCAGAGCCAACCCAAATTCAAAGGGAGGGGGTATCAGGGAAAGAATGGTAGGTTCTTTGATCCCTCAAAGGTGGGTAAGTGCTTTGACTGTAACCAGCCAGGGCATAAGCAGGGAGATGCTGTCTGCGCCAAGAAGCTCCCCCCTAAGGGGCCATCCACAGGGATTGCCAGTGTAAGTGTAGGGGTGGAGAGTGGTACCCCAGAGAGGGGTAGTCAGGTGGTGGAAGCAACCTTAGTGTCCCTGGGTGGGGTGAATATTGCAACCCTTGCTGCCTTACCTCCAAACATGGACAAGTACAGGCAGAGGCCTAAAGTGAATGGGACTGAGGTTGAGGTTATCAGAGACACTGGGGCTGGTGTAACTATGGTCCTGGATGAGCTGGTGCCTCCAGAGAGGTTGTTACCTGGTGAGTTTCACCAGGTGACTTATGCAGACAGCACTACCAAACTCCATCCTATGGCTGTGGTGGATTTGGAATGGGGAGGTGTGACAGGCCCTATGAAGGTAGCTGTGTCAAAGGTGCTCCCAGTCCATTGTTTACTGGGCAATGATCTTGAAGCCTCTGCTTGGTCAGAGGTGGAGAGAGGACTCCATATGAAAATATTGGAGCTCCCTGAGTGGGTATGTGCTGTGACTAGGTCACAGACTAGCTAGAGGGGAGGGGCTGGACACGATAGCAGCACATTCAACAAACGTGAGGTAACCCGGAAGTAGTCACACGCTATCACGTCAGGGGTCACGTTCTGCATTTAAACTATCATGGCGCCAACATAGCTCTATCGGCGTTCCCCATGAGGTGTAGCATAGCGACTGACATGGCAGGTAAGCGGGCCACCACAGAACAGGTTTATATAAAAATCGATGGGGAAACTCTTTGCCCTTAGTCATAGAGATTTATATTTGGTTAGTTTCTTTTATCGGGGTTATGTTAATTTCTTTTTCCATCTTTATTACTAAACCGGCGATAGGAGGAGTATTACGAATAGGTGACCGCATAGGTTATTAAAAATTTAGGCTGCATATCTTCACTACAGGTAAAATGAATGCCAAACAGAGTTCCTCGTAATAATCATAAGAATTGCAGCAAACTAACTCTGTTTCTTAAGTGGGCGTGATAGCTGTCCACTATTTATCCCGGGTATAACGGTATAAAGCAATCAGTCATAGACATATGTGAGATTAATTACAGGTTGTAATATCGGCTTTTTAGTTTCTGGCCAGTTTCGCTTAGTGGCATGTACGATTGTTGGTCACGCATAATTCTCTTTCTGCCTATATTATCATATCTGTGATAGAAAGAGTGTTTCTAACAAGCGGCCGTAGAGTTCACCAATAACTTAGGTTGCACGTATTCATTATATGCAAAATGAATGCCTAACAGAGTTCCTCGTATTAATCACGAGGACTGCAGCAAATTAACTCTGTTCCCTATATGGGCGAGGTAGCTACCTACTATTAACCCCGTGAATAACGATAAACAACAATCAGTTATAGACACATGTGAGACTAAATAGAGGGTGAAATATTGCTTTTTGGTTTCAGCAACGGAGCAAGAAAAGGAACAGTCTAAGGGTGTACCTGTTAATCTACCTTTCGCTCCACCGACTGCATATATTGTCGAGTTAAATTACAGAAACTTAGACCCGCATCAAAATAAACTAAGGGTCAGTATACTGCATCTTTTGCGATCATTTCCGCTCACATTAATAAATAGTTATCTTTTAGTAAATTAAAACCATTTTTTTGTCACTTCTTTTTTCCCCTCTCCTCTACCTTTTCTCTTTTTTTAGACCGTTAATTTTAATTCGACATTTGTGCATCAAGCACATTTCCATCTCTATCCTCATATTATGAGACGAGCATGAGCATTTCTTGACAGGTAATTTAAAGAATCCGTCTATATCTTGGTTATATCGGTTAGTTTAACATGCCGTAAATTCATTTAAGGCATATTAGCATGAAACAAATGGGCAGATTACAGAGATAGAGCATGTAGATATCATCTCTTTAACTAATTCACATGTCTTGATATTTCGATTTAGTGACCTAAAGATCGCTGGATACACAGCCACTTAGGGTCCATAGGAAAGAAATTGAACACGAGCTACTCATTCGAGTTGGGATAATATAAGCTGAAAAGGTACCAAATTCAGTTATACACCCAAATAAAAATAGTCCGTTTGAATAAATATCAATAAATACTTGTCAGTCACTAATAATCTTTCATGTTTCTAACAGTACAAACAAGGTAGCTGCCGAAAATATCCTTATAAATTGGACGAGCAGGGCACATTCATCCTGCAGTTGGCCCAAAGGTATATTCACACAGAAAAATTTCTAGCATGATATAAATGAAGGTTTGGTGTAGGTACCTTGAGCATGCCACTTTCTGACTCTATACTAGCTCGCTTTACTGCTCTCCTGTGCATGCAACCTGAAAAATAACTGAAAATAAAATCTTGAAATTAAACTGACTATACAAGATCATTTGGGTTTTTGGGGTGCTATCCTTAGGCCATTAGTTTGGCCTTTACTTCTGATCTTTTGAGCACTATCTATATTTATCTATTGGCACTGTGTCAACTCGACACACCTCCGATGTGTATCCTTTTTAATTCTTAAATGTGGAATTAGATATTGGAATTTATGAGAATTATCAAGCAGGCACACTAACGCCAGACTATAATGTTGTCTATTTTTCATTCAAGAACCACTGTGACGGAGTCCTGGTGAAGGCCTAAGCCGAAACGCGCGTAGTTAGACAACAAGCCGCCAGTCTCCTCATATCATCACAATGATGGATGTTTTTAACATATTGTGTGTATGATTAACTGCTGAATAAGATTGCCATTTCCTTTTACATTGTTAAATTGATGTATGGTTTCAATCATTGATTATATGACCATAAAAATATAATGACATTGCTGTTGTGAATATACAAAGAATGGAGAAATATGACAACTATGAAATCTTTGTGCAATTAACTATCAGATTGTAATGAATGTACGCACATCAATGAAGTTTGTTAACAACAATTGGTAATATTTGGATATATATTTTTGTAATGCAAAAAAAGATTATATATTTTTATCAAATAAAAGTGAAAAAAATAAATGAAATATATGTAATATCAGTTTGACATTTGGTGTTTATATGTAATGTCACTTTAATGAATGTCTGGTATTGATATGCCTGGAACTTGCTGAATCCACCGTGCCTAGGTGTTTTTTTCCCCTTAGTTGTATTTCCCTTTCCAGGCAATTTATCCTAGATTCAGGGGCCCCTTCTTTTTCCAAAGCTCCTCTAATACCACTGCCAGTGGTTGGGGTTCCTTTTGAAAGGGTGGGGATGGACATTGTTGATCCCCGACCCACCTATTGCATCAGGGAATAGGTATATCTTAGTGGTAGTGGACCATGCCACTAGGTACCCTGAAGCAATCCCTCTTAGAACCGTTGATGCTCCTGCAGTGGCTAGAGCACTGCTTGGTGTGTTCACCAGAGTGGGTTTTCCAAAAGAGGTGGTATCAGATAGGGGCACGAACTTCCTGTCCAGCTATCTGACTGCTATGTGGGATGAGTGTGTTGTCAACTACAAGTTCACCACCCCCTATCACCCACAAGCAAATGGTCTTGTTGAGAGATTCAACAAAACCCTGATGGGCATGATAAATGGGTTGTCAGAGAAACTCAGGAGGAGATGGGATGTTCTCCTCCCATGCTTAGTGTTTGCCTACAGGGAGGTGCCACAGAAAGGGGTTGGTTTCAGTCCCTTTGAGTTGTTGTTTGAACACCCAGTGAGGTGGCCATTGAGCCTGCTGAGAGAGTCTTTAGAGAAGCCTCTTAAAGAAGCAAAGGACAATGTGCTGGACTATGTGCTGGGCCTGAGATCTAGAATGGCAGAGTACATGTACAAGGCAAATAGGAAACTGGAGGCCAGCCAGGAGCTCATGAAGCACTGGTATGATCAAAAGGCTACTATGCCTGAGTATACTCCAGGACAATTGGTGTGGGTGTTGGAGCCTGTGGCTCCCAGGGCCCTCCATGACAAGTGGAGTTGGCCCTATCGAATCTTAGAAAAGAAGGGTGAGGTTACCTATTTGGTTGACCCTGGCACCCCAGGAACCCTCATAGGGTCCTGCATGTGAATAGATTGAAAACCCACCATGACCGGGCAGACATGACCATGTTACTGGTCACTGATCAGGGTGTGGAGGAGGAAACTGAGCCTGTGCCCGACCTCCTCTCCACTAATGTGCAAGATGGGTCAGTAGAGGGGGTTGTACTCTCTCCCAAGTTGACAGACCAGCAGCACAGAGACTGTAAGCAAGTGCTGGAGCAGTTTGCTGGCCTGTTCTCTTTGACCCCAGGCATCACTGAGTGGTGTGTGTGCACCACATTGACACTGGTGACAGCTTACCTGTCAAAAATAAACTGTACAGGTTGTCTGACCATGTCAGAGCCGGCATTAAAGCTGAGGTTGCTAAGATGCTGGAATTGGGGGAATTGAACCGTATGAGAGTCCATGTGCCAGTCCAGTGGTGCTGGTACCTAAACCAAATCCTCAGGGGGGACTCAAGGAGTTAAGGTTCTGTGTGGACTACAGAGGATTGAATGCAGTCACAAACACTGACGCTCACCCTATACCTAGAGCTGATGAGCTCATTGATAGGTTAGGGGCTGCTAAGTACCTGAGTACTTATGATTTGACTTCAGGTTACTGGCAGATTGCCCTCACTGATGGAGCAAAGGAGAGGTCAGCATTCTCCACACCAGAGGGACATTATCAGTTCAAGGTAATGCCCTTTGGCTTAAAGAATGCACCTGCCACCTTCCAAAGGTTGGTGAACAGGGTCTTGTCTGGGTTGGAACAGTTCAGTGCAACTTACCTGGATGATATAGCTGTATACAGTTCTACCTGGGGGGATCACTTAAGCCACCTAAGGGAAGTGCTTAAGGCCGTGCAGCAGGCAGGCCTGACTATTAAGGCAAGTAAGTGCCAAATAGGGCAGAGTTCTGTGGTGTACCTGGGCCACCTGGTAGGTGGGGGCCATGTACAGCCTCTCCAAGCTAAAATCCAATCTATTTTGGATTGGACAGCTCCTGTTACCCAGACTCAGGTCAGGGCATTCCTTGGACTGACAGGGTATTATAGAAGGTGTGTTCAAAATTATGGGACCATTGTGGGGCCCCTAACAAAACTCACTTCTAAGAAGAGGCCCAAAAAGGTGGATTGGACCCCAGAGTGTCAGAAGGCTTTTGACACTCTGAAAGCTGCTATGCGTTCAGCACCAGTGCTGCTGGCCCCTGATTACACAAAAGAATGTGTGGTTCAGACAGATGCTTCAGAGCAAGGGATTGGGGCAGTGTTGTCACAGCTAAATGAAGAGGGCCTTGATCAGCCAGTTGCCTTTATTGGCAGGAGGCTTCTTCCCAGAGAGCAGAGATGGAGTGCCATTGAGAGAGAGGCTTTTGCTGTGGTTTGGTCCCTGAAAAAGTTGAGACCATATTTGTTTGGGACTCACTTTCGTGTTCAAACTGACCACAGGCCTCTCAGATGGCTCATGCAGATGAGGGGGGAGAATCCCAAGCAGTTAAGGTGATCCATTTCCCTACAGGGAACGGACTTTACAGTGGAACACAGACCTGGGGTTGCCCATGCAAATGCAGATGGACTTTCCAGGTTTTTCCACTTAGCTGATGAGGACTACCAGGGTGTAGGTTAGTAACCCATCGCCTTTCGTTTGGGGGGGCTATGTTGCAAAGTCATGCTGTGCCCTGGGCACCCCCCCCCCAACGTTTTGCTGAATGGTACTGGCGGTAACTGACTCTGACTGACCCTGGGCTCTGCCTAACCAGGCCCAGGGCCAGTGCTATGCTGAAAACACTTAGAATACAGTGAAAACACCTACATACACTAGGGTACACTGTGGGTTGGGGTACCCCTGTGATTGGCATGACCTACCCTATAAGACCCTAGTACATAACAGGGCAGGGGGATTGAAACTACCTATCAGTCCCTAGTATATACTAGGGCATGGCAGTTTAGAGGCCAGCAGCCTTTTCTGCACTTGCATGTGTGCACTGCTGAAGACTGAGGTCAGTTTAAAAGCAGCCCTGGGTTCCATGACTGCTTTTAAAAAGTAAATTGTACCCAAACTCGACTTTGGTGTTTGGGGCACTTAAAAATGGATAACCTACAGTGTTTTGGCATATTAGGAACCCCCAGGGTCTCCCCTAGGTGTCCCAGGGGTGGGGGGTCAGGTATTTATAAGATGGACCCTTAGAAAAATGAGTTTTATATGCCCTGGGC
The DNA here is from genome assembly GCA_963921515.1 of Calotriton arnoldi. Lineage (NCBI taxonomy): Eukaryota > Metazoa > Chordata > Amphibia > Caudata > Salamandridae > Calotriton > Calotriton arnoldi. Next base: position 168,017 of record CAWUFW010002525.1, read on the forward strand.
TAAGTGATATTTCACATTTCACTCCCCACATTGTGATAAAGTGCTGCTCAAATTCGACTTTGATGCTAGGAGCACTGTGGAGGGAGGATCTGCAATATTTCTACAGATTCAGAGCCCCTAAAGTCTCCCTAGTAGTCCCATGGGGTGGGGGTTGATGGAGCAGGGTAAAAGAAAAATTTAACCTCCTAATAATTTACGTAAAATGATTAACAAACAAGTTCGTTTAAGTAAATAACCAACAATGTATGTTACATGTGAAGGTTTAAAGGTAACACGCTATTTTGTGTGCAAACTAATTTACTTATAATTGTTGACGTGGCTAACATAACCTAATATTTGCGTATTAATAGAATAATAAAATGCATGATTTTTGCTTTGAAAACAAAACGTGTAGTGGCAAAATAAAGCAATGGTAAGTAAGGGACGGCTTTATATGTTGCTTTTTGCTAGGTAATACCTAATTGGGGTACATAGAATGACGGGAGGGAAACAAAAGGGTTTATATTCTTTATTCTTAACTATATTTTGTTTATCTTTGTAAATAATGCGCTTAGGCCTGTTGAGCAGCAATATAAAATGGCCGCCATGAGCTAGAATACGCGTGCGCGAGGAGAAATGTAGACAAGGAGAAAGGCCGTGAACAAGAATGACCACGTGTTCGTTCCAAGAGCCTAGGATGAAAGTATGGTCAAGGCTATTGTGACCTTACTGAATAAATGTGTGCCAAGATGGGTCAGCAAGAAGCGTGAGAAGTCAAAAAGAATAAATGGACAAAAAGAACTGTTGACCCTAAAAAGTATCGGAAAGTGATACAAGTTGGACTGATCGAAGCGGATGAGTAATGTCACGAACTGTGGGAAACGATGCAAGTATGGACATTCCACAAAGAACTGGTTAGAACAAGGAAGTTTGATAAAAGATGTATATGGACTCAAATGGACCAATTAGAGAGAATCTCGCCATAAAGATGCAACATTTTTATTTAGTAAGCTAGAATTAGGGTATAAGAAGACCTACTCTTGGTGGGGAGGGATGATGATGCTGCTGGTTGCTGGGAGCTGCTTTTTGCCGTTTTTGGCTGCTGTTAGTTGCGTATGGAGTTGCTGCTGCTGATGCGGACGAGCTGAGGCTGCTGCTGCTATTTTATATTTTTAATTGAGCATAAGATGCTGCTTTTTGAAGAACTTTTATTCTTGATAGATTTTTCCATTTAGAACTATTAGACTTTTCCAGAACAGATAGATAGAGATTTTGGGAGTTCTTGCCGTGACGAACTTTATTCTTCCATCTAATAGGTATGCATTGCAATTTCAATTTATTCGTTTAATGATAACAAATGTAATAATCTGAATAATAAACCTAAAACTTATTTCATGCTTCTAAACTTTATATAAACTTTATTATCTTTAAACAAATGACTCAGTGGTTCTTTAGCTCAATGATTAATGCAAAATGTTAGAAGGTTTATTGTGATTGAGCTGGTCTTAATCACCATCAACTGATTCCTACTAGTTGGTCCATCGACCAATGAGCGGAATACCTTAAAACAATGAGAAATATTATGTCGTGTTAAAAAGAGGTATCCCGTCTCCTTCCAGCGAATCGTTTTACTGTTTTTCTCCTAGGTTACTGACGGAGGAAATCCAGGGAATAAATGAGTGAGTGAATGCATGTGCAGTGTTATGGGCCCCACCGTCATATGGATATAGTCTGTGTATTGGAGGGATAGTTGTACCTGGATGACCGAAGCATATAGGAGAAGAATTTTTATTGTTAGCGCTGGATCAGATTTCTTGGTAGCAGAGTTATGGTTACTATAGATTAGTTTGGTGATTATTGATTATTGATTATTTCATGTCTAACACTTTATGTTGCGTCGCGTTATGTTATATGTAAGTCGAAGTTTTCACGCTTCCGGGAAGTAGGAAGTGGAACACGTGTGGCAAGAGAAGTCACATGGAATAGTGCATTGTCTGAGTTCATATTGGTGATAACACAGGTTGTGTTATGATAGGGACATTTTCCGTATAAAAGGTGTGTGAGTGAAATAGCGACCGGTTTTCTTGTGAAACTCTGGCCTTAATTCTCAGGAGCAGTATAGTCTCCACATGTGTTTTATCCCCAGAGAAACGGGTTTACCGCTTGCTTGAAAGAAGGGTAAGGTAGAGGAAGTGCTACTTTATCGGCGAAACAGAAAAATTCTGTGGTAGGGTAGAGGTAAGCGCTGCCTACTGGAAAATACAGAATTCTTGTGTAAATGGACAAAGCTATTTCTTTGGTTTAGCGAATTAGACAATGGAAATATGTTTTAAATGTTGTAACTAACGAAGAATTGATGAAAAAGAAATTGCTGATAATTTTTGTAAAGGAGGGGTCAGGAGCAGAACTGACGTAGACAAAAGCCGCGCTGGTATTGGACAGTGCGCTAGTCATACAGAAACAGGAGCAGAGCTGACATAAAGAAAAAGCCGCGCTGGCATTGGACAGTGCGCTGTAGACAGAAACCGCTCTAATTGGAGTGTTGGTGTGAGTCGCGCTAGGATTGGACGGATAGAATAGTGACGTGGAAGTTTATGATTGGAGTGTTGGTGTGAGTCGCGCTAGGATTGGTTGGAATAACGCATAGAGAACAGTGTTGAATTGCGGAACTTTTGAGGAGAAAAGAGATTGTGAATCATGTCGTATTATGAATATGGTAGAGAGAAAACGTCGTGGATGTCAAAAGTTAAGAACTTCTTTAAGAAAGACAAAAAGGTAGTGACTAGAGAGGGACAAGTAATTCCTCCGCCGAAATCACCAGCTTCGCATATGATGCTGAAGTACGGATATCATACATGCATATCGTTAGAAAATTGGACAAAATATACTAAGAATGATGGAGCATTGGCTTTTCCTGAGAATGGTTCATTTAGTGTAGCTGTACTTCGGAATTTGAGAGAGAAAATGATAAAACTAGAACCTAGGCCTAGACCGACACAGTTGGAAGCTTTAAGTGAATGGGAAGATGAAATGTATGAACGAGAGAGATTCCGAGGATTGAAGAATCATGAGTTTGTGCCTGGAAGGTTATGGGGGTCGAATCATGAGGACAGACTAAAGCGTTGGAGATGTGCTAATATGACAGGAGGTTTGTTTCCAGCTTTTACAGTGGAGGAAGAAGCAAAGAGAAAGTGTACAGAGAAAAAGAAACATGTGGTTACGGAAAAGTATGGATATGGTGGGAGTGAAACGGAAGATGAATTGCTGGAAGATATTTTAAACAGAAACCCACCTCCATACCAACAGACTTCTGCAGTGGTGACACCTAATGCACCGCCAATGGAAACTGGGAGGAATAAAAATCCCGAACGAGGATATGAGATAAATAGGTCACAAGATCAATTAAAAACGTCACAAAATGAGGAGATAGAAAGTGACAATACAACTGAATTAGCAAAAACCACAAGAGAATTAACTGAAAAAATAAGAGAATTAACAAAGAATATGGAAGCTGTAACTGTACCAGTAACGATAGGTCCAGTAATGCCAGTTTTGAGAATCAGAAAATTGATGAACGTTCTTTAGTGATTCCTATGAATTCACATTTGCAAAGAAGGAGAGAAGGGATGGAACTGGACAATGAAGGTGCACACCATTTGGTTAGTACCTATAGACCAAGCCCACCTACTAATTTGACAATAAATGAGAATGAGTTCAGAAGAATACCTATGGTAACGGAGTCTGCATCAGAGACACCAGAAAGGAGTAACAATTGGATAGAATTAAAAAGTACGCCTGTAGGTCCAACTCCAGATGAATTAAATGAATGGATGAAAACGCTAAAAACGAAAAGAGACAGAAGTAAAACCACTAGATGTAATTAGGTTAAAAATAGACATGGAAGAATTGATATTAGGAACGATTGGTACAAAAAATTTAAAAGTTATCAGGATGACGAGATTATGTTTTTGTGCAAGAGTATTACATGGAGAGCTAGAAATTTACATGACAAATTAGAAGAGACAGCGATTGAACTAGGAGTAGAATTTGCAAAAGTGAGAACGTTGCAGAAACCATATAGAGTAGATTTTTGTGAGAAAGATATAGAGAATCTGAACACTCAGGACGATTGACCCAAATAAAAGAATTAATTGTTTTGTTGAGAAAATGGGGTGATGTGGATAGATGGAGAAGTAGATGGACGAAAAAGAATGAGAAAGTAACAGATAAAGCATCTTTAGCTTTTGCAGTAACAGATAAGGAACCAGTTGTAAGGGAGTACCCGATGAGAGAGACTCCAGGAGGTAGTTATGTGCATGTTCCGTGGTCTAGACAGGATTGTAGGAGAGTAGGATCTGCTTCACATGGGTACCCCCACTTTTTGCTGATGCTTCACTGTTTTTCGACCTTAGTCTGGCTGGGGCCTGCTAATCAGAACCCCAGCCTAGCTGCTTCCTCTCTAAAATGGTTTCCATGTGCCTTAGGCACATCTCTGATTGGAATCTGGAGTGCCCTTATAAGTCCCTAGTATATGGTATACTATGTACCCAGGGCATAGGTACCTCAGAGGCCTACCAGGGGCTGCAGCATGTATTGTGCCACCCCTGGAAGGCCATCCAAACTGACACCACAGGTCTGCTACTGCAGCCTGGGTAAGGTGGTGCATGCACCCCTTACTGTGATATAGGCTACCTATATCACTATATACATACACACATATAAACCTATAAGTCACTCCTATGGCAGGCCTTATCAATCCTGAAGGCAGAGTGCGTGGTTCCTATGTGAGAGGGTGCCCCTGCATGAGCAGGGCCCCTCTGCAGCGTTCGGAGACCCTTCTCTGATGCTGTTTGTAGTGCAGCCTGACCATATACTCTTAAGCGCATTATAACCTCGCGTTAAATGCTAACTTTGGGATGGCTGCACGGAAACATGTCGTGTTTGGTGTCAAACATCTTGGAATACTACCCCCCCACCAGTTCTGGCGGCGGGGGTAGCATTCCACCCTTCTAGAGGGAAAGACATGTACACACCGGTATGCCCGGTACTGACTTTCCAGAGCCCTGGCATCACAAAATGGATGCCGCTGCCACAGACACGAGTCTGGCCTCCTGCTGCTGACCGAAACTCCGGCAGGGGAGGCCTGGACAATAGGTTTCCTGTCCCAGGGAGGTGTGACCACCTCCCCAGACAGGATAGTGTGTATTGGGGCTGGGCGGGAGCACTCTCTGGTGCTTTGAAGTCCTGCACTGGGGGCACACTTGGTGTCCCTGTGCATACCCCAGTTCAAACCGGCTCAGGGGCTTCCAGCCCCTGCTCTGGCGCGAAACTGGACAAAGGGAAAGGGGTGTAACCACCCCTCTGCCCTGACCCTCCCATAGGTGGGGTCACAGAGTATGTCCAACCCCTACCTTAGTATAAGTAGGGGAACCCAGTCCTTAGGACTTTAGATTTACCTGGACGAAACTCTGATACAGAATCCTGGACCTTCGACGCTCTACTTTAAGATTAGAGGACTGAAGAATCTCCCTTGGGGTCAAGGAGTGACTCCCCTGCTTGGCAGGCACCAAAGAAGCAATTGTCCAGTCTGCATCGCTGAAGCTCCCGTCGGACGCCGAAGTCTTTGCATCACCAGAGGTGGATTTCCAGACTTCCCCGAGGCTGCCCTGAGTCCCCAGCAAAGCTGAGGCCCGTAGCTGTCGTGGGTAATGTGGAACTGTGACCCCTGGACACCAAACGCATTTGCAAGTGCATCCTCTTCTGGGTCTCCCACGAAGTCGTGCTTTGGGCTCCGAGTAGCCCCAGCCTCCAGCACCAACTGCACCGAAGATCACTGGCCTCCACTCCACGAGTGTCCTGTGAGCCAGCTCCACGTGCATCGTCTCGAGGCTCCTTTGCGGTTGCTAGTCCGTTGGCTAGTAGGCCCTCCCAAAGGCCAATCTTTTTCTGCTTGGGCTCTCTGGTTGCTCCAGGTGTGCCCTGACTTATCCTCGCTGGGTGAGTCCCCCAGACCTTGCTGGTCTGCAACATCGTCCTTCTTCTATTTCCACAAGACTTGCCGTTGCCAAGGCTTGTTGGGTCCAATCCGGTCGCCGACACCCCTGCAATCGACAGACGTTGTGGGACAGCTCGAATCCAGCTCCTGGTTGTCGTCGACACCTCCTGGACCTCGTGGCTGAAGAGTCAAGACGACCGTCAACCTACCTGAAGCACTCGACATCGGTGGGCATCTGCTCATCGCCTTCCTGGTCACTGGCTAGTGACCCAGACTCTGTCCCCTCTGCTTTCAGGTTCTTCAGATCTTCGATCCACCTTTGGATCCACCCGAACACTTTCGACTTGGCCGCCAGCAGCACTTTGCAGCAGATCGCCATTGAAAGCGACGACGAAACCCGACCCCGAAAGACACCTATGCACCCGGCTTCCTGGGTGAGGTAACTCGAGTACTCCGGTGCTCCCGTGGGTATTGACACTAGAACAGCCTAGTTCTCAAAGGGTTTGCTCCAAGTCCTCCTCTAAGTGTCCCTTTTCTTTTAAATTCTAATCGCGACTTTCCCCATAGAAGTTAACGGTGGTTCGCGGTTGTGTTCATACACTGCACGCGTCCCCCGTGGGTCCCCTGTGTCACTGCCTTGGGTGGTTCCTTGTGGTCCAAGCACTTCTACAGGCTCTAGGCCTTGTGTCTAGCTCAGTCGTGGTTCTTATACCACTTTATTGGTATATGGTTTGGTACGCCCCTGGGGCTCAAACGTGTATTTGTGCTATTACTGTAGATAACTAACTCGTAACGTATGTACTTGAACTCTAGCCTCATAAAGAGACTAGAGGGGTGTGTTTAGTAATAAATACATATATTTTGAATATATACCTGGTGTGGTCCTCTTTCATTTGGTCACTCAAGAGATTATAGACTGGTAAAACAAGCTGCTTTACATTCCTTCAAGACTTAGCCTGAAGGCTGCTCTCCATAGCTACCACTAGGATAGCTTTCAATAAAGGTTGTCTTTAACCTATCTCCAATAAGGGGTTGTTTGGACTGGTGCAAGGTGCCCACTATAATTAGTGGACAGCATATGCCAGGCCAACTTCTCACATTGGTGTGCAGCGTGTGGGATTCCAGCTTGCTATTGTTTTACCAGATAATCTCAATTGAATTGATCAACTGAAAACCACTAAGGGTACCTAAGGTACATATAAATCAAGCTTAGTAATACAGTAAGTTCTACTGAACTTAGAGTTGTGTGTTAAGGGACAGCACACCCTTTCTACAACTCAAGAGAGTTTAGTAGGCCACACTAGAGTAGGTAGTGCATACACCACACCTCACTAGTGATGTCTTCAAAGCCAGGACCCAGTGAGTCCTTGCCAGAAGCCAGTGGGCTTCTTCCCTCCAAGTATGATAAACTCCCATTCTTGGAATTGAGAGCATTATGCACTACTAGGAAGTTGAAGACAGGCAAAAGTGCCAGCACCCAACACCTCAGGGAGGTGTTACTAGCTGATGATCTCAGCAGGCCCCTAGGGTCTGAAGGGGTAGGCAAAGAGGGTGGGGCAGAAGATGAGGAAGGGGCCAGGGGTGAAGAAACCCAGGCCCCCCTCTGAAACTGGCCAGGAAGGTGAAAATGACCTTGTCCTGGAAAATCCAATTCCTCCTGTGGAGGAGGAGGAGGAGAGGATCAGACTGACCTCCCCTTTGTCCCCCCAGGAAGAGTTCTGAGTGTGCCCAGAAGGTCTAGGTCTCCTTCTCAGGAGTCTAACCACTCTGACACCTCAATAGGGACCTCTGTCTCCTCTCATAGGAGGGAATCCTCTCATGAGAGGAGAAAGAGACTGATTCAATATGAGCAAGCTCAACTTGAACTCAGGAAACAGCAATTGGCTATAGACAGGGAGTCCCTAGATCTCTATAGAGAGAGACAAAAGTTGGGACTAGAGTCCCATGGTGGCAACAGTTTCCCCAAAGATAGGGAAAGGTCTTATGACCATAGAAACCTGAGCAAGATTGTCCCTCCCTACCAGAGTGGGGATGATATCCACAAATGGATAACTGCTCTAGAGAGGGCCTGTAAAGTACAGAGGGTCCCTCAGGAGCAGTGGGCAGCAATCTTGTGGCTCTCCTTTGCAGACAAAGGTAGAGACAAGCTCCTCACTGTTAGAGAGGAGGATGCTGATAATTACAAAGTCTTGAAGAGTGCTCTAATTGATGGGTTTGGCCTAACCACTGAACAATACAGGTTAAAGTTCAGGGATACCCAAAAAGCACAGACTCAAGACTGGGTGGACTTTGTTGATTGTTCTGCCAAGGCTCTGGAAGGTTGGTTATTGGGCAGTAAGGTATGTGACTTCACAGGATTGTACAATCTGATAATGAGGGAGCAGATTCTTAATAACTGTCAAAATCAGCTGTTGCATCAGCACCTGGTAGACTCTGATCTGACCTCTCCCCAAGAATTGGGAAAGAAGGCAGACAAATGGGTCAGAACCAGGGTGAAGCAGAAGGTACAGAACCAAGGTGGTGACCCTAAGAAGCAAGATTCGAAAACCTCTGATAAGGGTGGGGAGAAGGGTAAAGATCAAAAGTCTTCACAAGGCCCCCAAAAATCTTCTTCAGGTGGGGATTCACAGTCTACCAAAGGGAAAGGCCAAAGAAAACCATGGTGCAAGGTCTGTAAGCAAAAGACCCACTGGACCAGTGATTGCACCAAGTCCAAAGACTCGACTCCAGCCCCCACCAATGCCCCTAAGGCACCTGCTCCCCCTAGTGCAGTTACAGTTGGTGGTGGGACTACACAAGCCAAGGGTTTAGTAGGGTTGACCCTGGGTAAAGAGATGAGCTCTGACCTAGTCAGAGAACTCACTCAGGCTGTCCTAGTCTGTGATGGAGGCATGGATATGACCTCCTCTGTGAGTCCCAGTAATCTGGGCAAGTACAGACAACAGCCTTTGATCAATGGAAGAGAGGCTTTGGCATTTAGGGACACAGGGGCAAGTGTCACCATGGTGACACAAGACCTTGTGAATCCTGGGCAGATTATACTTGGTGAAATGTACCAAGTGACCAATGCTAGCAACGTCAGAACAGACCATACTCTGGCAGTTGTTAACTTCTCCTGGGGAGGGGTAACTGGCCTTAAGAAGGTTGTGGTAAGTGCAGACCTACCCGTTGAATGCTTGCTTGGCAATGACTTAGAAACTTCAGCTTGGGCAGAAGTGGAGCTCAGGACCCATGCAGAAATGCTGGGGATCCCTGCAGATGTGTTTGCTGTGACCAGGTCACAAGCCAAAATGTCTAGCACTGAACAGGCCTTGGATTCTGGAATAATGGACCAAGTGCCCTCCAAGAAGAGGAGTAGTAGGGTAAAGGCAGTGCCTTCCCCCTTGGCTCAGAAGGAAGATCAGTCCCTTGAGGGGATGATCTCAGTCCTGAGGAAGGAACTGTCCCAGAGGAGCTTGAACCTGAACAGGTTGAGTTCTTGGGGACAGGGGGACCTTCCAGGGCAGATCTGAGCCAGGAGCAGCAGAGCTGCCCCTCTCTTGAACCCCTCAGACAGCAAGCTGCTGCTGAGGCTGCTGGGAAAGCTAGTGGTCCCCATACTGTGTATTGGGATGATGGACTCTTGTACTCAGAGTGTAGAGACCCCAAGCCTGGTGCTACCAGGAGGTTGGTTATACCTCTGAAGTTCAGGGGCTTCCTATTGACCCTAGCCCATGATATTCCCTTAGCAGGTCACCTGGGCCAGAACAAGACTTGGGACAGAATTGTCCCTCACTTTCACTGGCCCCACATGTCTGAAGACACCAAGGAGTTTTGTCGCTCCTGTGTAACCTGCCAGGCCAGTGGCAAGGCAGGTGGCACTACAAAGGCCCCCTGATACCACTACCTGTGGTGGGGGTTCCCTTTGAAAGGGTGGGGATTGACATTGTTGGTCCCATGGATCCCCAAACAGCATCTGGGCACAGGTTTATCCTGGTGGTAGTGGATCATGCCACCAGGTACCCAGAGGCTATTCCCCTTAGGACCACTACAGCACCTGTGGTGGCAAGGGCCCTCCTGGGAATTTTCTCAAGAGTGGGCTTCCCTAAGGAGGTTGTATCAGACAGGGGTGCAAACTTTATGTCTGGGTACTTAAAAGCAATGTGGAAGGAGTGTGGAGTGACTTACAAGTTCACCACACCCTATCACCCACAATGCAATGGTTTAGTTGAGAGATTCAACAAAACCTTGAAGGGCATGATTAAAGGGCTCCCAGAAAAGCTTAGGCGAAGATGGGACATACTCTTGCCCTGCCTTTTATTTGCGTACAGGGAGGTGCCTCAAAGGGGGTTGGCTACAGCCCTTTTGAACTTTTGTTTGGTCACCCTGTCAGGGGTCCACTGTGCTTGGTGAAGGAAGGATGGGAGTTACCTCTCAAGCCCCCAAAGCAAGACATAGTGGACTACGTACTTGGTCTCCGCTCCCGGATGGCTGAGTATATGAAAAGGCAACTAAAAACCTTGAGGCTAGCCAGGAACTTCAAAAGGCCTGGCATGACCAAAAGGCTGTACTGACTGTTTATCAGCCAGGACAGAAGGTGTGGGTGTTGGAGCCAGTGGCCCCAGCAGCTCTCCAAGACAAATGGAGTGGACCCCACACCATTGTTGAGCAGAAGGGTGAGGTTACCTACTTAGTAGACCTAGGAACACCCAGGAGTCCCCACAGGGTTCTCCATGTCAACAGGTTAAAACCATATGTGGACAGGGCAGACATGGGCTTGCTCATGGCTACTGATGAGGGACAGGAGGAAGAGAGTGACCCACTCCCTGACCTGCTCTCACAGAACCCTGGTGATGGGTCAGTGGATGGTGTAGCCTTGGCAGGCAGCCTCACTACCCAGCAGCAGACTGATTGCAGACAGGTGCTCAATCAGTTCAGACACATATTCTCACTGACACCCAGTCAGACTACCTGGTGCACTCATGAAGTGGACACTGGGGACAGTCTGCCTATTAAAAATAAGATTTATAGGCAACCTGACCATGTCAGGGACTGTATCAGGACAGAAGTCCAGAAGATGTTGGATTTGGGAGTTATTGAACCCTCAGATAGCCCTTGGGCTAGTCCAGTGGTCCTTGTGCCAAAACCTCACACCAATGGTGGGAAAAGAGAGATGAGGTTTTGTGTGGACTACAGGGGTCTCAATGCAGTCACTAGGACTGATGCCCATCCAATACCCAGGGCAGATGAGCTAATAGACACTTTGGCCTCAGCCAAGTATCTAAGCACATTTGACCTGACAGCTGGCTACTGGCAGATCAGACTAGCTGATGATGCAAAGCCAAAGACAGCATTCTCAACCCCTAGTGGGCATTATCAATTTGTGGTGATGCCCTTTGGTCTGAAGAATGCACCTGCCACTTTTCAGAGGTTGGTGAATACAGTCCTTACAGGTCTGGAAGCCTATAGTGCAGCATATCTAGATGATATTGCTGTCTTTAGCTCCACCTGGGAGGATCACCTGGTCCACCTCAGAAATGTTTTACAGGCCCTGCAGAAAGCAGGCCTGACTATCAAGGCCACCAAGTGCCAGATAGGGCAGAGTCAGGTTGTGTACCTGGGCCACCTTGTCGGTGGAGGCCAGGTTCAACCACTGCAGAGCAAGATCCAGACCATCATGGACTGGACTGCTCCAACTACCCAGACTCAGGTGAGAGCCTTCTTAGGCCTGACTGGGTACTATAGGAGATTTGTCAAGGGGTATGGATCAATAGTGACCCCCTGAATGACTTAACTTCCAAGAAAATGCCCAAAAAGGTTCAGTGGACAGTTAGCTGTCAAAAGGCATTTGATGACCTGAAGCAGGCCATGTGCACTGCTCCCATTCTACAGAGTCCTGATTACTCCAAGAAGTTCATTGTTCAAACTGATGCATCTGAATTGGGGGTAGGGGCTGTACTGTCACAATTGAATGATGAAGGTCAGGATCAGCCAGTAGCTTTCATTAGCAGAAGGCTGACCCCTAGAGAGAAACGTTGGTCAGCCATTGAGAGGGAGGCCTTTGCTGTGGTCTGGGCTCTGAAGAAGTTGAGGCCATACTTGTTTGGTACTCACTTCCTGGTTCAAACAGACCATAAGCCCCTCTTATGGCTAAAACAAATGAAGGGTGAAAACCCCAAACTGCTTAGGTGGTCCATTTCCCTACAGGGGATGGACTTCACAGTGGAACATAGACCTGGGAGTAACCATGCCAATGCAGATGGACTCTCTAGGTACTTCCACTTAGAACATGAAGACTTAACTGGGCAAGGTTAGTTTAATGTCCCTACGTTTGGGGGGGTTGTGTAGGAGAGTAGGATCTGCTTCACATGGGTACCCCCACTTTTTGCTGATGCTTCACTGTTTTTCGACCTTAGTCTGGCTGGGGCCCTGCTAATCAGAACCCCAGCCTAGCTGCTTCCTCTCTAAAATGGTTTCCATGTGCCTTAGGCACATCTCTGATTGGAATCTGGAGTGCCCTTATAAGTCCCTAGTATATGGTATACTATGTACCCAGGGCATAGGTACCTCAGAGGCCTACCAGGGGCTGCAGCATGTATTGTGCCACCCCTGGAAGGCCATCCAAACTGACACCACAGGTCTGCTACTGCAGCCTGGGTAAGGTGGTGCATGCACCCCTTACTGTGATATAGGCTACCTATATCACTATATACATACACACATATAAACCTATAAGTCACTCCTATGGCAGGCCTTATCAATCCTGAAGGCAGAGTGCGTGGTTCCTATGTGAGAGGGTGCCCCTGCATGAGCAGGGCCCCTCTGCAGCGTTCGGAGACCCTTCTCTGATGCTGTTTGTAGTGCAGCCTGACCATATACTCTTAAGCGCATTATAACCTCGCGTTAAATGCTAACTTTGGGATGGCTGCACGGAAACATGTCGTGTTTGGTGTCAAACATCTTGGAATACTACCCCCCGCCAGTTCTGGCGGCGGGAGTAGCATTCCACCCTTCTAGAGGGAAAGACATGTACACACCGGTATGCCCGGTACTGACTTTCCAGAGCCCTGGCATCACAAAATGGATGCCGCTGCCACAGACACGAGTCTGGCCTCCTGCTGCTGACCGAAACTCCGGCAGGGGAGGCCTGGACAATAGGTTTCCTGTCCCAGGGAGGTGTGACCACCTACCCAGACAGGATAGTGTGTATTGAAGCTGGGCGGGAGCACTCTCTGGTGCTTAGAAGTCCTGCACTGGGGGCACACTTGGTGTCCCTGTGCATACCCCAGTTCAAACCGGCTCAGGGGCTTCCAGCCCCTGCTCTGGCGTGAAACTGGACAAAGGGAAAGGGGTGTAACCACCCCTCTGCCCTGACCCTCCCATAGGTGGGGTCACAGAGTATGTCCAACCCCCTACCTTAGTATAAGTAGGGGAACCCAGTCCTTAGGACTTTAGATTTACCTGGACGAAACTCTGATACAGAATCCTGGACCTTCGACGCTCTACTTTAAGATTAGAGGACTGAAGAATCTCCCTTGGGGTCAAGGAGTGACTCCCCTGCTTGGCAGGCACCAAAGAAGCAATTGTCCGGTCTGCATCGCTGAAGCTCCCGTCGGACGCCGAAGTCTTTGCATCACCAGAGGTAGATTTCCAGACTTCCCTGAAGCTTCCCTGAGTCCCCAGCAAAGCTGAGGCCCGTAGCTGTCGTGGGTAATGTGGAACTGTGACCCCTGGACACCAAACGCATTTGCAAGTGCATCCTCTTCTGGGTCTTCCACGAAGTCGTGCTTTGGGCTCCGAGTAGCCCCAGTCTCCAGCACCAACTGCACCGAAGATCACTGGCCTCTACTCCACGAGTGTCCTGTGAGCCAGCTCCATGTGCATCGTCTCGAGGCTCCTTTGCAGTCGCTAGTCCGTTGGCTAGTAGGCCCTCACGAAGGCCAATCTTTTTCTGCTTGGGCTCTCTGGTTGCTCCAGGTGTGCCCTGACTTATCCTCACTGGGTGAGTCCCCCAGACCTTGCTGGTCTGCAACATCGTCCTTCTTCTATTTCCACAAGACTTGCCGTTGCCAAGGCTTGTTGGGTCCAATCCGGTCGCCGATACCCCTGCAATCGACAGACGTCGTGGGACAGCTCGAATCCAGCTCCTAGTTGTCGTCGACACCTCCTGGACCTCGTGGCTGAAGAGTCAAGATGACTGTCAACCTACCTGAAGCACTCGACATCGGTGGGCATCTGCTCATCGCCTTCCTGGTCACTGGCTAGTGACCCAGACTCTGTCCCCTCTGCTTTCAGGTTCTTCAGATCTTCGATCCACCTTTGGATCCACCCGAACACTTTCGACTTGGCCGCCAGCAGCACTTTGCAGCAGATCGCCATTGAAAGCGACGAGCGAAACCCGACCCCGAAAGACACCTATGCACCCGGCTTCCCTGGGTGAGGTAACTCGAGTACTCCGGTGCTCCCGTGGGTATTGACACTAGAACAGCCTAGTTCTCAAAGGGTTTGCTCCAAGTCCTCCTCTAAGTGTCCCTTTTCTTTTAAATTCTAATCGCGACTTTCCCCATAGAAGTTAACGGTGGTTCGCGGTTGTGTTCATACACTGCACGCGTCCCCGTGGGTCCCCTGTGTCACTGCCTTGGGTGGTTCCTTGTGGTCCAAGCACTTCTACAGGCTCTAGGCCTTGTGTCTAGCTCAGTCGTGGTTCTTATACCACTTTATTGGTATATGGTTTGGTACGCCCCTGGGGCTCAAACGTGTATTTGTGCTATTACTGTAGATAACTAACTCGTAACGTATGTACTTCGAACTCTAGCCTCATAAAGAGACTAGAGGGGTGTGTTTAGTAATAAATACATATATTTTGAATATATACCTGGTGTGGTCCTCTTTCATTTGGTCACTCAAGAGATTATAGACTGGTAAAACAAGCTGCTTTACATTCCTTCAAGACTTAGCCTGAAGGCTGCTCTCCATAGCTACCACTAGGATAGCTTTCAATAAAGGTTGTCTTTAACCTATCTCCAATAAGGGGTTGTTTGGACTGGTGCAAAGTGCCCACTATAATTAGTGGACAGCATATGCCAGGCCAACTTCTCACAAGGATATACTGTCATTTACAAATGATTTCCCAAAGTTGAGAGAGAATCCAGTAGAATGGTACAGACAAGTGGAGAGATTTGTTAAGGTTTCAAAGGTGTTGTGGATAGATTTGGATGGATTGTTTGATATAGTAGTACCAGCTGATTTGTGGACAGAATGTAAGATTACTATTGATTGGCCAACTGTAGAATATCCAAGGGATGCTAAAACAGGAGCGCCAGGACCAGAAGTAATGAGGAAGTATGACCAAGTAATTACCTTTTTGAAGAATAAGATTCCACCTAAAGAAACGGATTGGCTAAAGATAGACAGAACCACGCAGTAAAGTAAAGAATCAGTGCATGCTTACTATGAGAGGCTATTGTTAGTTTTTAAACAGTATAGTGGCTATGAGACACTAAATGAGAAGGATATGAGTCATTTTGTATATAGATTTGTGTATGGATTGAAACCGGAGATAAGTGAAATGATTAAGCAGCATATGATTTGTTGGCAGAATAGCACAGTTGACGAGGTTTTGAGATATGCTAAGTATTGCAGTGATGATATTGAGAATAGACAGCGTAAATTGAAAGAGAAAGCCATGTTGGCACAGGTGAAAGTTGCAGAGAAGCAAGAAGCTCAATTGAACAATACAGTTAATGAAGCAGGACAGGTTAGATTTAGACCAAATATAGGCAAAGGAAAAGGACAAATGAGCATAGATGAGGCAAAGAAAAAGTGGCCATGCCACAACTGCGGAAAGCTAGGGCATTGGAGAAACGAGTGTAAATTTCCTCCAAAACTTAATGCGGAAAATCAATCATTAAATCCACAGGTGCAGAGTGAGATAGTTACTCCACAGAGTCAGGTGCCACAACCACCACTTCCCAAGAGTGTTAACCAACAGAAATTCAGTGCAGAAACAGGATTCTACGGAGGAGAGCAGGTAACACAGTTGCCGCGTGCAGCTGCCATTTCTCAATATTGGTTACGACAGGATGATGATGAGACGGATGAAAGCTTCTGACGGTGCCTAGGAGAGGGGGAAGAGTGCGTGCTTGGCGCAACTCTAGAGGTAGATCAAGCAGGTCCATTTGTGGATGGAGAAGTGAATGGTGCAAATGTAACATTCCTTGTGGACACTGGAGCTACCCGTTCTACTGTTAGGTCAGTGGAAATTCCAAACCTTCCTCTCTCAGGTGAACATATCCAAGTAGTTGGAGTATCGAATCAGCAAATTAAGACGCCTCTTACTAAACTAGTGGAGGTAAAGATTGGTCCATTTAGTGAAATGCACCGATTTGTGGTGTGTGATTGCAGTCCTGTGAACCTATTAGGACGCGATCTATTGTGCAAAATGAATTGCACTATCTATTGTACTCCAGATGGAATTGCATTTCAGACCCCAGATGAAGATGTACTGTATAAAATGACAATGGTAAATTTGGAACCAGAAGTAAATGATTTGTTTCCTGTATTTGATGCAGAGAAAATCCCAATTGAACTAAAAGAGACAGTGGAAGAGAAAGTGTGGGATTTTACAGGAGAAGATATAGGGTTAATGAAAGGAGTAGACCCTGTTAAAATATCCGTAAAAGAGGGAACGAGTTACCCAAATACGCCCCAGTATAAATTGACACCAGAAATAATTGAAGGAATAACGCCAGTAATAAATAAAATGATTGAACAAGGGATTCTAAAAGAAATCATGAGCAGTCCATGTAATTCGCCAATAATGGGACTGAAAAAGCCAAACGGAACATATAGGATTGTACAGGATTTGAGGAAGGTAAACAAAATTGTTGTGCCTTGTTGCCCAATAGTACCGAACCCTGCTGTGATTCTATACCAGATTCCACGCGAAGCCGAATGGTACACAGTAAT
The DNA here is from genome assembly GCA_963921515.1 of Calotriton arnoldi. Taxonomy (NCBI): domain Eukaryota; kingdom Metazoa; phylum Chordata; class Amphibia; order Caudata; family Salamandridae; genus Calotriton; species Calotriton arnoldi. The sequence continues at coordinate 184,938 of CAWUFW010002525.1, forward strand.
TGATTTATGCCATGCATTTTCTCTATTCCATTGCATCCAGATAACCAGCCATTATTTGCGTTCAGGTTCGGAGAGCGTATTTTGGCATGGTGCCGAATTCCTCAAGGGTACACAGAAAGCCCCTCGATCTTTAATCAGATTTTAAAGAAATCCTTGGAAGATTTAAAAATGCCAGAAAAGTCAGTAATGGTTCAGTATATTGATGACCTACTGGTGGCATCAAAAACGAAGGAAGCATGTGTCAATGATACAATTGCTTTGCTGAATCATTTAGCCAAAAGAGGACATAAAGTGTCCCCATCAAAATTGCAGTTTTGTCAACAAGAAGTCCAATATTTAGGGCATAAAATTGAGAAAGGAGTGCGAAAGGTAACGACCGAGAGAATAAAAATGATTCAAGGAATGAGAGCTCCAATGATGCAAAGAGAGGTAAGAATGTTTTTGGGAATGGTTGGATATTGTCGACAATGAATAAGTGGTTTTTCTTTGATCGCAAAACCTTTGCAAAAACTGACAAAGAAGGATGTTAAAGATCCTTTTGAAATGAATGATGAGGAAATGAAAGCATTCAGAGAGTTGAAAAAGAAATTGTGTGAAGCTCCAGCATTGGGAATGCCTGACTATGAGAAAGACTTTGAGTTGTATTGCAGTGAAAGAGATGGATGTGCGTTTTCAGTCTTGGTACAGAGACATGGAACTATGAAAAGACCTATTGCATATTTTTCAGCCGTTTTAGACCCTGTAGCAAAAGCGTTGCCTGGATGTTTGAAAGCAGTTGCTGCTACTTGTGTGAGTCTGGAACAGAGTGAAGGCATAGTGATGGGATATCCACTGAGAGTATATGTCCCACATTCTGTGGAAATTCTCTTGACACGAACGAAAACCCAATACATGACACATAGTCGGCTGACTAGGTATGAAAAGGTCATTTTGAGTGCAGTTAATGTGACCATTGACAGATGCATGAATGTGAATCCTTCGACATCATTGCCAGATGAAGAGAGTGTGATTGAAATGGATGAAGTGGATCATGACTGTCTGAATGTGCTTGAATATTGTACAAAACCGAGACCAGATATAAGAGATGAGCCCTTAAAGGAATCAGATTATATTCTGTTCGTGGATGGCTCATGTTTGAGAACAAATGATGGAGTTCTAAGTGCAGCATATGCAGTTTGCACAGTAGCAACTGTAATGGAAGCATCTTGTCTGAAAGGGATACGGTCTGCCCAGGTAGCAGAACTAATAGCTCTGATTCAAGCCTGCAAGTTGGGAAGAAATGTACGGGTTACAATTGTGACGGATAGCCAATACGGTTTTGGAGTTGTGCATGACTTTGGTCAGATTTGGTCACAAGGAGGTTTCTTGACGTCTGCAGGAACGCCGATTAGAAATGGAGATTTTGTGAAAAAACTGCTTGAGGCGATACAGCTGCCTAAACAGATTGCTGTCGTGAAGTGCAATGCACATAAAAATGGGGAAGACTACATAACTGTCGGCAATAAGTATGCTGATGAGATTGCACAGTACTGTGCAAAGAATGTGGTCTCTTTGAACAGGAACCGAGAAAGAGAGCATTTTTCATGTCCTTTGCTTTTTACTAACCCTGTTGAGACATGGGATGAAGTGAGACAATTACAGGAAGCAGCAGATGAAGAGGAGAAAGATACTTGGATAAAAGCAGGATGTAGAAAACATGAGGAAAATGATGTTTGGGTTTACAGAGATGAAAGACCAGTTATGCCTGATAGAATGATTTCTGACATGGCACGGATGTACCATGGACAAGCCCATATTGGGAGAGATTCAATGATCAGACTTTTCAGACAAACATGGTATAATCCAAAATTCAGAGCCATAGCTGAGAGTCTTTGTCAAAGATGTCTTGTTTGTCAACAGTTAAATCCAGGAAGGAAGACCGTAGTGAGTCTAGGAACAATAGGACGAGAAGGAAGTCCGTTCACTAGAATGCAAATGGATTTCATAGAAATGCCACCGAGCAATAGACTAAGGTATGTCCTTGTAGTCGTCTGTTTGTTTTCCCGTTGGGTGGAAGCATACCCGACCAGAAGGAATGATGGAATCACGGTAGCAAAACTTATGCTGCGAGAATTCATTCCAAGGTATGGTTTTCCAGTCACGATTGAAACAGATAGAGGAACACATTTCCAAAACGAATTAATTCAACTGATTTGTGAAGCACTTAGTATTAAACAGAAACTACATTGTGCATACAGACCAGAGGCTTCTGGAATAGTAGAGCAAGTGAATGGAACAATTAAGAACAGGCTAGGAAAAATGTGTCAAGCCACAGGACTCAAATGGCCAGATGCCTTGCCATTAGTTTTAATGACAATCAGAAGTATTCCGGAAAGGAAAACTGGACTCAGTCCCCATGAGATAATTATGGGACGAGCAATGAGACAAGCACATGTACCTGTCAACAAACTACTGAATATAACTGATGATCTGGTGCTGGATTATTGCAAAGGATTGGCTGATGTGGTGCGTTCTGTGTTTCATCAGGTTGGACCGGATGCGACCACTCTTGAAAGAAAACCAGCTCACGACTTGAATCCAGGAGATTGGGTCCGCATAATAGTCCATAGAAGAAGAAACTGTTTGGTTCCTCGCTGGGACGAACCGCAACAGGTGATACTGGTGACAACCACTGCAGTCAAATGTGCGGGAGTGAAAAACTGGATACATGCCAGTCACACCATCAGAGTTCCAGAACCTGAAGATCGACATGTGAGTCGACATCTGGAAGAGTTGAATAACAGTTCAGCATCGGAAGCTGAAGAAGAAGCGAACAGGGTGCCAGAACTTGAAGATCGACCTGTAAGTCGACATCTGGAAGACCCAACTACGAGTGCAACGACAGAAGGAGTGGAGGAAATAGCTGAAGTTCCAGAATTTGAAGATCGACATGTGAGTCGACATCTGGAAATATCAGACACCAGTTCAGAATCTGATACAGATCATTCGGATTGTGATGAAAATCTGAAGAGAAATTGGAAATTTGAAAGCATAAGAGAAGAGACTGAGCACAAAGATAGTGACAGTGAGCAACCAAGTACAAGTTGTGGTAAAATCCTTCGGAGATAATATTAATAGATGAAGAAGGGAGAGTTTCAAACAAAAAGTTAGAAAAATCGGAAGATCCCCGAGGAGCAATAGGGACAGATAGCCAAACAAAAGAACAGGGAAATTTAGAAGCAGATAGAGAAATTAAAACAAATTCGGAAGAACACCGAGGAGGGACAGAAGTAGGTGAACGAAGGAAAATAAGAAAAGAACCACAAGTAAAAGGAGAAAATGAAATTATAAGATTCAAAATAAGAGACAATAAAGAAAGAACTGAAACAGAGTCTGAAGAAAGTGGAGAAGAAAGAAAACAAAAACTAGAGTCAAGAAAGAGAACCTGGAAAGCAGAAAGAGAGGAAAAAGAAAGTGAGACGTAAAGGCCAAGAAAAGGAGACAATTGGCCCAACGAAGTAAGAAAACTAAGATACAGGATCATAAGGCTGGATGGAAAAAGTGCTGAACAAGTGAATGAAATAACAAGTCAAAAAGAGCAAGACCAACAAAGTGGAAAAAACTTGCAGAAAACGAAAAGAGTAAAGAAAGTAAATCTGAAGTATAGATCACCTGAGTGGTTGTACCTTGCTTTAACTGATATCAAAGAAGAAGAGAACACTCACGAGAACCCAGAACAAAGAAACCTAATGGGTGAAGGTGAAGTGCAACAAACTTGAAGAAATTTAAACGAATTTCTACCGGAGTTGACGAAATACTGGATTTGACAAAGAAAGAATTCTGGAAAGAATCAAAAGAAAGTACCAAACGAAGACAAAATTAGAGTGCAGGGTGGCTAAGAAGTCATTTCTGAGGTGTGGTGACACATTTTCCCTGTACATAATATAAATAGGTTATAGAACAAAATGGAAGATACTAAAGATAGAAAATGTAGATGTGAGTTTTTAAGAAGATGGTGTAAGATGTGCTTCTTTTGTACAGGATTATTAATGACAGTGTGGGTGGTTTTAGCAATCACTATTCCAATTAGTTTAGCTGTAGAAGAAACGTCTAATCACACAGAGAAAGAAAAAGGAGCTAACATTCAAGAAACAGCTATATTAAAAGGTAGTGCAGAATTACATAAAGACAAATCAATAACAGATTTTTCAAAGAAAGTATTTACAAAATTATTGTATGAGTATGTAGAAACAATGGATGTAAGAGATTGTTATGTTTGTATGCAATTGCCTGCGTCTGTAGCAGAGGGTGTGACTTATCATCACCTTCCTTTGACGTATGGAATAACATGTAGTGTTTTAGCAAGTTTATTTTATAAGACAGGAAGATTAGAATATTATTACACTGATATAGATAAGATTTTTGCGAAAATTTCTGTAGTTCCTGAACTAAACAAAGTAAAAGAGGGAAAAACGTTTGGTGAATTTTTCATAGAAGATAAGATTTTAACATTAGATAATATAGTTAAAAACAACCTTACCTGTGAGTTAAAGAAAGAAGAAAAGGTATTTTTAGAGATGGTAGAGGATAGAAGAGCGAAATTTCAAAGAAAAGTGATAGAAGAGACAAAAACACCTCTTTGGGTGTTTGAGGAAGACAATCATGACAAGAAAAAGACAAATGCAGCTATGACTCTGGATTGGCCCCAACAGGGAAAGTTGTGCATTAGAAGAAAGAGAACAAGATATGACAATTATTTCGTGGGTTCCAGTGATTGCCATGACAATTATCAAATTTTAGGCGGATGGGGATTCAAAGGGGGAAAAGATCCAATATTTCCAGGGATCTATTATGTTTGCGGTAATAGGGCTTATTACAGGTTGCCGGACCATTGGTATGGGTCATGTTATTTAGGCCTGGTCTTTCCAAAGATTTTTCATATGGATAGAACAGAAAAAGGAACACACGAAATGATAAATACCTTTACACGTAGAAAAAGGGAAAGTTTTTCAGAAATAGTAGGTGATATTTTTGGTGCATTGATACCAGCAGTGGGAATATCTTTGAATGCAATTAAAATTCGGAAATTATCCACAGTGGTAGATCGTTTATCTACAGATACTGCTGGAGGGTTCTTGATGGTAAATACCGAGATGGTTGCCATGAGAGCTATGGTAATGCAAAATCGACTTGCCCTTGACATTCTTTTGGCAAAAGAGGGTGGAGTCTGTGGAATGCTGAAAGTCCAATATTGTTGCACTTACATTCCAGATAAAAGTGAAAATATACAAAAGTATATAAAGAATATTACAAGTTTGCACAAAGAACTTGTTCCACTGGAGGTTGAAAGTGCGTTTGGAAAACTTGGTAAAGGGTTTTCTTCAGTAATAAATTGGTTTACTAGAATGAGTGGATTAATAATAGGGAAAGTCATAATAATAGCAACCATGATAATAATAATAATTTTTGTACTGAAGCTTGCAATTACATGTATAAAGAAAAGAAGAAAACAGAATAAAATAGAAAAAGAAAACAAGATAAACAAGGAGAGAGAGAGAGAAATGGGTGAAATAGAGCTAGAAGAAATAAAAGAGAATATGTACAAGAAGACCAAGAGACAAGTTGAAAGGGATACAGTTGTGTAAACTAACAAAAAACAAATGGATCAAGAAATATGCTGTCTGATAGAATTGTGTAACTTAGGTTTTGTGGTGATATTAAAAATCACCAAAAGGGGAATTGATGGAGCAGGGTAAAAGAAAAAAATTTAACCTCCTAATAATTTACGTAAAATGATTAACAAACAAGTTCGTTTAAGTAAATAACCAACAATGTATGTTACATGTGAAGGGTTAAAGGTAACACGCTATTTTGTGTGCAAACTAATTTACTTATAATTGTTGACGTGGCTAACATAACCTAATATTTGCGTATTAATAGAATAATAAAATGCATGATTTTTGCTTTGAAAACAAAACGTGTAGTGGCAAAATAAAGCAATGGTAAGTAAGGGACGGCTTTATATGTTGCTTTTTGCTAGGTAATACCTAATTGGGGTACATAGAATGACGGGAGGGAAACGAAAGGGTTTATATTCTTTATTCTTAACTATATTTTGTTTATCTTTGTAAATAGTGCGCTTAGGCCTGTTGAGCAGCGATATAAAATGGCCGCCATGAGCTAGAATACGCGTGCGCGAGGAGAAATGTAGACAAGGAGAAAGGTCGTGAACAAGAATGACCACGTGATCGTTCCAAGAGCCTAGGATGAAAGTATGGTCAAGGCTATTGTGACCTTACTGAATAAATGTGTGCCAAGATGGGTCAGCAAGAGGCGTGAGAAGTCAAAAAGAATAAATGGACAAAAAGAACTGTTGAACCTAAAAAGTATCGGAAAGTGATACAAGTTGGACTGATCGAAGCGGATGAGTAATGTCACGAACTGTGGGAAACGATGCAAGTATGGACATTCCACAAAGAGCTGGTTAGAACAAGGAAGTTTGATAAAATATGTATATGGACTCAAATGGACCAATTAGAGAGAATCTCGCCATAAAGATGCAACATTTTTATTTAGTAAGCTAGAATTAGGGTATAAGAAGACCTACTCTTGGTGGGGAGGGATGATGATGCTGCTGGTTGCTGGGAGCTGCTTTTTGCCGTTTTTGGCTGCTGTTAGTTGCGTATGGAGTTGCTGCTGCTGATGCTGACGAGCTGAGGCTGCTGCTGCTATTTTATATTTTAAATTGAGCATAAGATGCTGCTTTTTGAAGAACTTTTATTCTTGATAGATTTTTCCATTTAGAACTATTAGACTTTTCCAGAACAGATAGATAGAGATTTTGGGACTTACTTACCGTGACGAACTTTATTCTTCCATCTAATAGGTATGCATTGCAATTTCAATTTATTCGTATAATGATAACAAATGTAATAATCTGAATAATAAACCTAAAACTTATTTCATGCTTCTAAACTTTATATAAACTTTATTATCTTTAAACAAATGACTCAGTGGTTCTTTAGCTCAATGATTAATGCAAAATGTTAGAAGGTTTATTGTGATTGAGCTGGTCTTAATCACCATCAACTGATTCCTACTAGTTGGTCCATCTACCAATGAGCGGAATACCTTAAAACAATGAGAAATATTATGTCGTGTTAAAAAGAGGTATCCCGTCTCCTTCCAGCGAATCGTTTTACTGTTTTTCTCCTAGGTTACTGACGGAGGAAATCCAGGGAATAAATGAGTGAGTGAATGCATGTGCGGTGTTATGGGCCCCACCGTCATATGGATATAGTCTGTGTATTGGAGGGATAGTTGTACCTGGATGACCAAAGCATATAGGAGAAGAATTTTTATTGTTAGCGCTGGATCAGGGTCCTGTAGATATAAGCAAAGTACTTATAAAATATGTTTTTATAAGCCCCAGTGCTGGAAAAATGGCCCAAGTCATTTTTCCCATTGCATATCCCATGCCACATAGGTTAACATGGCAAGAAGTTATTAACTAATAACTCCTGATAGGAGAATGATAGAACTTCCATTCAAAGACTTCCCAGAATGGTAGTGATGAATCCAACAATATCATATTGTTGAATTTCTCCTAAAATGTACAGACAAGAAGTTATAAGACTTTCTTGTTTGTAAGTCCAGATTCAGCCTTCCAGTGGTCTGTCCTGATTGGTCAGAGTTAAGTGGATTAGCCAGGCTGCCTTGAAGAGGTGATTAAGAGCCCCTGGGGTTGACCAGCTCTGCTGGGAGGGCAGTGTGTTGCTACACAGGAATGCCAGAGCAGGGGGAGGAGTCGTAAACCATGGTCTTCAAAGGGAAGGGGAAGGCCTCAGTGTCATTTACAACTCTAATCTTTTAACCCAAAGCCAGAGCTAGGATTAAGGAAAGAATGAGCAGATGCAAGGGGGAGAGTCTATGGAAAGTAGCCATCCTAGGGGTGTGTTTAGCCAGCTCTTACCTCCCTGCTGGAAAATCAGCCATTATGAATTTGGAAGATTTGGCGCACTCTGGGACAAAATAATGCCACACTCTACAGGATGTGGTCATATCCTTGGGGAGTTGCCCTGCTCCCATTGGTCAGGAGTGACCTCCTGCTTGACCCAGAGAACTTAGAATAAGTATCTGAGAGAGCAGAGTCTCTCAGATCTGCTGCTTGAAACTTAAGAAAGCAAGACGTTGCCATGCTGAGAAGTTGAGGTGCAAATTCTAAGGCCTGCCCTCTGAAGACTGCACCAGCTGAAACTACAGCCCTGTGGACTACCTTGCTGTAAAAGAACTAAAGAGTGGACTCCCTGCAAGCTACAGGTTAACAGAGCTCACCTGGACCATCACCACCAAGGATCCTCAACTTGGAGAACTACGAGTGGATTTGTAAGGGTTTTGTCCAAGTGGATTGTGGGAACTGAAGTCCTCAACTTTCAAGGACCATCTTGGAGCTTCCAGACCCTTGGAGTGAGTTTGAGACACTTTAGGATCCTTTGGGGAACTTCAGGAAGAAGTTCCAGAAGTTTGGGGAACTTTGGAGCAACTTTGAAAAAAGCTCCATAGGAGGACCGACTCAACCTGGCCAGCCAAGCCCCCTGCCTTCAACTGCGAGCCAGCCAAGCCATCCAGGTTCGTCCCGCTGAAAGCTCCGTAGGTCCGACTTCCAGAGTTTGACCGGGAGTAGAAGAAATCCGAGGCTGGCGAACCCTCACCGAATCCAGCCGGGTGAAGAGCATCGAGGGACCCCACGAGAAAAAGCTCCAGAAAAGTTTCTAAGTCCGAAGGTAAAAACTGTGACCGGGACCTACCGCGAGGGGTAGCCGCTCAGGGCTCCATCGCGGTCGGCCTGAAACTTTGACTTTGATCCAGTCTATTGCGACCAGATATCCCAACATGGTGCTATATGTTTCTAAGTGCTATAAAGTGATAAATATTTTAAAATTTCATATCTTAGGTTCCCTACATTGGATTTTTGTCGTTTTGGTGTCATTTTAAAGATAAAAATATTTCCTATTTTTATAAATTGGTGTTGGATTTTTATTATGCATTGTGTCTTAATTATTTACTGAATTGGTGTTTTTAAATGCTTTACATACCTGTCTTTGAAGTTAAGTCTGCCTGCTCGCAGCCAAGCTACCAAGGGTTGAGCAAAGGAATAATTTTCTAAGACCTATGCTGAGTCCTATCATGTGTTAGTGGCCTTTATTTATTTTTATTTTATTTATTTATTTTGAAGGTTTTATATAGCGCTAGCTCCACCCAAGGGTATCAGAGCGCTTTACATCAGTAATGGCAATAAACAAGAAAGCAGCAATAGCAATGCACGAAACAAATTCTACAGATGATCAGACAAAAGTAAAAAGGAACCATTTAGAGTACATGGTGAGAAGAGTGCATATAAGATAAACAAAACACCAATTGAAAGAACAAGAGTGTCATTATAGATAGCACTTTTACAGTAAGCCAAGGAGGACTCAGGGGACATCGTGAGGGTGAGGGGAATATAATGAAGGGGAGGGGGTGAGGAGGGTATGAGGAGGGGGGTAAGTGGGTGTGAGGGGTAGGCGGGGTTGCCTAAGGCAGGAGGAGGGAAAATAGTCAAAAAGGAGAACAGGGAGTTAATTTCCCCAATATTTAGTGAGGAGGTGTATTTTAAGGTTTCTTTTGAAGTTGGCATAGGAGGGGTTGCATCGAAGGTCTTTGGGGAGGGAGTTCCAGATGGTTGGGGCCTTGCCAGAGAAGGAGCGGGATTGTGAGGCGCTTTTTTTTGAGTAGAGGGGGTATGAGAAGAAGAGTGTTGGTGCTTCTCAGCGTTCGGGCGCAGCCAGCTTTTGAGTTCAGTTGATAGGTAGGTTGGAGTCTTCTGATAGAGGGCTTTGTGTGTAATACAGGCAATTTTATAGGAGGATCTACCTTCGATGGGGAGCCATTTGAGGGCCTTGAGGGCAGGTGAGATGCGGTCATAACGTTTACAGTTTGTTGTAAGTCTGGCTGCGAGGTTGAGGACGGATTTGATGGGGGCAAGGTGGATTTTGGGAGTACCAGAGAGAAGGGCATTTCCGTAGTCGATTGTGGATAGGACAAGAGATTGGGTAATTACTTTGAAGTCTTCAGCTGGAATAAAGGGTTTGATTTTTTTTAGATGTCGGAGTGTGAAAAGTACACTTTTTGCTGAATTTATAACATAGGAGTTTAGTGTAAGATTATTGTTGATGGTGATGCCGAGTGATTTCACAGATTCGGCGAGGGAGAGAGGGCAATTAAGGGCATTAAGGTCAGCGATCCATGTTTGAATGGGGAGAGGGTTGTTTTTGGGCGAGAAGAGGGTGATCTCAGTTTTGTTAGGGTTGAGTTTAAGATGGTTGTTGTGGAACCAAGTTTGGATCTTGGTTAGTGCTGTGTTGAGGTGCAGGATATCAGAATGGGATTTTATTTTATAGTACAGTTGGGTGTCATCAGCGTACAGGTGATAGTTGATTTTGGCTTGCTTAAGTATCAGGGTAAGGGCTTCCATAAAGAGGTTGAAAAGGGCAGGAGAGAGGATGGATCCTTGCGGGACACCTAGGGAGACGGATGTTGGGCTAGAGAGGCAGTTTGAATTTTAATTTGTTGGGTTCTATGTTGGAAGTAGGAGGTGAACCAGTTAAGGACAGTGCCATTAAGGCCAAAGCGATCTTTGAGTGTATTGAGTAGGGTTGGGTGGTAAACTGTGTCAAATGCAGCAGTGAGGTCAAGAAGGATGAGTAGGTAGGTCTCACCCTTGTCCAGGGCCTTGTTGCCAGTGGCAAACCTACATTTGCCCCTACCAATAATCCACTTTCCAACAGTTACATAATGGTACCCCGCCACTTCCTCTCCTCTTCGTTTCCATCGGAGGTGGGCAACTTCTTCCCCAAAGTGCCTGTCAACAAGTGTTTGCATGACCCCTGGTCTACTTCCAGAGGTAGATGATATAAGGAACCTCATAGTTCTCGAGGGACCCGAGACTTTTAGTGAGTGCAGGGCAACTCCTTAGTATGCTGGATCTCATGGCCTATGTGCATCCCTGTTCTAGTGTGCACAGTCTCCATCCTTCACCTTTTCCTTCTGGTGAGATCAGCAGGGCTCTGTTTGACCTCACATGCTCTGTTTGACCTCACTTAGGGATGTTGAGGAGCATTTCCAATGCTTTTTGTCAGTTCTGCGCATCTCAGAAGGTTGCAGGGATCAGTGCTTGTGTGGCACTGGTGGCCTGGGATGACAAGCGCACTTTTGCAGGTCCCTTCTGTTGTTTCCTTAATCCTTTGCATCTCTGCTGACCTGGGGATGTCAGTGGTCATGTGGGGTAACTGTTGGATGTTGCAAATATTGGCTTAGACTGATTACCCTGACCAATCTTAACTAAAACAACTAATTGTGCAAACCAGTGTCATCGTTTGTCATGTGTTTTTACTTTGGATTTTTGTTTTTCATGTGGATCACACTGCACCGTTAACACACCTGATAACTTTAGCACCTGAAATTTGTGAAAATAAGAATCTTGTACATGATCTCAATTGTCTTACATGTTTTATAATTCGATCTATTGTTCAGTTTGAAATACTCTCCTATTAAAGTGTGTTAAAGAACACTCATTGGAGGCCCTCAATATTTTGAACAAGTTCAGCGCTGAGGTTTGGATTGCACGACACCTGGTGCACGTGCTCTTAAACCATTTTTGAAGAGGTTTACACCTTTGTGCCTGTTTAGAACATTGTTACTTACACAATGGCTAGACTGCTCCAAATAACAATGACCTACTAGGTAATGGCTGCTTCTCAATATTTGGAAAACCAAAGAATCAAAACAAACTCCAGTATTTTGTAAATGGCCCTAAACTTTCATTTTGCTCCAATTTCCCAACTAAATATCCACATTTCATCTTAAAATCATTACTGTGTTGATTTAAGTCTACAATCCTGCATGGGGTTTTCTCTTCAGACATCATCAGCAAGTTCTATAAGTCGAAGTTGCCAAATTGCGGAACCAGTCTGTGTTATCACCAGTGGAATTTTGAAAAAAGATCACATAACATTCAAACTGGTGATAAGGAACAAAAACACAGCCATCCATGTGTGTCTGCATCTGTGTAAGGGACAGAGGCAAAACTAAGGGGCATATTCACAAGGAGCCATCGCCGAATTAACGGCACTTTATCGCAGTCAAAGTCGTGATAAATTTACCTCCCCATTCACAAGGCGGTGTTAACAGCCCACAGCACCAGTTTACCCGCGATAGCAGCCGCAAAAAACATCGCCACAGAGGACCACTGCAAATATCGCTAATGAGATGCAGAGTAGGCGTTCCTGTGACAAAAGCCGAGACAACATCACACCTCAACATTCACAACGAACAGCCACATCGGCGATAAGAACACAAAACAGGCGATAAGGCGCGTTAGCACCAGGAAATCTACACCTGCTCTGACCTGGTGTAAAGTCGGACGGCAGCCAGCACCACAAAAGGGAGCAAAGCCCAGGGCCACAACCGAAGGGCAACAGATGCCATGGAGCCACTCATCATGCGGCCCGGACACCCAAGAGGGCCACAACACCCACCTCCACCACCCCAGGACCCCAACCCACACCCAGAACACCCCCTCCCCCCCACGGACCACCACAGACGCAGCGCAGACAAAGACAGCGGACCCCCAGGAAGCTTACCAGCCTCACAGACCCAACATCTGACAATGTCACCGTCCACTACAGGCTGAAAGTGACAAGCATCCTACGCATCCTGACCATCATCGCCTAACAGGCCTACGGCACCAACACAGCGGACAACCAACATCCCACCCCACACAAAGCTGCTGGCTTGGCTGCACCTGTTGGCCCCTGGTACCCCCCAACCAACACCCACCAGAGTCGGAGGAGTCTCACAGCCAGCCACATCCAAGTCCCCCACACCTGTCCTGGACATCACCATCACCCTGGCACCCCAGTCCCCATACGTACAACACAATGCGCAGGATCCGCTGGATACCAAGCAAGGACCATACGCCCAAGCAGGATGCACGCACGTGTTGGGGGCAATACACAGCACACATGTACTACCTGTGCCCCCTGGTGACACAGCACACAATCACCGCAACAGGAAGCACACGTCTCACATCAATGTGCAGGCAACAACAGAACACCGTGGAACCCCCAACAATGTCGCCTTCAAATACACAGCCAGTGTGCATGAAACCTTCATCCTCCGACAGTCCATCATCAACCAGCGTTCCCAGGATGGCAACAAGGGAAATGCACAGCCCCTTGGCAATATCCAAATGAACACCCCACACACATCAACTCCACAACCATGCAACTCACAACTCTGGCAATGCACACGTCACAAAATCACATACAACAGGCACAACAACATGTCCACCCACCAAACACGACAGAACAACTTACAATGTTCACATGGGCAAGCCCTGAACATGAGCCACCAATGGCATGGCACCACAGCCACATAATAGCCGAATGTGTGGAGAGGTGCCAACCAGGCATGTGTGAAGGATGCAGTAGAACCATGATTGGGAAAGTACACAATGCCATGGGTGGCGGAGATGAGCTGGACACACCGCAGTATGCAGAACACACCCCTATCCATGGTGACATACACCGCTGGTGTATGGAGTGTAGTGGACAGTGGACGCCACCATGTCACCCCAGCCAGTGGGGGACCTCGCAGAAATGTTGCCTGTTACGCCCCCCCTAAGCGTCACCTGAGTGGGATGGCCCGGCGTACGCCACGCCAGCGTAAGGGTGTGAATAAAAAGCACGTAGGCCTGGGCGTGGTCCTCTTCCGGAAAGACCCATGTCTCTGCCAGGGCGGCGCCTCCCTCCCCGCCACGAGGCTGACGCCGTCCTCGTGAGCGGAGTTGCCTGCGATGCTGTGCGCCTGCCGGACCCCGGCACGCTGGACCACGAACCCGTCAGGCCCGCCCCTGCGCAGCTAGGCCACACTGATCACCTGACGACACCTGCGTGTGTCAAGGAGGGCCCACCACATGCCGGCGCAAGCTCCAAGCCCGAGTCCCGCGACCTTGGCAGCCACCTCAGACCATCACGGCCTCCACGACACAGGCCTGCTTTATTCCTTTCTCGTTGATGTACTCCACTGCCGCCTTAGGTCTACTCTTCGGACCAGTAGGTCCATATGTGAAACTGTGTCCTGAGTCATGAATGGCAGTGATCCCAAATCCGGGCCAACGGCCACAGAACCAGACCCCCCCGATCAGTGAGGCATAGTTCCATATGGGCATCTTGCAACACGTGGTGCCACTAACCCTGTTCAACGCCAGCCGGCTACACGTGGTGCCACTAACCCTGTTCAACACCAGCCGGCTACACGTAGTGCCACTAACCCTGTTCAACGCCAGCCGGCTACACGTGGTGCCACTAACCCTGTTCAACGCCAGCCGGCTACACGTGGTGCCACTAACCCTGTTCAACGCCAGCCGGCTACACGTGGTGCCACTAACCCTGTTCAACGCCAGCCGGCTACACGTGGTGCCACTAACCCTGTTCAACGCCAGCCGGCTACACGTGGTGCCACTAACCCTGTTCAACGCCAGCCAGCTACATGTGGTGCCACTAACCCTGTTCAACGCCAGCCGGCTACACGTGGTGCCACTGAACCTGAACTACGCAGGCCGGTGGGTCCATCCAACCTATGCCGGCGACACTCGGTGAATGGTCCGTGCTGACCGCTGCCTCAGGCCTACACCACGGTCAGGAATGTCACACATTTGGAACTGAGTCTTGATTACACCGTGGCAGTGAACATTATTGAAGGCAGAGAACAATTCACTATACACCCTTCGATGTGGTGGCAACAAGTCTGTGCATGGCATCACAACCACACGTGTCTGTGGGCCTACGCGGACTACTGCCCTCGGCCTACGCTGCGCACGAGTGGGATCACAGATTTGGAACTGAACATCTGTAATTCAAAAGGCAGAATACATTTAATCGCACGCACGGAGAGGCGTAAGAGGATGACGCGTTGCAGTCCAGAGGGAACAGGATCATCATTACGGAGGTGATTGAACACTACCTACAACTGCCACTGTGTCACTAACTCTGTGCCTCGCGAGCCAACGACACGTGGCTGTGGGCCACTGCTGACCGCTGCCTCCGGCCTACACTGCGGTCCAGTATGTCCCATGTGTGAAACTGTGTCCTGAGTCATGAATGGCAGTGACCAGATGTCTACTGCAGGGGTGATATCACTAAACTCCCTGCTATCAGTGAAGCAAACGAATGCATCACAAGCACACGACACGTGTCTGTGGGCCCATGCTGACCGCTGCCTCCGACCTACACTGCGGTCCAGTAGGTCACAGAGTCTTGATTTGGCAATGTGGGAGTTCACATCTGTGTACCGGCATCATCGCAGACTGCATCCCCTCTCAGCACCTGTGCCACTAAGTGTGTTCCCCGACATTCATGGACACTCACTGGTCGCACATTGGTGGCGTTTGAGTCTATGGACTAGGGGCTAGTTTTCATCCTCATGTAGCTGATACCGAATTGTTGGTGAAAACGAGGGTTGCGCTTTCCACTCCTCCATTTGCTGCTTCCAGATAACATCAGACCTTCCGCATCATGCCCTGGAGGACACCTTCCACTGTCCCCCGAAACCCTTTGCAACATACACCTCGGACATTGATGGGGACCCGCTCAGGTCGCATGGCCCATCTGACTGCACCGCAAGTCACCGTCCCGTGGCTGGGTGCCTGTGCCGGCCGCAGTGCATCCGGGGCCACTAACTCTGTGCTGCTCAGGCCTGGGACTCCTTCTTCTGAGACATTGAATGGCCTCTGTAGCGATGGTCTTGGGGTCATCAACGCCATGTGTCTGTGGCCCTGTGCTGTCCGCATCCTCCAGCCTCAACTGCGGGCCACCAGGGCCCACACACAGCATCGAGTCTTGACCGGCCCGGAAGTCGCATCACCGCAGGAGGCACACGCCACCACCGCAAGGACCACCTCCAACCGCCATCTGCCAGAGTCGAAACGGTGGTCCTGACAGACCTGCGGAGTTGCTCAGACCTGTCGTGGATGCCATCATCTGCCTGATACCCTGCTCAGCACTCCAGGTGCCAGTGACTCAGTGCACCGCAAGCCATTGTCCGTTACTGATTGAGTTTTGTGCAGTTGTGAGGTTGCGCAGCAATATCACCTCATGCAGTGGGGAAGACCTGGGACTATGATGAGGAAGATGTGTCAAGTGTGCGGACGGGAGAAGGCACAGACAATGGGAGGGCAGGAGGCAACAGCCCCAAGGCAGGAATGCAGACTGGTGGTGGTAGTCAAGCTACACACCCGGATCTAATACTGGGTATTGCGCTGTGGACTGCGGACGCAACTGTCACCTCAGGCAGTGTGGGAGACCTGGGACGTTGATGAGGAAGTTGATGCAGGTGTAACACACCCCACTGCATCTGCATCAGGACTAACCCGAAGGGACACAATCCTAGCAATTTCTTCACATGAGCGCGCTCTTCTCTAGTGCCCCTACCTCAGTGCACTGCAACTCACGGAACCTCCTGACTGAATATTGGGTGACCTCTGTCCTTACTCCGGATCCCTCC
This sequence comes from Calotriton arnoldi, assembly GCA_963921515.1. Classification (NCBI taxonomy): domain Eukaryota; kingdom Metazoa; phylum Chordata; class Amphibia; order Caudata; family Salamandridae; genus Calotriton; species Calotriton arnoldi. The sequence goes on from CAWUFW010002525.1 coordinate 201,519, forward strand.
ATGTTGCTCTGCAGTTGACTCTGTTATGCTGGTGTTTTCTGTTTCCATTACACTGGTGTCCACTGTTCAGGTTGTTGGCAGCACCAAGCACTCCATGCGGGCAGGCTTATACTCACCCCACACACATTCAGCACAGGCGTCACTGTACATGTGGCCCTGCCAATAAAGGGGCCATGCGCACGTGCCGTAGCCAGTTCAACATGATATGTGCATGTGTCTCTGTGGTCTTGTTGTATGCATGAGGGCCCTGGGCCCTACGACATTACATTGTGCTGTGTACAGCGGACGCAGACATGTCACCGCAGGCAGCGGGGTAGAACCTGGACATGTAGCTTTGTCGTCACCCACTCAATTCGTAAGGGGAGTGGACTGTGCCGTCGTACGCCAAGCCAACGTGGGTGTGTGACTGATATGTGCGTGCCTCTGGGCATGGTTCTGTACTGGGTATGTGCATCTGCATGTGTCTCTATGGAAGTGTGGGTCTCCTTTGTGGGGTGTAGGTGGTCCCTGAAGGGTATTGGACACCCACGTATGTGTTCTAGTGCGCATTCCATGGGTTCAGCAACACCCGCACCTGTTGGGCCACCTCCTTTTGGCGTTCTGCCACCTGGCATTGGGGTGCCATGTGTGGGTTGGTGAAGTGTTGTGAGGCAGCCGTGATTGTGGGTGCTTCATGCTGTGTGGTCTGTTGCAGGGGCTGTGTTCTCCTCTGAGTAGCTTGTCTGCCCTGGTCCTGGTGGTGGGTTGTGTGGGATGTCCATGGGCTGTTGTAGGGCGTCGGTGTCGGGGGTGTGGTGTTCGTCTCGGGCATCACTGATGGGTTGTCTGTTCTGACCTGCTGGAGGTGTTGTTTGTCACTCTGCATTGTGAAGGGGAGGTTCATGTTGGCATTGTGTTGGCGCCTTGTTCTTGTCGACATGCAGACTGTGTGACAATGTACATTGTGACTGTTTGGGCGGTGGTGGCTATTTGAGTTGGGACAGTGTACATTTGGCCTACATGGCAGATGTGGGGTTGTAGCGGTAGATAAGCATCTCACAGTTTCCTGCTCTGTCCAATGTGATTGTTCTGTTTCGCCGCCTGGGCGGACCCAGTTGTGTCCCCTGTTCTGCCATGTGGGTGTTGCAATTTGTGCCACATTGTCATTGTATGTGCTGTGATTGCTATGTGTGTGTGCTGCAGTGTGCCACGGGGATGGGGGGACATGTCCCTGGGTAATTGTGGGTGTGCAGTGTGCTACACCTCATTGTGCATGTGTGCCATTGTGCCCATCACCCCCCGTCCCCCAGTCCCTGTTGGATCCTCACCCTGTTGTTGTTGTGTCAGGTCCTCTCGAGCTGTGTCGGTACTCCCTACTCCTTGCACCGTCTCCACACTGATGACTGTGGCCTGGGTTTCCTCCAGCTCCTCTTGTGGCGCTGGACTGCCACCTCCTGTCGCCGTTGCTGCCTTCCTGTTGTCAGCGGGTTTGTACCTGGTTTAGGTTGTCACATCCTGCCGGCGCCTCTTGGCCTCCTGTATTGGCCTCCTGGGCACTCCGACTGCATTCCAGGTGGTCTGCTTGTGGGTCAGTTGCTGGTAGAGTTCTGTCACCTCCGTGACGCTGGTCTTGTTTTCCTGCAGTCTGCACCCCGTCTTCCTCTCCCTTTTCTCCTTGGCCTTCCCAGTTGTTCCTTGCTGGTGGTCTGAGGGGGTTGTGGGGTTCGCGTTGACCTCTGCGCTGGGTCAGGGTGCATCCATGTTGCTACGTGCTTTGGCTTGTTTCTGGTGTGTTGTTTCTCTGGTTTTTATGGTGCAATTTCCCGCCAGACGCGTGGGATTTGCAGGCCTGTGGCTACTTTTCGCTACTTTTTGTACCGCGATTGGCCTCATCGAATGATTTCTCGCGTTCGCGTTTCGTGTTTTCTCGGCGTGGCGTTGATTTTCACGCTGACATTTGACGCGTTATCTGGTGACTTTCGCATGCTACCGCCTTGTTGTGAATTCCACGTTGACACGGGGTTATTTTCCCGAGATAGGCTGCGATATTGAAAGTTGCGTTACGCTACTCTTGCGGTAGTTATCACACGTTCTTGTGAATATACCCCTAAGTGCTTGTGATAACAGGAGCTGAGAAAGGGAATGATATGAGCAAGAGAAGACAGTGCAAAGGAGTTTGAGTGTGAGAAGTGCATGTAAGTGGGGTTTGCTTGGGAAAGCAGGATTTGAAAGAGGGAATGAAATGTGTGTAGGTATTTGTGAGACCAGCATTTCATTGAGAGTTGAGGGTGTGACAGAGTATGAGTGAAAGTGGGATTCTAAGAGGAGGGTGTGTGACAGAAATTAAGTCCTTTGAGAAAATGGTGTGAAAAGAAGGTTAGACTAGAAGATATGTGAAAGTAAGATGTGAGAAAGGAGTGTATGTGATATGAAAGTGAGATGACAGTCAAGAAGAGTAGTGTGTTTGCTGTGCTTGAGAAGAGTGAGAAAGATAGAGAGAGCATAGTGTCAGAAAATGGATAAAAATGGGTGTGCAAATGAAAGTGGGGGACAGTGTGAGAGAGGATGGCATGTGAGAGACAAAGATAGGTGGAGGGTTGAAAAGAGAAAGTGTGAGACTCAAGTTTTTTAAAAAAGTAATGAGATGAATGATAAAAGAATTTAAGAGAGCAGCCGTGAGAATAGAGGACAGTGTAAGATACATGAGAGTGGTATACTTTGGCAAAAAGAATATTATGTGGTTGCCCAGTCTGTAACCTGCCAGATAAGTATTTCCACTACAAACAGCAAATGTGGCACCATTGATGCAATGGGTGGTACATCACAATGTACACTGAACTAGGGATGGCAACACTCCTTGTGTTGGCCCTAGGTGATGCAGACAGAGATAGAAGTAGTAGAGACAAGTAAGAAAGAAAAGGGGTATGTGAAATATAGATGGGGTGAGAGAGTGGGAAAAATGAGAAATGTAACAGAGGTAAGTGGAATAGATTGGGATAGAAGAGGATGAAAGAGAGGTAGGTGTAAACGAAGAGTGTGAGACCATTGAGGGTAAGGGAAAGGGGTGAATAGGCAAATGAAGGTGAAACAAAAGAAAATGAGAAGAGGCTGAAAAGAGATAGAAATGTAAGTCTAATAAGTGCAAGAGACTAAACAAGAGGGAAATGGTAGGAATAGAGAGAATGGATAGAGGTAAGAGCTGTAAATAGAGAGAGAAAGAGAGCGAGAGATGGACAGAAATATCTAATGGAGAAAGGGTGATTATTGAAACAGAAGGGCCAATGGTGGATGGAGAATTCAAGAGCAGCACAGACCTATGTTTTTCTGTTTTTATGTCATTGACTTTAAATGGGCTGTATTGGGCACATGATGTCCTTTACACCACATCTAGGTAAGGCATCTGTATCGGTATAGCAAGGGCTCAGCGTTTGAGGTCTATGGTTCATTGACCAATGTTTATGTGGATGGCACAGATGGATCTAAAGGAAGTGACAGCTGCAAGACTGCAGGATATGACACAAGGAAATACAGCAATGACAGAAGGTTTCTGAGTGACAGCTTCAGGACTTTCAGGAAACTGACGTGGAATATCACCTAAGTGAGACTAGGGTCAGAACTCGCATATTCCCTCAGTCATTCACCCATGCATACTTCTCAGTGAGTTAAGCACCAGCTCCAGAGATCCATCTGTAACCTACATGTCACTCATGCCTCAACTGTGATGTTCTGTGCGAGTAATAAAGATTGTGTCTGTCTGCCCTACTGAATCTGTTCTGCTTGGAATAGAAGATTTTACTTTCTGCCTTCTACGAAAGAAAAACTCGCACTTTAATACGGAAATGCAGTACCTGGTCTGTTCTGTGGGGAAGGAAAGGTTGCACTGTTGCTCTTTAGTATGTATGTGTCCTCTGAGGGGCAGCACTTACTCTGCTGCTGCTGTAGCTTTGTCTGTCCTCTGAAGGACTGATGCTTACGTTTCTGCCCAAGATGTTTCTAATCTATGAAGGAGGGTTGTTTCGACTCCTATTACCCTATCTTATGAAAAAGCAAAGGATATACTGAATGAAAATACATAGCATTTCATACAAATCAGGAGCTGTTTGACAATATTTGATTTGAGATAGTAAGACCTGTAGTTTTGCAGAAGGCACTTGACTCCCATTTGGGCAATATTCAAGTGCCAAAAAATGGTGATAGAAAAGAGAAGCAGAGTCTTTCGCCCGATCCTCCTGTTTTTAATCTTGTAGTAGGGAGAGACCACTAAAAAACATTTAAACCACCCACATACACTGTTAATGTAGGTCTGAGGATAACAAAGGGAAAACTTAATTGTCGACTTCAGGGACATAACCTCACCTAAACTAAGGGGCCCATAAATAGGAAACTACACAACCGGTTTGCAGTAGTATTCTCAGATGCTTCCCAGTGCTATATGTTGAACCCACTGATGAAGCACAGCACACTAGGTAAGTGATGGTTCATTATCCTATCTGAGCACATGAATGCATGGTAACTCTATAAGAGGTTTGGATGTTTCTTCCACAACTGTTGTACCTCTTGTATGTTTATGTATGCTTACCGCTTTAGGGTTTTAGCAGCTGTGGTCCCTGCAGGGAACAGTGGTGGGGCGGTGGGGCCGGGTAAGAGGGGATTTCGAGGGACGATGCAGAGGAAAAATTAAATAAATAATTCATTTTCCCTCAGCATCGTCCCTCGTAATCCCCCCTTACCTGGCACCACTGCCCCACCGCTGTTACCTGCACGGACCGCAGCTGTGTTTTAGCCACCTCCTTAGTGTATTAGCCACCCCCTTAGTGTATTAGACACATATATTGTTCCTTTTCTGTGTCTTTGAAAAAACTGGTGATGTCCCTCCTGCTTCTTCTACTTGTCTTTTACTTATTCTTTGTTAGGGAAGGTCGCACTGGTGTTGCTTATGTTGTATATTTTTAGTGGTGTGAAGCTCAATTTTAAACTTTCTACTACAGAATGATTTGCATTGCCAATGTAGTGCAAGATGTGAATGAACGGGTGAACCTTCACAAAATATGTGAGCAAAATGTACTTTTGATTTTAGATGAGAAATAGGCAGTTATTGAAATGCAAACAAGCAGTCTTTGAAATGCACTAGATGACTTTTTAAACATTTAAAACATAGCTGATCAGTGGCTTAAAATGCATGGATAGCACCATAGGCCAGTTCTGGCATTGTAGCCAACAGCACTTTACATGCTGAGGTTTTCAACCCATAATGGCAGTGTTAAAAACAGACCTACAACCCCACAAAGAAACATGCTATTAGATTTTTTTTAAAACAGGAACGGTGAATGGTATAATATATAGGCCCACTAAAATTATGCTGCACTGGTTGGCAACATTTAGCAACTAGGAAAAGGAAAATATGCTACATAATTCACCACAATTTGTAGAAGTCTTATTTTTTAATTTTGGCATTTTAACAACTATTAAAAGTGGTTGTATGTCAGAACAACAAGTTCGTTTACAACACCTACCTTAACAACGCGGTCTCTACTACGACCGCGCCTTAACCACGAATTGCTTTACCACGCAATCCTTTACCACAAATGTTCGTGGTAAATGCATGCATGGTAAACAGCTATCCGTGGATAAGTTTATCACCCCCCTCCCTCTCTTCCCCTGAGCCCTAAATATACCCCCAACCTCCTTAAAACTACCCCAAACCCCCCCACCCCCTAAATACTACCCCAAATTCCCCACCCCATAAGAAATACCCCGAACCCCCACACCCAAAAAACTAATCTGAACCCCCTCCCACCCCCTAAATACCACCCCTAAAAACTACCCCGAATCCCCACACCCCCTAAAAACTACCCTGAATCCCTCCACCCCCTAAAAACGACCTGACCTCCACCCCCTAAAAACTACCCCGATCCCCCACCCCTAAACGCTACCCTGATCCCCCCACCCCTAAAAACTATCCCAAACCCCCCACATCCTAAATACTACCTGAACTCCCCCACACCCTAAAATCTACCCGAACCCCCTAAAAACTACCCCTAAAAACCACCCGAATCCCCCCACCCCCTAAAAACTACCCCTAATCCCTCCACCACCTAAAAACTACCCCAACCCCTAAAAACTACTGCGAATACCCCCACCCCCTAAAGACTATCCTGAACCTCCCCACCCCCTAAAACCTGCCCTGAACCTCCCCACCCCTAAAAACTACCCCGAATCCTCTGACCCCCTGAAAACTACCTCGATCCCACTTGAGCTTGGTGTGGTGTGAATTAGGAGAAACAATAAAAACAGCCCTGCCTTCAACAAGTGTAGTCTGGGCTGTAGAATCAGCCTGTGATGGCCGCCATTGATAAAGAATTTAGGGATGGGCAGAACTCTGCAGAATTCTGCAGAGTTACATAAAAACTTCACGAGATTCCATGGAGTTCCTCGAGCAGGCGGCATTAGGCACGTTGCGCTGCTTGACCTGATTTATGGTGCTGGGAGATTGTTCCGTGCTGTAAAATCAGCACAAAAGGCATCATGCGGTGCACCAGAGGGCGCTGCTTCTTTGCCACTTGAGTAGATTTTCTACTTGAGCGACAGCTATCTCAACACAAATGGTCGTGACCTGCCGCGACTGCCTGCATTGAGAAAATCTTGACAGGTGTCAGTCTAGAATCACGCTACGGGATGCAAATTCTTGCTTGCGCTCGCCAATTTAACGTTGGCGTGCCACGTGCGAGAAAAAAACATGTTATGTTGGCGGAGTTTTGCCGGAACTCCAAATTACAAGTGTAATGCCGAGTGGGCAAAACTCAGTAAACACCTCCGGTGAAGCGGAGTTTATAACCCACCCCTAGAGTTCTGTTACTTACACTCAGATTGACAAACATCTAGAAATAGGCCAAGACCTTTGAGCGTGAGTGCCTTTGTTTGAAATCAATCAAAAGAAATTAATGTTCTTCTGTCACATAATATAAGAGTGGCTGACAGATTTGTAAAAACAACATTTCTGCAAGTTCACGAGGAAAACAATGCAGTTAGACCGATGCACAGCCTACCCGTGTTGAGGAATACTCAGTGTGCAAATTCAGGACCCAATAAATCAATCAGGTGACTTGTAAAGCGCAACTACTCATCCGTAAGGGTCTCAAGTCACAATAATTAGGTAGAAATTGTTCTTATAGTTTTACTCCTTTTCCTGAAGTAAATTTCAATATGTTTCAGAATTCACACAGTTTTCTGGAGAGCTCCTGTTAATCTGTGACAGTTTGAGCAAATATACAAGTGTATATTTAATCGTGCAAAAATTCCAGATACGTTTGCTAACTTTTTTTCCATGGGCAAAATATTTTTACCCCATGGAGGAACCTCTTCTCCCACACCATTAGCTATTTTGGATTTGTTCCTTCCCGATTCGCACCTTAGATAGAGATGTACTCCTGCCTTTGACAGGAGTAAATCTCAAATAATCTCAAGGATGGAAATGTGCATCTCAAAAAGGTTTGTGATTATCCTCACAAGTGTATGGATGTTAGCTTACTTTGTAAGGCATTCTTGACCCAGAAGGCCCACTTCCTGCCCCTGGTGGCAGATGTATTTCTACATGATACATGATATGTATTCCTACATGATATCATGCTAGTATGATATGTGTGAGTAAATCGATTTGTACAAGTGTAAATTATTTGCTCTCATAATTCATACCATTTGCATACCCAAGTAGAACAGAGGTGTGAAAATGGTTTTAGTATTGGGCCCTATTTGAGATATTCATAAACTTCACAGGGGCGGCTCCTCAAATAAGGCAGAGGAGCGTCGCCCCACTGCTTTCAGAGCAGTGCAGAGGAAAAATAAAATGATAATAACGAGACGTTATTATCATTTTATTTTTCCTGTTCCTAGGTGTGGGATGGGTGGGGCTGGTCAGAGCAGGGTCCCTGGGTGGTGAGCACACTTTTAGTGGGCATGACTGTTTGGCCAGCCGTCTTGTCCCTGCCAAACAGTCCTGCACACTTTACATCCCAGGCTCCCTGTCCCTGTTTGAGCGCCGCACCACGGCGCTCAGACCAATCACAACGCTGCATTGCAGCATTGCGATTGCTTAGGCGCACCAATCACATCGCTGCATTGCAGTGTTGTGATTGACGGGGAGCCCGGGTGCTTCCAGCTGCGACGAAGGAGAGGCGGCGGAGGGGCAGCGGCCGGCGACGCGAGGAGGAGGTAAGTTTCTCTTTTTTTTATTTCTTTTTTTATTTTATACCCACCTCCCCCCCACCCACCGTTCCCTGCTGGCTGCCACTGAACTACACCATCTTTCCTCTTAAAACAGATACTCTTTAAATATTAAACAATGTGACTTTAGCTGCGTTGATGCACCATAACAGTGTCTGCCGACTAGTCTTTAGGCAAATTATCTTATTTTCTTTTGCAGAACACACAACACTAAGGGGGATATTCACAAGAACGTGCGCTAAACATCTCCAAAAAATGTTAACGTAACTTTACACATCGCAGTCCATTGCGGGAAAATAACCCCGTGTTAACGTGGAATTCACAACACGGCGGTACCATGCGATAGTCTCCCGAAAACGCGGTCAATGTCCGCGATACAACAACCGCGACCGTGATAAAAACCCAAACCCCAACGCAAAAAAACATGCGATGGGCCAAACCGCGATGAGGAAATCAGCGATAAGCAGCGCCAGGCCTGCTATACACACACGGCAGGCGGGAAAATCACTACAAAAGTACAAAAAATACACAAACACAAAATGACCAACACCGAAGCACCATGGAGGCAGCCGGAGCAGGCGCAGAGGACAAGCGGAACCCCACAAGCACCCCGGTCGACCAGCCTGGGACCTCGGGGACAGGGAAGGGCAAGGACAAGAAGAAGAGGGAGACGAAGTTCAATCCGCAGGAGAATAGGATCCTGGTCACGGAGGTGATAGAACACCATCAACAACTGTTCGTCACCTCCAATGTGTCATTGGGCACCAAAAATGGAATATGGCGGTCCATCGTGGACAAGGTGAATGCCGTCGGGGAGCACAAGAGGTCAATGGACGAGGTCAAGAGGCGATGGATTGACATCAAGCGCAAAACCAAGGAGAAACTCGCAGGCAATCAGAAGGCAGCAATGCAGACTGGAGGTGGGAGCCCAGCGCCACAGCTGGAGCTGGATGACATGGAGGAGCTGGTGTCGACAGTCAGCAGTGTGTGGACCGTGGCAGGAGTTGGGGCACCGGACACTGCTCGACATGACACAACACAACAGCAACAGGGTGAGTAACCACCAGGTACTGGGGGGACGGGGGAGATGGCCACAATGGCACACATGCACAATCAAGCAGAGCACAGTGCACACCCACAATGACTCTGGATCATGGTCCTGATCTACAGACTGTCACAATGTACATTGCCATGCTGTCTGAATGTGAACATGTACCATGTGGCTACATACATGTGGACACATTGTAACACAGCATCTCCCCTTCACATTGCAGGGGCACCGTCAACACCTCCTGCAGAGCAGTCCCAGCCACTCTTCACTGATGACGAGGAGGACACCACCAGCATCAACACCCAAGCCCTCCGAGACATCATTGAACTCATCCGCCAATCACCTCCAGGACCAGGGCAGCCCAGCTGCATCGAGGAGACCCCACCCACTCCACAAACCACCCAGCAGGAGGCACCCACAACCCCGGCTGTCTCCCAAGACCCCCCCAACAACACATGGCCTTCCAACGCCGTGTGTTGGAGGGCCAGAGGGAGATGGCTGAGCAGGTGCGGGTGGGGTTCGACCTCATGGCCACCAAACTTGACGCCATCCATGGGTGTCTGAGTCCCATCAGGGACCACCTCCAGTCCCTAATGGACACCCACAGGCCGCTCCATGGTCTCCAACAATCCCTGGCTGACATCGCTGGAGTCATGACTCGGAGACAAGAACACCTGTCCGCTCAGAGTGGCTCCAGCGATCTCAGCCGTGAGCTGGCACACATGCGGAGGCTCATGGAGGACATGGTGCGGATGGAGGCGGAAAGGATGGCAGCCACCGCTGCACATCAGCAAAATGTAGCTGGGATCTACCATGCCCTGCATGTCCTCGTCATGGCATTGCTGTCACAAGGTGTGGCGCTGATGAATGCTGCTGCTCCTACACCATCCACATCTCCGCCCCCTGGTGTGTCAGTGCCTCACAGTGTGGCAGGCATTTCCACTCCGGCACCTGATGTGTCACTGCCACACAGTGCGGCCGACAATCCACCTCCGGCCCCTGATGTGTCAGTGGCACACAGTGCCACAGCCGGAACTGCACCACACACAGGTGGGGCAGAGCACACATCCGAGGACGTGGATGGGCTTGAGATCAGAAGGAGGCACTAGCATTCATGCCCGCCACCTGGCCTGTTGCTGCTTGGTGCCGCACATGGCCCCATGACCTTCCACTGACCCACGATACACTCTGCTGCACTCACCTTGGACTGCGACATGGACTGCCATATCCTGTTTGGTGACCAATGACACGGTGACCAGACTGCGGACTGTACCCTTCCTCTTCCGCTGTACTTGTCATTCCCCGATGGACTCTGGCTGGCCCCCCACGGGCCCATATTGTGAAGTGGGGTTGGCATGGACCTGTACTGCTCCAGCTGCAAAACTCCACTGGATGTGCATTTAACATTCAGAAACGCACTGCTGTGTCATGTCTTTCATCATTCATGTATGGATGTGTGGATGAATGTAGGGTCAGTGATTCCCCCTAACGTCAATGATGTTCATCTAGTGGGATTCCAGTCACAGTGTGCTACATTGCCGATTGCGTTCCGGGTGCCGTAGACACTACAACAGGGACACACGCATTAGTCACTTCCTTGTCTGGACATGGACTGAACCACGCCCAGAGCCCCCGAGTCATTGTTGCAAGCCCTGCGCTGGTCCGGCGTATGCCAGGCCAGACCACTCCGCTTACGCTCCGAGGGGGGGTCCACATAGCTACAAGTCCCAGGTTTACACGCTAGTGGTCTGCAGGTCGCTGGTCTAGTTGTCAGCATGTCACGGCCACTCCCTGAGGGCAGGTTTGCACACACACCACACCAATCCGGCACAGGCGTCACAGGCCATGTGACCCCGCCAATATAGGGGGCCGACAACGTCACATTCCCCACTGCCGGTGGTGACTGGATGGCGGACGTTCCACGATTCTCAATCATAAAGGGCCCATGAGTTGTTGCGCACAGGGTTAGTGGCACCCGAAGCCTTGCGGCTGTCACGGGCCTACCACCACGTGGCTCTGACTGGGGTTGCACAGGGTTAGTGGCACCCGAAGCCTTGCGGCCATCACGGGCCTACCACCACGTGGCGCTGACTGGGGTTGCACAGGGTTAGTGGCACCGAAATTGCTGAGCGGGTGTGCAGCCTGCGATGATCACGTGTGCACTGATGTGGTCTCTGCCATTGATGCCTCAGGACTCAGCGTCATGTGTGGGACCTGCTGGGCCGCGGTGCTGGTCCGCATGATGTGGAGCATGCCATGGTGGCGGGACCTGGGCCTGGAGCTTGCACGGGCACGTGGTGTGCCCACTGGTGGACAGACCGTTGGCGGCAGGTGAGCAGTGGGGCCTGGGTGCGCAAGTGTGGACAGCCAGCGCTGGCCGGCGGGAGGGGGTACGGTGCGGCTGCATGTGTGCGCAGGGACGGACAGGCGTTGTTGCCGTGTGCAGTGAGATGGACTCTGCCATGATTGACTCTGGCCTCGATTACAGATTGCAGACCTGGTGGCTTGCAGTGTATACTGGCACGTGGTTGGAGACACACCGGTGGCAGCAGGTGAGCAGTGGTGCCTGGGTGCGTGGGGCAGCAGTGCCCCTCCTTCTCTCTCTCTCTCTCCCTTCCTTTCCTTCTCTCTCTCCCTCCCTTCCTTTCCTTCTCTCTCTCTCTCCCTTCCTTTCCTTCTCTCTCTCTCTCCCTTCCTTTCCTTCTCTCTCTGCCTTTCTTTCCTTCTCTGTTTCTCTGTGTCTCGCTCCTTTGATGTGCGCATGACACACGTTCTGATTTTGTGCTTTATTTTCCAGGCTGTGACGTCAATATTGTCCCGGACGGACCCGACAGGAGTCTTCCGCATTGGTGTTTTGTGTTGTATTTCAATAAAGTCTGTGGTTGCTACTTCAATGATGAGTGACTGTTTCTCATTCTTCTGACCACACATGTGTGTTTCTTGTTGTCATTGTGCGACATCATGCGCTTTTTGTGGCTCTTGTGTTCTGCACGGTATGTGTTTGTCCGGGGGGGGGCCTGAGAGTGGTGGCGGTGGGTGTTGTGGCCCTCATGGGTCTCCGAGCTGCATGATCATTGTGTCTATGGCATCTGTGGGTCTTCAGATGTGGCTCTGGGCTGGGCTCCCTTTCATACTGCAGGTAGTCGTCCTGTTTAACACCAGCAGAAGGCAGGTGTTAAATCCCTGCTGCTACCGCGGCTTATCGCCTGTTTTTGGTTCGCATCGCAGATCTGGCAGTTCATTGTGAATGTGGTGTAGTGGTGTTTTCGTGTGTTTTTTCACGGGAACGCCTACTCTGCATCTCATTAGGGTTAGTTGGTGGTGTCACCTGTGGAGGTAAAATTTGCGGCAGTTATCGTGGGAATACTGGCGATGAGTCCTTGTGAATATGCCCCTAAATGTGCCAGGAACTGCTTTTTTTTGCAGTTTTTCGTATCGTTGAAAAACTATGAAATATCACTAGTTTGTGGTAGTTCTTGGTAGATCGTCCGTTCACATGGTACAGGAGAGTGGTGAAATGCTGTGAGGTTTGTGAAATAGTATCCAGTGGAATAAATTTACAAAAGCATGGCAAATTTGTTCCAACAAGTGAAATGTTTCTGCGGGTGAATTTACCGAATTCACATTTCAGTGAAGTGTTTTGCCCATCACTACTGCTGACTTGCACAGTCAACCGGTTCTAATATTGCAAGAAGCCATGCTCTCTCAAGCAATGAATAGATGCACTGCTGCTCGGCAACCTGGGTTTGATACATATTAACATCTGTAAGCAAGCTTTAGGAATGTAGACGTGGAACAAATAAATATTTGAAAATGGCTTCCTGTTGCAGATCGCTCATCTCTCAGTTCACGTGCTATTTGTCAATCTTTTTCCGTCACTGAAGAAGTCTGTCAGTGTTTCCGTCATGTGCCTAATAATGTATAATTATAAGATACTCTGTTATACTGTCTCTAAATAAATGCAATAAAAGCAGATGGTCACTCAGTATTCTTTTTGGGACTCCATTCACATAGTCGTGCAGAAGGGTAGCTCCTAGAAAAGCACAACCCTGCATGATTCCAAGTTTCAACACGTGAGGCCACGCAGCTGGTAGTTGGGAGCCGAGCCGCACGCGGTAGTAGACCCTGCAATTCCAGGTGCTACAAAATGCTCTACATTCTGGCCCGGAAATTCATGATGGCCATGAACTGGGAAGGAGATACTGGGCTGGCATGGGTAATTCAGTCCTGTAGCTTCGCATCCAGTGACTTGGAAATGAGGGCGTTGGTGGCTAAATTGTCACAAGCTGGGGCATAGTTGTTGCAATAGTTCAACAAGTGTTGCAAAAAAAAATGGAATAAGAAGAGGGAGTACACAAAATAAACAAAGTCTCTGTAAAAGATTTGACAGGCTAATTGCCAAATGCCATAATAGAATAGTAGCCAACAAAAGTCTGAGGTGTACATACAGGCCTCATCATCGCATCACAAACATCAGGCCACAAACATTCACTATGAGTTTGTGTTTACAATAGCGGGTCATTTTTGTTTTGTTGTTTTGGTTTGGAATTGATGTGATGAGTAGTTGTCAATTATTTTTTTTATTGTATTTTTTGTGTTTTCATTCGTTGAATTTGGTTAACGAATGGCAGTATTTCTGTTTATAATATGATATGTTTTGATGTGCATGAAAATACACTTTTTAAACTCTTGTGGTAACTCACCAAACCATGAAAGGGAGTTGTATGTTCCTTTCAAAAGCATGCACGCCTTGCTGGTGAGTTCTTGAGCCTTAGATTTGAATTTTTATACTTTTTTTGTAGCTAATTGCATATCTGTTGGGCACTTTATTGCAATGCCACTTCTATGTATCTTTATTTACGATTCTTCTTTTTCGTATTGAATACATTAAGCCGCTTTTAAACTGTTATCAATCCAATTTGTGATAAATTGCACTTTAATAAACTCCTTGATGGTTTCATGCTCATGTTCTTTGTTATATTTCATGATGCATGTTGTTGTTGCAACATACAACATGTCGCATTCCACTTGGTATACGTTCCATGTTGCAGTGACATATATAAAAATGTTGCTGCATTTTTCAGTGCGTATTGCCTGTTAAACGGAGGATGTTACTTGTTATGTGGGATATCTTTATGTTGCATGTACCACATTGCACTTCATGTTGCCTATCATTTTACTTCGTCCTCCTTTCTTACTTGCTTTTGTGCTACTTTTTTATTGTGTTGTACTTAAAAGACCTTTCGTGTACGTTTATATAATTTCTCTTTTCTTGCTGTGAATTATTTCAGTGAGTTTTTTTTATTGCATTACTCCTTAATAGATGACCTGATTTATGAAAGATTCTCTTATTTTTCTTTTCTTGAGAAGCAGAACCAATATAACAAAAGAATCGCTACATTTTCTGGCCGACATTTGGGAGTTCTTATAGATGCGATCTTGTCTTGGTTTTTGAACCACGCCTATTTAATCCAAACGTCGGCTAATAAGGTTATGCTAATAAGGGTATGTGGAATACAATTTGTAACAAGGTTATGCTAATAAGGGCATACAAAATTCAGTTGGTAATACAGTTTTGCAAATACAATTGGTAATTCGGTTTTGCGGAATAGAATTGTAAATAAAGAGAAATCAATGTAAACCACTACATGGCATGCTGAAGATTGTAGACAATGTTGGTATTATTGAAACTGAAGAATTAAGAAAAAGTCAATAGAGGCTAATGGCACAGAAGAAGCATCACTGATAGAGATAAGTCTGACACAGATACAATAAGCATTGGCAAACTCAGTAGGTTTGACCTTTGTATCAGAAGTACGCATGCTGAACAAACTTTTGGCGCATTGACTTTGGCTATTCTTGTTTTCGTACTGGGGAGCAATCATAGACAAAAGTAGCTAAGAAATGGATGCTTGAAAAAATGATTTCTATTATAATAAATGTGACATTTATTGTGTAGACACTCTTGTCAGTGTCTTGTCTCTAACTCTCCAGGACAACTTGCCAACTGATCACAAACTGTTACCAAGCCTCTCACTGATTTATTTCTGATGCAAAATAGCCCCTCATGCATTCCACTACAGGCAGAAAGACACACTCAAAAAGCCCATTGAAATACAGTGAGAATAAAATTCTCCTGTACGCTGACCCAAGATGAGATTGACAAGGAAACAAGCCAACAGCTGTAGTATCCAGAGCAAAAGAAGACAGGGGCTTACATAGGCTGACCCAAAGCACCTTAAAGTAAATATGCAATGTGTTTAACATGAATGGCAGAAGTGCCATACACATCACATCAAATCTAAAAGCAAGCACTTACACTCAAGGTCATGAGCAGCATTGAGTGTCTGTGAGGTGTAAATTGATTCAAAGAGTATCTTTTGTATAAATAACACCTACCATTATTTTGTAAGGACACGGTGTGAGCATATTTAGTAAAATATAGAGACAATATGATTTCAAAAATGTTCCGTAATGTTTCTTCCTTGTGGTAAGTGCCAGGAATGGGCTTGTTTCCTTATTCATTTGCATATCCTCTGGTTCAGGATCATTGGATTCTGTCACGTCTGTATTGAATGTCAAAAGATTTCTTCTTACATAAGAAAGATGTAGCATCATATTTGTACCGCTCTAAGAAATGGATAGAAGGGAATATACTGATGACCAGTTTGTGAAAAACTCACATTTCTCCTAATGACACTTGCCTTCCTCCTTCCACAGGATAACCCTCCAGGATCTGAGTGCAGGGCATATTCCTATATTGCTGCAACATCGTGAAGCAATGAGTTAGATGAAGGTGATCGCGCCAGTGGCCATGCTGCCTGGAGGGGATCGACCCTGGTCGACCCCTGAGAAAATAGAAGTACCATGATGGCAGCATAGAGGGTCCTAAACGGGGCAATCCTTGGTCTGATCGTGCCCCCTGGTTACTTGGGAAGTGGCGGAACCGCTTGGGATCGAGAGTATCCTTGAGGATACTAGCACAGCATTCACTGGCTCGATGGACCCTAGATTGGACCTGCCTTATCTTTCCCTGCACCAGCAGCTGGAACTAATCAATGCTGCTAAATACATTCGGGGGCGTTTCAACTGGCCTCGCCCCGATTGGTGCCCATCGCAGTCCTCTTGCACTTTACCTGGTTGGGGACCTGGCGGTGGTGACTAGGGGCCCAGCATGGGAAAGCATGATCCCAGTGAAGCAAAACGAATATTTAACTAGGAGGCCGGCTGATGCGGAATCTAGGGGCGACTCGCCCGGTATTAAAGCCACAGAGTCTGACTCAGGAATCACTGACAGAATATCGACTACGAAAATATCGAGGTACAAAAATATCGACACAAAAATATCGTTGTCCAGAATATTGAAGTCCTATCTACATAATGGTAAGTACAAAAATATCGACACAAAAATAGCGTTGTTAATAATATCGTTGTTAAAAATATCGTTTTTAAAAATGTTTAAAAAGCAAGGTAAAATAAAGGAAATAATACATATAATTAAAAAAAATAGTTCGAATTATTAGAAAATGTTTCAAACTATAAATAATACATATAATGTAAAAATAAATTAAACATACATATATATAAAATATAATATATACATTTACTTAATAATATTGATAAAAATTATTCTAATAAATTATAAATTGTTAGAAACATATTTAAAATTATAAATACATATATATATACACATACACCTATAACATAAAAATAAAAATAAAATATATATATATATATATAATAAATTAAAATATTAAAATAATTTTAATCTTTTTAAAATACAGTTTACACTACATTAACTGAAACAGTAAAGAAAATGTTGGATAGCGGAGGGGATAAAATTACTATTCCCACTCCAGAGAGTGCAACAGTAGGGAAAGTGTTGGATAGCGTAGGGGTAAAAATTACTATTCCCACTCCAAAGAGTGCAACAGTAGGGAAAGTGTTGGATAGCGGAGGGGTAAAAATTACGATTCCCACTCCAGTGAGTGCAACAGTAGGGAAAGTGTTGACTAGCGAAGGGTAAAAAATTACTATTCCCACTCCAGTGAGTGCAACAGAAGGGAAAGTGTTGGATAGCGTAGGGGTAAAAATTACTATTCCCCCTCCAGAGAGTGCAACAGTAGGGAAAGTGTTGGATAGCGGAGGAGTAAAAATTACTATTCCCACTCCAGTAAGTACAACAATAGGGAAAGTGTTAGATAGGGTAGGGGTAAAAATTACTATTCCCACTCCAGTGAGTGCAACAGTAGGGAAATGTTTGGATAGCGGAGGGGAATAATTTACTATTCCAACTCCAGGGAGTGCAACAGTAGGGAAAGTGTTGGATAGCGGAGGGGAATAATTTACTATTCCAACTCCAGGGAGTGCAACAGTAGGGAAAGTGTTGGATAGCGGAGGGGTAAAAATTACTATTCCCACTCCAGTGAGTGCAACAGTAGGGAAAGTGTTGGATAGCGTAGGGGTAAAAATCAATATTCCCACTCCAGAGAATGCAACAGTAGGGAAGTGTTGGATAGCAGAGGGGTAAAAATTACTATCCCCACTGCAGCAAGTGTAACAGTAGGGAAAGTGCTGGATAGCAGAGGGGAATAATTTACTATTCCAACTCCCGGGAGTGCAACAGTAGGGATAGCTGAGGGGTTAAAATTACTATTCCCACTCCAGCAAGTGCAACAGTAGGGGAAAGTGTTGGATAGCGGAAGGGAATAATTTACTATTCCCACTCCAGCAATTGCAACAGTAGGGAAAGTGTTGGATAGCGGAGGGGTAAAAATTACTATTCCCACTCCAGCAAGTGCAACAGTAGGGAAAGTGTTGGATAGCGGAAGGGAATAATTTACTATTCCCACTCCAGCAATTGCAACAGTAGGGAACGTGTTGGATAGCGGAGGGGTAAAATTACTATTCCCACTCCAGCAAGTGCAACAGTAGGGAAAGTGTTGGATAGCGGAGGGGAATAATTTACTATTCCCACTCCAACAAGTGCAACAGTAGGAAAAGTGTTGGATAGCGGAGGGGAATAATTCACTATTCCCACTCCAGCAAATTAATTATCATTAATGAACTAACTATTAATTAATTAAAAATAATTTACCTCACACCATATTCCCCTATAAATGACACCCCCAATACCGTAAAACATGGCACAATTAACATCATTAATTAACAATTAATTACTCAATTAATAACAATTAACAAGCAATATATAAACGATTATTAATAAATTAATTCACACAATTAACACTATAAAACAACATTAAATAAATATTTTATAAAAAATATCAAAAAATGTATTAAAATTAAATTACTTCCCACCCTACTCCCCTATAAACCCACAACCCGCTGCAAAAATATAAAACAATTAACACAATTATCAATTAATTAATTAATAATAATTAATAACCAATTAATAATTAATTAATTTAATAATTATTTAAACATACTAATAAATAACAATTATTAATTACCTTATTATAATTAAATTACTTCCCACCCTATTCCCCTATAATCCCACAACCCGCTACGGAACTAAAACGCAACATTTATTTCAAATAAAATTAATATTCAATTTATTATGATTAAATTACTTCCCACCCTATTCCCCTATAAACCCTCACCCGCTACGGAACTAAAACACAAAATTTAATTAACATAAACATTTTACACACATACATAAAAAAGCAATACTTATACAAAAACTTTAAATCATATACTTTTATAATACATACTAAAATACATCACACTAATATAAAAATCGGTATTATAAACAACGATATTTTTACTAACGATATTTCTGACTTCGATATTAACAAAAACGATATTTCTTACCTTACTGTCGATATTCTGGACCACGATATTCTTACAGTCGATATTCTTGCACTACGATATTTACAACTCGATATTATGGTAGGTCGACATTAACAACTCGATATTCTGTCTGTGCACCCTGACTCAGATCTCGATGTTAAGACGCTGCTGACAGAGATGCAACACAGCCTATGTACTATTGTTATGATTACTTACCAGTAATCCTCATTACTCTTAGTCCTACTCGTCCTCGACCCAGTTATAATACATGAGGCATATTCCACTGACAGGAAAAAAACCAGGAAATGCTTTTTGGCTCCACCCACCCTCCTGCCATGGGCTATAATACCATAGCCAGCACAAAGCACTTCCTGACATACCAAACAAAACAAAGGCCTGACACAGGGAGGGTGGGTAGGAAACATGACTGGGTCGAGGACGAGTAGGGCTAAGAGTAATGAGGAATACCTGTAAGTAATCATAACATTACCTCTACCTCCCTCGTGCTCGACCCAGTCATAACATATGAGGCATACCAAAGCAAGCACCCAAGTGAAGGCCTTTGGAACACCAGCAGAAAACAAACCAGTCAGCACACAGGAGGTAAGCGCACCACACTGAAACGTTTAATGGCATGACAGAATCAACAAGGAGCAACAGGCACAGCACGAAAAAAACATTAATGCTTTATTAATGCTTAATAAAGGTAGACTCAGAAGCCCAAGTCCCTGCACGACAGATCTCATCCAAAGACACCCCATGAAAGACAGCCAAGGAAGCCAAGACACTCCTTGTGGAATGGGCCTGCACACCTGAAGGACAAGGCAAACCAGAGCCCTGATAAGCCAAGGAAATAACAGACTTGATCCAACGACCCAGGGTAAGCCGAGAGGCAGCCTTCCCATGGCCAGCCAGCCCAAAAGTCCCAAACAGACTGTTAGAAGAGCGAAAGGCCACTAACCGGTCCACATACGTGGTCAAAGCAAGGTTACCATCAAGAGTGTGCAACAACTGATCTTCAGGAGAAGAAGGGAAAGGGTAGAAAGAAGGCAAGACCAACTCCTCAGAAGCATGAAACTTAGAATGCACTTTAGGCAGAAAACCAGGATCCAAACGTAAAATCACAGCATCGTCCACAAACCTCAAAAAGGGTAGGGAACAACGTAAAGCAGAAACCTCACCCAACCTCCGAGCCAAGGTGATGGCCACAAGAAAAGTCACCTTAAAAGACAAGAATTTGAGATCAACAGATAACAAAGTTTCAAAAGGAGAGGACTGCAGAGCATGCAGGACCAGAGAAAGATCCCACGCAGGCACCGAAGAACGAACAACAGGAGAGAAGAGAGAAAAGCTCCGGAACAACCTAGACACCAACCGCCCATCCAAAAAGGACAAGGAATCCAGATCTTGGAAAGCCCAAACAGCCGTCCACTGGCCCTTCAGGGTTGACAAAGCATAACCCTTATGGAACCCGTCCAAAAAGAACTGTAGAATCTCGTGGACAGAACAAGAAGTAGAGAACAGACCACGGCCAGAACACCAGGAGTCGAAAGAAGAATAATGTTTAGAACAAAAAGACAATGTCAACCTCCTACAGGAGGCATGCATCACAGAAATAATCTGGTCAGGCAAACCCCGGCCCCTTAGAGACTGCCGTTCAACCTTCAGACCGCTCAGGTGAGAGGGACCGGGAAAGCAAAAGACACACAATTGATGGACGGAATGCAGAACAAATCAAAACATTCACCCCCAGTCAAGAGATATGGGTAAAATCCATTATTCTTTTGCTCACCATGCCTCCCCAGTTTAGACCTGGCCATATGCAAATCAGTCTTGACCCTGTGCCTTATGGGAACAATCCAGACCGAACTGCCAAGCGAGGTCCTCCCTGGACCAGAAACAAGCATCCCAGGACCGGGCTCGGGGTATCACCCCTCATCAGCCAGCATAGCAGCTTGAATCCAGTGGCACAGTGAGCCCGGGACCCACGTCTGGGCATACCCGGCGCACTTAGGGCGAGAAAGCAAAAGACACACAATTGATGGACGGAATGCAGAACAAATCAAAACATTCACCCCCAGTCAAGAGATATGGGTAAAATCCATCATTCTTTTGCTCACCATGCACCCCAGTTTAGACCTGGCCATATGCAAATCAGTCTTGACCCTGTGCCTCATGGGAACAGTCCAGACCGAACTGCCAATCCAGGTCCTCCCTGACCGGAAACAAGCATCCCAGGACCGGTCTCGGGGTTTTGCCCCTCATTAGCCAGGATAGCTTGAATCCAGTGGCACAGTGAGCCCGGGACCCACGTCTGGGCATACCCGGCGCACTTAGGGTGAGAAGGCAAAAGACACACAATTGATGGACGGATTGCAGAACAAATCAAAACATTCACCCAAGTCAAGAGATCTGGGTAAAATCCATCATTCTTTTGCTCACCATGCCACCCCACTTTAGACCTGGCCATATGCAAATCAGTCTTGACCCTGTGCCTCATAGGAACAGTCCAGACTGAACTGCCAAGCCAGGCCCTCCCTGGACCGGAAACATGCATCCCAGGACTGGTCTCGGGATTTCACCCCTCATCAGCCAGGATAGCTTGAATCCAGTGGCACAGTGAGCCCGGGACCCACATCTGGGCATACCCGGCGCACTTAGGGTGAGAAAGCAAAAGGCACACAATTGATGGACGGAATGCAGAGCAAATCAAAACATTCACCCCCAGTCAAGAGATCTGGGTAAAATCCATCATTCTTTTGCTCACCATGCCACCCCAGTTTAGACCTGGCCATATGCAAATCAGTCTTGACCCTGTGCCTCATGGGAACAGTCCAGACCGAACTGCCAAGCCAGGTCCCAGGATGCTTGTTTCTGGTCCAGGGAAGACATGGCTTGGCAGTTCGGGCTGGACTGTTCCCATGAGGCACAGGGTCAAGACTGATTTGCATATAGCTGTGTCTGAACTGGGGTGGCGAAGTGAGCTAAAGAACGATGATGGATTCAACCCAGATCTGTGACTGGGGGTGAGTGTCTGAAAAGTTTCAGCGCTCCGTCTATCATCTCCTTGTATTTGCTTTGTTCGGCCTAAGTGGGCAGGGTATGCCCAGACGTGGGTCCCTTGCCCACTTTGCCACTGGATTCAAGCTAGCCAGGCTGATGAGGGCTGTTAGCTTGAAACCGGTCCCAGGATGCTTGTTTCTGGTCCAGGGAAGACATGGCTTGGCAGTTCGGGCTGGACTGTTCCCATGAGGCACAGGGTCAAGACTGATTTGCATATTAGCTGTGTCTGAACTGTGGTGGTGAAGTGAGCTAAAGAACGATGATGGATTCAACCCAGATCTGTGACTGGGGGTGAGTGTCTGAAACATTTCAGCGCTCTGTCCATCATCTCCTTGTGTTTGCTTTGTTCGCCCTAAGTTGGCAGGGTATGCCCAGACGTGGGTCCCTTGCTCACTTTGCCACTGGATTCAAGCAAGCCTGGCAGATGAGGGCTGTTAGCCCGAAACCGGTCCCAGGATGCTTGTTTCCGGTCCAGGGAAGACATGGCTTGGCAGTTCGGGCTGGACTGTTCCCATGAGGCACTGGGTCAAGACTGATTTGCATATAGCTGTGTCTGAACTGGGGTGGCGAAGTGAGCTAAAGAACGATGATGGATTCAACCCAGATCTGTGACTGGGGGTGAGTGTCTGAAAAGTTTCAGCGCTCTGTCCATCATCTCCTTGTGTTTGCTTTGTTCACCCTAAGTTGGCTGGGTATGCCCAGACGTGGGTCCCTTGCTCACTTTGCCACTGGATTCAAGCTAGCCTGGCTGATGAGGGCTGTTAGCCCGAAACCGGTCCTAGGATGCTTGTTTCCGGTCCAGGGAAGACATGGCTTGGCAGTTCGGGCTGGACTGTTCCCATGAGGCACTGGGTCAAGACTGATTTGCATATAGCTGTGTCTGAACTGGGGTGGCGAAGTGAGCTAAAGAACGATGATGGATTCAACCCAGATCTGTGACTGGGGGTGAGTGTCTGAAAAGTTTCAGCGCTCCGTCCATCATCTCCTTGTGTTTGCTCAGGTGAGAGGAACCAGCAGGAGAGGAGTGGAAGACCTCAGGGGGGACGGGCATCTCGGCAAGATCCAAGGAGGACCCACCGCCAGTTTCAGCAACAACAGGAACCAAGACCTCCTCGGCCAGTGAGGTAACACAGCCGCCACCTGAGCCCCCACGCTCTGAACCTTCAACAGAAATGCAGGGATGAGGGGAAAAGGAGGGAAGGCATACAGCAACCCAGGAGGCCACATGAGTGACAAGGCCTCCACAGCCCACTCCCCCCGTTCCTGAGTCTGGGAACAAAAGAGGGGCAGAAGAGCATTGGTCCTGGAAACAAAAAAATCCATCAAGGGAGTCCTGAACCTCTGGCAAAGAAACCGGAACACCCTGGGAGACAGGCACAAAGTCAGAGAGGACGGAAACCTGTGACTCAGCGCATCCGCCACCACATTACCCAAGCCCCGGATGTGCTGAGCTGAAATAGCCTGAAGATGAAGCTCCGCCCAACTCGCAATAGCACAGGCCATCAGATTCAAAGATTGACTGTGATTACTGCCCTGATGATTAACGTAGGCCACAGTCACAGTGTTGTCGGACCTTACCAGAACATTGCAACCCAACAGACGATCTTGGAAGAACCGAAGGGCCCGCTCCACAGCAGACAGTTCTTTCTAGGTGGAGGACCGGCAGGACTCTGAGTCCTGCAACCAAGCCTGCACGGTCCACTGACTCAAAGTCGCACCCCAACCCAAGGCACTGACAACCGTCGTCAATACCACAGGTGGAGTGGGATGCAACTACATACTGTGGGAGAGATTGGCAGAGTCCATCCACTGGACACCACTCCCGGACATATCAGAACATCCAAGGAGAAATCCTGAACAGGGAAAGGAAAAAATCGGTGAAGATGCCACAGCAAGGGGCGAAGATGCAATCTGGCCCACGGCACAGTGAACACCGATGCCGCCATGTGACCCTGTACCTCCAATCACTGAAGCAGGGAAGCCGAAGTCTGAGACAATAGCCTCCCCAACAATGACTGCAGACGCAGGATCCGTGAAGGAGGCAGGAACACCTTGCCCAGAACAGAATCGAAGTCTGCCCCTATAAATGACCTCAGGGTGGCAGGAAGAAGATGGCATTTTGGAAAATTCAGGAGCAAGCCGTGGCCTTCTAGTATACAAATGTATTTATTTTTTATATATTTTATTTATTTAGTTAGTTTTGTATAGCACAAACATGACCCAGGAGGGTATCAGAGCGCTTCACAGTTGGGGTTAGTAGGATACAAAAAGTGGGACAAGAGCAATCGTTACAATTAGGTTCAAGACGAGAGCATGATATCGGCGCGATTAAGGGCATTTAAAAACAAGTCCGGACGCATCCAATAATAGAGAAGAACAGGCAATGTACACAGTACCAGTAAGATCATAGCTTGCCAATACAATTAATCACCGGATTACACAAATGAAAAAGACAACGATCAGGTAATGGGAGAAAAACATTCCATAAATAACATACAAAGATGTGCAGGGGCCTGCTCACACTGTTAATCCCAGGATTACAACCGTGTAATGTACAGTCATGGCATCGGAGAGGAGGGTGGTATTGAAGCAGCTGAGCCAAGGACTGTAGGACAAATGTTCAAATCCAGATGCTGAGATATCACCTGGGCAGAAGGGGCCTGCAGAAGCCAGTCCTCCATGGTGGGAAACATAGACACCACCGGGAGGTGAAGGTGAGCCACAAGCGGAGCCACCACCTTGGTAAAGACCATGGAAGAAGAGAGCAGACCAAAAGGGAGGACACAAAACTACCAATGATGGCCCTTCAGGCAAAACCACAGAAACCACTGGAACCCCAAGGCCACAAGAACATGCAAATACGCAGCCTGAAGATCTAAGGTTGACATTACCCAGCCGGCCTGAATCAACAGGATCACACACTGTAGGGTCTCCATCTTGAAGGGAATCATCCTGACACAATTGTTCAGAGGCTTGAGATTTATCATGATCCAGCAGCCACCCGTGACCTTCGGCACCAGAAAGATGACAGAATACATCCCTTGACCCCACTCCGACCGAGGCACAGGTACAATCGCCTCATTCTGAAACAACAGTTGAACCCCATCCAACAGGGCTTGCCGTCGTGACACCTCCTTCGACAGCAGAGTCAGCACCCTGCCCGATGCAGGGGGAGGGGATATGAACTCGATCTGGTAACCCCGCTCCAAAACATCCAGGGCCCACTGGTCCGTCGTTGAGAGACGCCATGCTGCCAGGAAATGGTGTAACCTCCCACCAATCTCTGGCATCACCCCAGCAGGCTCTCGACAGGAGGCAGCATAGTCAGGAACGCTGATTACCAGGACCCGCATCGGGAGTAGGCTTCTTCTGAAACTTCTGCTGGAAACCCTTCCCAGGGCCCTTCTGGTTTCTGAACGTATTCCTCTGCAGGCGAGAAGGCTGTTGAAAAGACTTAGCTGTAGAAAAGAATGACTCCTTACGCCGCTGTTGATGCCGGAAGGACCAGGAATGTTTCCGTTCTTTGAGCACCCTGTGTAACTTCTCCTCAAGGTCTTTACCAAAAAGACAAGGACCAGTAAACCACAACCGCAAGAAAAAAGCCATGGATCGTTGAGCCGCATCAGTGTTCCAACCTTTCAGCAATAAGTTACTCCTGGCAGCAACCGACGCACCACAGGACAGACCCTAAAGCACAAACAGAGTCCAATGCATTGTCAGAGAGGAACTCAGCCTGACGTTCCATGGACTCCAACAAATGAGGGCACTGACCACCTTCCTGCATATTGGTGAACAAGGTCTTGAAGTTGCATAACAAAGAATGTGCGACATATGCACCATACACTCCAGAACGGATGGCGAGATGTGACCCCGCATAGGCCTTTTTCAATCTTCTTATCTCCAACATCCTTCAGGACATTATCTTCAGCCATGGATGGACACCCTACCAGACTGACCACAATAGAATCAACATGAACAGACTCCGGAATAGTATCCTCCATGTCCTGCAAGTGGTAAAGTTTTGACATGAAGCGAGGCATGATAATGTGGTCAGGATCTTTCCATTCCTTCAAAAGCACGTCCATCACAAAAGGATGAATGGGCAAAGCCTTCATGGCCTGCTTCATAAACAGGGGCAACACCATATCCCTGGACATACTGGCAACCTTCTCATCAGAGAAACCCATGTTATCACTGACATGGGAAAGAATGTCTGGCAACATATCCTTAGAGATATACTTCCCCTTAAGGTCCACTGCACCCACGGAGGAACCACTGGAGGGCTCAGAGCTGGAAATATCTGAGTAGAGGTCATACCCCCTCCAGAGAGAACACCAGCCATCTTTTTGGATGACTTCATAGCAGACAAAGTCTCCAAAATCAGCTTCTTCAGTCAAGTGTCATCCTCCAATTTACTCTGTTTTAAAGGAGGGGTGGAATCCACACTGCCCCCAGAGGAAGTGGGAGAGCAAACAGGAGAAATATGCCTGCACTTCTGACGATGCTTCCCCATCCTGAAACAAACTCAAATGATCTAAGGCACCAAACACAGCAGCTCTTAAATAAAAGTGTTTTTATTTACATGCAGAAAAAACTGTCACGAACCAGTAACAGTGTGCGCAGTGACAGCTAGATCAAAAACCCATTGACAGCCGCCACGCGGAATGACAGGAATGCAGAAGGTGTGGCAACATGACATCACACCGCAGCAGAAAGCACCTAGGAAGAGGCCGCAGTAGGCCACACCGCATGGTAAGAGGCTCCCGCCATACTTCACAGATGCGGGCCCAGAACAATCCCCAGACAGCCTCCTCACACGTCATGAGGCCGTAACACCAACGCCAGGGGCCAGCATTTGTACCACTAGCAGCCGAGGAAAAACTCTGGCACCCCCACAGAGCAGAGAAACATCACTGCGGGAGTTGCCAGCCGACAGAACAGCAGCAGCCCGCTGATCCCTAGGCGGGCTCCCCTCCAGGAAATCACATCCTGGCAAAACCATGCTGACGCCCAAGCACTCCAGGAGGCAAACAGGGTGGAAATGGTCACAGCATACCGGAACACCGCCGGGCACGTGTCCCAGAAACAGCACGACCCGAGGAAGGAAATGAGAAGGCAACTGAGGCCCGACCAGGCCCAGAAAGACAGGCACACGGATCCACTCACCGAGTCCAGGAGGCCACCAACCACATCCCGACTCCAGCCGCTCCCATGAAGGTTCCAAGGCGCACCAAGAGCCCAGCAAAGGAGGCAGCCAGAAGACATCAAGAAGAAGGTAAGAGCCCGGCAATTACCTAAGCGTTCCCCCGTCATGTCCACTGACAGGAAACAAAACAGGAAGTGCTTTGTGCTGGCTATGGTATTATAGCCACTGGCAGGAGGGTGGGTGGAGCCAAAAAGCATTTCCTGTTTTGTTTCCTGTCAGTGGAATATACCTCATGTGTTATGACTGGGTCGAGGACAAAGCTCATAGAGGTAATTGACACCCTCATTAATTGACAAAATGAGTGATAAACTGGAGAAAACCGAGGGCCGCCTGGATCGAGTCAAGCAGAGAGTATCTGATATTGAAGACAATGGTGCAACTTTAAATGAACAACTGCTGCAGATGGGGAGGTTGCTGGAGGTGATTAAAGTAAAAAATTAAGACCTGTAGGCCTACTCCAGAAGAAATAACATCAGAATCTTGGGCTTACCGGACTCCACTGCTACGGGGAAAATTGAGATCTAAGTAGAGGAGCAAACCCTCTAGCATAAGCAGAGTATGTAGCGATATACGCCTCTCCAAACCAGCTAGCCCCTAATCTTGCACAAGAATGCTCAGTGAGGTGGAGTTTCTGGAAGAAGCTCTACCTTGTGTCTTCTAAACTAAGCAAAGATCTTGCGTGGATCTGCTATTTCTCTACATTCCATGACATTAGTAAAATCTTGGCCATTTCTACACTTGCAGCATAAGGGGCAGGCCTCTCACCCAGCAGAGCAGTCAACACAGTTGCTCTAGTCCCACGCCATGCAATATAAGAGTCTTGGTGGTGTTGGTGGGTGTACAGTGGCATCACAGTAAAAACAAGAACAGAATCCCTCCCTCCCCCACCAGTTTCAACTCCCCCAGCCTGTTGAAGGAAGTTCCCATCCTTTTCACCCCAAAAGAGAAGTCAATACTGTCTCGCAGTGTAATAGGTTGGGCACAAACAGGAACAATCCCAAAGAGAGTCAGGCTAGATCCCCATCTCACAGAGGGGACGTCACAGTCCAGCAGTGCCACCTTACAAAAGCAGTGGAGCAGCGTTCAAAGAGGAGGGGGAAAGGTCGCCAGTGAAGGTAATTAACTTTGAGTGTAATCCTGTATAATGTGATATTGCTGCATTAATGTCCTCAGGATACTGTTTGGCTATCACCCACTTGGCTTGGACATGTTTGTTATAATAGTTGCAACTGTATTATGTAATTCCAGTACTGTGACCATACCTCAATATTACACTCGTTGGTAGAGCATTTGATTATGGTGTGCGAAGAGCGACTATATATATATATTAGTATAAGGTAGGGGCAATGTGATTGTTTACCCACAAGGAAATAGAAACATTTATTTTGAGGAATTGTGGAACTCAATTATCCCACCAAGAATCATCCTGAAGCTAATTAATTAATTTTGAATAATTTTGAAAAACAATACAGGTGCCCAATGGGGCGTGATTAGCGATGATTACTTGTTTTTCTTTAAGATCAATAATTGTAATAATATTTTTATGAACTCTGTAGCCAACAGTGCTTCACCATAAAAAGTGAATTTATTTAAAATACAATTCAATAGTACAAGATCTTGTAAAATGTATGAATTATTCTGAGGCTGTTTAAATATTTTTCTATTTTCACTTGGGTAAACAATCATGTCATATTGTATATAAAGTAAACTTAACAAGGGCTCCCCTGTCATGACCAAGACAATTGTACAGCATACCTCAGCGACGTCATGCACTGTCCCCGATCAGGTGTCCGAGTGCATCTGCCAACAACACAGGAGTAATATATATATGTACGTATGCATATATATTGCAGTATTACAGAGATAGGAATTCCTTGGATTTTTGCCCGTTAATAACTCTGTGCCCGTTTGACAAATCCCCACTAAAGTTTTAAGACCTATACCTTTTTCTACACTGACAGATGATGCACATTTTCACGGTGATTGGTCAAGCTGGTGCACACAAAAAAGGGGGGAACCCAAAATGTGTCTTTCCCGCAATTAATTTTCCATAGACTTTGTACTCACATGTAGCAGCCAAACTGCCATTCTGATTTCCATGAAATTTGACAGGATTAAAGACTTTGGTGTCAAGTTGATCCTTTTTGATAGTAGAGGTAAGTGGGGCAAGAATTTTGAAGTTATAAGGCATTTAAATTTAGTGATATATGTGGCGGCTGTAGCTTCATAAAATTTTGCGGTATTATGCAAAAGTACTGTGGTACATAGCGATGACAAGGCATTATATAATTGGCCAACGATTGTCTTTACAAAAGTCAAAGGCACCTATGTTGGTTTAAGTACACTTTGGCTGTATTCTGTGCTAGGTAAGTATTAGGTTTTATATTGTTTCCTTACCTATAACCACTTTAGGTAGGGAAAATTATCTAAAGTTTTCTATAGATCAAAAAAAAATGTATATGGAGTACAACAGTACTTCTTAGGACTTAAGAAAAAGAATATATATATATATATATATATATGCTAAAAAATAGAAAATACACTGTACTACACAATATTTAACAAATATAGAGTATTACATTGTAGTTTCAATTGTTTACATATTTAATTGTTTACAAAAAAATCTACTGAATACCTACAAATTACCGCAATAGTTAATGTAGTGTGGCTACTGACTTCAATGCACTGTGTATGGAGGTGCACGTGATATAATAATTTGAAGGTCATGCGTAAATCATAAAATAAAGTTATAAGTACAACTTTAGAATTTCTAATATTTTGTTTAGTTTAAATTTGGTTTGTATATAAAGAACAAATAAAGTTACAGTGGTTTAAAGGTGGAACGTAAATTATAAATTTAAAGTATAACTATAACTTTAAAATGTTTATGTTTGGTTTGTATTGAAAGAATAAAGTTTTCAAACTATAACAAAGGTTTGGATATATATACACATATATATATATATATATATATATATATATATATATATATATATATATATATTCACTGAAAAAACCATAGGTTTCATGGACGTTATAGTTACAAATTAGCATTTAAAAAACCTTTGAAATTCACTGAAAAAACCATAGGTTTTAGGGACAGTTATAGTTAGTTGGACATTGCACTCGTACAAAACCCAGTGAAATTCCCCGTTATAGTTAGTCCAGCTAACTATAACTCGCGCCCCCGCAATGCACTGCTGATGACGTCACATATTACATCACTCATGACATGGTCAGTGACATCACTGATGACATCACTGATGACATCTCAAATGACATCACTGATGACATCATCCAGTGACTGTGTGTTTCTGTAAAGTTTAAATATTTTTAATATATATAGGAAAAGACGTATTGAAGAATGAGTGGGTGTGTAAGTGTCTGTATGGATGATTTAGTAGGTGCGTGACTGACTCTATAAGTGAGTGATTTAACGTATCTTACTGAATGCATGGGTTAGTGACTAAACTGGGTGAATGTCTGTATCCGTCTGTCTGTTGCTGTGTAACTGGCTGCATGTGTTTGTGAATAGCTACATGAGTGTCTATATGAGTTATTGAATGCTTGTCTGAGTATCTGTATAGGGTGCCTGAGTGTTTGTGTGGGAGGGGTGTGTGCAACTCTGTGCATAGATGTGTGAGTGGGTGATTCACTGGGTGGATGGTTTCAAGAGTGCATCTGTGATAGACTGTATGGGTGGGTAAGTGTGTGTAAGAGTGTGTTAGTGAGTGAATGTATGTCCCAGTGGTACATGTGTGAGTAACTACATATGTGAAAGGCAGTATATATGTGTGTTGGAGTATATAAATAGCTATAAGCGAGAGTGAGTGATTGTGATAGTGGCTGTATGGATGAGTGTGTGCTTGTATCAGTGATTGTATAAGAGCGTAAGAATGTGCTAGTATTTGTATGAGTAAGTGAGCTGGTGTGTGTATAACTGTATAGGTGAGTAAATGGTAGTGTGTTTAATTATTTGCATGACTGACTAGGTGTGTGAGTACCTCTATGGATGAGTGGCGGTATTTGAGTGTCTATATAGGAGTATGAGTGCATATGATAGTCCTGTACTGAGTGACCGTAAGTATGAGTGACTGTACGGGTGAGTGAGTGGATGTGTGCGTAGACCTAAGAATCAGTGAGTGGGTATGTAGTTATTGGTGTTGGAGTGTCTATGGTTTTGCGAATGGCAGTCTGTAATTTAGAGTGGGTGTATCAAAGGTTATATTAGGGTGTGAGGAGGTGCATCAGATTATCATGTGGATGATGTCATCAGTGATGTCATTTGAGATGTCATCAGTGATGTCATCAGTGATGTCACTGACCATGTCATGAGTGATGTAATATGTGACGTCATCAGCAGTGCATTGCGGGCGCGAGTTATAGTTAGCTGGACTAACTATAACGGGGAATTTCACGGGTTTTGTACGAGTGCAATGTCCAACTAACTATAACTGTCCCTAAAACCTATGGTTTTTTCAGTGAATTTCAAAGGTTTTTTAAATGCTAATTTGTAACTATAACGTCCATGAAACCTATGGTTTTTTCAGTGAATTTCAAAGGTTTTTTAAATGCTAATTTGTAACTATAACATGTCTGAAACCTACGGTTTTTTCAGTGAATTTCAAAGGTTTTGTAAATGTCAATTTTTAAATGTATTAATTGTTATATACATTTTTTTCATACTGATTTACTACATTTTTAGAAACAATTTTTTTTACATATTTTATTTTTAAATTACATTGTAATTACATTATACATTACATTACAAAAAATACTTTCTCAGAATGAATTACTTTAGTTTAAATACTTTGCACATAGGCAATAGACTTTTAAGTACAGTAGTTACAGTTGTTGCAATGGGCAACACATTTTCAAACACAATGCAACATTCAGCTCAATGTGAATTTCTAGTTAAATGCAATTAGTTACTTTATGGATTACTTTTCTAACCACAGGACTGGATCCTAGATTCAGTCCTGGGACATCTCCTGTAAACAGTTGAGTAAAAGCGTTTTGGTTACAGTCGTGATTTTTAAGGAATATTATTGTACTTTAAAAGTTCACACTTAGAAACTTTTTCTCATAGAATCACCAATGTTATCCTATGGAAGGAAATTCACTTAGAAGTTAAAAACTGTTATCGTTACTTTTTCTTACTCAGTGTTGGATCCTGGATCCAGCACTGGTGCATCTCCTGTAAACAGTTGAAAGAATGCGTTTAAGTCATACAGGCGATTTTTAGGAATATTTGTAGTTTGTGAAAATCGACACTTTGAAACTTTTCTGCTGAAAACCAGACAATGGATTCCTATGGAAGGAAATTCAAGTTACTGGTAAGTACGGTTAAAATTACTTTTCAGGATTAGTACTAGGCTGAAAGATGCAGCACTGAGGTCTCTCCTGATAACAGGTGAGTAAATCGGAATTCGTATTTCGGCTGATTTTAGAGGAATATTTTAAAGTTCCAAAACTCCACACTTAGAAGAATTTCCAAGTGAAACCAGTCAATGATATCCTATGGAAGGAAATTCAAGTTACTGGTAAGTACGGTTAAAATTACTTTTCAGGATTAGTACTGGGCTGAAAGATACAGCACTGAGGTCTCTCCTTATAACAGGTGAGTAAATCGGAATTCGTATTTCGGATGATTTTAGAAGAATATTTGCACAATGGTGAAGGGAGGGGCGGGGCCTGAGGTGACATCTGTGCAAACGCGCCCCGTGGCGCGTTTTGAGTTGGGGGATTAAGTCCCCTTGAATCATGTGGGTCCCTACGGGCCAACTAGCCCACCAGGAACCTCCAGTATGCGCCAGGAGCTGCGTTGCAGGAGACGTGTAGAGAGGCCACACCCCTTTTACACCTCTCTGCAACGCAGCTCTGTGGCGCTTTCTGGATGTACCTGTTGGGCTAGTTGGCCCCCAGAGACCCTCAGGATTGAAGGGGATTTAATTCCCCATCTTAAAACGCGCCACGGGGCCTGTTTGCACACATGTCACCTGAAGCCCCGCCCCTCCCTTCACCACTGTGCAAACGCGCCCCGTGGCGTGTTTTAAGTCGGGGGATTAAGTCCCTTAAATCCTGAGGGTCCCTGGGGTGCAACTAGCCCACCAGCTACCTCCATTAAGCGCCACAGAGCTGCGTTGCAGAGAGGTGTAAAAGGGCGTGGCCTCTGTACACCTCTATGCAAGGCAGCCCCTAGCGCATACTGGAGGTTCCTGGTGGGCTAGTTGGCCCCCAGGGACCCCCAGTATTGAACGGGAATTACTTCCCCATCTGCAAACGCGCCAGGGGCGCGTTTGCAGAGTGGTGAAGGAAGAGGGCGGGGCCTGCGGGCCCGATCGTTTTTTTATTTTATTTTTTGTCCCCTGAAGGGGGCTCTGTGGCCCCCTTCCTTTTTCCAGTTTTTATGCCCTGGGGACCCCATCCCCAGGGCCTTACCCCTTTTTTAACTAAATATTTTAAAAAACGGGAAGGGGGCCGCGTGGCCCCCCTTCCCTGGGCCTGTATTGGCCCGGGGACCCCATCCCCCGGGGCATGGCCTCGTTTTTTTTTTCTTTGGAGGGGCTGCGTGGCCCCCTCCTCAGGCCATTTATGGCCCCGGGGACCCCATCCCCGGGGCCGGCCTTTCCGTTTTTTTTTCTTTTTCTTTTTTGGGGAGGGGGCCGCGTGGCCCCCTCCCGGGCCACTACTTGCCCGGGGACCCCATCCCCGGGGCTGGCCCTTCCGTTGGGGACTGTGGGGGTCCCCAATCCCCCACAGTCCCGCCGGCTCCCCGCGTCCCTTGGGAGCCGGCATTGCTTTTCCACATGGGGAGCTGCTAAGATGCAGCTCCCCATGTGGAAAGCAATGTGCTTTGGATATTGGAAGAGAGAGCAGGTTTCCCTGCTCTCTCTTCCAATATCCAAAGCAGTTTGTTATGGCAGGACGGGAGCCGCGAGGCTCCGTCCTGCCATGGCAAACTACAGTGTCCCGGGGTAGGCACCCGGGACACTGCAGGAGCCGGCCCTGGGGGGTGGCGGTCCCCAGGGCCATCAAGGGGCTCCAGGAGGGGGCCGCGCGGCCCCCCTCCTACATCAGCACAGCCCCGGGAGGTGGTGGTCCTCGGGCTTCGGGGTCCAAAACGGACCCCCATTTTAATTTGTTAGTGCCCCGGGGAGGTGGCGGTCCCGGGCGTGTGGGGGCTGGAGCCCCTCACACAGGTTTTTAAATGGCAAAAAGAAGCCCGGGGAGGTGGTGGTCCCGGGGCTGCGGGAGGGCTCAGAGCCCTCCCGCACCATTTTCAAAAGAAAGCCCGGGGTGGCGGTCCCGGGGCTTGGGAGCCCTTTGAGGCCCCCATACATAAATTAACCCCCTCACCATGCCCCCGGGACTTGGGCCACCCGGGGCAAATGCAATCGAAGCGCGGAAGACCGCGCTTCGATTTTTTGGCAGGATTCGCGCACCCTGAGCGCATCCTGCCGATTTTAAAAAAATTTTTTTATTTTTTGCCCAGGGGGTCCTTGTGGGACCCCTGAGCAAACCTAGGGGTCAGGGTGTTTCTACTCCTGCCCCCTTTGTGCGCTTTGCGCACTTGTTTCTGTCCCTCGGTTCTACCGAGGGACAAAATGGCTGCCAACATTTCCTGAATCGGAATGTTGACAGCCAGCTGACAGCCAATTAACATGCAGCTCGTGATCGGGACGGTGCGCGCAGGCTGCGCTGAGGGTACGCGGACCCTACTCGGCCATCGATATCACTATCTTTTTACTTTTGATTTTCTCAGCAACTACTGAACGGATTTACACCATTTAACAAAAAGGGTTCTTTCTGAACCAAGAACTACCTCTTTGCCAAATTTGGTGTAATTCCGTTCAGCAGTTCAGGCTGTAGCCGTGTCTAAAGTTTCCTATGGAAAATTGCATGGGGAAAACGCGTTTTGGGACCCCCTTTTTTCTCGGCCCCGCTTGACGAATCACCCCGAGACTTTCAGGGTAGGAGCGGACCGGAGCGGGCCATAAAGTTTGAAAATTTTGCGAAGATACGTCAACCGGTAAGAGAGTTATTTCAAATAGAATGTCGCGGATTTCCTATGGATAATAGGTTGTAACTATAACTATCTACTGGCGACCGCCAGTAGATAATATATATACCCCCGCATGCCCACCCTAGGGTCCAACTAGCCCACCAGGTACCTCCAGTAAGCGCCACAGAGCTGCGTTGCAGAGAGGTGTAAAAAGGGGCGTGGCCTCGGACCACCTCTCTGCAACGCAACCCTGTGGCACTTACTGGAAGTACCTGGTGGGCTAGTTGGACCCTAGGGACCCTCAGGATTCAAGGGGACTTAATCCCCCAACTTAAAACATGCCACAGGGCGATGCCGGTCTTTTTTTTTTTTTTTTAAGAAGGGGGGCTGTGTGGCCTAGTTGGGCCCCAAGGACCCTCAGGATTCAAGGTGACCTAATCCCCCAACTTAAAATGCGCCACGGGGCGCGTTTGCACAGTGGTGAAGGGAGGGGGCGGGGCCTCAGGTGACATGTGCGCAAACACGCCCTGTGGTGCGTTTTAAGTTGGGGAATTAATTTCTCTTGAATCCTGATGGACCCTGGGGGCCAACTAGCCCACCAGGTACCTTCAGTAAGCACAACAGAGTTGCATTGTAGAGAGGTGAAAAAAGGTGCGTGGCGTCGGAACGCCTCTCTGCAACTCAGCTCTGTGGTCCTAACTGTAGGTACCTGGTGGGCTAGTTGGGCCCCAGGGACCCTCAGGATTCAAGGGGACTTAATCCCCCAACTTAAAACGCACCACGGGGCGCGTTTGCACAAATGTCACCTCAGGCCCCCCCCCTCCCTTCACCACTGTGCAAACGCGCTCTGTAGCGCGTTTTAAGAGGTAGTTTTAACCCCCCTGCCCTATTATGTACTAGGGACTTACAGAGGAGGTCATGCTAATCACAGGGTACCCCAACGCATAGTGTTCCCTAGTGTATGTAGGTGTTTTCACTGTATTCTAAGTGTCTTTTAGCATAGCACTGGCTCTGGTTAGTCAGAGTCAGTTACCACCAGTACCCGTCTGAAAAAGTTGTGGGCACAGGATGATTTTGCAACAAGGCCTCTTTCTGCTCCTCTGTTGATTCTTTCTGCACATCTTTTTGCTTCTTCCTGCACTTTTCTTCGTCTTTGTGGACTTCTGTTGCTTCTTTCTGCATTTCTTTTGCTTCTTTCTGTGCGTTTTTCTTCTTTCTTCACATGTCCTACCTCTGTAGGCATTGTTAGAAACTAGCATTTAAAAAACCTTTGAAATTCACTTAAAAACCATAGGTTTCAGGCACGTTATAGTTAGAAATTAGCATTTAAAAACCTTTGAAATTCACTGAAAAAACCATAGGTTTCAGACACATTATAGTTAGAAATTAGCATTTAAAAAACCTTAGAAATTCACTGAAAAAACCATAGGTTTTAGGGAAAGTTATAGTTAGTTGGACATTGCACTCGTACAAAACCCGTGAAATTCCACCGTTATAGTTAGTTCAGCTAACTATAACTCGCGCCCCCGCAATGCACTGCTGATGACGTCACATATTACATCACTCATGACATGGTCAGTGACATCTCTGATGACATCACTGATGACATCTCAAATGACATCACTGATGACATCACTGATGACATCATCCATGTGATAATTTGATGCATCTTCTCACACCCTAATATAACTTTTGATACACCCACTCTAAATTACAGACTGCCATTCTCAAAACCATAAACACTCCAATAACTACATACCCACTCACTGATTCTTAGGTCTACACACACACATCTACTCACTCACCCGTACAGTCACTCATACTTGCAGTCACTCAGTACAGGACTATCATATGCACTCATACACCTACATAGACACTCACACACCGCCACTCATCCATAGAGGTACTCACACACCTAGTCAGTCATGCAAATAATTAATCACACTGCCATTTACTCACAGTTATACACACACCAGCTCACTTACTCATACAAATACTAGCACATTCTTACGCTCTTATACAATCACTGATACAAGTACACACTCATCCATACAGCCACTCTCACCATCACACACTCTCACTTATACCCATTTATATACTCCAACACACATATATACTGCCTTTCACATCTGTAGTTACTCACACATGTACCACTGAGATATACATTCACTCACTAACACACCCATAGACACACTCACCCACCCATACAGTCCATCACAGATGCACTCTTGAAACCATGCACCCAGTGAATCACCCACTCACACATCTATGCACAGAGTCACACACACCCCACCCACACAAACACTCAGGCACCCATACAGATACTCAGACAACCAATCAATAACTCATATAGACACTCATGTAGCTATTCACAAACCCATGCAGCCGCTTACACAGCAACAGACAGACGGATACAGACATTCACCCAGTTTAGTCACTAACCCATGCATTCAGTAAGATACGTTTAATCACTCACTTATAGAGTTAGTCACGCACCTACTAAATCATCCATTCAGACACTTATACACCCACTCATTCTTCAATACGCCTTTCCCTATATATATTAAACATATTTAAACTTTACAGAAACACACAGTCACTGGATGATGTCATCAGTGATGTCATTTCAGATGTCATCAGTGATGTCATCAGTGATGTCACTGACCATGTCATGAGTGATGTAATATGTGACGTCATCAGCAGTGCATTGCGGGGCGCGAGTTATAGTTAGCTGAACTAACTATAACGGTGGAATTTCATGGGTTTTGTACGAGTGCAATGTCCAACTAACTATAACTTTCCCTAAAACCTATGGTTTTTCAGTGAATATATATATATATATATATATATATATGTCTGTGTGTGTGTGCATATATATATATATGTCTATATATATATATATATATTCACTGAAAATACCAAAGGTTACAGAGACGTTATTGTTAGGCTCAGATTTCACTCGTACAAAACCACAGAAATTCAGCCCCCACAATGCACTGCTTATGACCTCACATATTACTTCACTCATGACATGGTCTGTGACATCACTGATGACATCTCAAATCATCCACAGTATTTCTAATGCACCCGCTCACACCCCAACCTCTACATTTTTTTAAATTCCATTTCCTAACTCTAACGTCCCTGTAACCTTTGTTTTTTTCAATGAATTTCTAAGGGTTCTCAAATGCAAATTCCTAACTATAACGTCCCTGTAAACTTTTTCGGTGAATTTCTATGTTTTTTTTAACTTGTAGTTACGTTTGCAGAGTGGCGGAGAAAGGGGGCTGGGCCTCAGAGTAGCTCTCAGGAATGTCCTAGGACTTACAAGAGGTACCAGGAGGGCTTCATGGCCCCCAAGGTCCCTCAGGAGTAAAGTGGACTTCATCACCCAACCACTAGTGCACCACGAGCCACGTTGGCAGAGTGGTGATGAAATGTGGTGTGGCCTCCAAAGACCTCTGAGCAATCCCGCTGTGTGGGACTTATTGGAGATAAAAAGATGGGGTAGTTGGCCCCCAAGGACATCCTTGGGGGCCAACTACCCCTCCTGTTACCTCCAGTAAGTCCCACACAGCAGGATTGCTGAGACCTTGTAGGAGGCCACACCCCCTTTCTCCACCACTCTACAAACACACCTCCTGGTGCACTACTAGTAGGGGGATGAAGTCCCCTTGACTATTTGGGGTCCTTAGGGTCCAACTACCCCTCCTGTTGCCTCCAGCAAGTCCCAACAGTGGGTTTGCTGAGAGGTTTTTGTTGGCCACGCCCCCTTTCTCCACCACTCTGCAAACGCACCTCCAGGCGCACTACTAGTTGGGGGATGAAGTTCCTTTGGCTCTTGAGGGTCCTTGGGGGCTAACTAGCCCTTCTGTTACCTCAAGTCAGACCCACACAGCTGGATTGCTGAGAGGTCGTCAGAGACCACGTACCCTTTCTCCACTACTCTGCAAATGCAC
Source organism: Calotriton arnoldi (assembly GCA_963921515.1). NCBI lineage: Eukaryota > Metazoa > Chordata > Amphibia > Caudata > Salamandridae > Calotriton > Calotriton arnoldi. The sequence goes on from CAWUFW010002525.1 coordinate 240,812, forward strand.
CTTCTGGCACACTGCTGCTTGGGGCAAGAAGTCCACTTTAGTCCTGAGGCCTTCAGGAGGCACGTGGACCTCATCCTCCCACCAGCAGTGCGCCGGGAGGTGGGTTTTTGCAGATTGGTGGAGAAAGGGGGCGTGGCCTCCGACCACCTCTCAGCAATCAGTGCTCTTGTCTGTCCCTGCCTGACCCTAAAATGGCGTCCATGTACGAGGTGACTCGATCAGTGCTCTTGACTGTCCCGGCCTGCCCGACCGTTACCATCCAACACCATCCGTTTTCTGGGTCCCTGCTCATATCATAGGAGCTTTAATTTTCTCCCCGGAGCAACGGCTGACCCCACCACCGCCGACCCAGCACTGCGGACCTGCTCACCTACTCGGAGCTTCTGCCGTCTGATCTCCGGAGTCTTGGAGTCCCCGGAATATGTGCCTTTTCCTTCTAGTTCTTCTACTCGCTACCCTAGTGGCGCCTTCCCCCGCCCCCCTCCCCCTCTCACTCTCCAACTACGGCTACCATTCGAGTTAAGTCTGGAGTCAACTGTTTCAAGATCATCTATCCACCTAATTTGTCCATTTCTTCAGCTAAACAGTTCAAACATAACACCCTTGGACAATTTCCTGATTCTCTCTTTATTTACCAATTCCATAGTGGCTGTCATGGGAGGCTCAAAACTGACCTCATTTTCTTCACTCACGACATCCCTTCCAGGTCCACCAGCTTCTTTAACTCCCTCAACGTCATCTCCTCCTCCTCTATCCCTCATGGACAACAGCTAAAAATCTCCCCCTCCTCTTGTTTTAATGGCTCACTCACTATCTCACTCTATAACAATGGTACTGTCTTGATTCAAGCAAAAGACACCTATCTCTCTCTCTTTGACCACCTCTTCTCTTCTCTTCTCCCCACCCCTGTGTCCGTGATCTCCCTCGATTCTTCCCCTAACTCCTCCTTTTACTCCCTATCTCCTCCCCTGCCCCACCTTTTCTCCAATAGGCCGCTCTATCGGGAGGCCTCCCCCCTAGCCGTCCCTCTGCCCCCCCTCTGCCCTGCCCCCTCTTCTCCCAATATTCCCCCTTCTAATTGGGACTTTACCCTCAACACATCAGCCCTACCTATGGCTAACACTCGCCCTTTCCCCTCTGCACCATCCTTGAATGCCGTAATAACCTCCTCCCCCCTTCCCTGCCCACCACCCTCTTTTTAAATCCATTTTTCCAAAAGCTTGATTTCCCAGTCTACTCGTTGTACCTTCCCCCTTTGGCCCTCCCTATTCCTCTTCCCTTCCCGCTCTCCCCCTCTCCTTGTAACCTGAATCCTGCACAAACCCCATTCTTCTCACCGCACCCTCCCTTCTCTCCATCTTTGCTGTTCAACCCTGTACCCTCCTCTGGCAATCTCTTCCTTGTCCCTCCCCCAGGCCTTGTAGAACCTTCCTCTCCCTGCAACTACCCGCTAGGTCATTCCCCCGTTCTTTCTTGTGCCAGCCCCCTTACATTCACCTCACCTAGCCCACGGGACCTCTCCAGCCCCTTCTACTTTCTTTTCCCCGAACCTCCTACCATTCCAGGTCTCCCCTCCCTCACCTCCCCACGTACCGCCTCCCTCCATCTTCCACACCTGTCTCCTCCGAAAAGTGAACTCTACTCCTCTCCTCAGTTCAACAACTGCAATGATAACTCTCCTTCCACCTCAGTTACACCGACTACTTCCTGCAACCTCCATCTATCCCAGCCTTTCTCTCAGGACCCCCCTCTTTCCCCTCCCCGCAGTCCGCCCTCCCTCCACTTTCCACACCCATCTCCTCCTAAATTTGAACTCAATTCTTCCCCTCTTCTCAACAGCTTCAAAGATAACTCTCTTTCCACCCCAGTGGCACCGAGTACTTCTTTCAACCACCATCTACCTCTACCTTTCACTCCTACACCCTATTACTCCTTCCTCACACCCACCTCTCACCACCCACCCTCGCCAACTGCACTCCCTCCGGAACCCATCGATCCTCCCAACTTTCCGTGCTCAGCCCTACTCTCTCTAGAAAATAAACTAGGATTCCTCATCTCCTCTATCTCCCAGCTTGAAGCCTCCATCTCTCTACTTAGTACTAACATTTCCACCCTTCCCAACAACCTCTTTCCCCTGGCTAACACCTGCTTCCCCAAACTCCTGAGGAATACCTTGCTCCCACGCCCCAAAAAAGCCACACATAATCTATCATCGGCAGACATCACTAATTTATTAGCTAGTTACAAGACGTCTAACGCCATCCCTCGTCCCCTCTCCTCTCCTACTTCGTCTACTCTGCAAAACATCCCGACTATCTCCTTTGCCAGAACTAAACATCAGCCTTATTCTATCCGGACACCCTTATTCAGGAACATTATCCCTATCACCCCTATAAGCCCAATCGCCCCTCCACCAAAACAGTCCTGTCAGAGTTGCGCCGCCTGCTACACAACTGCAGATCTGCAGTCAAACACAAGATCGAAATTTCTGACACCATCACTCTTCACAATCTTGACATTCTTTTCCTCACTGAAACCTGGTTTAACGACATCTCTCATACTATCTTTGATTTTCTACTACCCACTGACTACTCCATCTTCAGAAATGATAGAACAGATAAAGTGGGGGGAGGTATTGCAATCATCTTCAGAAACTCCCTTCAATTCAAGGTTCTTCCCAACAGCTCATCACATTCATTCGAATCCCTCTCTCTGGAGCTTCAAGTGCAACATTGCCCCCCTTTCAGATTTCATACCATCTATCACCCGCCCGGTGACTGCTCCTCTTTCTTGGAGGAACTCACCGACTTCGCTAGCTACCAATATGCCCAAAGTGACAAACAGATTTTTCTGGGGGACTTTAATCTCCACTGGGGCTCACTGGAAGACTCAGCTGCCAATAGGCTTGCCACTTTTCTCTCGGCTAATGATCTTATCCAACACTGCACGGAACCAGCACATTTGAAGGGATCAATTCTTGAACTTATTATCTCCAAAGCTGATATGCTAACTATTGATGTCCCTATTCCAGTAGACTGGTCCGACCACTTCCTCACCCCTTCTCTCTTCACCTTTCTCATTCTGTAACTCTTGGCCAACCTAAAAGGACTACTACCTGGTTCAGTAACACCAAAAATATTGACCTTGACATTCTTTGCGATTCTGCCATGATATCACTTCCAACACTAGACCCTAATCTGGATGTCAACGTTTTTACCTCCCAATGCCTTTCCAGCCTCTCAGTCGAAATTGATAAGGTTGCTCCACTTCAAAGCAAAAAGAAAGGCCTATTCCCTCTGCTCCATGGTCCAATAAATCTCTTTATGCAGAAAGGAAGAACCTGAGACTCCTGGAGAAACACTGGAGACAAGCACCATCTACCACCAATCTCTCTATTCTGCGCTCAGCAAGGTCAAAATACCACAAGCACATCTTCCAGGAAAAAGCATCTCACTTCAGAAACCTCCTCGACTCAGCTAAACATAGACCCAAAAAACTATTTGACCACCTCAAAAACTCAAACGTCTCTCCCTCAACCTTCAAGCCTGACGATCCTCCAAAGAAAGCAGCAGAGTTTGCTTTATTCTTTGATGCAAAAGTAAAATAACTGGTGGATCAGGTTACTCATCCCACCCCCCTAAAGGAGACTTTGACGTCATCTCTGAAGATGCCCTCTGAAATGCATTCTTGAACCAAAACCCTCTAATCATTCTTCCGAACCCATCCCGAGTAACATCGCCATTAACTTCTACACCCATACTCTTTCCTATTGGACCAATCTGATTAACCTCTTCCTCAGCCAAGGCTCCCTTCCAGTGGCCTTTAAAACAGGACAGGTTACCCCTCTTCTAAAAAAAACCTCCGCTGATGCGAATGACCTCAACAACTTCTGCCCCATCACCAAGCTCCCTTTTCTTGCGAAAATCACAGAAAGATGTGTAGCGAAACAACTATCCTTACATATTGAGAACAACAACCTTCTCGACGAATTCCAATCTGGTTTCATGCAAGACTGCAGCACTGGAACAGCCCTGCTACAAGTGATCGATGATGCCCTGCGTGTACTGGACTCGGAGGAGTCCTGTCTTCTGATTATTCTTGACCTTTCTGCAGCCTTTGACACTGTTAATCATAAAACTCTTCTAAACACTTTAAAACAGAGAATGGGCTTGCAAGGCACAGTGCTTAAATGGTTTGATTCATTCTCTTGGACAGACCCCAAATGATTAAAATAGCGAACAGCCTCTCGTCTTCAATGGTGGTAGGTCAAGGCGTCCCTCAAGGATCTATACCCGCACCCACTCTTTTCAATCTTTACTTGGAACCATTGGGCAATCTCTTAAAAAAATCTGGGATACTCTATCAACTTTAGGCCGATGACACCCAAATCTACCTTAAGGTGTCTTCCTCACACGACATCTCAATCCTCAACTCTACTCTCTACTCTATTCAAAACTGGATGTTAGCTCATCAACTCATTCTGAATACTTCCTAAACTGAATTCCTCCTCCTCTCTACCTCACTCTCCCCTCCTCCTGTTCAATCTTGGATGAATAACCTGAACTTACTGAATAACAAACCTATCGTTGTTTACAGCGGTAAATCCCTTGGTGTCATTCTAGACAAAAAGCTCAATCTACACTCACACATCAATTCCGTTGCAAAGAATGCACGCTACCAACTGCGCCTTCTCTGGGGGATTCGACGTTTCCTTCCTGAACAAGACCAGAAACCTTGGTCCAGTCTCTGGTCCTCTCTAGATTGGACTATTGCAACTCTCTGCTTACTGGCCTCCCCAAATCTCACCTTTCCCCTCTCAAATCCGTACTCCACTCAGCGGCTCGTTTTGTCTTTGGGGCCAAAAGAAGTGACCACATCACACCCATCCTTTTTTCTCTTCGATGGCTTCCCATTGAAGCAAGATCAATCTACAAACTTGCCTGCAACACCCACAAAGCCCTGCACACTTCCTCCCCTCGATACCTGGAAAATAAACTTAAAATCTCTGGAGGCTTTAGACCTTCTCGTAATGCCGAAAAAGTCCTGCTTAAGCCCCCCACCTTCAAAAAGGAAAGATCGATGGCTCAATCCTTCTCAGGCAGTGCGGTCAGAATCTGGAACTCACTTCCTCCACTACTCCGTACCACCACCTCTATCCGGACTTTCAAAGCCGACCTCAAATCCTTTCTCTTCCAAAAACACTTCCAGAATTAATGCATCCCTTTTCATGCCCCTCAAGGAAGTTCTTACAATGTTGTAAATATGTAATCTATGCCTGTACGTTCCGAATCCTAGTGTGCCTTTTGGCTTTTGTGTGACTGCCATCTACTGTTTTATTTTACTTTCTCTTCTTCCTTGTTGTATTTTGTAACTTGTAAGTATGTAAATTTCCTCATGTAACGGTCTTGGTTCTAATGTAAAGTGCTCTGACACCTATGGGTAAAGTCTGCGCTATATAAAACTGCATTAAATAAATAAATAAAATAAATCCCACTGTGTGGGGCTTGCTGGAGGTAACAGAAGTTCTTGTTGGCCCCTAAGGACCCTCAGCAAGAGGACTTCATCTTCCAACCAGTAGCGCGTCAAGAAGCACGTTTGCAGAGTGGTGGAGAAAGGGAGATTTTTTAGGCCCCCCTTCCCTGGACCATATTGGGGCCCAGGGATCCCATCCCCCAGGGCCCATTTAAAAAAATATATGAAAAAAAGGAGGGGTAATTTCAGCCCTGGGGACCCCATCCTCTGGGGCCCGGCCTTTTAAAAAAAATATAATTGAAAGGGATGGGGGGCCGAGTGGCCCCCTCCCGGGCCATTTTCATCCGCAGAGACCCCATTTCCAAAGGCCTGCGCTTTTTTTTTTTTTTAAAAGGGAGGGCTGGGACATGCGTCTCCCTTTTTGGGTCTATTTCAGCTGTGGGGACCCCATCCTCTGGGGCCCAGCCTGTAGTGTGGGTGCCCTGGTCCCACTCGGGGCACCCACATTTTCAACGTGGGGACCGTGGGGGGAGTCTGATGGCCCTCGCAGTCCCTGCTGGCTCCCCGCCTCCTGCGGGAGCTGGCATTACTTTGAGACCCAGGGAGCTGCTATCATCAGCTCCCTTGATTTCAAAGCAATGTGTCTGTTTCCCTGCTCACTTGACAGCGGCCAGGGAAACAGACATGCTCCGCTTTCAGCAAGCAAGAGCATTTTCTGCTCTTGCTTGCTGAAAGCAGACCTCAGTTTGCTATGAATTGGTGGGAGCGGTGCTCCCACCAAGCCACATCAAACTGCACTGTCCCGGGGGGTGAGCAACTTGGGACATTGCTGTAGCCGGCCCTGGGGGGGTGGTGGTCCCCAGGGCCATGTATGGCTCCGGGGGGGCCCCCTCCTTTCTTCTTTTAGGGCCTACCCCAGGAAGGTGGCGGTCCCCGGGGCCAAGAACGGCCAATAAGGAGGGGCCCCCTCCCATTTTAGAGTTTGGCCCCGGGGAGGTTGTGGTCCCAAGGGCAGGAGGGTCCATGACGCCCCCCTATATTTTTGTAATTAGCCCCAGGGAGGTGGTTGTCTCTGGGCTGTGGGCAGGCCCAGAGGGCCCGCCCACATACATATTAAAAGTGCCACTTGGAGGCGGTGGTCCCCGGGGCTTTGATAAACCCTAGGAGGGAAGCCCTGTGTGCCCCCTCTTATATTTTTGATATGCCCCCAGGACCAGGCCCACCCAGGGGTTATTTAAAAGCAAGCGCGGGAGTCCGCGTTTGTTTTTTTGTTTATTTTTTCTTTGCCGCAAATTTGTGAATATCATGATTTTGCAACAATTTAAAAAAATGCTTTTATGCCATGGCGGGAACCCATGGGGACCCCAAGACCATGGCTTGGGAATCAGGGTATTTCTACCCTGCCCAGTTTTCTTTATTTTCACTTTTTTTCTTTGGACTCTGGAATGCCAAGCCCCAAGATGCAGCCAACACTCCCTGGTTGAAGTGTTGGCAGCCAATCAGAGCTATGCATTTCCCTGCATGGCTCATCTTTTTCGCGAAATATCCATGACCAGAGATATCAATATAATTTTCTTCTTAAATTTCTCAACAACTATTGAACAGATTTGCGCCAAATAAAAAAAGCATAATCTGCACAACAACATCTACCTTTCTGCCAAATTTGTTGTCATTCCATTCAGTGGTTCAGGATGTATTTGTGTTGATAGGTTCCAATAGGAATTAACATTGCAAATGCACCCTTTTTTCAACCCCATTTTTCTCAGCCCCCACTTTACGAATCCCCCCAAAACTTTCCATGTGCAACACGAATCACCGGAGCAATTTTTTGGGGAAATTTAATGAAGATTCGTCAAACGGTGCCAAAGTTATAGGCAAGTCAAAAATGCTTTTCCTTTGGAATCATGGTCCTCACTATAACTACCTTCTAGTGACTCAGCCTAGTCCCAAAACACATGTTAGAAGAAAAGGAAAAGGGAGCAGGGTAGGAATACCCTGACTCCCTGACTCTGGTCTTGAGGTCCCCTTGGGACCCTGCCAGGGCAAAAAAAGCAATTTGAAAAAAAATACTTGCTGCAAAATCACGACGGAGTTGCGAATCCACTGCAAAATGTAAAGAAAGCGCGAGCTCCTGTGCTTGTTTACTATATAGCCCCCGGGTGGGCTAGGTTCCTGGAGCATAAAAAAGGAAATGAGGGGGGAACGTGGCCCCCTTCCTGCAGCTCTTTTGAGCCCCGGGGACCACTACCTCACTGGGGCTTTATTTAATTAATGGAGGGGGACTGTGTGGACCCTCTTCCTGGAGCAGTTTGAAGGCCCGAGGACCACCCCCTCCCCAGGTCTAAAATTAAAATTTGAAGAGGGGGCCACGTGGACCCCCTGACCCTAGGGAGCACCACCTCCACGGGGCCAAAGACATATTTAAAACTGGGAGGGGGCCCTGCGGCTCCCTCTTCTGGGCCATACACAGCTCTGGGGCCCACCACCTCCTCGGGCCGGCCCATGCATTGTACAGAAGGGGGGCCGCATGGTCCCCCTTCTAGAGCCATTAATGGCCCTGTGGACAACCACTCCCCCTGCTATTGCTATGTCCAAGGTGCCCACCACTGGGACACAGCAGTTTGCTTTTGCTTTCAAGCGAGAGCAAATACTAACTCAACTCCCAGCAAGCGGCAGCTGTCAAAGTGCTCCCACTTGCTGAGAGGGGAGTTTTCATCTGTTTCAGTGGGCGGGGAAACTCATTTCTCACAGGCAGAACTCAGCGAGTCAGACTCCTGCCCTACCTCTCGGAACCAACAGAGGCCATATGCAGAGTGCCCCAGGGATCCTCCCTCAGCCCCATCCTCTTCAACATCTACATGGCACCCCTCGCAACCACCGTCAGAAACCACAGGCTCAACATTGTCTCCTACGCCAATGACACCCAGTTCATCCTCTCCCTCACCAAAGAACCCAACATCCCCAGGCACAACTTCCAAGAAGGGATGAAAGCCATTGCCACCTGGATGAAGAAGAGCTGCCTGAAACTCAACTCAGATAAAACAGAAGTCCTCATCCTTGGCTTCAACACCTCCACATGAGACAACACCTGGTGGCCCTCCCGCCCTCGGAAACCCCCCAACCCCACGGACAACGCACGAAACCTCAGCATCATACTAGACTCATCGTTCATGATGAACCGCCAGATCAACGCTGTGTCCTCGGCCTACTTCAACACCCTCCGCATACTCCGAAAGACTTTCAGATGGATCCCACCTGAATCCAGAAAAACGGTCATGCATGCCCTCATCAGTAGCAGACTGGACTACGGCAATGCTCTCTACGCCAGAATCAACAAGAAACTACTTTGCAAACTCCAGACCTTCCAAAACGCCGCAGCCAGACTGATCCTGGACATCCCCCATCACAACCACATCACCCAACACCTCCGCAATCTCCACTGGCTCCCCACTGAAAGAAGAATAACCTTCAAGCTCCTCACTCACGCATACAATGCCCTCCACAACATTGGACAAGCATACCTAAACAACCGGCTCTCCTTCCATGCAGCCAATAAACACATCCAATCAGCTGACCTCTCTCTGGCCAATGTCCCATGCATCTACAAGACCAGAACGGAAGGAAAGTCCTTCTCCTACCTCACAGCCAAGGCCTGGAACGACCTTCCCCTCCACCTCCGGCAAGTCCCCACACTCCTCCAGTTCAGTAAGGACCTCAATACCTGGCTCTTCGGTTGACCCCATCATTCAACAGAGCCACCCCCGACTTCCCCCAGCACCTTGAGACTCTTGTGGGTGAGTAGCTGCGCTTTACCAACCTCTGATTGATTGATTGATTGATTAATTGATTGATTGATTGCATAATTAATCCAGGGAGCTGCATGTTTAGCAGTTCCCTGCATGCAGGAGCAATGCCTTCTCCCGCAGGAGGTGGGGAGCTGGCAGGGACCGTGGAGGTATTCAGGCTCCCCCATGGTCCCCATCAAAGCACACTGGGTGCCCTGGGTAGGGCCAGGGCACCCAGGTAAACATGACTGGGCCCCGGGGGATGGGGTCCCTTGGACCTAAATCGGCTTGGGACATTGAAGTTTGGACAAGTCCTGGGGGATGGGTTCAGCAGGGCTGAAATCAGCCCGGGGAGAAGGGCCGCATGGCCCCCCTCCCAGTATTATTTTTTTAATAGGCCCCAGGGAGGTGGAGATCCCGGGGTCCATGAGGACCCCTGCTTATTTTTCAATGTAGCCACAGGGAGGTGGTGGTCCCTGCGGCATTGTAAAGCGCCAAGAGGGGGAGCCGCATGCCCCCCTCCATTGATAAAATAAAGCCCAGAGGAGGTGGTGGTCACTGGGCCTCAATTTGCCCAATGGAGGGGGGTCCATGTGGCCCCCCTCCAATATACTAAATAAAGTCCTGGAGAGGTGGTGGTCCCTGAGGCTAAAAATATCCTAGGAGGGAGGACCCGTGTGCCCTGTCCATTTCTTTTTTTATGCCTACATGCCCCCTGTACCTGGCCTACCTGGGGGATATAGTGTAAGCAAGTGCAGGAGACTGCACTTGTTTTTTTACAGCAAAATTTAAAAAACGTTTTTAATCCCCAGCGAGGTTCCTTCGGCACCCCACTACCAGACCTAGAGGGTCAAGGAAATCTTAACCATCCCCTTATGTCTTTTTTTTATTGTTTTTCTGAGGAGCTCTAGCACAAGCCCCCCCCTTTCTTTTTTTAGCATGCACCCACTGACAGACCCACTCATATGTTCATGCACCCACTCATGCACCCACTCACAAACCCACTCACATACTCATGCACCCACTCACAGACCCACTCTGAGACTCACACACCCATTGACAGACTTACTCACATACTCATACACCCACTCACAGATCCATTCAGGCACTCATGCACCCACTCATAGACCCACTCATAGACTCACAGACCCACTCAGACACTCATGCACCCACTCACAGACCCACTCAGAGATTTTATTTATTTATTTAGAGAGTTTTATATAGCGCTAGCCAGACCCGAAGGTATCGGAGCGCTTTACAACATTGTATCAGAATGTCAAGTGACAATAATAGAACATATTGATTTGTGACGAGTACAGTTTAGACATAAAGAGTAACAAATAAACACATTGAGTTCTTGACGAATCCAGTTCGGGGAGGGGGACAAAGGAATGAGACAAAGGTTAGGTGACGTATAGGTTCTCTTAACAAAGTGATTGTGTGCTGCCCGGCGAGATACAATGTAGAGCGTCAGCTATCCATTCGGGAGAGATCGGTTGAGAAAAAGGTCTTTGAGCTGGCTTTTGAATTTTGGAAAGGAGGGGTTAGTCCTGTTATGGACTGGGATGGAGTTCCAAATTTTGGGCGCATTTCTAGAGAAGGAGCGTGATAGGGCTTTTTGTTTGCGAGTTTTTGGAGGAATGAGAAGTAGAGCGTTAGTACTCTTGAGGTTCCTCGTCTGACCGGCTTTGTTAAGTTTAGAGGCCATGTATGCGGGTTTACCGGTATGCAGGGCTTTGTGTGTGAGACAGGCTGTTCTGAAGCTGGCGCGCATTTCTGTTGGGATCCATTTTAGCTCTCTGAGAGCAGGAGAGATGTGATCATATTTTTTTATTCCAGTGACCATCCTGGCTGCTGCATTTAGAGTTGTTCTGAGGGGAGCTAGGTGGGATTTTGCTGTGCCTGTGAGGGTTGCGTTCCCGTAGTCTAATCTAGATAGTACCAGGGATTGAGTCGCTTGTTTTAGGTCATTGGGAGGGATGAATGGTTTTATTTTGTTGAGCAGTTTTAGGTTAATAAAAGCGCTCTTAGCGGTGTTCTTGATGTGTTTGACCATGTCTAAGTTTGGGTCCAGAGTGATTCCCAGTGATTTTACAGAGTCTGCCGGGGTGAGACTGCAATTGAGAGCGTCAATGGTTTTTAACCATTCTGTGACTTGGGGGGTCTGGTCTTTGTTGGCTATGATGAGGATTTCCGTCTTGTCTTGGTTGAGTTTCAGGTGGTTGAGGGATAGCCAGTGTTGGATTTCTTTTAGGGTGATGTTTAGTCTCTGTATGTCGTCAATGGAGGAAGTTTCTAGGTAGATCTGGGTGTCGTCCGCATATAGGTGGAAGGGGATGTTAGCTTTTTTGAGTATCACGGAGAGGGGCTCCAAGTAAATGTTGAATAGTGATGGAGAGAGAACTGAGCCTTGCGGGACGCCGCTGTTTACGGGGCGTAAGTCTGACGTGCAGTTTTAAATTTTTATTCTTTGGGTGCGGTTCTCCACTCAGACACTTGCACACCCACTTGTAAACCCATTCAGAGACTCATGCACACTTACACTGATCTACTCAGACACTCATGCTCTCACTCACAGACCAACTCAGATACTCATGTTCCCATTCACAAACCAAGTAAGGGAATCATGCACCCACTCACAGACCCATTCAGACACTCACTCATCCACTCACAGACTCACTCTGAGACTCACAACCACTCACAGCCCCACTCAGACACTCACGCACCCACTCACTCACTCACTCAGAAACTCATCCATCCACTCACAAACCCTCTCAGACACTCATGCACCCACTTACAGACCCACTCAGAGACACATGCACTAACTCACAGACCCACTCACTCATGCACCCACTCACAGACCCCCTCAAATACATACACACACCCAGTCACAGACTCACTCAGACACTCACGCACCCACTCACACAGCCATGTACACATCCATGCAGCCATTCAACACACTCAATCACATACCCATACAGCTACTCACATACCCACAAAACCACTCACACACCCACTAAGAGACCCATACAGCCACTCACACACCTACTTACCTAGCTATACAGCCACTCACACACCCACTCTCAAAGGTGAAATTCACTGAAAAAAACAAAGGTTACAGGGACATTACATTTAGGAAATAGAATTAAAAATCCTTAGAAATTCACAGAAAAAAATAGGTTACAGGAACATTATAGTTAGGCTCAGATGTCACTCGTACAAAACCAGTGAAATTCAGCAGTTATAGTTACCTGAGCTAAATATAACTTAAGCTCCAGCAATGCACTTCTTATGACCTCACGTATTACATCACTCATGACATGGTCATTGACATCACTGATGGATTCACTCATGACATCTCAAATTACTTCAATGATGACATCACTGATGATATCATTAAAAAAAACACTCACCCCCCACACAACCTCTTACACACCTACTGACACACCTATACAACCACACACATACCCACTCACTCATCTATGGAGCCACTCACACACCCACTCAGTCACACAATCAGCCACACACTTATCCATACACCTACTCACACAGTCACTCACTTACCCATACAGTCACTCACATAGCCACTCACTCCTCCATACAGCCACTCATACACTCACTCAATCACTAATCTAGCTACTCACACACCCAGTCACTCACCCATACAGCCTCTCATCTGAGCCACTCACACACCCATACAACCACTTACTTACCCATTCACATATCCATACAAGCACTTGCATGTCTACTCACTCACCTATACAGCCACTCATATTGTCATTCTCTAATACAGCCACTCCCACACCAACTCAGATAACCAAACAGCTACTCATTCACCGATACAACCACTCACAAATCAAGTCACTCACCCATACAGCCACTCACACAGCCACTCACCAATACAGCTACTCACAGCCACTCATTCACCCATACAGTTACTCACACACCCACTCATTCACCCGTACAACCACTCACACACCCAAACAGTCACTCACAATCACACATGGATACACACTGTCACACAGCTACTTACATAATATATGTTAGAAATAGTTTCACTCATTAGTAGTACACAAAGTATACTAATTTAACTTTTGAAGTACCTTAGTATATATATTTAATACTCTTAAGCTTCTATAAAACGCTCACAATCACTGGATGATGTCATCAGTGATGTCATTTGAGGGGCCGTGGCCAGCAGCCGATGGGAACGGACGCGAGCTGAGGAGCTCCGACCGCCGCTCCCCCTGTAATTAGTTATCCTGTTTCCCGGACGCAGCAGGGAGCGCAGATTCGCAGACCGGAGGGTACCCGGCAATAAGTGCGAGCAGCGGCGAGCTCCGCAGTGCCTGAAACGACGGTAAAGGCACTGAAATTGGAGCCGGAGGGCTGGACGGCGACAACAACAAGATGGCGCCTGCGCCGCGAGTGGCATTGAATACTCACCGCGGTTCACCGATGGGGAGGCGGTGACCGACAGTGAAACCCATCCCGTTCAGCAGAGGGCCCTGGAGTGAGGCGGATGCGCTGGGGGAGCCGAAGACCACAGCAGTACTGATGGAGGTCCTGCAAAGAGGCGAGTGTGGATCGGCGGGAGCGGCGGCAAGATGGCGCCCGCACCACAGAAGGACCTAAATGGCGGCCAGGGCGAGGAGATGAACTTCGGTGGCGGGGCATACCTGGTGTACTGAAGGGGCCCAGCGTGGTGAGTGACTGAGGACCGGGGAGAGCAGTGACATCCGAACAGGGCCTGCATGACTGGGAGAAAATCCCTTGCGCGCTGCAGCTGCAATCGGACAAGCCCTGGGGAGAAGAAGCAGGAGGGCACCTGCGCAGGTGAGGGTTCAGCGCAACTTGCACGGACCAACAGAGAGGGGACGGAGCCTGCTGGGGAAGACCGCCCTACACCCCGAGGGAGCGCGGAACAGCACATTGGTACGAAGGAGCCCCGGAAATGCGAGGCACTGATGCGGTTCAGATGTAGCCTTCAAGGGCTGTAACGGACATATTCTGGTGGGAAAGTGTAGGCAGCGCGAGAGTGTCGACCCTACAAAGAAGCACATAGGGCCGCGGCTCGCTGAGCTACATGACATAAGCCGTAACAGCAACAGGGCCTGGGAACGCAGAGGGGCACGGCCCAAATCCAGAGCAGATAACTTGCGGCAATGTACATGACAGCACGGTGAAAGGAGGGCCCACTGGGTGAGAGTGTGGCGGATGACTGCCCAGGACGCACCCAAACACAAGAATCGACAGGGGAGTGCGTCATCCTCGGAAAGGAGATTGTGGTCCCCTGCAACACTGCAAGAGCACTGAACAACACCAGCTCAAGTGGTGCAATACAACCTGGGAAAGGAGCGTCCTCCAGTCACCCAGGAAAACTACGCATACCAAGCAGGTCACTGGGCCTGCCGCTGGGCCTTTCCCGTGGACAGGCACTCCTAGGAGGTGGCAACCCTGACCACGGGTTGCGGAGCCGACTCTGCGTGCTTCACAGGGAGACTGAAGTGGAGCCTGGGGAGCAGACAAATTGCCATAAGATTGCTGAGGCCATGGAGAAACTGAGGACCTGGGAAGCTCCAAATTACGCCAAGACCGGTGTGCACCAGCGACAGAACATAACAGATTTTCGGGCTTCAGAGCTGCCTGGGTGCAAAGGGGAGAAACAAGTGCTTGCTTAAAACAATGGGGAGAACCCAAAAGAAAAGAGGATTTAGTGTCCTCAGTCTGGATGCCCCCGGGGTCCAGACAGACGATGAGGAAGAGGTGGTGGAAGCGAGTAAGGACTCTACCCCCCGGAAACCGATGCTGTCGGACATCATGCAGGCGATCACGGCCTCCAGAGAAGCCCTGGAGGGGAAAATTGACACGATAGGCATGGATCTGAGCCTCTTAAAAGATGACCACCGGAAGCTCAAAGAAAGGGTGCTAACCACTGAGAAGGAATTGGGGGGCCTCCCAGTGCAGGGGTCCGAGATAAAGACGACGCTCTCAGAGCTGGAAAAGAAAGTCAAAGTGCTGGAAGTCAGGGCCGAAGATAGCGAGGGCAGATCCCAAAGAAACAACATTCGACTGATCGGAGTGCCCGAAAAAACTGAAGGCGTGAATATGGTTCGCTTTCTGGAAGAATGGCTGCAAACAGATGTAGCCACATAGGGGTTGTCCCCTTTCTATGCTCTGGAAAGAGCCCACAGAGTGCCAGCACGCCCGCCTAGGCCTGGGGCCCCTCCTCGACCGATAGTGGTGCGCCTGTTGCATTCCAGGGACAGAGACCACATCCTGCAGCAGGCCAGCCAACAGCGAGGACTAAAAATTGACAATAGTACAGTTATGATCTTTCCAGACTTCACCAGGGAAGTCCAACGCAACAGAGCATCCTTCTTAGCTGTTAAAAAGAAGCTTCGCCAGTTGCAACTACCGTACGCAATGCTATTCCCTGCGCGACTCAGGGTAGCAGATCCTGAGGGGCCCAGATTCTTCAACACACCTCAAGAGGCCTGGGATTTGCTGGACGTGCGACGGCCTCCTGCGCGGCGGGACTCTCCAGTTGACTCGCCTCAGCGCAGCCCTTGCAGTAATAAATCAGGGCCCAGACCCCCATCTCCCAGGGAGCTCAGTCTTGAGAGGATTAGAGTATTACTGGAGGTAGCAAGACATAGCCACAATGATCTCAGCCCCACATCAAGTAAAAGCGGAAGGGATGCAGAAAGATCAGAAGGCTCGCAGGCCCCCAGTGACCATGATACCTCAGAAACGGAACTACCAAACGTCACTCCTCAAACGGCGGATGATATTGTTTGAGAACTGGCACCTGTCCTTCCAGGCGACCAATTCCAGGGGCGCGCTGTGAGTACCACTTGAAGAGGAGCACAATGGTCCCTGCTGGGAGCGGACTGATAGCAAGAGACTTCAGATTGATGCTCTGGGTCGAACTGATTGGTACAGGTATTGGGGGGGGGCGGCGGGTTGGGGATTAGGGCCAAAACCGCCGGCTGATCACCCCTTTCACCATTAGTGGATGTTAATGCACTTGGTTAAAGTTTGGATGGGGACTAGTTCACCGGTACCTGTCCTGGGGAGGGGGAGTTGGGGGTTCTATTTGGTTCACAGCAGGGTAGGGTGGGGCAGGCGTGTCACTAGGGCGGGTTTTAACGGGGAACAGGTTTCACTACTACAATGGGACCCTCACTAGATGTAAAATGTATTTCGTGGAATGTCAGAGGGATGTACACAATGATACAGCGGCATAAGATACATTCATACTTGGTCCGCAGAGGGGTCCAGATTGCACTACTCCAAGAGACCCACATCATGGCGAAGGAGGGAGGGGTGGTGCAACGTTGGTGGCGGGGGCAGGTGTTCTACACCAATTTCTCGGCGTTTGCACGAGGGGTTCTGATCTAGGTGAGGTAGGGAGTACCCTTTCAATGTACAAAACAAATCATAGACCCAGATGGCAGGTATGTGATAGTCTCTGGGAGACTAGATGGTAGAGATATAGTTCTGGGAAGTATTTATGCACCCAATTTGGACCAATCTAATTTTTTCTCACATCTATCTAGGAAACTGGCTTCCGTACTCACGGGATCAGTTTTATTGGGGGGTGACTTTAACTGCGTGCCGGATATGGCCCTTGACTGATCTCATCCTCCGCTCCCTAATGCGCCCGCACATAAAGTAGCAGAAATAAGGTGAAATTGGCAGCAGAAGTGGGGGTTAATAGACTCTTGGAGAGCCCAGCACCCCGGAAAGAGGGATTACTCCTTCTTCTCGGCGGTGCACGAGCTACATGTGAGATTAGATGCCATTTTGTGCTCCCCTGATGTGCATCAGGGAGTACGCAGCAGTGAATACCTCACTCGGACGATATCTGACCACAACCCAGAGCTGGTCCCAAGCGAGGTCCAGAATACCCACATGGCGTCTGAGGCCGGAAGTTCTGGAAGACCAGGTGTTCCATGATACGATAGGTACGGCTATCGACCAATATTTTCACGACAACGCTAACACAGCCACAAACGCACTGGTAGAGTGGGACGCGTTTAAAACGGTCATCAGAGGGCGCTGTATATCATCAATGATGGGAACTCGGAAGGTGCTCCTCCAAGACGTACAAAGAGCAGACCAACGTCTAAGGGAACTGGAGCAAGAGAGGCCAGAGAACGTGGACAAGCAGGGTGAACTGCTGGAGGCTAGGGAAGCAGTGGCAGTGCAGGTGGAACACCTGCGCTGCTATGACCACAAAAAATACTTGACGCGGGCCCACTCAGAGGGGGATAAATCGGGAGCCCTGCTGGCCTGCTTGGCTAATTTAGCTAGGAGAGGTACGACTATGGTGGAGCTTAGGGACCAAGAGGACGCAGCGAGATATGATCAACAAGGCATAAATTACCTGTTCCTAGAATACTACACTGAGTTGTATAGGAGCAGGGTGGCCCTTGCAG
Source organism: Calotriton arnoldi (assembly GCA_963921515.1). Taxonomy (NCBI): domain Eukaryota; kingdom Metazoa; phylum Chordata; class Amphibia; order Caudata; family Salamandridae; genus Calotriton; species Calotriton arnoldi. The sequence continues at coordinate 258,513 of CAWUFW010002525.1, forward strand.
AGGAGGACTTGGACAGGTTCCTGAGAGATGTGGAACTACCAGCTCTGGATGAAGAGCTCGCAGATACACTGGGGCGAGATGTGGAAATTGGGGAAGTGAGAGGGGCCATTATGACTATGGCCAGAAACAAAACTCCTGGAACAGATGGCCTACCAATTGAATTTTATCTAAAATATATGGATCTATTGGCCCCCAGATTGGTACAGCTATACAATGAGGCCAAGCAATTGGGTCATCTGCCTGTCTCAACCAGAGAGGCGATTATCATACCTTTGCTAAAACCGGGGAAACCACCGTGGGACAAAGTGGCATACCACCCGCTTTTAATGCTCAATCTAGACTACAAATCTTGTGTCGTATTCTAGCCACCCAGTTACTCCCTCATATGACAACACTGATCCATAAAGACCAGGCAGGGTTTATTCCCACCAGAAACACAGCGCTTAATGTCAGACGACTTCTGCGTGTGCTGGGGGCAGACACCTATGAGAAGGAACGGGCGTCGATTTTTGCGGTGGACATAGAAAAGACATTTGATAGCCTAGAGTGGCCATATCTGCTCCATGTGATGAGGAGGTTTGGGCTGGGAGACCAGTTTGTGGGCTGGACTGCTCTCTTATACTCTGGCTCCACGGCTCGAGTAAAAACAGGTGGGCTAATTTCTGATACCTGTAAAGTGGGGAGAGGAACAAGGCAGGGGTGCCCCCTTTCACCCCTTCTGTTCACCCTGGCGATAGAACCGCTAGCCGTTCGAGGTAGAACAGGGCAACACTATCAGGGCCTGAGAGTTGACGGACAGATGCATTACATTGCGTTGTACGCAGATGACCTTCTAATGTTTATGGCGGACTCGGGGGAGGCGCTTCACGGCGCGAAGGCTTTACTCCAAACCCTGGGTGAAGTGGCGGGGTTGAAAGTGAACTGGGCAAAATCTTGTTTATTCCCGATGAAAAACGGCAGAATAGGCCCACAGGAAACTGAGGAAGTGCGATGGGAAGATAGATGTCTAACATACCTGGGCGCCCAAATTTATCATGCCCCGAGAGATCTCCTGGAGGGCAATATAGGAAGAGCCATAAGAGGAACAAAAAACAACTTCGAGTTCTGGGGCAGCTTGCCACTCTCAGTAGCCGGCAGAGTGGCCCTACTTAGAATGGTGACCCTGCCGAGACAATTATATTTCTTTGGAACTCTGCCAATTTGGATACCGCCACGCTACTTCGCCCAACTCCGATCAATGATCACAGGTTTTTATGGGGGTCAGGTAGGCGGAGAGTGGCACTTAACATCCTCATGAGGCCGAGAACGGAGGGGGGCTGGGCGGTCCCAGATTTTGAAGCTTATTACCTCGCAGCACACTTACAATGGCTCACAAAATGGGTGGCAGGTCGGTTGCGGGAAACGGAGGAAGGGGGCGACGAATTGGTGACCCTGAGGCTGCTATCCCAACTCACTTTAAGGCTCCTGATCCGGAGTCAGGTCCTTCCCCTGGAGTTAACTACAGCTAGGTACTGCTGGAACAGATATCTGCGGAGAGCCAAAGTTAGGAGCCCCTATGCCCCAGAAATCCCATTACATGTGCAAAGCCTTACCGCATGGAGGTAGCTGGCAGAGAATGATGGATTGGGCGGACCAAGGGTTGGCTACAATGGGAAACTTGTATGAGGAAGGGGCCATGATCCCATTTGATGACCTGCGGGACCGATACGACTTACCCAGGGGGGACGTTCTTATTGCACTCCGCTCTCACTGCGGCCATACGAAAGCACTGGGGACAGGGACTTACTGAACCACCAACGTCGTTGGGATGCCAATATGTGGTGATGGCGGCAGGTACATTTAAGGCGGTCACCTGTTTGTACAGACGCATCAGGCGGGAAGCCTTACCTCCCCTATTGGAGTTGCGCCTAAAGTGGGAAGTAGACCTGGGAGAGGATATCCCAGAGAAAACCTGGGGTGAGTTGGTGGAGAGGGCTTGGAAAGGCACCAGAAATGCTAGATACCAACTGGTACACTTCTACATATTACATAGGGCATACCTCACCCCGGAGAAAATTAATAAGTACTTCGCGGGTCACTCGCCGGCTTGCCCCAGGTGTTACAAAGAAAATGCGGACTTCAAACACATGTTCTGGGATTGCCCCATTTTGGGTGGTTACTGGGAGGGAGTGAGTGCGATACTGGCAGACGTTACTGACAGGGGAATTGAGGCATCCTTCAAATACTGTTTGTTGCACTGGTTCCCACACACGTCCAAAAATAAAGTACGAGCAAATTTCTAGATATGGGCTTACTCCTAGCCAAAAGGGACATTACAATGCACTGGAAAGCGAGACAGGGCCCAAGCATAGGCAGATGGAAGAAGGAACTTATTAAGTGGGCAGAATGTGAGGGAATAATCCGGCTGCAAATAGCAAAACGGACGGGGAGTGAAAGGGCTCTAGATACAGCAAGAGCGTGGGAAGCTTTAGTTATGGCACTCAAGACCCCAGAAGCCGATGGGGAGGAAGAACCACTGGAAGAGCCCCTAGCAGGAATAGGTTAGACTACAGACACTTGAGCTGAACGGTATGGCCCCAGGGAGGTGGACATCAGAAACAGTGCTATGCTGACCTCACTGGTTGGAGGATACTGTAGTGCTACCTCTGACCTAATGAGCATCCTAAATTTGGAGTTGTAGGGTATTGCAAAACAGGGACATGCCTGCGGGAGGGGGGGGAAGGATCGTTGGGGGTAGGGTGTTTAATATCCAGAACAAGGACACATGCAGCAGGACCAGAATTGAACGCCAATGGACATGCGCCCAGGGGGGTGGGCAGGGAGGAGTGAGAAACTGTGTGAATAGTAGAGATCTCTATACCACTGTACCTACTATTATATCAGCTGTATATCGACTTGATAAATCACACTCCTGGTCAATGAAGCATAAAATGTATGGATGGCAACAGCAATGCTATGTCAAACCCAATAAAGTTTGTTTTAAAAAAAAAATCTGTGATGTCATTTGAGATGTGATCAGTGATGTCATCAGTAATGTCACTGACCATGTCATGAGTGGTGTAATATGTGAGGTCATAAGCAGTGCATTGTGGAGGAGTAAGTTATGGTTAGCTCAGGTAACTATGGCTGCTGAATTTCACTGGTTTTGTACAAGTGAAATCTGAGCCTAACTATAACGTCCCTGCAACCTTTGGTATTTTAGTGAATATATTTAGTGAGTATATTTATATATATATAACCTACTGGTGGTCACCAGTAGGTAGATATAGTTAGGACCTAGTTTCCATAGAAAAAGTGTTTTTTGACTCAGCTATATCTTCGGCGGCGTTTGATGAATCTTCACAAAACTTTCCAAAAAAGTAAGTTCTGTTGTGCATGGGAAGTTTCAGGGTGATCCATTAAGCGGGGGCCAAGAAAAAGGTGTTAAAAAAAAGTTCAATTCCCATTTTAATTCCCACAGGAACACATTGTTGAACCTACAGCCCGAACCGCTGGATGGAATTGCACCAAATTTGGCAGAAAGGTAGATGTTGTTATGCAGATTGTGCTTTTTGCTATTTGGTGCGAATCCGTTCAGTAGATGTTGAGAAATGTAAGAAGAAAAAGTTAGTGATATCTCTGGCCGCGGATATTTCACAAAAAAAGACATGCTTGTGGAGGGAAATGCACAGCTCTGACTGGCTACCAACACTACAACCAGGAAGTGTTGGCAGCCATCTTGGGACTCGGCTTCCCTGAGTCAAAAGGAAAAAAAGTGAAAATAAAGAAAAGGGGGCAGGGTAGGATTACCCTGACTCCCAAGCCATGGTCCTGGGGTCCCCATGGTACCCCACCACAGCATAAAAGCATGTTTTTAAAAACATTTGCTGTGAAATCATGATATTCGTGAATTTGTGGCAAAAAATAAACAAAAAAGCAAGCATGGACTCCTGCGCTTGCTTTTAAATAACCCCCAGGTGGGCCAGGTACCGGGGGCATATAAAAAATATAGGAGGGGGCACATGGGGCCCCCCTCCAAGGGCTTATCAAAATTTTTATTATGTATGCGGGCAGGCAGCCCCGGGGACTGCTACCTCCCTGGGGTTAATTACAATAATATGGGGGGCCTCCTGGACCCCTTGCCCCTGGGACAACCATCTCCCTGGCGCTTTTTATATTTGACTTGGAGGAACCTCACAGACACCCCCCAGCCCCAGGGACCACCACCTCCTCGGGCCAAACTCCAAAAGGGGAGGGGAGCCACGTGGCCCCTCCTCCTGTGTGGTTCTCAGCCACGGAGACTGCCACATCCCTGGGGTAGGCCCTAAAAGAAGAAAGGAGGGCAGCTACATGGCCCCCCTCCCAGAGGGGTACATGGGTCTGGGGACTGCCACCTCTCAGGGCCGGCTCCAGCAAAGTGCATGTTAGCAGCTCCCTATGTGTAAAAGCAATGCCAGCTCCCGCAGCAGGTGAAGAGCCAGCAGGGACTATGGGGGCCTTCAGGCTACCCCCGGACCCCAACATGAGAAACTGGGTGCCCTAGGTGGGACCATGGCACCCAGTTCTGAGGGCAGGCCCAGGGGGTTGGGGTCCCCAGGGCCAAAATTAGGCCGGGAGGGGGGCCTGCATGGCCCCCTCCCTTTAATTAAAAATGTTTAAAAGGCCAGGTCCCAGGGGATGGGATCCCCGGGGCCGCGAGGCCCACCTCCCCATTTCATAAAAGACTGGCCCCAAGTGATGGGGTCCCTAGGACCAAAATCGGACCAGGGAAGGGGGGCTCCACAGCCCCCTTCCCTAAAGAAAGAAAAAAAGCCAAGCAACTTGCTGGAGGCCAGGCCACACCCCCTTTCTCCACCACTCTGCATACGCGCCGCCTGGGGTGCTACCGATTTGGGGATGAAGTCTCCTTGGCTGCTGAGGGACCTCAGGGGCCAACAAGACCTCCAGTTAGCCCAACACAGTTGGATTGCTGAGAGGTGGCCGGAGCTCACGCCCCCTTTCATCACCATTCCGGAAACACGCCTCTTGGTGCCCTACTGGTAGGAGGATGAGGTCCCCTTGCTTCCTGAAGGCCTCAGGACTAAAGTGGACTTCATCCCCAAGCAGCAGTGTGCCAGAAGGTGCATTTGCAGAGCGGTGGAGAAAGGGGGCGTGGCCTCTGACGACCTCTCAGCAATCCAGCTGTGTGGGACTTACTGGAAGCAACAGGAGAGGTAGTTGGCTGCCAAGGACGTCCTCAGCAGCCAAAGGGACTTTATCCCCCAACTAGTAGTGCGCCAGGAGGTATATTTGCAGAGTGATAGAGAAAGGGGGTGGGCCCACGAAGACCCTTCAGCAATCCCGCAGTGTGGGACTTACTGAAGGTAACAGGAGGGGTTGTTGGCCCACAAGGACGTCCTTAGGGGCCAACAACTCCCCCTGTTACCTCCAGTAAGTCCCACACAGCGCAATTGCTTAGAGGTTGGGGTATGAAGTCCCCTTGGCTGCTGAGGGTCCTTGGGGGCCAAGAACCTCTATTGTTGCCACCGGTAATCCCCCACAGCGGCATTTCTGAGACCTCATCAGAGGCCTCACTCCCTTTCTCAACCACTCTACAAACACGCCTCCTGGTGCACTACTGGTTGGGGGATGAAGTCCCCTTGGCTGTTGAGGGTTGTTGGGGGCCTCTTTCTGCTCATTTCTGACCTCTATTTTGCCTCTTTAGGCTCATTTCTGATCTCTATTTTGCTTTTTTCTACTCGTTCTGAAATTTATTTTGCCTCTTTCTGCTCATTTGTGAGCTTTATTTTGCCTCTTTCTGCTCATTTCTGACCTTTATTTTGCCTCTTTCTGCTTGTTTCTGATCTCTATTTTGCTTCTTTCTGCTCATTTCTGACCTTTATTCTACCTCTTTCTGCTTGTTACTGACCTTTATTTTACTTCTTTATCCTCTTTTCCTGCCAGGACCGCAGGGGGAGCCTCAAGGCCCCACGGTTCCTGCTGGCTCCCCTCCTCCTGCGAGAGCCAGCATTGCTCCTGCACGGAGGGAGCTGCTGAAATAGTTTGTCTATTTCCCTGCCCGCTGTGAAACAGATGCAGGAGCCTAAGGATTAGCCTGGTTTCAGGATTTAAACACCCGATTTACAGACTTTGTCCTTGGGAAATCCTGGTAGCTCTTTAAAGGTTGACGGACCTTTTCCACCGTAAGGGGAATTGGAGCCAGAACAAATATGCCACTATACATATATCATCGACATTTAGGATTTTAAATGTTCAGTCAATGATGAGAGTTTGGAAAGGTTTCAACACCTTTATTTAATTTTAAAGGATTAGTATGGTCATTGTCATCTTTATTCAGATTAGTCAGGTTACAGAAATATCGATAAAAAGATTGATTAGTGACAGCTTAAATCAATGCATAGTGTTCCATGAAGGAAAAACATCATTAAACTATTTAAGGAACCTAACATACTCTAAATAGAACCCATAAAGAGTTCTTCACGGAAACAAGTAAAAGTGAGGATAAGAAGAACGTCACATAAAGAGCCATTCTGGAAACTCAGCCAAGTTCCCTAAAGCTGCAGTGTCAACCATAAAAAATAGTGATCTCTGCAATAGCATTAAACAGTAAAAGATCATTAGATAGAAGGAAATTAAGTCACCTTTAGAAGTAGCTGTCGGCAACAAAGCAAAGAAGCAACTCTCCAGGAGAAGAGTTGCAGGCTAGGGTGATGGATCTCTCTGTAATGAAAATGCTAAAGAACAAGGAAAAAGGGCAAGGCATTCGTCCCCCTTCTTCTAGGTAGGAACATTTGTTAATATAAATTCAGACAATAATGTGTCAAACACATTAGGCGTTACTCCTCCTGGAGCAATGAAAACCGCTCATCCAATGGTGTCGTCAACTTCCAATGCTTCTTCTCTCGAATCCCACCGTAAACATTCAAGTCGATATAGTGTTAAACAATATTTCAGGTTTTTGTTACATGGAGGAAGCTTCTCATTTGAACTTTCTTACCTAAGCTAAAAGATGCGCTAGGAGTTCAGTGTGAAGACAAAAGCTAGTCAGAGATGCGGAGGCAAACTAGAAATGATGAAGCATGCATAACATTTCCAAATCATTATTTATTATAACAGTAACAGCAAGTCTCATTGTATTAAGGTAAATGACTTAACATGGGGTGATGAAACTAAATGAAACACAAGTTTGAAGTCAGCACATTCTTACGCAAGTTGCTGGTGCTAGGCTAATGTTCTAAATAAACGTCTATCAAGCCATGAGCAAGAGTCATGAGAAAAGGCTTTTAGTTCTAACTAAAAATGCACATTCAGGAATAATTTCTTAGTACAAAAAGTTTTTTAACTTCATTATTTCATAAGGATTTTGTAAACACACTTCGTTCTACATATGAACGATTAACATATATATTTTTGCATCATTATTAAGAATTCTTCTTGTTCTATGTAATGGGGACAATTTTCCTATGTGTCATTTTCTATGTGAAATCATTTCTGCAGCAGTTTAAACATATTCTAAAATGCAATGTAATACAGTCTGCAAGTTGAATTTTAATTTTTGAACTAATTTCCTTCAATTACCTCCCTTTCTATGATTTTAATCATCTCACGATTTGGATTCACATTCAAATTCAAGTCTAGAAAGAACTTTCGTCTTCAGATGTGTCTCTTCTTTTTCTTTTAATTCTCCTGTGATGTTGGAGTGATTTTAAGTAGTCATCATTCATTATTCCCCGTAATCCCATGTCCTTTTCATATCGCCTTCTTTGAAATGTTTCCTGTCTTTTGCGCATGAAATATTTACAGCTCAGAAATAGGACATAAAGGAATAATAAGCAAAGTCCTATTATTAATATTGGCATTGGTATTGCTTTCAGTATACCCTTTCCAGCTGTTGAAAATCAATTTCCAATTGTGCTCAATCCTTTCCCAAAATTCTCATACAAACTTGGTGTTTCCAATTCATAAACTTCTGGTTCTAAACCTCATTTGTTCCTCACTAAACGTTCTATTTGCTTACTCTCATCCGGTATGAACGCACAGCAGTGAGTTAGTTTCAGTATGTGATAGACTCCTCCTTTTTAGCGAGTAGGATGTCTAAAGAAAGATGGTCTTGCAAAACCATGGACCTTATAGCAATCAGTTTGGTGTTAATTAATGGTAAAGCTCCTGATGTGCTTGTCGCCATTGTATTGACTGCAGTAACTAGCCTCCTGATCTTTTCATCATTCTTTTCATCATGCTCCGAATATGTCTCCTACCAAAGAAATTCATGTCTCCATGTTGCGTTTCTGCCTACGTGATGGTTCTAAAGTTAATGCTTCTATACTTGTAACATGGTATATTTTCAGAATCAGTATGCCTAAATAACACGTTTCTTCCCATTTGGCAGGCTACAAGAAATAAGCATTCTGTCCACAAATGTAGTACATCCCTGGTATCGCATTTTTGTTTCCTTCTAAAATTTGCCATGACCCTCCCATTAATTCAAACGTGTGTTCACAACTATTAATTCCTTCATGTCTGGTTCTCTTTTGTGTCCTTCTTTTATAAAAGATTATTTTTTCCTTCTGTCAGCTGTCTAGTTTGAGTTTTAGATAAGCAATTTTCTTTATGAATTCATTTTCTTCTTTCTTCCATACATTCTCTAAGACGTCTCCCTTGCTGTCTGTTGCTTTTGTCATGTTCATGTATCTCTCTTCTAAAGCCATAATGTAAGCTTTCTCTGCGGGCCACATTAAGCACGTTAAATTGCTTTTGTAAGCCTTTACACTATCTATAAGTAAGTGTGGAAAGAAGTAATACCAAGGAGTATCCATCATTTTTGCTTGCGGATGTAAATTCATGCTTTCTATTAAAAGCACTCTCAATAGCACTAAATCTTAGTTAGAATAAAAGTATTTGAAGTGTACTCGCCTATATACTAGCGAAAGCAAAATACTACAAGAAATTGCATAAGACAAAGGGATGTGATAATAGGTGACTTCCTCAGAAACAGAAGTCGGCAAGTGTGCACAAACATAGCAATCCTTAATATCCAAGGCATTAGTGTATTCTTGCACTAGTCTAGAGTATACATCAGTAGAGTAATCATCCTTCTTATAACTCACAAATGTTTTAGTAAAAATGCTATGTCTAAAATTGTGTGTATGTACATTAGTGACGTTGGCACTAGGGGGCTCTGAATCAGGGGCTTGGAAAACTCCAACTAATACTATTGTGATCATGATAACTGTTATTACGAAAACAATACACATGACACATTTATACTTCTTTCTGATACAACACATTGTTCTGAGTCAGTAATTACTGTAGAGGGTTAGAAAGCAAAAAGAATTTTCTTTGATTTTCTTTTCAGTTCTTTTTTGTCATTGCAGTTCCCTAATAGACAATCGTTAACCCTACTCCATGTTCTTCTAAAAGGGTATCCCTATTCTGTAACTTTCTTCTCGGTCCTAGGTTAATCTTCTGCAAAACAAATAACTAAAACAACAAACATCTAATGGGCACATTTCATAGCTGTTCTTCTTTTAACTTTAAGTTCGCTTTGGCCTTTCAATGGATTTTGCAAATAACAATGTCTCTATTATTTCAAGGAGGTATTAACAGTTCAGGGTTCACATTGCACAGATCTTCCAAAGTCACATTCAGTGCTGCATTTACATAGTAAGACCATTCAGGTGCAGAATATCTTCGGCAAGGTTCTCGAGTTCTCCTGGATCCCCTTAAAACTCAATGATTAGGGTCAAGGGAGTCTTTGTCTTCTGCCTCACTCCCCTCAGGCACTGTTTCTGGAATTTGTGCTACTGATGAGCTTCTCTTTAGCCTTCATTTTTCAGGACTCCTTCGCCACTCTGTTTGACGACGTATTCTTTTTGTTCCAGAGCTTGTTCCTTCACCGGGACCTGTTCTTCTCCTTGTTCGATTTCACAGATGCTTTTAGTATGCGATTCAATCTCTGCTACATTTCCATCTGAGACCTCAATGTCATTTTGTGTTATTTCAGGCACTGGCACTTCTCTTTCAATTTGCTGATCTTCACCCCTTACTTCTCCTTGCACTTCTTCTTGCACTTCTTCTGGTCCTGCAGGTCTAGGTGGTCTCTTGACTGGTGTTGCAACCAATAGGTCCCTTCTCGCCGGATCATAGACCAAAGACACTTCATCTGGATTACACACTCTCTTGGTGTGTGAGGCTTGTATCCAGTGTGGGTTTCCAGCACATTTAACAGCAGAGTTCATCATCAGTATGATTTGGAAGGGGCCTTTCCCTCTGCGTGACTAACTGTACAAGTGATTGATTAGGTGTCTCAGTGAATGGTGAGTGACTGGTTGTGTGAATGTCTGTATCTGTTTGTCAGTTGGTGTCTAAGTTGCTGTATGGGTGTGTGAGTGGGTATGTGAGTTTCTCTATGGGTGGGTGATTTGTTCTCTGAGTAACTCTATGGGTGTCTGAGTATCTGTGTGGGTGGGTGAGGGTGTGTGTGACTGCCTGTATTGATGAGTGAGTGGGTGAGTCAGTGGGTATAGGGGTTAGTGAGTCCATGTGTGAGGGCCTGTAGGGGTAAGTAAATCTGTGTATGGCTGTGTCGGTGAGTGAGTGCATGTGTCAGTGGTATATGGGTGAGTAACTGGGCATGTGAAAGGCAGTATAGGAGAGTGATGGGGTATGTGGGTGACTCTATGGGTAATTGAGTGAATGTGAGAGTGGCTCTATGGGTGAGTGTGTGCTTGTGTCAGTGACCGTATAGGTGAGTGAGTACGTGTTAGTATCTGTATGAGTAAGTGAGTCAGTGTGTGTGTAACTGTATGGGTGAGTAAGTGGCTGTGTGATTGACTGTATGGGTGAGTGAGTAGGTATGTGAGTAGCTCTTTGGGTGACTGACTCAGTGTGTGAGTAGCTGTATGGGTGTATGAGTGGATATGTCAGTGACTGTATTAGTGAGTGTGTGGGTATATGAGTGGCTGTATGGGTGAGTGAGTTGATGTGTGTGTTGATCTATGAATCTGTGAGTGGCTGTGTAAGTACTGGTATGGGTGTGTGAATGGGTTTGAGAATGAAAGTGTGGAAGTGGAAGTGGGTGTTTGAAAGGTTATATGGAGTGTGAGTGTATGCGTCAGAGATTTTGTGGATGATGTCATCAGTGATGTCATTTAAAAGCTCTGTGAGCCATGGGGCCAGTTCTTTTTTAAGAGCTTTATATAGCTCATTTGGGAGGCCATCTGGGCCTGCAGCTTTCCCCTTTTTCGTTCTTCCCATTCCTAATATCACTTCCACTAAGCTAATCTTTGCACAGAGAAGATTCCGTGACGTGGGGTTCAAACAAGTAGAATTTATTTCCTTTAAGTATCTTTGTATTTGCTCTTCTGTTGCCACAGTATCTTCTTTGTATAGATCCTCGAAGAACCGAGCAAACGCCTCCCTTATTTCTTTATCCTCTTTATAAAACCGCCCTGTTTTAACATCTAAAATTTCTGAAATATTATTCTTATTTACTTCTACTTTTGTTTTCCATGCCAGCAACTTCCCGCAGCCTTCCCCATATTCGTAATGCGAAAGTTTGCTTGCCTCCCATTTCTTTGTAATTTCTTCTTCCAAGAAACTCGATAATCTATACTTTGCCTCCTGCCAATCATCTTGTTTTTGTTTTAGTGTTTGTGTGTTCAGAGGATTGTTTAGTTCCTTAGATGATTTAATTATGTTATCTTCCAGTTCCCTGATTTTGGCCTTCCGCTCCCTATATTGGTTAATGGAGAGGCTAGTTAATCTTCCTCTCATGTAAGCTTTGTATGTGTCCCATACTCTGTGCATTGGTGCTGTATACCTATTAATTTGAAAAAACTCATTTGTCTCTTTTTTTAAGATTTCAACCAAACTAACATTCAATAGGAGTACCCGATTCAAAGTCCATCTTGTTTGTGTTCTTGGTTGATTAAATGTGAGTACTAAGCTAACAGCTGAATGGTCCGATAGATGTTCTACATTATGTTCTATACTTACAACTGTATTACTTATTCTGTTGTTTACTAAAATAAAGTCAATCCTTGAGGAGTGCCCGTATTTTTTGTTCTTAAATGTATATCTATTACTCTTACATCCTTGTTCCCTCCAAATGTCGATTAAGCCTAGATCTACCATCATATGTTTCAGGAAGGCTCTCATTTTTGGGGTGTTAGCTGTGTTCCTGGTCGATGATTTATCTAGAGTTGGATCAATCAAAAGATTGAAATCGCCCCCCATTATAATGGGGGCATTTATGTCCAAAAGAGCATTATATAAGCCCTGAAGTGGGGCCGTATCGTCGATGTTAGGGCCATAGTGCCCTACAATTGCGTACCAGTTATCATATAATTTAACCTTAACTATGATCCATCTTCCATTTTTATCTGCAATACAGTCCCCCAAGTCGGCTTTAATGGATTTTTTAAAAAGAATTGCCACCCCTTTTATGCAACATTCCTGATCTTTACAGACATAATGTTCTATCCATCTTTGATTTTTTTGTATTTTACTCCATTCATCTTTCAGCAGATGTGTTTCTTGTATTATAATTATTTCGCTCTGTGATAGGTTCCAATACTCCAGGATTTTTCTCCGTCTACTGGCTACCCTAAGCCCATTAACGTTCCAACTTAAAATATTCAGGGTTTTTCTTTTTAATTCTTCGGCCATTTCCTAAGATTTATTTCTAATCGGGGGTAGAGTTTTTTATCTCTATTAGATTCAAGCATATTTTTACTACATGAGGACTCTCTTTTTTTTTATTTTGACCCACATGCTCCCCACCCTGTGCAAAGTATATACATATTTAGGTGTGAAATGTGTACCCCCCCTCACCCTCCCCGGGGAACCCTCCCTGGGGAACCCTACCTTTTATCTCCTGGTGACCTTGAGATGGGCACCCTATATTATTTGAGCTCTCTCGCCATTTCGGGGTTCACAAAAAACAATAATAATAAAAAAAAAAAAGGATTTACTTCTGGTGTGCTTTAATCTGCTGGATTAACTCTTCAACCTCTCTTGGGTCTTTAATGTTGTGCATTTTGTTGTTCCACATTATTTTGAGAGTGGCTGGGAAGCGCATTTGGACGGTAGCCCCTAAAGATCTCAGCTCTTTCATATGGTTACCCAGCTCCCATTGCCTTTCCTGAGTCGTTCTGGAGATGTCTAATCTGATCCTGAAAGACCAGTCTCCTCTTTTATATGATCCTGCTTTAATGGCCTCCAATAATATTTTTTCCTTCAATAGATATGTTTTAAAATTCACTAGGATCTTCCTCTGAGTTTTCCTAACTGTTGATTTGCGGAAGGGGTCACTATGAATACGTTGTATATCTTCTTCCAAGTTGCTGTTTTCAAGATCAGGTATAAATTCCTTTAATAAGGCTATTATTGCTGTTTTTATGTTATCCCCTTCGAAGCCTTCTGGAATATTTAAAATCCTTATATTGTTCCGTCGCACATTGTTTTCAAGAGTCTCAATCTTATCTTTTAAGTCTTTTTCCCCTACTTTTAAAGAAAAGATTTCTTTATTGTTTGTCTCCACCTCTTTGCTTAGTTTCTCTACAATGGATTCCATGTTTCCCATTCTTTCCACTATTGAGTTCATTTTACCTTCTAGACTCTCACACATTTCATGAATTCTTCCTTGATTTTTTTCGGATGTGTCAAATCGATCTTTAATTTCACCAAAAAGTGATGTTATAATTTTTTCCATCTCTGGGTGTATCTCGTTCCCTGTTTGCGTATGGTAAATAGCCTGTACTGTACACTCAGGTGGAGGGAGAGGAGAAAGTGACCTCTTTTCTTGTAGAGACTCTTCTTCTTTGTCCACCAAAACATGGTATCTATTTGGAAACTCTAAAGTACCCACCAAAGTACTGGAAATGTTATCTTTACCAAAATCCGCCATTCCAGGACGTAGTTCGCCCCTATTAGGTTTGCTGGGTAAGTCTGTTATAGGTGTCTGGCTCATCTGCCCCTTTCCCTGAGCTTGAACTTTGAAATAAGATCTCAGGGACGGTGTTATTTTAACTCGAGCAGAGAGTTTCGTCTCTTTTTTCCCTCCTGCTCCTGCTCCTTTCGCCGTTTTATGACCTACGAATGGACTTTCCTGAACTTCTTGAAACTGAGGGGAGGTATAGGTAGCGATCGGTATCTGTGTAGCTGGGGCTAGTATTCCGGTATTTTCTAAAATGTGTTTATTTCTAAGAGCATATCTGTTTACCTGCCCTTTTGAAGACCCCTCCAATCTCTTTACCTCAGTCTCAGGGTTGGTGATTGGGCTGGTCGCTTTTTTCCTTAGAGCTGGGGAAGAATTTGGCACTCCTGCTGTTTTCCTCCCGACTTTTTTTTTTTACTGGTGACATAAATGTTTTTTTATCTCTTTGGAAAATATGCTGGTTCCTTACTCGATTCTCTCCTCGTTTTTGCTCAAACAGGGCTGCTCTACTTGGGGCTCCTCTATACGATATCCTGCCCATAGCTCTACGATCTACTGAGAGCCCTGCGGCAGCATCAGCCCACGCTCTGACTCTGTACTGAGCGGCAATGGGAATGGCCGTTCCTCCTCGATCTCTCCCTGCCGCATCTTCACTTGCCGCACACATCCGCTGTGAGGGAGCAAGGGACCGCCGTGCACCCCCCTCGTTTCCAGCTCACTCTATCGCCAGGTAAGACCCCCCTATACTGCGCTGCACGCCAGTTTCCCCGAGTGGCGAGAGAGCTGCGCGACCGTCTAACCGTCGGCCGCCATGTTCCCCACGGGATGCCTACCACCAGCTTTTAAATGGTATTTTCTTAGAAGGGGAGGACTCACCGCGCTCATGGGAAGAGGCAACGATTAGCATCATATTAAAACCAAATAAGAACCCTAAACTATGTGACTCATATAGACCGATTTCCCTTTTAAATTCAGACTACAAAATATATACCCAGATTTTGACAAAACGTTTAGAGAAGGTGATCGACCAATTAGTACATATAGACCAAAAGGGTTTTATGAAGGGGAGACAATTGCATGATTTAACCCAGGAGTTGATTGGTACAATAGATTTAGCAACAACCAACAACATGCCCCTGACGATCCTTACTTTCGATGCTGCTAAAGCTTTCGATCGGGTTAGCAGGCCTTTCTTACAGCAGCTAATAAAGAATCATGATCTGGGGGAGAATTTCCTAAGAGCAGTCGCAAGGATATATAAAAACCCGACTGCGAGAGTCTTATTAAATGGGAATCTTGCAGACCAGATACAAATCAAACGCGGGACACGTCAGGGATGTCCGCTTTCCCTTTACTTTTTAATATATATATCGAACCCCTGGCGGAGAAAATTAGAGCAAACTCCAATATAATTCCTTTTAAATACAAATATTGGGAAAAAAAGGTGGGACTCTATGCAGACGATCTGATGATCTTTACCAGTGAAATGAAGACATCTGACCCCGAGATTGTTAAAACACTTGAAGATTATGGTAAAGTTTCCGGATACTCAGTTAATCAACAAAAAACTGAAATAATGGAGTGGAACACAAAATGCTACAGCTCCTTGGTGAAAAAAGAGATCAGGTATTTGGGGATACAGGTGGTCCATAACCTAAATCACCTGGCTCATACGAATTTTATAAAGGTTAAAAAGGAATCGGAAATTCTTTTGAAGGCCTGGCACTGTCTCCCATTATCCTTTTTAGGCAGATCAAATTTATTGAAAATGTCCATCCTGCCAAAGTTTACGTTTATTTTCGATACAATTCCGCTGGGGTTCGATCTGGGTGCACTTAAAAACTACAAGGAACACTGAACAGTTTCATCTGGGCAAACAAAGGGGTCAGGATTGCATGGAAAAACTTTGTAGGAGGAAGATCTATGGGGGAATTGCTAGTCCTGACCTAATAGTTTACTGTCGAGCCTTCCAATTTAAAACTTTTAGATCCCTACTCCTGGAAAATGCGAATTATACCCCGTTTTTAAAAGCACTAACAACGGAGGAGGAAAATATGGCAAACTTCTTCCTTTACAAATTTGGCCATCCCAAATACTACAAAAAAGTGAGACTAAAAGTTTTGAAAGCAGCAAGTATCATATGGTACCAGTTCAGACGTTTACTGGGGATACCCTACTATTGTGCTTCTGCCCCAGTTTGGGACTCTCCGGGGACTCCTCCATGTCTCAAAGACAAATTGGCTATTCCATTAAAGCAAGCCGGAATCAACAAATGGAATCAACTTTTGCAAGACAACGGAGTGGTTTCATGGGAAGTACTAGAAAGGGTTACAGATGGACACCTACCTAAATTCAAGTACTGTCAATTGCTGAGTTGGGTGAACAGCCTGAAGAAAAGAAGAGAATATAATGTAGACTCTGAAAAAGAATACCAATTAACACCCCCTCAGAAAAAGGAGGTTTCAAAATGGTACTGGGTAATGATTGAGGCAGGGGAAGAACCCTACTTAAAGCTGGAAGGGATCTAGAAGAGGGACCTCCCAAATTCAAAGCTAGAAGATTTATGGCAAGTATCGATGACGACATTCTGGCCCACTGTAAAATCCGCACCTCACAAGAAAAATCATCTATTTACAGTGCATAGGGCGTACTGGACGCCACGAAAGCTGTCCAAACTTGGGAAGCAAGAGCTGAAGAAGTGTCCAAAGTGCGGAGAAGAAAGGGCGGATGATGTCCATATGTTCTGGTGGTGCCCTCTGATAGCGCCCTTCTGGCTGGAAGTGGGTAAGATGGTTAAAGAGGTTAAAAGTCAAGACATTAAGGTAAGCCTCCAAACGATTATATTTGGGGTGGAAGAAGAGGGACGCAAACTATCCAGAAATCAAAAATCCTAGTTATTTATACTTATGTTATTGGCAAGGAGAGAGATCTGTATTAAATGGGTGTTGCCAATAGCGCCAAGCAAACTAGAATGGGTATCATCAATTCAGAGAACAAGGTTGGTGGACTGTAAGAGCTCGATGGGGGGGAAGTAGAAAGGCCAAATTTTGGGAGATGTGGGAGAGATGGGAAGGTTTAAAATAATAGCAACCGTTATAGATATATAAAGTGGTCTGGATAAAATTGGTCCTATGATTCAAAATATCAATAGCTAAGTCAAAAGAGTGAAGGTCTCACTCTAAGAAAGAATTAGCTAGCTGGTTGCGGAGCTGGAAAAGGAGTGTATTCTGTGATTCTCTTACCAAGGTGGGCGAGAAGGCTAGCGGAATGATCTACTTACTCTGTTAGATCCAAGCTTCCAAATACCTATATTGATGTTATATGAGGACAAACAAAAAAAATCAGTGATGTCATTTGAGATGTCATGAGTGGAGTCACTGACCATGTCATGAGTGATGTAATATGTGAGGTCATAAGCAGTGCATTGCGGGGGCGCGAGTTATAGTTAGCTCAGTTTCTACGAGTGAATCCTGACCCTAACTATAACGTCCTTGTAACATTTGTTTTTCTTCTGTGAATTTCTAAGTTTTTTAAAATTCCATTTCCTAACTATAACGTCCCTGTAACCTTAGGTTTTTTCAGTGAATTTCTACGGTTTTTTAAGTGAGAATCCCACTGTGTAGGACTTACAGGAGGTACCAGGAGGGCTTCTTGGGCCACAAGGTCCCTCAGGAGTAAAGTGGACTTCATCCCCCAACCAGTAGTGCACCACGAGCCACATTTGCAGAGTGGTGGAGAAAGGGGGTGTGGCCTCCGAAGACCTCTTAGCAATCCCGCTGTGTGGGGCTTACTGGAGATAACAGGAGGATGACATTACGGGCGGATCCTCAATGGAGACCCCGTTAGCCACTGAGAAGTTATTTTATTTGGAAAGCTGTAAATTACCGTATTACCGGTAGTAGGCATGCAGGTGCTTCTGTGCCCTGCGTCTGGATGCCTGTGACCATATAAAGTGTAGTAGGAGTGCAGGTGCGTGGCACCCTATGCTTATGGTGATATTTTGTGATCCATGTACTTATGGTGACATTTGGTCATTCATGTGTTTTTCTCTAACCTAACGGGCATTACATGCACTAATGTTATCACATATGTCATTTTTGGATTTACCTTGTTCGGGATAATGAGTACTATCTCAGTATTTGCATAGTCTGCACAGTATTTATGATTCATGTCATTTTGGCCTTGTTTTATGTACAATATACTATATATGTATATTTATATAATATTGTGTGGAGACTCTTTTATGGTGTATTTATTGTGTTGCTGTTCGTGTGTGTTGCAAAAACGCTTTAAATATTGCCTCTGATGATAAGCCTGGCTGCTCTGCGTCAAGCTCCCAGAAGGTGATCACAGGTTATCTTTGATGTGTAACTTACTTGCCCTGACTAGAGTGGTGGGTTCTGCCTGGCTTAGATGCATACCCTAGCCAAACAGAAACCCCATTTCAAACAATATATATATAGGCATAGACCTCAATTAGGGGTCATCAGGGTTCACAGCTGTGACCCCTGGCTTGCCCCTTGCGACCCCTGGCACTGCCTTTGCATCCCCTTTGCTCAGAGGTGGCAAGATCAGCGCCAAAAATGCAGAGACTATAGCCTCAGACCATCTCTTTTTCAGCATCACTGGGATTCATATTAGGGCACCAGCACTCTTTTTTGAGCAGCATCGAGAGTTATGACAGTGGATTTTGCTGTGCTGGGAGCACACGATGCTCCCATGCTTGTCCCTTTTAATATGCTGGTATACATCACCAATAAATTCAAATGCATTAATGCCCCACCCCTATTTATCTATTTGAGATGTATTGTAAGGATAGCATGTACATGATAACTTCCTATGTTTTGAGTAAGAGCAGCCAATATATGAAAATAATATGGAATTGTTGAGATTAATTGTTGTCCTGTTGGCTCACTGCTATTGATATTAAGAAGGTGCTTATCATACCATATTTATAAGGTTAATACAGTATGCCATTAAATACATTTGGCCCTTGATTAGGTATCTATGTTGAGCTGTGCAGTTAAAGTATGGGTATCTGTATCATTATTGCCTGATCTTTTTGTAGGAGACGGTCAGAATCTTTTTGTCCCCTCAACAGACATAGCTGTAGAGTTGGCATCTTTATGTAGTAATGAGACGGCACCAAGATGGTGTCCATTGTGAAAGACCATTTCATGTGACCTTTATTTGAGAAGTCATTTGCCATTTAATACATTGGCCCTTGATTAGGTATCTACGTTGAGCTGTGCAGTTTAAAATATAGGTATCTGCATCATTATTGCCTGATTTTATTGTAGGAGATGGTTAGAACCTTTTAGTCTCCTTAACAGACATATATTGTTAGGTAGAGTTGGCATCTTTATGTAGAAACGAGATTGCACCAAGATGGCACCCATTGTGAAAGACTGTGTCATGTGACCTGTATCTGAGAAGTAATTTGCTTTTCCTCATCTGGAATATGTATATAGTTTGGATGTAGGAAGGTCATTTAACTTGTATTGAGTAGTCATTGTTGGAAAGTAATTACTTGGATCAATCCACAGGAATAATATGTATTGTATAAACATAGTACTCTGCATTAGAGATGGGCACCATTTTAATATGGTGCCTATGGTGAATCAGAATGTCATGTCACCATACATTTGTGTAGTGCTAATAAAATAATGGGTGCGGGACGCCCAGTATTTAAAGACAAGTGAAAATCAGCTTTTGCGAACAGCCGCAATTTTACAGACTCTGAGGATGCCGGTCGGAGTTTGCAAACGTACAAATCAGGTAAGATAGTGCTAGCCATGAAACTCTGATGTATAGATCTTTGAGGAGGTGAAGGGGTATAGTCAGGACTTAAACGGGAGACAGTATGTGTAATGTCTGGTTCTGTACGCTTTATATCGTGTCAAGTCACCAAGAGTGCAGCTTTGTAGTTATGATGTCACTGTAAACCCATAATGGAGACATTTTTCTAGCAAAGTCATGGCAGGTAGGAACCTCTTTTTCTAAAATAACTAGAAGGGGATTGTTTGGTGTCCCTGAGATAGCCATAAAGTTGACTATTTTAGATATGTGTAAATCATTACTCAATAGAGTTTGCATTGACAGCTGCATAGAATCAGCTTAGGGAGTTTAGTAAAGTGACAGTATCAACAGGGTATATTTATCGATATGCTACTTTGGTAAAGATCCTGCATCGATCATGTTCCATATCTTTATTTGCCTCTAAGGCATCTCTAATGTTGTTTTTGTAATAAGCTCCAAGAACGGTGCAATTGCAGTTTGTGCTTCTGCTAACTGAATGGATCCGAGCATTCTATGATTTGGAAGGTGGACCATATGTGGGGTAAATGTCAACATTGATAGGCAAATTATAGTTGATACATCAGTTAGAAAGCAGTTAAGAAACATCTATCCGTCCTTATTTTTCCATTAGGAAGTATTGTTCACCTTAAGGGGCAGATTTACAAGCCCCTTGCGCCACTTTTGCGTCACTTTTAACATGGGAAAAGTGACGCAAAAGTGGCGCAAGGGCTTGTAAATCTGCCCCTAAGTGTGTAGCACTACATAACGAATAATTATTTGGAAATATATAAATACGGCTGCAGTCTATATGATATAAGACCTATGTGAGTGCAATATGAATGGTATTCCAACATTGGATATAAGGCTTCTGAGGGGATGTTTTGGTGGATTAATTCTCTTCTCTTCTTATGGCACCATGAGTTATTTAAAATATGTAGCACTGTGGGATCCTCAAGGCAGTAGGAGCTTTCACTTTTTCACCCTGCTAGTTCCTAAGGAAGTAATTATTTTTGCACAATGTTTCTTTCACTTTCCCAACCACTGTGGGTTTACTGATGATATGGTGAGGTCTGGTTAAGAGCACTGATGTTTGGAAAGTTTGAAGTTATGCTCATTTGAAATTGTGGTTGTGACCCGTATGTTTTTTATTTTACTAGAGATTTCCCCACTTTTGGATTGGGCATATTAAAGAATTTAAGAGTAATAGGTCCTGAAGAAGGTGGTCGAAAGAACCTGTATTCCACTTAAACGTGTGTTGACCAATTTTTCGAAAAGCCCAGTTCAAGACGCATCAATGGAAGGCTTAAGAAGAGTGGTCTGCTTAGTTGTCTGTCAAACCCACACCCACTAGGCTCCAGGGATTTATTTTAAATACATTTATATGGGAGCGACCCCTTGGGCAAGGGGCAAGAGTCGCTACCCTGAGGGCAACATGTTTTTCCATGTTTCAGCCCCCCCCCCCCACCCCGGGGCTAGATCGGCTGTTCTTTCAGCCGATCTAGCCCCAGGGGCCTTGAAACCCACTAGAAGCCAGGGATTTTATTTGTATTATAATTACGGGGAGCATACCCGTGGGCAAGGGTTGCCCCCTTTTGGGGGTTAATATTTTGATTGATATTGGCCTTATATTTTTAGACCCATCTGCCACCAAGGGGGTCAGAAGCCCCTAGACCACCAGGGATTCTTTTTATCTGATGCTAAATGTTTTGGGGAGTGGCCCCTAGGGCAAGGGTCGCTCCCTTTTTGGGGGTGAATATTTTGACTCTTTCTGCCCCTGGGCAGATCAGCCTTATATTTTTAGGCCCATCTGCCCCCAAAGGCAGTAGAAGCCACTAGACCACCAGAGATTTTATAATATATGGTGCATAATGTTTTGGGGAGCGGCTCCTTGGCCAAGGGTCGCTCCCCTTTTTGGGATGAATATTTTGGCAGTTTTCTTCCCCACCGGGGAGGCATATCAGCAATATTTCTAGGCCCATTTGCCCCCAAGGGACAAAAGCCACTAGACCACTAGGGAAAGTTTGTGTGTGAAATGTAGTTCGGCTGATGGTCTATGTGTTCTGGCATTTGGCTGGCTGTGTTTGGACTGGCACTTGGCTGGAGGTGTGTGTGGCTGGGATTTGGATGTTGATGGGCAGATTTCATAGTGTTTGATAATGTTAACTGTTATTTTTTTGTCATCATTTGTGATTGTAATGCTTTATTTTTCCTTTTTATTCTAGTGCAAAGCTTGTGTTTTCCCTGTGCTTGCGATTTCGGCACTGGTAGATCTGCAGTTTGTGTTGTTGCACGTGTTAGGTAGGAAAAGGTTTTTTATAATGTT
This sequence comes from Calotriton arnoldi, assembly GCA_963921515.1. Lineage (NCBI taxonomy): Eukaryota > Metazoa > Chordata > Amphibia > Caudata > Salamandridae > Calotriton > Calotriton arnoldi. The sequence goes on from CAWUFW010002525.1 coordinate 280,553, forward strand.
CACTCCAAATGAGTATCAATGGCCTCCATTAATGTGTTTTTTGGAAATGCTGTAATAATAGCAGCTGATTTAGCTTCTGTTTGAATCTGTGTGAAATGTTCCTTGTATTTGTGCACAATATGTATTGTGTTTCCTCGTGTGTCATTTTCTTTTGTTTTTCTTTTCTAGTGAGATATCATTAGTGCTTGCTGTCTCTGTGCAGAGTAGGTGCTGGTGAGTCTAGCTGTCTTTGGCAAGTGAGTGGTATTGTTTTACAGTATACAGGTCTTTGTGTGCTTTGTATTGATTGACTTTACCTTGCCATTGCTATATGCCAGTAGTTTTACTTTTTGTTTTATAAATCCACACCTTGTTTATTACTTATTTTACGCAGTGTTGGGTATTTTTGACTTGTTTGTCAAGTTACTTTTCTTGGAAAGGATTATGGCTAGCTGCAGGATGACTGCTCAGCATGTTGTTTGTATGCTTTTTGAGTCTTCTTCTGACCATGATTATAAGACTGACTCTGCATCTGAGGCAGAGGAGGAAGTCCAGGATTCATCTGATGATGAAGCCACTGTCAGTGATGATGAAGTGCCGCTTTTAGAGGCAGACACTGATGTGCCAATAGCGCAGCAAAAGCCATCTGGATTTTAGCCTGGGGCTGAAAGGTTTCCCATTGGAAGGACTGGACTCTGGGTTGCCCCAAGCATGGAGCAACCGGTGTTGCCTACTTTTAGTGGTGTTGCAGGGTGTAGAGTAAATACTGAAAACTTTTTGCCTATCTATTTCTTTCAGTTTATGGACGTTGCATTTTTGGAAGTGATTGTCGAGCAGATTAATTTACATCCTGGACAGTATTTGAGGGACAACAGTGCCAAACTTAAGCCCCACTCTAGAGCTTCTTGGTGGACAATTGAGGTATCATTTTACTCGGGAGTCTAAGGGGAACGCTGGGTGGTAGGAAATTTGTGCCAGCATGGTGATCCCACACAGAAATGTGAGGGAAATATTTTTTTTTTAGCTAAATTTGAGGTTTGCAGGGGATTCTGGATAGTCAAATGTTGGGGGATCCATGTAAGCCACAAATCCCTGGACTCCCCCGGGAGTCTAGTTTTCAGAAATGTCTGAGTTTAGTAGGTTTCCCTAGATGGCTGCTGAGCCGGGACTAAAAATGCAGGTGCTATCCTTGCAAAACCAGGTGGTTTTGTTATAGATAATTTTGATGGCTCCACAAAACGTTTTGGGCTCTTCCCTGTCGCAGGCACTTGTCCCACCCACACAAGTGAGGTACCACTTTTATCGGAAGATTTGGGGGAATGCTGGGTGGTAGAAAGTTTTTTCGGCCGGGTGATCCCACAACTTTCCCACACAGAAATGTGAAGAAAATGTGATTATTGTTAGCTAAATTTGAAGTTTGCAGGGAATTCTGGGTACGAAAACATTGATGAATCTGCACAAGCTATGCCTCCCTGGACTCCCCTGGGTGTCTTGTTTTCACAAATTTCTGGGTTTGGTAGGTTTTCCTAGATGGCTGCCGAGCCCGGGACCAAAAACTCAGGTTACTCCCCTGCAAAACCAGGCTATTTTGTGATCGATAATGTTGACGTCTCCACAATATGTTTTGGGGAATTTCCTGTTGCGGGCACTAGGCCTACCCACACAAGTAAGGTACTAATTTAATTGAAAGTCTTGGGGAAATGCTGGGTGGGTGGAAGTTTGTGGCTCCCCTCAAATTCCGGATCTTTCCATCACCGAAATGTGAGGAAAATGTGTTTTGTAAGACAAATGTTGAGGTTTGCAAGGGATTCTGGGTAACAGAACCTGGTGCGAGCCACCCAAGTCACTCCATCCTGGATTACCCTGCATGTCTAGTTTTAAAAAATTTGTACAGGGTTGCTTGGTTTCCCTAGGTGTCAACTAAGCTAGCCAGGGCCCAAAATCCACAGCTAGGCACACCGCCTGTCGCGGACACTAGGCCTATCCACACAAGTGAGGTACCATTTTTATCAGGAGACTTAGGGGAACACCGAATAGTAGAACAAGTGTTATTACCAATTGTCTTTCTATGTGTTTCCGCCTTCGAAATGTAAGACAGTGTGTAAAAAAGAAGTCATTTTGAATGGCCTCTATTCACATGCTAGCATGGGTACCCACAAATTCAGAGATGTGCAAATAACCACTGCTTCTAAACTCCATATTTTGTTCCCATTTGGGAAATACATAGGTTTCCTTGATATGTATTTTTCACTCTTTATATTTTACCAAATGAATTGCTGTATACCCGGTACACAATGGAAAACCATTTCAAGGTGCAGTTCAGTTACTGGCTCTGGGACCCAGGGTTCTTGGTGAACCTACAAGTCCAATATATCCCCACAACCAGAAGGGTCCAGTGGACATAACAGCATATTGTTTTAAAAAATCTGCCATAGTTAGAAGAAGTTACAGGTGAAAATGTAGGCACAAATGGCTGTTTTATTTCACTCAATTTAAAAACATTTTTATTTCAACTGTTACTTTCTATAGGAAAATCCTGAAGGAGCAACACAAATGACCCCTTGCTGAATTCAGAATTTTCTCTACATTTCAGAAATGTATAGCTTTCTGGGGTCCATTATTGTTTTCATACCCATTTCTGCCACTAACTGGAAGGAGGTTGAAAGCACAAAAAATAGGAAAAATATGCTATGTCCCAGTAAAATGCCAGAAATGTGTACATGATTTTGGTTTTCTGATAAAGTCTGCATGTTCCTAAAAGCTGGGAAGATGGTGATTTTAGCACCACATACTCTTCATTGATACCATTGGCAGAGAAATAACCAGACGCTTCTTTCTGCAGCACTTAATTTCCCATTTTTCACAAAAAACAAACTATTGTGGTATTTAGCTAATTTCTTGGTCTCCTCTAGGGTAATCCACATACCCTGTATACCTGTAGACTCCTCAGGATGTTGGAAAAAAGGATGCAAATTGGCTTCAATACCTTTTGTGGACAAAAAGTTATGGGGGCCTAAGCGGGCAGTACCCTAAATAGCCAAATAAAGGCTTGGCACGGGGAGGGGGGTAGGGCTGGCAGCGTAGGGGTTAAGCACTGTATTTATATTTAAAAAAAATGTTATTGAAAAATGAAATATATGGGAAAGAAACATTTTTAGAAGAAAAACCATGCAAAATTAAATAAAAATGTAAGCACATTTTTCTGGGTCTCTCCACATTGGATTAAATCCATTGATGAATGTGGATAGGTTAAGTGGGAAATTATTGATTGTTGTTGTTCCTCCCCTTTCCTGAACCTCACATTATATATTTGGGGGTACCCTTTTTTGATAACTGTTTGCTTTCGTGTTCAGGGCCTGGCTGCCACGCCTATGTGCAATCTCACATTTATGTCCTTCCAACTGTCCAATTGCAGACTTCGGCTGTGCAGTAGGCCAATGAGGAGAAAGATAAAGGCGGTAGCAGATCGAGGAGGTAAGAGCTGGTTGTGATAGGCGGATTAGCTCAGCACCTATCTGAGATAGTGGAGCCAATAAATATAGAAAAAAAGAACTGCTAATATCCGAGGTTCAGATGGGTTTGCTGCTATGAGCAACAAAAGCAGCATCACATAATTAAGAAATCCGCACCACCAGGCTGTGAATTGTAAATACATGCAAGCCTTGGTGCTGACCCCTGCCTGCCGACCTGGTTGGGTTAGGCTGAAGCAAGTAATGTACTAAACTGCGTGCATAGTTGCATTACGTTTTAAATTAATTTATGAAAAAGAGAGGCGTCAATGGCTTTCTGTGCTTAACCTACTGTACATTCACAGGAAAGTGAAGTGCTGCTTTTCCCAACGCATGTGCATCAGGGGCAGTTGCCACGACATGAATTTATTTACAGGTTACAGAGCATGGTGACCAGGAGGGCAGCATTAGATTCGAAATGTTGTGTTTTTGTTTTTCATATTGTCTAAGCCACCAACTGCCACGTTCAGAAGCCTCGAGTGACCCCAGCTGCATGCCTCCGATGAGCTCTGCACGTTGTAACCATTAGCTGTGCACAGGGGCCTGGAGGGGCTCTGCAGGCCACTAAAGTGTATTCTCAGATGTTAGATAGGAAAAAGGATGGGCCACACTAAAGATGTCCTGAAACTGTAGCCACAGCAACATTATTTTGTATTTGAGAGCTGCTAACCACGATCAATGTGAAGACATTATGAGAACCACCAACAAACAAAAAGAGGAGTTAACTCTAAACCTTTAATGTACTCCAAATTCTCTTTATCCATATTAAATTAATAGTTCCGCCACCTCTGGTTGACAACATGCAGTTTGTGTGCTCTTTTAATCACACCAGCACTTCATTTAATGTCAGACATTGTAGCGCTGCATGTTTGTTGTTGCACATTGTGCCCCCAGGAGCAGGAGCCTTGTGGATTCACCTCCAATCAAACAGGTAACTGATTGAGTAGTAACACTGCAGGCTACACTACTCGTCTAGCGTTGCTCGGTGTCGTCTATTGTTCGACTTCTGATAAAACTTTGCCTCTCCAAAATGGAGGTGCAGGGTTAAAAAGGACCTGTACCAGTGGTCGAAGTGGGTGGGATCAGAGGGGCTGGGGCACGACCTGCGCATACGTTTTTAATGTAAGAATAACAGTTTCCCTACTTTTTGTGAAAAGACAACTGTCTCGGGACGGTTGAAATGCTTCAACCGAAGTGCCAGGCATGGAGTCTCCTGTGCTGTGAAACCTTAGGAGGGGCAGACAACAAAACAAACCTTTTGATGGAAGCCAGTATTGGCTTTAAGTGATGGAGTCACTTAAAGCTTCCTGATTTATTTGTTTTTTTAATTTTTTTATTGAACATTTGTTTTCCGTATGCATTCTATTATGTCCACGTACACAGCAAATTGCATGTAAGAAATACATCAATCTAGTGATGAACACTGCTTACATCCTATTTCCAAGTGCCAGATTAAACAGGATAGAGATCTGTTGAGTCCGCATATGCAGATGTACGTGCGCGATTATGACAAAGCTGGCAACATCTTGGTATCACATAAGTAGCAAAAGACAATTTTGTTAAAAAAATCAAACATTGGAACTAGCCATGTGATGTAATCCAAATGAGGTCCAGAGGTAGCCATAAAGTAGGTAATAGGTAAGATGTTTATTGAGCTTAGTTACAGGATGGTAAGTAGGATAACAGGTTCAGTAGTTCAGCCCCACCAGGAGCAGCACCCTTGCTGCTCAGCCCACACACTCCAACTGTCTTTCTCTCCACTCCACTAGGCACTCCAACATTCCACTACCTCACCAGGCATTCTAACATTCCACACACACATCACATTCATACTGGCTGAGCAGCAGGGAACAGATAGCTAGGTGAAAGGATGCAAAGCAACATTACACGTTACAACACCGCGCCCGCAAGTTATTCGAGTAAATCTTAGTTGTGTATTTTGGAAGGTTAGAAAAAGTGATGGCATGCAACATATGTTGCGCTAGGTGAACAGTAAGATGTGTTGACCTTAGGGCGACACAGGGACGCTCCAGAGGGGCGTCAGCATCCAGCAAGTTAGACTGGATCTCAACTAGTAGGGTGACGATTTCCAACTACGGGTAATCAAGCACTTAGCAAGCAGGAGACCCAATTCAATGAATTGTGTAGTGACCCCATTTCTCTTAGTCCAGCGGAGCACTCTCAGCAGGCACAACTCCCATGTGTATAATAAAGCGTGCCCTGTGCAGTTTGTTAAGTGGGTGGTGTGCCTTGCCAGTACTGGGCAAGCCATGGGCACGCCCACAACATGTGTAAGAAATCAGCATCAGGCATGTGGCAGCGGGGGCAGGCCACATCCTTGCGGTGGAAGTAGTGGTTGATCTTGCTTAGGGTTGGGTAAGCTCTATGTAGTATTGTATGAGCTTGAAGCAGGCATTGCGGGATACCAGGGCAGGATAAGCCAAGATCGTCTGCCACTCTCTGTCAGTACAAAGGAGGCCTAGCTTGTCATCCCAGTGGTGTCGCAAGGAAGTAAGTGGTGTTGCTGCGTGTGTGTGTAAAGAGTTGGCGAGCCAGCGTATAAAGTGGCAACCCGTTCCCAATCACTTGAAACTTCCTGATGACACAGATTTATTATTTTTGAGTCGTTTTTCAATGGAGTTACCAGCTGAGCTGTGAAGTGTGTGCTTTTGCAGCACAGTTGCCTAGGCATTTTGAATGAGATAACATTTGCATGTGTATAACCTATTGGGTGTGTAATACAACAGATGTATTACCTCATATTGTTGCAGCTGCAAATGTGAGCATTTAAATATCTCATGTCCTCTATTCATGGCCTTTTCAATTTCTGTTACATCTTTATTTACTCCCAATTTCTCTGACCATTTGTCAGCAGTACTGTCTATCTCATGTTCAAATGCAGCTAAACAAAATTGGTATATATGCCCTTTGTTGGTAATCCCTCTTCCGCTCAAAACCTTTCCAATAATAGTATTGAATCAGTCCATAATTCTGATATTCCATCTTATAAAAGTAATCCTTGATTTGTAAGCACTTAAAGAAACTTTGCCTAGATATAAGGAACTTCCTGTAGCTCACTTAATGATCGTATCGAACTGCCGGTTATGATGTGTCCTGCATCCGTGATTCCATTGAGAGACAATATCTTGCAGTATGAGTCATTTATAATGTCTGGGAAAGACGAATTACTCCAAAAAGGGGTGTAAGCATTAATTTCAGGGATCAGAAATTTATTGTTAAGAGCTTTCCAGATAGTTTGTGCATTCAGCGCAACCTTGAATTTGACCCTTTTAAAGTACCCTGGATGAGCTCCTTGAGACCCTCACGGGTGAGTAGTCGCACTTTACCATCCCCTGATTGATTGAAAATACCATAGCAGAATGCCATTCACATCAAGACCATAGCTCATCTGGTACATATGCCTATAGCTACTTACTGGGTGACTAGAGATTAAACAGGACATTTTTGCAGCATAGTTATATGATTTGTAATTGGGAAGTGCCCACCCCCTTCTTTCATGCGGAAGCTTTAAGAACCAAATTGCTTTCTGGGGCTTCTGATAATTCCATATGAATTGGCTAGTTGTGGCACCTAATTATTTAAAGAATGAGCTTGGGACCAAGAGTGGGATATAACGAATTTAAACTTTTGTCAAGTAAATTGTAGGGCCCTATTACTTTCAAATGCTGCCAGCCATGATGGGTGTCATTTTTATACTACTGGGAACTCTCTATATATACTGGTCTGTCAGTCAGTGTGTTTTTACGCCATTTTGGATCATGTACTTACATAAAATATGTAAGATCAATTTTGTGAACTAGACTGATAAGGTTCAACATTTTTAACTTCAAAATAAAGCAGGAAACAGCTCTTGACACACCCCATCAGTGGTGGCTGGCATCCACGGGCGGGTGAGGCGGACACACCCATGCACAAAAATAATATAAAACACTAACACTTACCTGAAGATGATTTCGACATCCTCTGTTCCGGACTTCTTCTTCCAGGAACTGGATGCTGCATCTCCCTTGACCAATCCTGGCACTGCTCCTATACAGCATGAGAGCAGCACCCTGATTGGAGGAAGCTGCCTCTCTTGGGGCTCCACACCGCTCCGGAGGCCTGCACTTGCTCTAACCCAGCTGTCTTGAGTTAGAGATGTTTAAAGTGCACATGTGTGGCTGGCCGTCACAAGACGATCAGCCAAAAAGACATGCACACTTTAACCCACCCTCCTCCCTGCTGATGTCTCTCAGCAGAATCGTCCCGCCCTGAAGCTCTGATAGGGATGGGGGATGAAAAATAAAATGGTAATGAATTACACTTTTATTTTTTATCTCTGGGGCTTTGGAGGTAATTCGAGTGGGGAAACGTTCCTCCAATCCAACAGAGGAGCCACCCTTTCACCCCAGCCCTTGCCTAAACACACCATCAAAATACTCGAATAGTTCAAGAGTGCCCTTTTAAAACCTATGACGTTTTAGCAAACTTCAGTAAACACTGCACTGTAAAATGCTCCATTTGGCAGCATTTCTCAAGGTTTTCACAATGAAGAACCTTCTGTCTCCGAAGCTCCAGTTGAAGAAGCTTGGCTTTCTCATTTCACTCGCTAGCTCAAATTTTGTATCACACATTTTTTAATCAGGCAGTGGGTGCGGCAATGAGGAAAGTGAGTAACACCAGTGGGACAACTGGGTGCTACCATACATGGAACAATTTTGGGCATCTGCACTTATTTTTAGACAAATAAAGCATTGCATTTTTATTACATTTATAATGAATAATATTGTACTATTCACAATTATTGTAATAAAATGGGGCACCAGCAGATGGAACAAGACCTTTGCTGGCAGATGAGGTAAGTAAATGTTTATAAATATATGTTTTGTCTACGCTTGCAGGTGAGAGCGTGTGTCTGTGAGAGAGAACATTTGTATGTGAGAGCATGTCTATATGTGATTTTTTTTTATTTTTGAGTGAAAGTGACCGTGCTTGTTTACGTTAGAGCCCCTGGGTTGTGCAATTTGATCAGATTAATGCTGCAAAGCAGATTGGGCATTGTGATGTACGTTTCTTGCTTGTAATGGACTTGTATGATTAGCACTTACTAATTAACTTACTGGTTAATTAGTAAGTGCTACCTTGTTGGGTAAATGTTTAGTGCATATTCTACACTACAGCTGCGTAATGGACCACAGGAAAACGTCTCCAGTGACTTTCTGTGTGTTTTGGCAATGTGATTGTTCCTCTGTGTCTTCATCCAGAAATCTGTGATAACATGAATCCTCCTATAGAGAAGACACGAGACTACAAACAGGTAAATCTCTCCCAAACATGGGTCCATACTCTTAACGATATGAAGTAAGTGCTTCTTTGGCATCAAGAACACGTCACTAAAAATCGGCAGAAAAAGCGCTAGGGGGCCTTTTGGTAAGCTGTCCATCATACTGGCAAAAGGGGGGAAGACCTTTGCATACTTCCAAGGTATATGGGGCGAGGCCAAACAGGCAGAGCTTCCTGGTGATTTTTACATTTCCATACTCCTAGTAATTTAGGATTAAATTGGTTTTTATTAGCAGAACATATATTAAAGCATTACACCGCTTCATTGCCTACAACCCAATGGGCCGGCAGCGTTAAGGGTCATTATATAAAAGCAAAGGAACCGGTAGATATGGCATTTCTTATGCAAGTTAATACACTGCAAGTCGCCTACAACCCATCCTGGGCCGGCCGCGTCAACAAAGAGACAAGGAGGACTAGATGGTGCCAGATCCATTTAAACTTCAATACTTAAGGCGACCAACAGCGGGCAGTGTAAAATGCGTCTATAATAAAACCTGAGACAAAAGCAGCAGGCAGTGAATCGAAAAGTCTGCCTTTTCATAAACCAATAAACAAAAACACAACATAAGGAACACTTTTAGGTCCTCACTAGAGGGACCCAAAACCCCCCTCCCACCCCACCCAAACCCTCTCCGGGTGAGCCATAGTTCAATAACAGGAGCATGGTTACAGCCATACCTGAGGACCGCATGCTAACCCTCCCCTGATGGAACCTACCCAGAAACCGCGGTCCCATTCTCTCCCTGCTGGTCCTTTGCCAGTTTCAAAATAGGCAAGTAAACGGGACAAGTTAGTTCTCGAAACTCCGAAGAGAGTATAGATATAAAGGGGGCCCAGATCTTCGCATAATCAGATTTATCCCCCAGGGTGGCCATAGACCCTCTTTCCATACCTAAGAGGGACCACAATTGGTGGAGCCACTGTGTATGCTCCGGGATTCTATCAGTTTTCCAACACTTAAAGAGGACACGATGGGCGGCATTAAGTGCCAGGGCCATCTGTCTACCTTTAAGTGAACGTAAGAGAAAAGTCAATGTGTTAGGCAGACCCAGTATACTCCTAGTACTTTAAAGGGAGAACCTTGGACTCTGCTATCACCAAGACAGGACAAGAACGCATTAATGGGGAAGGGAGGCTGTAGTCCCCCTTCCCGTGATGATTTTGGCCCTAGGGACCCCATCCCTCAGGGCCTGGCCTCTTGATGCTGGGTGGAGTAGAAAGTACTCCAGTTGGGTAGACATTTTGTGCAAAACTGTGAACTCTTATTAGATAAAGCGGCAGGTGAGGTTCCGTTCTGGCCCATTCACCCACACAGCTGCTGACACACCCATGCAGAAACTCAGACACCCACTCACACACCCATTCAGCCGCTCACATCCACTCACAGACCCACACAGCCACTCACGCATGCATACCCATACCCATACAGCTACTTATACACCCACTCACAGACTCATACAGCTACTCACACACCCACTTACAGATCCATGCAGCCACTCACACACACCCATGCAGCTAATCACATACCTACTCACAAACCCATACAGCCACTCATAAATCCACTCACATACCCACACAGCTACTCACGCACCCAATCACAGACCCATACAGCCACTTACCCACTCACGGACTCATAAATCCACTCACACCTTTAACACTACTACCACACCCACTCATATACCCAAACAGACACTCACACACCCACTCACAGACCCATGCAGCCACTCACACACCCAGTGACCTATCCATACAGCTACTCACACACCCACTCCCAGACCCATACAGCCGCTCACATACCCACTCACAGACCCATACAGCCACTCACACACCCACTCACCAACTTATACAGCCACTCACACACCCTTTCTCAAAGATTACAGGTTACACTTAGAAATTAGCATTAAAAAACAAAGAAATTCACTAAAAAAAAAGAAAGGCTACAGAGACGTTATAGGTAGGAATTTTGTTTTACAAAAAAAACTTCAAAATTCACTGAAAAAACTAAAGGTTACATCAACATCATCAAAACTTTATTATTGATCACTAGATCATAAGAGTGCAGCACAGAACATCATATAAAACATATAAAATACATAGGGATTAGATAATACATTAGTAAAATCCTACATAACATATCAAAATACAATTTCAAGAAGGAGTTATTATAAGAATAAAACTGATATGCAATAAAAGCCCCTACACAGTTTAAAATGCAGGACAAAGAGAGCTAACATCTGGTGCATCATGGTAGCAGCAAGGGAACAGGAAGGTCCAAAAGGATTAGCAGCACAATATAAAACTCTATCAGCCATAACAATGACCCTGCATGTCATTGTAAAGTGCAGACTGTGCATTTGTTTTAAAGTAACTAAAGCATAAATACATCAAAAATAACTGAAGGACAATATACAGCATAATATGAAAACATAGCCAACCAGGAATGGGATTCAATGCTACAGTAATGAACAACCTCAAAGATCTATTTTAGGGTGGCCAGTGCATTAATGAAAAGGAAACCTTATAAAGGCTCCCCATCCATACTTGCATCCAATCTTGACAATCGTATCCACAAGAGTACTATATTACAATGCCCACTGGTGAGCTGTCAGGGTAGTAGCTATCTTGAATACATTTTAAGCGTCTTATCCACAGGGCCATTAGGTATTTGGCCAAACCAAAAACCACTACTCTGCCTGGTGTCGGTTTGCAATAGTCTAAACATCTCCTGATGCTATTTAGTGCCCACATTTCTGCAAAGTGGCACAATTCCCTTTGCTCGGAGTTGGTGGAAAGATGGAAAAAAGAACAGTACTTGGGTTAGTGATTCCAAACACCCTCGGCATGCAGGGCAAAAATTGTCGACAAAGCCCTTTGCTTGCTATTTACTACAGGTAAAGATCAATACTTGAATTGCAACTACAACGTCCTTGCCAGTGGGGGAACAATTTAATCAATTGTGTGCCCATACTGTGCACAAGGTTTAAAATAAATGAAAGCTAGTGATAGAGTTCCTTTACAGTTCAACACATTTTCAACAGCGACACACTCCCAATAGCTTGCTTGTATACTGCCTCTGGAAATTGTACAACGTTTCTCAGGAAAGGACCAGTATAATTCAAGGCCCAGTTTCTGGAATAAATCCTTGACAGTACAAAATGATGGAATTTCATTAACACACTGCGGGGCCATGAGGTCTCTAACGCCCACCTGATAGGATTCTAGAGCGGGGTAGACCAGAGCTGATGCCAGAAGGTAATGAGTCCACACTTGATTTTGTAAGCGATCCTTCTTTGGGCCAGGTCTAGATAATGAGGGTTCAGTGGGGTACTCACTGGAAGATTTAATAAAGATCTTAGAAACCTGTGCTCCACTACAGTGAGACTCTGCGTTTTCATACAACCCTATAACTCTGCCCCATAAATGGCTGACCCCATAGCCTTGAAGGTATAGATCTCGAGGGCTAGGGCCACCCTTCTAGATGTAGTTTTCCTTTGGATCTTTGCCGTACTTGCAGTGCGCTGAATCAGAGACAACTGTGCCTTTTCCATGTGAAGTGCCCAGCACAGGTTTGATGTAAGTCTTATGCCTAGATAGTCAATTCAGTCATCGCATCTATTGAGGTGTCACCCAACAGCAACTGTATCTTGCATCGAGTCACATTCTGTTTTGAAAAGACCATACATTTAGTCTTGGATCTATTGAGCCCCCAGACCCTGCAATTCACAAAACAGCTGAAAGAACTTAAATAGCTGTTGCAAGCCCTGTGGTGTCTTGGAAATAAGCAGGGTGACGTCTGCAAAAAGGAGGGCAGGAGCCCTCCTACCTCTTATTTGGGCAAATCACAGGCCATCCGTGTTCACAAACTCAGTTACTCCATTAATATATAGGGTGAACAGGGTAGGGGCTAAAACACACCCATATCTAACCCCACAATCAATGTGGATGGGATCTGTCAATGCCCCTTCCTCTCCCATCTAAATTTGGGCGAGGTTGTCTGCATTTAACCTTACTAGAATATTCAATAGGGGGCGGGTATATACCCATTTCTTCTAGCATCCTCCATATCTTGTTCCTAGGGACCAGATCAAAAGCACATTGGAGATCCACAAAGGCTACATAAACTTTGCTCTTGTTGATTATCACTTCTTTCCAGTAGATACAGATACAATGAAAGACATGATCCAAAGTGCTTTCATTTGCTCTAAAGCCCACCTGCCAATCCGACAAAACACTCTCTTCACTAATGCAATCTTGTAGACGGACCAAAACCTGCTAACAAAAACGTTTTTGATGGGAATCATACAGGCTTATAGGCCTGTAGTTCCTCGGATTGAACCAATCCCCCTTCTTGTAAACTGTTATAATTTCTGCTAATTCCCATGAGAAAGGGATAGCCATACCAGAGAGGATAGTGTAAGAGAGCATATTTATTTATGGCACCCAGATTTCCGAATTTGCCTTGTGTAAATCATTTGCAATCCTGCCCATACCCAGGGCAAGAGCAAGTATATAGGAATTAATTGCATCTATTGTTTCAGTAAGCGCTAACTTGAGAGCGCTAGAATTACTAGAAGCACTGTTTCCAATAGGCACACTGCCATCCTTATCTGTATCACACATATTGGTGTACAATTTTCTGAAATGGGCCACCCACTCCTGAGGTTGAATGAAAAAGTCTAGTGTGGTTTTATAGCCATTTAAACAACCGCAGCTGTCCTCCAGAAGCCTTGTTGTTTTTGATAGCCAGAACTTCATGCAGGGACATCCACCTCAAGCTCTCCTAATCCCTTTTCGCTTGGATTAATACCTGCTGATAACGAGACCTGCGCCTTGCTATCTCTGATTGGGATTTTAATTTAAGTGCTACAAGGAGCTCACTTTTGGCTGACTTGCAAGCTCCAATATACCAAGCATTAGGTTCAGGCACTGGCCTTCCCTTGCACCTAGCTTTATCTAGCAGCTCCTTTATTTGGGTAAATAATATTTCATGACTAATGTTAAGTTCTTCAGTCCTACACTCGAGTGGTAGCTGGGATAAAAGTTCAATTTCCAGATTCACTCTTTGATTCACTACCTCTAAGGCTACAGGATTTCTTTCCACCCAGTCCTACCTGATAAAGTTCCGATTGTTTGTATACAAAAGGTCTCCTATATCCCTGTTTCCCCGGCATATGGGTATTGGGACTCGTTTATCCAAAAGTGTCAAACTAAGGGCTTTATGATCACTGTCTACTCGATCCACCACTTCCATTTATAGTATAGCAGGTCAAAGCTTTATATCAGTGTCACGATTCCAACACCACCCGGGAGGGTACTGAGCATACGGAAGACTGGTGGACTGTACCTCTTGAAACCGGTCCTCTCCTCTCTTTCCAACTGGATGACTGGACCGTAGCACAAAACATCACACATGCTGCGGACGCCCCTTTTTCAAGACCTGGTCCCTTTAACTGGAATACATCCCCAGAAGACGCCGCCCATGAGCCTGACGTCATCCTCCCCGGTCCAATAGCGGAGGGCCGAAGTCGGGACGAGGAGAGCCCAAAACCTGGAAGACGCGGAAGAGAAGTGTTCGCAGAGGCCTCGAGACAACGAACGGAGACGCCAGAAGAGAAACGACTGCTCCTGACAACGACTCCTGCAGAACCAGGAATACCGGGAGAGCCAGGAGGCCAAGGATACCGTGCTGTGCCCAGCCACGCTCCTGGAGGAGCGTGGCATACACAGGTACGGGAACGCTTTTCGGGGTGGGTCGGGAGGAAGGAGAAAGCTGGCGAGTAGGGTGCATCTCTCTTACCTGCTTCTACCCGGTTCCCGAGCACTATCTCACGTCCGTAGACGTACGTCATTACACTGGTGGTCCCTCACTCCCTTCCCCACAGCTAACCGCACATAGAGGCACTCACGATATTGTACCTTCTCTTCTTTTGTCCGAGTGACCCAAGTGACCTGAAACCATAGGAGGACTGAACCCGGAAGAAGAAGGAAAGAAGTGCCCGAAATCCAAGATCAAGAACGGATAAGAAGCATTATCCGTATCCCTGAACTCTGGCTTTTTACAAAAGACGTGTGTATAGAAAAATAAAGCCCAGCTTAACCAGATCTTGTGTGCGACTCGACCCTTGCATACCGTCACAACTGGTGGAGAATGCGGGTAGCCTGTCCGTTAGTACCGATATAATGGACGCCCTTATCCAGCATTTGGTGAAAGGACAGGAGAGGTTGGAATGGGCCGTGGAGCGCCAAATGACCTCGGCCCAGGCCGACAGGGACATTTTCAAGGATACCATGGCAGCCCAAATGGAAGGGCTACAGAAATTAGCAGCAGAATAAGCCTCTATCAAGATTCGGGAAGCCCGAAGTAACCCCCAGGGACCCACAGGCATTTCCCTACAGAAGTATATGGCAGGGGAGGATCCAGATGCCTTCCTCCTTAATTTTGAAAGGGCAGCCAGAGCCTGTGGTTGGTCCATCGAGAAGTGGCCCTTCTTCCTGGCACCCTTGTTGACGGGTGAAACCCAGGCTGCCTACCAGGTAGCAAATTCCACCGGTAACACCCCATATGCGGAGATCAAGACCATCATCCTAGATCATTTGGGGATGGACGCTGAGGCATACCGGGTGCGGTTCCGGAAGGAAAAAGGGAATCCTGGAGAGAACCCCAAAACCCTGTTCTATCGCCTCAAATCAGTGGCAGACAAGTGGCTGAAACCCTTAGAGAGCACTAAAGAAGAGAGAATGGACCGCATTTACCTGGAGCAATACCTGGAAGCACTTCCATATAACACTCAAAGGTGGTTGCGTCAACACACACACCTCACTACGGAACAAGCGGTCGAGATGGCCACCACATTCTCCCGTGCCCAACCCCGTGCTTCCATATGGGAACCCGAAAAACCAAGTCGTTTCATACAGGGGAAATGTGAAAAACGGAACAACTGACCCCCACCAGACCTACCAAAGCCCCGACCCCAGAGGCCTGAACTCCCTCCATACAAAGGCCCCCAGTGCTTTGACTGTGGCGACTGGGGACACATAGCCCGATTATGTCCCTGGAAGAAGTCCACCGAGGAACCCATGGAGGTTGGATACATCCCGAGGTCCATTCTGTATACAGCGGAACTGGGGAGTACTTTCTATGTAAGTGTAGAGGTGAACGGGCAATCGGTTAGGGCCCTATTGGACTCAGGGTGTAGGCAGTCCGTCATACAGGGGGATCTAGTAAGACCCACACAGATCATACCTGAGGCCTTGGTGCACATCAGATGTGTACATGGGGACATAAAACCTTATCCCATAGCCACTATAGTCCTTTCCCCGATTGATGGGTCCCCCTATACTGTCAGGGTGGGTATTTTGACGGAACTACCCAAAGAACTAATAATAGGGACTGACAATCTGAGTTTTCTCGGAATGTTCCTCTCCACAGTCCACAACCAGAAGGAGAAGGAAGGGAGGGTTGTGTCCGGAGTAAAACCCCTACCAGCCCTTATCACCCCAGAGCCCTGGCTCCTTGATAGGAATTTCAAGTTTGCACAGGTAAATGACCCGACCCTCCAAAATGCCTGGCAGAGCGCACAAAACAACAACGCTACCCCTCCCACGTCTTATCCCCATTTTTCCATCAAAAACGGGTTGTTATATGGAAATGGTACAAGGGGGGAACCGCCACAGTTACTCGTTCCCCTAGCCTTCAGGGACCAGATTCTTTTCTTTTCCCACTCTCATCTCACAGCCGGTCATATCGGTACTGAGAAAACCACCTAAAACGTGTTGAGACATTTTTACTGGCCAGGGGTATATGGTGATATAAAAAGGCATTGTTAAGGATGTGAGACATGTCAGAAAAGAAATCCATATTGTCCTCCCCCGGTGCCTCTACAACCTTTACCGGTGATAGGCACGCCATTCGAGAGGGTGGGTATGGACCTTATTGGACCCCTACCAAAAACCCAGAAGGGACACCAATATGCCCTGGTAATTTATTTATTTATTTAATGAGTTTTATATAGTGCTGGCTAGACCCGTAGGTATCAGAGCGCTTTACATAAGGTTCCACAAAATTACACAGTACATTAGATTCGGGTAACATCAGTTGCTAGAAAAACATTTCAAGAGCATGGAAGCGAAGAAGGGTAAGGGGCAGGGAAGGGGGGGTTGGGGAAGATAGGACAGGGAGACGAAGGAATATCTGCCCGAAGACCAGCTGGGTAGGTGACAGCAGGGGGGGAAGTCCAAAGCCCATCTCCTCTTTAGCTATCAGGTAGCTCCACCGAGCAACGGCCAGAACGCTAGGTCTCTGTGGGAAAACATTAAAAGAGCAAAAAGGACGGGGTAAAAGGAGAGTAGAGGGGAAAGGGTAGGGTCAAGGGGTAGGAGGAAGAGAACGACGGAGAGACGAGGGAAAGTCTGCCCAAAGTCCAGCTGGGTAGGTGAGGGCAGAGGGGAAGTCCGCGGCCCATCTCCTCTATAGCTATCATGTAGCTCCACTGGGCTTCGGCCAAAAAGCAAGGTCTCCACGGTCGCTCGCAGGTTCAGTGACTAGATGGGTAGGCCAGATGGGGGCTATGATTCGAGTTCTGTTTGAAGTCCAGATTAAGTACCCGAGTAGTAGTACAGGGCGGAAGGGTCCACTGAGGCAGCCATCTTGAGGTCATGTAAAGGGTTATGTCCATGGTGTTACATACCGCCAGTCCCCACTTAATCATTCTCTAAGAGAGGGGGGTGCTTGATGTGCACGCTTACTGCAGGCATCACGTGTGGTGTGTGCAGGAATGCACTCGTGGCTGCATCGAAGGCGCTTTTTCCCTTGTGCCCCTCCACCGCTCGCTATACAAGACGATGTGCTCCCGGGTCCCCTTGTTGCCGCCGGGGGCTGCTAGGAAGATGTCAATAGTCTAGCAAGATCAGACTTCCGTACCTGCAGCCGCTGCGTCCATAGTCTCCGCAAATCGTATCACAGAGGTAGGCGCGGGCTGAGACCCCAGTCAAGGACCGGTCCCATGGGACGCTGCGAGTCAGGCTTGTGTGCCCCTCCCCCTCCAGCCGCACCCGTATCTCAGTGGCAGTGTGGGCAAACGAGTGGCACAATGCGCGGTAATCTCCCCGGGGGGGGTCAGCCGGCAAGTCGGGATGTGGGCCGAGTGTTGGGGGCATTTCTAGATGGAAAAAGACAGAGGTCAGAGGCATCCTGGAGCACTTCTTTTGGCCCCGGGAGATTTCTCAAAGCTCCCCGAGCACCGGGCGCCATCTTTGCATCTTCATTGGCACGGAAAGTCAAGGCTCATTTCTCAGCAAAGCCGGAACGGAGAAAGGCGATATTGATCTTCAAATGATCAGCCTGCAATCCGGAAGCTGAATCGTTGTTCCGGGAGGAATAAAAGTGCGGCGGAATGCCGATCCGGAGGCTGGTAAGATGGTTCACCGAGGAGCATCAGCTTCAAGCAGCCATGATGGGGTTGGCTCCTCCTCTTTGATTACTCGACCCGCTACCCCGAGGCTTTTCCGTTAAAGGCCCCCACCACCCACAACATCTCAGATAGACTCATTGAGCTCTTTTCCAGAGTAGGGTTCCCACGGGAGATTTTAACCGATCAGGGCACCCCTTTCGTCTCCCGGCTTATGAAAGAGGTGTGTAAGACCCTAAATCTCAACCACATTAAAACATCGGTATACCACCCACAAACCGATGGGCTGGTGGAGAGATATAACGGGACCCTGAAGTTAATCCTCAAAAAGATGCTAAGCAGTGAAGGGAAAGAGTGGGACCAGCTTCTCCCCCTGGCCCTATATGTGATCCGGAGTCAGGTCCAGAGCAGCCTCGGGTGTTCCTCATTCGAGATGTTGTATGGGAGACAGCTGAGGTCTCTCCTGGAAATGACGAAGGAGGCCTGGGAAAAAGAAGAGGTGGACGAGGCCCGGGGATTTCTCGAATACACCCAGAATCTCAAGTCCCGAATAGGGAAATTACGGGATCTTGCTTATTCACACCTGGAGAAAAAACAAGAAAGACAAAAACATTTCTACAACAGAGGAAAGAAATGGAGGTGGTTGGCCATTGACGATTGGGTGTTGGTGCTACTGCCATCCTCCACAAGTAAATTCAAGTCGGAATGGCTGGGCCCCTACAAAATAGTGTCAACCGTTGGGAAAACCAGCTACAAGGTTCAGATAAGACCCTCCCACATACAGACATATCACATAAACTTACTAAAAAAGTGGTTAGGGCCTTTGCCCACCTCAGCCCATCTAGCCCTGCCGACACCTAAAAGGCCCTCTTGTACTCTGGACCAACTAGTAATCAATGACGCTTTGTCAGAACAAGAGAGACATTCACTGGCTGCTGTCTTGGGACCCTTCTTCTCTATATTTTCAGACGACTCCGGAAAAACGACCTTATTAGAACATGCTATTGAGACCATTCCGGGTAAGGTCATAAAACAGCGACCCTACCGAATACTGGCAGCCCGGAGACAGGCTGTTCGAAATGAGGTCAAAAGCATGCTGGAAATGGTGGTCATTCGTCCTTCCCGGAGCGAGTGGTCGTCCCCTATCGTAATGGTCCCCAAACCAGACGGATCTACCAGGTTCTGCATGGACTTTAGGGCTCTCAACTCCATCTCCAAATTTGATTCCTACCCTATACCTAGAATAGACGAGTTGATTGAAAAACTGGGAGATGCACGCTATATAACCACTTTGTACCTTACGAAGGGATACTGGCAGGTCCCACTAAAAGAGACAGACAGAGAAAAAAACGCCTTTGTTACACCCGATGGGTTATATGAATTTACCGTCCTCCCGTTCGGTCTTCATGGAGCCCCAGCCACTTTCCAGCGCTTGATGAATACGGTGCTCCGTGAACACCAGGCCTTCTCGTCAGCCTATTTGGATGATATTGTGGTGTTTAGTCCCACATGGGTGGACCACCTAGAGCATTTGCAGCAAATCTTACAGGCCTTACTACAAGCCGGGCTCCATGTAAATTCAAAAAAATCAAGGGTGGGATTACAGAAGGTCCGCTATCTAGGGTATGTACTGTGTCATGTAGTAATATCCCCACAGGAAGAGAAACTAAGAGCTATCGTAGAGAACCCG
This sequence comes from Calotriton arnoldi, assembly GCA_963921515.1. Lineage (NCBI taxonomy): Eukaryota > Metazoa > Chordata > Amphibia > Caudata > Salamandridae > Calotriton > Calotriton arnoldi. Next base: position 300,484 of record CAWUFW010002525.1, read on the forward strand.
TTTCCCTCAACCAAAAGAGAGATGAGGGCCTTTTTGGGGTTACTGGGGTATTACAGACGATTTATACCCCAGTATTCAGAGGTATCGGCTCCCCTTACAGACATCCTTCATAAAGGCGTAAAGTTACAGGCATTCCTGAATCCCACAGACAGTATGATAGACACCTTCTGTCAACTAAAAAGGGCCATCCCCACCAGCCCTGTGCTATCCTCTCCAGACTTTGCCAAACCCTTCATCCTTCACACTGACGACTCCGACTATGGACTAGGAGCGGTACTGTCACAACTCTCCCCAGATGGCATTGACCACCCCATCCTCTTCATCAGTAGGAAGTTGTTTCCCTGTGAAAAGAAATATCCTACAATAGAAAAGGAATGCCTTGCAGTAAAATGGGCTATTGACAAACTGAGATATTATCTAGAGGGCAACCCCTTCGCCCTGTATACTGACCACCCACCCCTCCAATGGATGAGCAAAAACATGGGCCACAATCCAAGGGTCCTGCGATGGTTCCTGTCCCTCCAACCCTTTTCTTTTGAGGTGAAACATCGTAGGGGTACCGACAACGGGAGGGCTGACTTTCTATCCAGGGTATTCCCTCTCCCCGATCGGGAGAATCCTAGGGGGGGGGTATGTAACGATTCCAACACCACCCGGGAGGGTACTGAGCATACGGAAGACTGGTGGACTGTACCTCTTGAAACCGGTCCTCTCCTCTCTTTCCAACCGGATGACTGGACCGTAGCACAAAACATCACACATGCTGCGGACGCCCCTTTTTCAAGACCTGGTCCCTTTAACTGGAATACGTCCCCAGAAGACGCCGCCCATGAGCCTGACGTCATCCTCCCCAGTCCAATAGCGGAGGGCCCAAGTCAGGACGAAGAGAGCCCAAAACCCGGAAGATGCGGAAGAGAAGTGTTTGCAGAAGCCTCGAGACAACTATCGGAGATGCCAGAAGAGAAACTACTGCTCCTGACAACGACTCCTGCAGAACCAAGAATACCGGGAGAGCCAGGAGGCCAAGGATACCGTGCTGCACCCAGCCACGCTCCTGGAGGAGCGTGGCTTACACAGGTACAGGAACGCTTTTCGTGGTGGGTCGGGAGGAAGGAGAAAGCTGGTGAGTAGGGCGCATCTCTCTTACCTGCTTTTACCCGGTTCCCGAGCACTATCTCACGTCCGTAGACGTACGTCATTACACTGGTGGTCCCTCACTCCCTTCCCCACGGCTAACCGCACATAGAGGCACTCACGATATTGTACCTTCTCTTCTTTTGTCCGAGTGACCCGAGTGACCTGAAACCATAGGAGGACTGAACCCAGAAGAAGAAGGAAAGAAGTGCCCGAAATCCAAGATCAAGAACGGATAAGAAGCATTATCCGTATCCCTGAACTCTGGCTTCTTATAAAAGACGCGTATATAGAAAAATAAAGCCCAGCTTAACCAGATCTTGTGTGCGACTCAATCCTTGCATACCGTCACAATCAGCCAGAAAGTAATCAATTCTACTACTACAACCGGGCCTGATATATATCATCTTGCCCTGGTGATCAGAGGGAGATCTACCATTTGTAGCTCTAAGATCAAAATGTAATGTTAGTGGCAGTATCTGGGCATCATTAGATGTCCATCTCACTGTTGGGAGGTCAATTTGTGTGATGCCTCACTGACTGTCCCATTCCTCAGTTAAATCAAGGAGGGTGGCAGTCAACAGTTCAAATGTGGAGTTAAAGTCTCCTGCCACCAACAGTAAGTCATTCCCGAGTGTTCCGAGAGGGCTTGCTCTAATGCATTATGTACCCTAAACTCGGCATTGCAAACTCCTGCTCTATTATAAATGTTGAAGATCTTTAGCGATAGACCAGAATGGAGCACCAGCCTAACCTCTAGGATATCAGGGGAGTCAATGAGCACAATATTAATTTTACACTGGAGTGCAGTTTTGACCCAAATTCCCAACCCTCCCACCCTCCTTCCCCTACCAGACTTGGTCGCATTCACACAAAAGGATGTATACCCATGCCTGCATAAAGGGGTTAAAACCACGTCTCCTGAAACAAGCAAATGTCAAATGTTTCAATGAACTGGCCCCATTCTACCTCAGATAACAACTTAGATACCCCGCTACATTCCACAATGCAATTTGTATCAATCGGTCATGGGGCAAACTAGCTTCTTAGGAGAATTGTAAGTTGGAACCATCATTAACATTCCCTTCTATACTAGCATCGTGGGAACTAATCACTTGATGGAACACCTGTACCGACAAACATTTGCAATCAGACCCTGGAAGGATTCCCCCAGCTTTGCGGGGGGAACTAGGCAATACTAGAGATGGGGGTACATGTGTTTGCAGGCCCTCCCCAGGAATCATCCTATCCTTGACACTGCATGGAGGATTCTTGTGGCCAGTCAAGAGAAATCTCTGCTGATTCTGCTCCCAGCTTCCCCCACCTTTACACCAACCCCACATCTGCTCGGTCCAGGTAATGTAACCGGGGCTCGGTATTTTATCATTATGCCAGTATTTGCACAGAAATAGTTCGAGAGTCAATGGCCATAAGACCCTCAACCAGATCCCTATAGAAAAGAGACCCACACCCTGTCATGCGATCCAGTGGGGGAAGTTACCCTTTCTGCACTTACAATGTCACTTTTGATGATCGAATAGCAGTGTCTAACCTCTCGGAACCAGTAGATGACTTTATTGATTAACTAGACCTTGTCTTCCCTGATTCCTGGGGTCAATTTGGGGACATGTGTGAGGTAAACCAAAGCCGAAATTTCCCCAACCTTTCTGGGGATATGGATGCCATTATGAATCATCCCTCTAGTGCATGACAAACGAGGTCTCGCAATAGGGGGATCACATGAACCTGGTGGTCCCCATCCCCACCCTGGGCCTACGTTTGCAGCCTTCTCAAGCAAACCCACCCTTGGAACACTGTCTGGAAAACTCACCTGCCCTGCATTGGTGCATGAGCAGTGACAAGCACTAGGTCGGGGTATGAAGGGGTTGAGTAGGGGTAGTGACAGGGGGAGGCTTCTAAGTAGCTGTGGTGTATATGGGATTAATGTCCCCATGTGTGAAAGAAGACCCTGCACTATCTCCTCCTTCCCCCAGATCGACTCAACACCTGCCCTCTGCTGGTACTCTCGCCAAGATTCTCCACTACCTTAAAGAGTGCCTTAACCTGATCCTTCAGCTCCCCAATTGCCTACATCAAACTCTGCAACATTAAAAAAATCCCTGAGTTCGATAGACTGGACCTTTCAACTTGAGGCCTCTTTGTCATGGCATCGTCAGAGGAAAGAACAGAATAGTGATTACAACACTCAAGTTTTCGCCATGACCTGAACGGATGGGGACTTCTCAGGGCTAGCGGTAAGGGGAGCTCAGGCCTTTCCCTCAAAGAGGGAGTGCGGGTACAGGACTGGGGTTTTTCAAACATGTTTGGGATACCCTTTTAAGGCTAAACTAAAGTGGAATTGGGGCTTTTACTTCCCGTATCGGGATTAGAATTGATAATATATGCACATTCTAATATAAGATTGTCAATCCTATCTATGACACAGTTATCTCCTGTTGAAATTAAAGATTTCTTGACATTTGAAGCACTTGGCACCCCGTCCACAACTTTTCTTTTGCCCAGTATTAATTAATCAATGAGTAACAAGTAAAGAAGAAGCGAAACTGGTTAAGTACCCTGATGCACAATGTCATAAGTTACAATCGGTACAGCCAGGCATCAAATAAAAGGTTGAAAGATGCAGTTCACTTGCCAGCCTTGGTCTTCCACTCCAGAGGATGGCCTGTTTACAGACACCACGTAGGAAGAATAAGGTTCTAGCCTTCCCACACACACAACTGTAACCGTGACGGATAGCATCCCAAAACGTTTCCTCCACGCTCTGGCGAAGGCTGCACAGACCAAACACACAACAATACCTCCCTGTGAACTCAAAAGGAGGAGCTTAACAAAACGGGGCTGGCGTGGCAGTCAGTACAGATCAGACAATTGCTGATACGGTCACTAGTCATTCATCCACCCCTCACATAGACGTATTTGGCACATAAGTAAAAGCAAAGCCAAGGGGCACTATGCACGAACACAACTGTCACTTTAAAGTAGCTGGATATGAAATGGAACTGGATCCCAGCACGAAGAATAAACAATTTGAAGAGCCAAGGGGGGTGGCCCTGCGCTGCCTCTTCCTGGTGCTGACGAGTGCAGGACGGGCCTGCCCTTGGCCCGGGCTTTGCCCGGGTGCGGCCTACGCACGTCCCACAATGCAGGAGTTCACAAGGTGCTTTAAAGTGCATTGGCGGCAATGGGAAGTGGATGGTGTCAGACTCCTACTCTCAGGCCAGTGGTAGATGGGATGTGAAGTCCCTCCTGAATATGGCAGCAAGAAAACCCCAGTACACTGCATCCCAAACTGCAGGAGTTCGCAAGGAGCTTTATAGCGTGGGAACAGGAGGCGGCTGGGGTCAGGCCACTCCTCTCAGGCCAGTGGTAGATGGGATATGAAGTCTCTCCTGAATGTGGCAGCAGGAAAACCCGAGCACCATCCATCCCACGCTGCGGGAGTTCACGAGGCATTTACAGCAGCAACGGGGGGCGGTTGGTGGCTGGCCCCTCCTCTCAGGCCAGTCGCAGATGGGATATGAAGTCCCTACTGAATGTGGCAGCAAGAAAACCCCTGTACATTGCATCCAAAGGCTACAGGGACATTATAGTTAGGAAATAGCATTAAAAAAACCTTAGAAATTCACTGAAAAAAACAAAGATTTCAGGGATGTTAAAGTTAGGCTCAGATTTCATTCATACAGAACCATTGAAATTCATCAGTTATAGTTACCTGAGATAACTGAAACTTACTCCCCTGCAATGCACTGCTTAGCACCTCACATATTACATCACTCATGACATCACTCATGATATCTGAAATGACATCACCGATTACATCATCCATAGAACTACTCACACACCCACTCACAGCCCCACACAACCACTTACACACCCAATCACATACCAATACAGTCACTCACACACCCTCTTACTTATCCACAGAGCCACTCACACACCCATTCACTCACACACAATCACTCACACAGTCACTCACTTACCTATATACCTACTCACACAGCTACTCATTCACCCATGGAGCCACTCGCACAGCCAATCACCAATAGAGCAACTCACATACCCAGTCACTCACCTATACCCATATAGCAGAGCCACTCACACACCCACACAACCACTTACATACTCATTCATACATCCATACATCCACTCACATGTCCACTCACTCACCCATACAGCCACTCACATAGATACTCACTCTCCAATACACCCACTTGCACGCCCACTCAGTTAACCAAACACCCACTCCAACAGCCACTCACTCACCCATACAGCCACTTACACACCCAGTCACTCACCCATACAGCCACTCACACAGCCACTCGGTCACCCATACAGCCACTCACACACCCACTCAATCACCCATACAGCCTCTCACACACCCACTCACTCACCTATACAGCCACTAAAAGGGCAAGTCACACAGCCACTCACTCACTCATACAGCCACTCACACACTCACACACCCATGCAACCACTCAGACACCCGCTCACACACGGATATACACAGTCACACAGCCTCTCACATAATATATGTTTGAAATGGTATCACTCATTACTAGTACACAAAATATACTAATTTAAGTTATGTAGTAGCTTACTATATATATTTAACACTCATAAACTTTTAGAAAACACTCACACTTACTGTGATGATGTCATTTGAGATGTCATCAGTGATGTCACTCACTATGTCATGAGTGATGCAATATGTGAGTTGATAAGCAGTGCATTACAGGGGCGTAAGTTATAGTTAGCTCAGGTAACTATAACTGCTGAATTTCAATGGTTTTGTATGAATGAAATCTGAACCTAACTATAACATCTCGGTAACCTTTGTTTTTTTCAGTGAATATATATGTATATTCACTGAAAAAAACAGAGGTTGAAGTAACGTTATAGTTAGGTGTAATAAAAAGATCTGGTTTTCTTTTTTTTAAACCTCAGAAATTCACTGAAAAAGCAAAAGTTAAAGTAGTGTTATAATTAGGTGAATATGTCAGTTACAACATTAATGTTTCAAACTCAAAAATCCACAGAAATCCACCAGTTATAATTAGCAGAGCTAACTATAATTTGCCCCCACCATGCACTGTTTATGACCTCACATATTACATCACTCATGACATGTTCTATGACATCACAGATGACATCTCAAATGCCCCCCCCCCTCCCCAATCCTTCTTAGGCCCTGGGGATCCCATCCCCCAGGGCCACTAATTAAGTTAAAGGAAAGAAGGGCTGTGCGCCCCCTCCTCAAGCTGTTTATGGACCCAGGGACCCCATCCCCGGGACCCAAGTATATTTTAAGGGGGGGGCACACAGCTCCCGTCCCCAAGCCTTTAAAAGCCCCTTGGGACCTCATCCCCCAGGGCCGATTCTTAATTAAAAAGGGGCAGGGCCACATGGCCCCCACTCCCTGAGTCATTTTCGGCCCTGGGGACACTTTCCCCGGGGGCCTAATACACTCTTTAAAGGTGGGTTTAAAGGTGGATGCCCTGGCGGTCACTCAGGGCTCCCACCATCCACATTGTTAGGGGCCACAGGGGGAGGTCCAGGGCCCCCGTGGCCCACTGTCAGCTCCCCGCAGGCATCAGGAGCCAGCATTGCTCCCACCCGCAGGGACCAGCTACTCCCCCCAGGCGGGAACAATCTCTTGATCTGTTTCCCTTCCCGCATCAGTGCTGGCAGAGAAACAGATCAAAAGTCTGCTCCCAGCTGGCGGGAGCATTTTCAAAGCTCTGGGCAGCTGGGGGCAGGCTCAGTGTTTGCTCCTGTGTGGCAGGAGTTTTGAAAATGCTTCCACCAGGTGGGAGCAACACAGGTTTTTCTGCCGGCTCCAGTGTAGGCAGGGAAACTGCTGTGCCCGAGGGTGGGCTCCCTGGGATACAGCATGTGAGCCGGTCTAGAGGGATGGGGTGCCTGGGGTCACAGAAGGCTTAGTGAAGGGGGGCCATGCAGCCTCCCTCCCCGTACAATGTAAGTAGCTGCCATGGGAAATGGGGTCCCCGGGGCCGGATATGGCTCAGGAAGAGGGGGCGCACAGCCCCTCCTCCCATATTAATGCATGGGGCTCCAGGGGGATGGGTTCCCCAGGCTAAATATGGCTTCAGGAGGAGTGGTGCACGCCCCCCTCCCCATAACTACACAAAGCGGGTGCCATTCACAGCGGGTAACACCGGGCCACAGCAGCTGACGAGCCGGGCTGGGACCACAGCCCCCAGGCTCCACCGTCCACCCTCTCATAGTCTCTCCCATGCCCGGAGGCACAGAAAACAGACAGCGAGGCCCGCTGCGCGGGTCACTGCGGGCCACAGCAGCTGACGAGCTGGGCTGGGACCATAGCCCCCATTCTCAACCGTGCACCCTCTCATCATCCCTCCCATGCCCGGAGGTGCAGAAAACAGACCGCGAGGCCCGCTGCGTGGGACGCACGCGGGCCGCGCCCGGGTCAAGGGCGGGCCCATTTGTGCCCGTCATAGCCCGGAAGAGGCTGGGCTGGGCCACCCCCTGACATTCTACCTTCGAGAATTTCCCTTCTTTACTTAAATTCGGTGGGCCCCCTGCTTTAGAGCTTAATTGTTGTTTTACTGGATTTGGACCAAGTTGTGCTTACATCCAGGTGAAGTCTAAGGGTGCAATTTGTGTCCAGCACAGCAGCTGCAGTTGCTCTTGTCCCTGCCTTTTGGAAGAACTGCGGTCTTAGTTGCGGTTCTACGAGGTATTGTCATATTTTATTCTGCGCGCACTTTGCTTTAAAAGCCCATCATACTAATTATTCTATTAGTGGAAAATGTGCCCCTTTTTTGCTCCTGCGCCCATGCACAATTCATTGATTTGTGCGGCATAAAGACTGCTGGCTGCTCTCTGACTTTTTTCTTATGGTTCTTATGGTGTCACTTGGTTTATTGTTTCCAATTATTATCTTATTTGTTAAATATTGGATAACTGTTACCTCTTAGCAAAAGCTGCTTTTTTTCTGTGTTTAACACACGTGTCACTGGAGACTGGACTACGGTAACGCCCTCTATGCCGGAATCAACAAATCCCTTCTCCACAAACTCCAGACCATCCAGAACACCGCGGCCCGACTCATCCTCGGAACTCCACGACACGAGCACATGACCCAACACCTGCGAAACCTCCACTGGCTCCCCGTCGAGAAGAGAGTAACCTTCAAGCTACTCACCCACGCCTACAAATCCCTCCACAACATCGGACCCAAATACATCAATGAAAGAGTATCTTTCCACGTACCCAAAAGAAACCTCCGCTCCGCCGACCTCACCCTAGCAGAAACACCACGCATCCGCAGAACCAGAGCAGGGGGAAGAGCCTTCTCCTACGTTGCGGCAAAGGACTGGAACGAGCTCCCAGTCAAGATCAGACGCTCCCCTACCCTACACACCTTCAGAAATAACCTCAAGACCTGGCTCTTCGACTGAACCGGAGCTGCACCCCCCCCAGCGCCTTGAGACCCTCACGGGTGAGTAGCTCGCTTTAACAACCCCTGATTGATTGATTGATTGATTGAATCCCCAATCAGCCTACAGATTGCATTGAACAAACCCTTAAAGGGAAAGAACTAGTTGAAAACCTTCTAGCCTTAGAGTTTCGAACATGTCCCCCAGATCCATCTCTGAACCAATTCAAACGCTCCCTTCCCCTAGCCCAGCCAAGAATAAACTCTTGTTCCACAACTGAAAGGCTCTCTTGGAGTTCGAACTTGGGGGGCATTGATTGACTCTTGGGAGTTGAACATCAACAGGTTAAGGACTTACCCTCTAAACCTACTAGGAGTGCGGGGTTAGGGGTTACCCAGACATTAAGTCATGAGTGGGCAACAGGCAGGGAACATTACACAAATAGGCATGGAGCAGGGAACAATAGAGGGGGAGACCCTAGTGCGAGCACTAGCTCCAACCCAACTTCATTGGTTCATACTAGCTACCCTCCAGACGTTTTGGATAACGTACAGCATCTTTCCCCAGAACCTAATTGCCAGTTGAACATAGTATCCTGGAACGTTGCAGGGCTGAGCAACAAAATCCATCTTCCTCACTTGAACATTTTTATGGATAGGTTCGATATATGCATCTTCCAGGAGACCTGGAGCCTTGCTCCTTTATATAAACCAGGGTACGCTTGTTATTGCTCCCCAGCAACCACCGGGGGGAAAGGATGACCGGCAGTGGGTCTGATAATATGGATTAAGATCATATTGGGAGGCCGGATCACCCCCCTTGCCACTGGTAGCCCAGATATTCTGGGGATCCATATCGAGGGGCCCTCGAGGAAACCCATCGACCTATTTAACATATATGTGAGGGGGACCAGAGGGGGCAGACCCTCTACAACACTGACACAATTAGAGGGATTACTGGATAAAAGTTCTTTACAAGCCAGAACAATAGTAGCGGGCGATTTTAACACCACATTTGAACCTTTAGACCAAGAGGACCTAATGGGGATATGTGAGGATGATCAGAAGTGGGCCGTTCCTCCTCTTGACCTTCCACCAAAAAGAAATGGACGCAGCTGGCACTCCAGGTTAACGCCTTTAATCTCGAGTACGGGTTAAGGGCTGCGAACGGGAGAACTAAATCAGACAGCCAAGGCACTAATACTTTTAATAGGATAAGTGGCCCATCATGTATCGACTACATTCTTCTAGATCAGATAGAGTGTAGTCAATATGGCAGTGGGGGCCACAACCGACAGTGACCACAATCCACTTTGTTTAAGTATGAAGCCTCTTTGGGGCGATCTCTCTATCTGCACCCTACCCATGGGCATTTCGAAGGAAGTCTTTCCATCTAACAACTGCTGCAGGTTGAACTGGCGGAAGGTAGCCTTATGTGAAGGGAAAAGTAAGGACATAGAGAAAGATCTGGTAGTGAGTACCCTTGAATTACAGAGCCTTGTTCAAAGTGCAAGAGGATTAGCAGAAGTGGACTCAACCCACTCCCGTTTTTTTGACTGAATAAGTTCACACGTCCTTGCATCCAGTAGCAATTCATGGGTCAGTAAACACAAAGCAGGGCCAGCTTCCTGATACACAAGGGAATGCAGAACTAAACGCCCCAACCTAGTATTGGTAATCAAATCAAAGGATAGTAATTTAATTAGAGGCTCTAGAAGGCGGTAAAAGATAACTATGCTCCAAGCAAAAAGGGTGTGGGACGAGTCCCATTGGCAGCTGCTTAAAGAAGTTTGCGCCAACTAAGATTCTAAGTCTTTTGGTCATTATTTACCTGGGGTGATGAAGCAGGGGCTCAATCCCCCCCAAACCATATTACAGCACAAGCTTGGTATGACCACTTCCATATGCTTTACTCATAAGCCGATCCTCCGCCTCAGACGGAGACTGTCTTATGTCCCATTCAGCTCTTGAGTAGCAGTTTCTTCACCTTGAGCGAGATTGAGGGATCCATTAGCCAAATAGTAAAATCTAAAGCCCCAGGGCCTGACGGCATTCCGGGAGACCTTTTTCTTTATGACACCGCCAAGTGGGCTCATTATGTCTTACTACTTGCCAACGCCATAGCGAGTGGTGCCCCCGTCCCAGGGTTTTGGAAGGGGGCAGAGGTGATCCCTATAGAGGAGAACCCTGCAACTGTAGGCCTATCAGTTTGATAGATGCGCTAAAAAAGGTGTTCTGCAGAGCTCTCCTCTCCAAGATTCAGGAATGGGAAGTATCCAACACAATCCTCTCACAATACCAAGCAGGGTTCAGGGCTTAGACAGGGACCATCAATCAGGTATTTCGTCTCCTACTCCTCTTCTGGAAGGTTGTAGTGATTGGCCGGGGTAGCCTATATCTAGCGTTTATCGATTTAAAGACAGCTTTCGATTTAGTACCTAGGAAGATACTATGGAAGGTGCTTGCAGATTTGGGTATCCCTCTACCCATCCTCAACCTGGTTACTCGGTTGCACGAAGATAACTTTGCACGGATAAGATGGGGCTCACAGGGACAACTCACAGACCGCATCCCAGTCAGCAGGGGAGTTCGCCAAGGCTGTGTCTTGGCCCCCACCCTCTTCTCCCTGTATATGAATGGGGTGGTGAGTTTTTTATCACAGAAGCCTGATGATGCTCCATCGCTGGGAGGGGATAAGGTTGTAACCTTTTTATTTGCAGACGACACCTTGTTGGTGTCTAAAACCCTGGCAGGGCTCCAGTTACTTCTAAACAGGTTCAAACTTTTTTGCGACACTCGGGGTTTGGTAATAAACACCACAAAAACCAAATATATGGCTTTTAATCCCCATAAATCTTATAAAGGTAAACCTACTTTAGGAGGGGCTCCCCTAGAGCGAGTGAGCACTTTTGACTATCTAGGAGTCAGACAAAATGACCTGGAAGTCCCACCTTACCAAAATGGTACTGACTCATAAGCGTGTCACAGGGGCACTAGGGAAAGAACACCGCTCCTCCCATAGCAGACCTGTTGCTGCTGCTTTGCAGGTCTACAACCTAAAATCTGTCAGCTCAGCTCTGTATGGGGCTGAGCTATGGGGTTTTAACAACATTTCCGAACTAAGTAGATCAGAGCACAAGTTCCTAAGGAACCTAGTGATGCTGCCCCAAAGTACCCCATTGTCCCCTCTTCTGTTAGATATGGGACAACGCCCCATAAGTGATATTGCCAAGCTCCGCCCCTTGTTGTTCTGGGCCAGGAATTTGCGGACCCCAGAGCTCCGGTCTTATGCCGAAGCCCTGACAGAGGCAGCCCGCTTGGATACAGGTAATAAGGTGGGATAGATTAAAAATGTAAGGAAGCTTGCTTCTGACGTAGGGCCCAGAGAAGTGTGGGACCTCCCTGCTTCTCCCCTGCTACAAAAAGATGCAGTAAAATGACTTTATTGGGAGTGGGTTGCACAACAAGATTCCACCAGGCCCGACCACGGGAAACTTACGAAAGAGTTCCGAACACACAAACACATTAGATCGTTGGAACCCTATCTTGACTTAATACAGGTACCGCAGGACAGGAAACTCTATACACAATTCAGGCTTGGAACCCTACCTGTTAACGGGACACTTGCTAAGTGGCATAGCAACGGCTCATATTCTAGCAACTGCCCAGGATGTATGGCAGCAGTAGAGTCCGTTGCCCATGTGCTATTTGCACGTCCAGCTTACACGCGCCATAGATCCAAATGGATAAGACCCATCTGCCAGCAACTGGGTACAATGAATTTCCGGGATGCCTTGCAAATCTTGAAATCAGATGCTAGACCTCCCTTTGTTTGTGCAGTAGCGAAGTTTTTAGGCCTTATGTGGGCTACGAGGAGAAAGGTTCAAGAGAGAAGTATTGTCGAATGTAGTAGGCCAGTTCCAAGTATGTAACTGGCCGCGAACAACAAGCATTACTCCCAACTGTAATATCTTTTTTGCTGAATTGACGCACAAGCACTTTACTGTTTTTATCAGCCGAGCTGACCGCTCATGTTGCCCTATACTGTAAGGCCCCACAGGGCGATCATTAGACAATTAGTAGTGGGGCAGCTTAATTTGGTGATACTCCCCCTCCATCCTACTGTAATATTTAAATTGTGGTCTTCTTATTTATCTTGTATACTTGTTTAATCTTAACTCTTATGACTTTTATTGCATTATTGTCTTTTATGATGAATTGTTATTCTTAATGATCTGATGATAGTTGGGCTTTTTTTGTGGGCTTTTTTTTTAAGGTACAATTGTATAGCCAATTTCAACCTCACTTTTGCTCCTTTCATCATCGATACTGGGAGCCCTCCGCAGCCATAGCATGAGGGACAGATTTTCTGAGTTCTGGCCTGGGGGGGCAAGGTATCCCTACCCTACCCCCTTATATTTTTTTATTTACTACTTCAGTACAGGGATCTGTAATGGCAGCCAATCAGAGTGCTCAAACCTGCACGAGTCTGGCTCCCATGGGAGTGAATTGTCCCAAAGGGGAAAAGTACCATTGGGCAATCAGAATGCTCCATTTTTAAATTGGCGCTCTTGCAAGAGTCCCTCGAGCCTCTTGTGGTCCCAACCCTTCAGATATACAAATATTTTTAAAATTTAATTTCTCAAAAACTACTAAATAGATATACCAAATCACAAAAAGCACAATCTGCTGACCAAGATCTAGCTTCCTGCCAAATTTGCAGTAATTCAGTTCAGCAGTTTTTACGGTAGCCATTCTTAAAGAAGTCTATGGAAAATGCATGGGGATTTTGGGTTTGGGACTCCCCTTTTTTCTCAGCCCCCGCTTTATTGATCACCCTGAAGATTTCCATGCCAAAACTAGTCAGGAAGGAGCACCATTTGGACAGTTTTCATGGAAATTGTTCAAACAAAGCCAAAGTTATTAGCAACACAAAAATGTTTTTCCGATGGAACAGCTGACCTAACTATAACTACCCAGTGGAGCTATATAGCGGTCCCCAGTAGGTAGTTATAGTTAGGATGTTGTTTCCATAGGAAGAGCGTTTTTTCATTTGCCAATAACTTTGATGTTGTTTGATGAATCTTAGCGAAATTTTTCAAAACTAGTTTGCCACTCACTTCAGCTGCTGCCTTGAATGTTTTGGGGTGATCCATCAAGCAGGGGCAGAGAGAAAGGTGGGGTCCCAAAACACGTTTTCCCCATGTTAATTTCCATAGGAACTTTAGACATGGCTACAGCCCAAACTGCTGAATGGAATTACACCAAATTAGCATTTTTGTGGGGGGTGATTCTCGGAAGGATCCACGGATCCCCCTGAATATTTTTTTTTTTTAATGAAGCGTGGGCTCCCGGGTGGGCCAGGTCCCAGAGGCATTTTGATAATAAGGGAGGGGATTGCATGGGCCCACCCTCCTGGGACTTAATAATGCCCTGGGGACCACATCCTCCCCGGGGCGTATATGTGGTTTTACATGAGAGGCCACTCAGACCCCCCTGGACCCCGGAGACCACCACCTCCCTGGGGCTATATATTAAAATCAAAATAGGGGACCTCTTGAACCCGTGTGCCCTGGGGACCACCACCTCCCTAGGGCTAATTGTTTGTTATGGCGGCCTCTTGGACCCCCCTGGGCCTTGGGGACCACCACCTCCCCAGGACCATAATTAGTGGTGGGGGCCTCAGGGACCTCCTCAGGCCCCGGGGACCACCACCTCCTTGGGGCTAACTTATTTTTAAAGAATATGGGAAGGGGGCCTTGGGGACAGCCACCTCCCCGGGGCAGGCCCACCATCAAGAAAGGAGGGGGCCACACAGCCCCCCTCCTGGAACCAAAGATCCCCTGGGGCCCACCCCGTGACACAGCTGTATGCTGGGGCTTGACGGGAGCTTTACTGATCCGGCCAAGTCACAGCAAACATGTCACTTCCAGCAAGCGAAAGCAATAAATATGGTCTTGCCTGCTGGAAGCCGAGTAGAATTGCTTTTAGACATAGGAAGCTGCCTTTCCAGTACCTCCCTATTCTAAAAGCAATGCCAGCTCCTGTACGAGGCAGGAAGCCAGCAGGAACCGCAGGAGCCTTCAGGCTCCCCCTGCGGCCCCCAACAAAAGTGACTGGGTACCCTGGGTGGGACCAGGGCACCCAGAATAAAGGCCAGGCCCCAGGGGATGGGGTCCTCAGGGCCGAAATCAGCCCAGGGAGGAGGGCCATGCAGCCCCCGATTCAAAAAGGCCAGGCACCGGAGGATGGGATCCCTGGGACCCAAATCAGCATAGGGACGGGGTGCCATGTGCCGCTCCTCCACAAATAAATACAGAAATTCCCACACACAAAAAATGACCAGCAACTCGCCGGAGGCCCCACCCCTTTCACCACTGCTCTGCAAACGCGCCTCCGGGTGCACCGCTAGTAGGGGCATAAAGTTCCTATGACTCCTGAGGGTCCTTTGGGACCAACAACCCCTCCTGTTACCTCCAGTAAGTCCCACTCAGCAGGATTGCTGAGAGGTCTTCAGAGGACACGCCCCCTTTCTCCACCACTCTGCAAACATGCCTCCAGGTGCATTTATGGTTGGGGGATGAAGTTCTCTTGGCTGCTGAGGGTCCTTGGGGTCCAACAACCCTCCTGTTAGCTGCAGTAAGTCCAACAGCTGGATTGCTGAGAGGTCATCGAAAGCCACACCCCCTTTCTCCATAACTCAGCAAACACAACTACTAGCTAAAATAACCATAGAAATTCACTTAAAAAAACAAAGGTTACAGGGACGTTACAGTTAGGAAATAGAATTTGAAAAACCTTAGAAATTCACTGAGAAAACCAAAGATTACAGGGACGTTATAGTTAGGCTCAGATTTTACTAATACAAAACCAGTGAAATTCAGCAGTTATAGTTACCTGAGATAATTATAGTTTACACCCCTGCAATGCACTTTTTGTGACCTCATATATTACATCACTCATGACAGGGTCAATGACATCACTTATAACATCACTCATGACATCTCAAATGATATTATCCACAGAACCACTCATATACCCATTCATACCCCATACAACCTCTCATACGCCCACTCACACACCCACTCAACCGCTTACATACTCATTCACAGACCCATACCAGAACTCACACACCCACTCACTCCTCCATAGAGCCCCTCACACAACCATTCATTCACCCATAGTGCCACTCATACAACCAGTCACTCACTCACACAGCCACACACTCACCCATACAGCTACTCACAGGCAGACTTAGTCACTTACACAGCTACTTACACACCCACTCACACACCCATACAGCCTCTCAACACAGCTACTCACTCACCCAGGCAAGCACTAACACACCTATACAACCACTTACATACCCATTCACACATCCATACAAGCACTCACACATCCACTCATTCACCCATACAGCCATTCACATAGACACTTACTCTCCAATACAGCCACTCACATGCCAAATTGCTGAACCAAACACCCACTCAAACAGCCACTCACTCACCCATTCAGCCACTTACACACCCAGCCACTCACTGATACAGCCATTCGGACACCAACTCACTCACCCATACAGTCACTACACACCCATTTACTCACCCATGGAGTCACTCACACCTTCACTCACTCACCCATACAGCCACTGACACACCCACTCACTCACCAATACAGCCACTCACACAGTAGCTCACTCACCCACACAGCTACTCACACACCCACTTATATACCCATACAGCCACTCACACACCCATACAGACAAGGATACATACAGTCACACAGCCACACACATAATATATGTTAGAAGTAGTATCACTCAGTAGTAGTACACCTAGTATACTAATTTAACTTTTGTAGTAGGTTAGTATATATGTTTAACACCCATAAACTCTTAAAAACACTTATTCTCGCTTGATAATGTCATCAGTGATGTCATCTGAGATGTCATCAATGATGTCATCAGTGATGTCAATGACCATGTCATGAGTGATGTAATATGTAATATGTGAGGTCATAAGCAGTGCATTCCGGGTGCATAAGTTATAGTTAGCCCAGGTAACTATAACTGCTGAATTTTAATGGTTCTGTATGGGTGAAATCTGAGCCTAACTATAATGTCACTGTAACCTTTGGTTTTTTCAGTGAATATATATATATATATATATATATATATATATATATATATATATATATATGTTTCCAAAGTGTTGCTCAAAAATTGAAGACGCACTCAGCAAAGGATGTTTCATCAGAAACTTTACTATCAAACCGGCATTTCATTCCAAACCTTTTCCATAGCCTGACGCATTTCAGAGCTCCTGCTCTTTCATCAGAGGCTTGCTAACAGTCCACAGAAGCAGTAACACACCCTCTTCTCCCCTCTGCATGCTAGTAAGTAATTGCCCTCAGGTGGGCCTCCCAAGTGTGTTTCAGTGCTTGTGCATGCTGGGATTTGTGGTATGCGTGGTGTACCATTATTTCTCTCCAGTGTGATCTGTGTTCTTCTTGCAACTTTATTTAAAACATTTTCCTTGCCCTCCAGTGGGCTTCAGAAGGCCAATTTGGCTTGCATTTAAAATGATCCCTTGTGCTGTTCCAAGGCTTTGAATAGTTCATAGCCCCCAGCCCCAAATACCTTTTTCTTGATAGTGCAGTCTTCCACAGCAGGACTGCCGTGATTTATGTTTCCAAAGTCTTGCCCAAAAATTGAAGACGCACTCAGCAAAGGATGTTTCATCAGAAACTTTACTTTCAAATCGGCATTTCATTCCAAACATTTTCCATAGCCTGACGCGTTTCAGACCTCCTTGCACTCCAGTGTGCCTCAGAATGTCAATTCGGTTTGCATTTAAAATGATGTCATCAGTGATGTCAATGACCATGTCATGAGTGATGTAATATGTATTCTGTGAGGTCATAAGCAGTGCATTGGGGGTGCATAAGTTATAGTTAGCCCAGGTAACTATAACTGCTGAATTTCAATGGTTCTGTATGAGTGAAATCTGAGCCTGACTATAATGTCACTGTAACCTTTGGTTTTTTCAGTGAATATATATATATATATATATATATATATCCTTTCAAAATTGGCCCACATCTCGACATCCAGGTGCTCTTGGCGATGCATATGCGGTACGGCAGAGCCAAGCCGTTACAAATTACATCCAGCGTCTCCCAATTGAGACAATTCCGCTCGCACTCACAAAATCGAAGCAACTGCAGCTTAATAATTTATAAAGCTGTGATTTATTCAGCATTCCAGCAATCCTCTACGCGTTTCGATCTTAACAAAGATCTTGTTCACGAGGTTAGTAAATCAACATATGCCACATTTTTTTCTCTTTTTAAAAAAAACTATTCATGACAAACTATGACATCACTTCCTGCAGTGTATTGCTAGGCATTCTGGTTACTGTAGTTCTCTGTACTAAGCCAGTGTTTACAATCAAAATTACTTTACCCAAAACTAGTGAAAAATAAAAATTAAAAATTAAACATAAAAATGACAATCTAATTGTGAACTCATTAATTCTGAAGTCTACTCCAAATATCCATTTCTAATTAGTCCAGCAAAATTTATGAATGTATTATCATAATTGTCAATCTATCCACACTGCTTATTTTGTAACTGTGTGTTTTAATGACCGTCTCTTGTAGATCCTATTCTACGTGTTGAATTCCCGCACATGCTTATTTATAATTTCAACACGTGACTATACTAAACCGGTCATTTACCAGTATAATCACTATTCCTCCTATATTACCACCACTCTTGCCCTCCAGTGGGCGATAACTCTTGTTCCTACCCTCCAGTGGGTGAAAACTGTGATTATACTCTATTTACACTTATTCTTTATTTTAATTTAAAGTTCGCATTACTATGTTTATTATTCCAGCTAGACTACTCTCAGTTGTAGCTTTTTGTCATTCACGCAGGTACATTTAAATTGTCAACAACTTATAAACAAATTATAAATCAGTGCAAATTCAATAAATAGTGATTGGAAAACCCAAACCAATAGAAATTGAAATTAAATTTGTATACAACTATTTTATCCCTCCACCCATTAGAAGAAAGTTCATAAAAGGTTACTAAAATTTGAGAGAGACAGTTATTCAACAAGTCCAAAATTGTTCATCAAGTCCAAAATTGTTCAGCTATTCTATTTACAAGTGCGAGTATAATTCCTCATCTTGATTCAGTCCATTAGGAGTGAGAGTACGAAAGTTGAGGATATGTCTTGATTCTTTCTGTCTGAGAATCTTTTCTCTGTCTCCACCTCTTATATGTTTTGCTACTGCTTCCACCGCATAAAAAATCAGTTCTTTCCAGTTGCCCCCATGCTCTTTTTCCATATGCTTGGCAACTGCGTTGCTCCTATCATTATTAATTGTAGCTCGCACATGCTCAAGAATACGTTTTTTCAGTTCACATTTAGTGCTGCCCACATATTTTAATGAGCAAGGACATACAATGATATAAATCACGTATTGGCTTTTGCAATTAATAAGCTGTTGGATTTTCCATATTCGTTTGTTGGCCATCTGAATTTCTTTGGTGTTCCTCGCAATTGCACAAACTTTACAATTGGTACATTTATAAAACCCTTGTGGTTTTAGCCATGTCTCCTGCTTTTTTTTAGATAAAAAATGACTGTGGGTCAGCTGATCTTTTAAGTTCATTGTCCTGCGATAGGTAATGTTGGGGCAATCTCCTATTATCTTAGCAACTGTTGGATCAAGATGCAATATATGCCAATTTTTTCGCACGATTTTTGTGATTTGTTTATTCTCGGTGGAGTGAGTAGTGATTAGACGTATTTTTTGTTCATTTTTTTCTTTAGGTAGGAGTATTTTTTCTTTCAACAAATCAGTTCTAGATAGTTGCGTTGTTCTTTGTAGGGATGAGGCAATAATTTTCTGGTTGTACTTCCTTGTCTTGAATCTTTCAGTTGCCAATTGACAGTTCACTTTCCATTCCTCTTCCTCTTCCTATTCTTTTTATTCTGAGGAATTCCCCATAAGGGATGTTGTTAATCAGACTGGATTGGTGGAAACTCTCAGCATGGAGGACAGCGTTTGTCGCTGTACTTTTGCGGTGTAATGTGGTTTCAACTTTGTGGTTATTGATATAAATCTCGGCGTCCAGAAATACAACACGATCTTTACTGATATTATATGTAAATTTCAAACCTGTTTCTGTGTTATTCAAGATCTTAAAGTATTCCCGGAATTCCTCATTGGTTCCATCCCAAATTATCAGCAAATCATCTATCTACCGTAGCCACATTACGGTCTTCTCTACATGATGTTCATTTTCCAATGTCCAGGCCACAGTGTTTTCCCACCACCCCATGGTGAGACAGGCATAACTAGGGCTAAATGAAAAGCCCATCGCGGTTCCTTTCACTTGGCGAAATGTTTCTTCCCCAAACATAAATGCATTTTGTTCCAGGCAGATAGTGATCATCTCTAACAACATACTATTGTGGTCTGCAAATTGAATGTTTCTTTCCTGCAGGAAGTATTTGCATGCTTTTAGCCCGATATCATTTCTTATATTTGTATATAGTGATATCACGTCCATAGTGACCAAATTGTATGTGTCTAACCACGGGATTTCTTGTATGTGTCTTAATAAATCTCCAGTATCCTGTAAATACGATGTTAGTTTCTTTACATAAGGTAACAGGTACACATCCAGATAGTTTGCCATATTCTACAGTAATGCTCCCTTGGCTGATATTATCGGTCTGCCTGGTGGTCTAGTTGGATGTTTGTGAATTTTGGGGAGAAAGTATATTGTAGCCATCTTGGGGTGGTATATTCTCAGATATTTTACTTCATCTTCATCCAGGAGGTTATTCTTCCTCCACATTGCCAATTTTACATCGAGTTCCTGTTTCCACCTCATAATTGGATTTTCTTTCAGTTTTTCATAATACTCCCTGTTTCTCAATTGGGAGTATGCTTCTCTCATGTATGCATCTTTCTCCATGATGATGACGTTGCAGCCCTTGTCCGCTCTTTTTATTTCACGATGACACGATTGAAATAGGGAGTATTATGAAAAACTGAAAGAAAATCCAAGTAATTTTGATTGTAAACACTGGCTTAGTACAGAGAACTACAGTAACCAGAATGCCTAGCAATACACTGCAGGAAGTGATGTCATAGTTTGTCATGAATAGTTTTTTTAAAAAGAGAAAAAAATGTGGCATATGTTGATTTACTAACCTCGTGAACAAGATCTTTGTTAAGATCGAAACGCGTAGAGGATTGCTGGAATGCTGAATAAATCACAGCTTTATAAATTATTAAGCTGCAGTTTTGTGAGTGCGAGCGGAATTGTCTCAATTGGGAGACGCTGGATGTAATATATATATATATATATATATATATATATATATATATATATATATATATATATATATATATATATATATATATATAAGACAAATAGATCCTCCGCTGGCAAGTAGTACAATCGGCACTCGCCCTTGCTGCCAAAGAATCACGAACCACCGGAATGAGGCAAAAATCTTCAATGTATTGTTTTCCCCAAGTGACGCGTTTCGGGCAACACTTGCCCTTGATCACACAAACATGGAGATACAAATGCCTGGTTTTTAAATGCCATAACCACGTGCTAATACACTTCTACTAAACATAGAAAAAATACACATTGTGACCCAGGTACATAGTCTTTCTTCTTTACTCTTTTTAATCAATCTTTTTTATCTTGTGGTTAAATCCATTTCTTTCTTTTCTTTTCTTCACCTTTCAAGATATCTCCAATTTGTGTCCCCGTAATGGAATAATACAAAATGTTCTGCAGTGATTTCAATAAATACTGTGCGTGAAAATATATCACAAGGTATCATCTAAAAAATGGGGAAAATAGAAAAACATACATGATATAATACTCACAATCATATAAATATAAAAATCTATTTAAAATCCCCAAACACATATCCTTAATGAATAAATATCACCACAATAGTTGATAACACATCAGTATAATGCGAAACCTCTAATATACCTGCTTAAATGCTAAGATCAGAACTATTACTAAAACCAATTCATAAGGGACACGAAAAGGGAGACCACACAATCTAAATGTACCTATAAAAATCAAATGGACAATGCCCTATGTGCAAAACAGTGCAATATATTATACAAATTAACGTGCCTTACTAAAGTGCAAGTGCTACCAGTGTTGTATCACGTCTTCGGTCCCTAAATTTAAAAAACATTTATTCATGATTGAGTACAAATCCTAACACATACTACCACAACAGATCAATATACACATAGGCTAATGTCTCATAACATATATGGTCATGGTAAATTCAACACATTTCTACATACACTCATGACCCAGACAAGCCCAAGGGGAGGAAACACAAAAGTGATGGAAACGGAAACAGCAATACAGGCAAAAAAAGCAATAAACAATTAACCCACTGCAAATAATATCACAAAAGACAGTTGCTCCCAACCGACTTTCATAAGAAATTGTGCAAATCCTCTGTATTGTTTAAACCGTGTGGGAATTTACTATCAAGATTAAGAATCATTTTAGTCTCAAGTTGCCTGAGAGCCTTTTCACGATCCCCACCTCTACGCATTTTGGGGATTGATGCGGCCACAAAATAACTTAAACAGCCAAGATCATTATTATGTGATTGTTTAAAATGGCGGGCCACCGGATAAGACGAATCATTATTTACTATGTCACGCAGATGTTGCAATATTCTGACATGCACCTGCAACTTGGTACTACCCACATATCTAAGTCCGCAGGTGCATGTCAAAACATAAACTGCGAACTCTGTTTTGCATGTAAAATTGCCCCTAATAGCTGTATCCTCCGGGCTAAATGGGGTAGAATAATGTGTTGTGTTAACCCCAAACTTACATGCTCTACAGGTGGAACATTTCGTAAAGCCATTTCTAGGTTGTAACCATGTCTTAGAAGTCGATAACTCTGGGCATGTCTTTCCAATTTGCGTGCGCATAGATATCCCTTTTCTAAAGGTAACAACCGGTTGGGAGGGCAATCTAGATGATAATACCCCATCAGTCAACAAAATTGGCCAATGACGTTTAAGAATGGCACAAACTTTTCTCTCTTGTTTGCTGAAAGTAGTAATTATTCTGGGGGCAACACTGTCATCATCAATAATGTCATTTAATCCTTTGTCAGCCAATAATGAATCCCTAGAGCGTGCCGCAGTCTTTTTTATAGCAGCCTTAAGGGTTTTCTCATTATACCCTCTCAATATAAATCTTTGATAGGATTCTTCTGTGCATCTGATTAATTCCTCATTACTGCTACATAATCTTTTGAGTCTTAAAAATTCCCCATACGGAATATTGTCAATCAGATGTTTAGGGTGGGCACTGCCGGCGTGCAGCGTCAAATTTCCTGCCGTCTCTTTCCTATACAAAGTAGTACAAATCTGCCCTTGACTCTCATATACCCTCACATCTAAAAACTCAATGCTGTTTTTATTAACATTGGATGTAAATTTAAGATTGACATTGTTGTTGTTAAGTTGCTCAATAAAATCACATGCACTGGATTCACTGCCTCGCCATACAATAAAAACATCATCAATATACCGATTCCAGTGTAAAACTTGATTGTTGAGTGTGGCGGCATATTCCTTCCTGAGGACCTGCTCCTCCTACCAGCCAACATGCAAACATGCATAGCTGGGGGAGAAACAGGCCCCCATCGCCACACCTCTCTTCTGTAAATAAATATCATTGCCAAACATAAAAAATTATTGTGTAAGCACCACGAGATTAAACCTAAAAGCATCTTATTATGTTGATAAAATTCAATTGGTCAAAAATCTAAAAGTGCTTGATTGCATTGAGCCCTTGAGAGTGTTCTATACTAGTGTATAAGGACTCAATGTCTAGGGTAATACATAAAAGATCATCAGCCCAAGTGATTCCTTGAATTTTTCTTAAAAAATCACCAGTGTCTTTCACATGGCTGGGCAAATGCTTTACAAAGTTTTGAAGAAAAAGTCCACATACTGTGTAATAGGCTCCCCCACACTTTTAATGGCGGAGATGATCGGCCTCACTGGAACAGGGCTCGTCTTCTTGTGAATTTTAGGGATGAAATAAAGTTTAGCTAAAACTGGATACTCTACATTCAAAAACTTAAATTCCTCAGTTGAAATCACCCCCTCTCTTTTCCAGGCCATCAATTCTTTTTTAAGACACTGTCTTGCTGCATCATATTTAATCACAGAGGACTTTTCATAACAATCTCTGTCTTGCAAATGCCTATTTGCCTCTTTCACATAATCTTTCTGGGGCCAGATGACCAAATTACCCCCTTTATCAGACTTTACCACAATGATCTCGTGTTTGCATCCCAATTTTTTGATTAGTTTTGCATATTCCACTTCATGTTTACTTTTGTAACGTTTTTTATGCCTGATATTGTGGTACAATTTTTTAATATCTTCAGTGACCACTTCATGATAAATGTCAATTGCATCTTTAGGCATAATAGGAATAAATTTAGATTTTGATTTAAAATGGCTGATACCTGCTCCCAATTGCTTAATATTTTCATTACCAAGTTTTTCCTGTGTAGAACCGGTTTCACCAACTGCTTGAGTCCCCATATCCTGTTCATAGTTTAACTGTTGCATTGCTATTAATGTGGGAACATCAGATGCTTGTAATCCCCTGGTGGGTTCACTCATTTTTAATTCCACAGAGGACCTATTTGTCTGTCCTTCTTTTAGACCCTCCTTGATAGTGAAAAACTTTTTTAATTTTAATTTTCTAATGAAGCAAAACACATCCACTCTTGTTTGCGAATAGTTAAAATCGCTTACCGGACAAAATGAAAGTCCGAGGCTGAGTAATTGCTCCTCAGCTTTAGACAAAGAGAGGTTGGAAAGATTAATAATAGTGTTGTCAGATGCCTTCACTTTCTGCGCCAATATGGTTTTTTCAATGGCGCTCTTTCGCTTCTTGCGTCGTTCTCTTCTTCGCGCGTTCTTCCTTGCTCTGATTTCTTGTTGTTGCTGGCATTTTGCTTCCGTGGCCTCAAGGTTTGGCGCCGATCGAAGGCTAAAAAATCCACTTCCTCTCCCAAATTCTAAATTTTCTGACCACTTGTAGTAATACTGGAGGCGCAGTCATTATCAGAGGAAACATCACTTGATAACGTATCATTGTCCACAATTGCATTCCCCACTACGGTGGCATTTCCCCCTTGTATGGGCATAGTATTCAATGACCCTTTGTCAAAAATAGCTTTTTTGGCATTTTCATATTTACGGGCGAATGTAAAAATGCGACCTTGCTCATAATCGCATTTATCTCTCATAAATTTCTGTGCCTTCCGTACTTTGATCTTATCCTCTTGCTTAACCAGTCTGTCTTGAATATCTTTCCTGGTTTTGGCAATAAAATCATTGGGTTCCAGTTTGGATAATTGCTCATTTATTTGGTCTATCTCGGTCACTAATGCCAGTCGATCAATCTCGGCATATTTGACCAAGATTCGGACCAAGTTCATCGACGCCGCCAGGTTGCTTTCACCCCATTCTCTCAGCATACTGGGATTTGGGCTTTCAAAGCTGGGGGCTAGAAGGATTCTCAGGCCTCTTGGAATTCGCCCAGCCTCTATATATTTCGTGAGAGATTTGTGCTCCCACCATTTTGTCGTTTCTGTCCTCATACATTTCTCCAATCTTTTTAACAGAATTTTCACATCTCCATCTTTATTCGTGCCTACAAGTATAGGCCCCTCCCGATCTGTTGTTCCGGTAGATAAATTGTTAAATAGTTCTTCGGCCGCGGCCTCTCGACCCCGAACCACCTCCACTGACATATTTTCTTTAAAGGAAAAAACTCACTTGTTGTATTCTACAATGTAGCGGCTTACTCTGGCTTAATCCGTGAAATATAGACGCCGCGAAGCCTCTCGCTCCTCCCCACCTATGCGCACACTGCAAACTGCTCAAGCCTTCCGGAACATATAATCACGAACGTACGGTAATGCCGTTAAGCCGTACCTTCAAAAAAGTCCCTTCAGGTCAAACTCGAGCCTTAACAGCTGCAATAGGGGGTTGCCGCCAAAACTCCTTCTTCGGATCCACACGACTTGCGGTTGAGGGCGGCAACCACTATCCGGGGAGTGGGTTCGTCACGGAAGCAACCTCCTTCCGTAATTGGATACAAAAGACAAATAGATCCTCCGCTGGCAAGTAGTACAATCGGCACTCGCCCTTGCTGCCAAAGAATCATGAACCACCGGAATGAGGCAAAAATCTTCAATTTATTGTTTTCCCCAAGTGACGCGTTTCGGGCAACACTTGCCCTTGATCACACAAACATGGAGATACAAATGCCTGGTTTTTAAATGCCATAACCACGTGATAATACACTTCTACTAAACATAGAAAAAATATACATTGTGACCCAGGTACATAGTCTTTCTTCTTAATCTTTTTAATCAATCTTTTTTATCTATATATATTATCTACTGGCGGTCGCCAGTAGATAGTTATAGTTAGGACCTATTTTCCATAGGAAATCCGCAACATTCTATTTGAAATAACTCTTGCGCCGGTTGACGAATCTTCGCGAAAGCTTCCAACTTGTTGGGGCGCTCCGGTCCGCTCCTACCCTGAAAGTCTCGGGGTGATTTGTAAAGCGGGGGCCGAGAAAAAAGGGGGGTCCCAAAACACATTTTCCCCATTCATTTTTCCATAGGATCCTTTCATCGCAGCTACAGCCCGACCTGCTGAACGGAATTACACTAAATTTGGCAAAGAGGTAGCCCTTGGTTCAGTGTCATGCCTTTTGCTTAAATGGTGTAAATCCGTTCAGTAGTTTCTGAGAAAATCACAAGTAAAGTCACAAATATATCTATGGCCGAGTAGGGTCCGCGTACCCTCCCGATCACGAGCTGCATGCTAATTGGCTGTCAAGTGGCTGTCAACACTCCAAATCAGGAAGTGTTGGCAGCCATCTTGTCCCTCGGTAGAACCGAGGGACAGAAACAAGTGCGCGAAGCGCAAAAGGGGGCAGGGTAGAAACACCCTGACCCCTAGGTCTGCTCAGGGGTCCCACAAGGACCCCTGGGCAGAAAAAGCAAAAAAAAAAAAAAGCGGCATCGTGCCGGAGGCCCCGCCCCTCCCTGCAGCAGTCTGCAAACGCGCCCCCTGGCGCGTTTTAAGAAGGGAAGTAATTCCCCTTGAATACTGGGGGTCCCTGGGGGCCAACTAGCCCACCAGGAACCTCCGGTATGCGCCAGGGGCTGCGTTGCAGAGAGGTGTACAGAGGCCACGCCCCTTTACACCTCTCTGCAACGCAGCTCTGTGGCGCTTTTGGAGGTGCATGGTGGGATAGTTGGACGCCAGGGACCCTCAGTATTCAAGGGGACTTAATCCCCCAACTTAAAACGCGCCACGGGCGCGTTTGCACAGTGGTGAAGGGAGGGCGTGGCTTCGGGTGACATGTGTGCAAACAGGCCCCGTGGCGCGTTTTAAGATGGGGAATTAGATCCTCTTCAATCATGAGGGTCCCTGGGGGCCAACTAGCCCACCAGGTACCTCCAGTAAGCGCCACGGAGCTGCGTTGCAGAGTGTTGTAAAAAGGGGCGTGGCGTATGAACACCTCTCTGCAACGCAGCTCTCTGGCGCATACTGGAGGTATCTGGTGGGCCAGTTGGCCCCTAGGGACCCTCGGGATTGAGGAGGAATTAATTCTCCAACTTAAAACGCGCCACAGGGCGTGTTTGCAGACATGTCACTTCAGGCCCCACCCCCTTCCTTCACCATTGTGCAAATATTCCTCTAAAATCAGCCGAACTACGAATTCCGATTTACTCACCTGTTATCAGGAGAGACCTCAGTGCTGCATCTTTGAGCCCAGTACTGATCCTGAAAAGTAATTTTAACCGTACTTACCAGTAACTTGAATTTCCTTCCATAGGCTAACATTCACTGGTTTCACTTGGAAATTCTTCTAAGTGTGGAGTTTTGGAACTTTATAATATTCCTTTAAAATCAGCCGAACTACGAATTCCGATTTACTCACCTGTTATCAGGAGAGAACCCAGTGCTGCATCTTTTAGCCCAGCACTGACCCTGAAAAGTAATTCTAACCGTACTTACCAGTAACTTGTATTTCCTTCCATTGGAATCCATTGTCTGGTTTTCAGCAGAAAAGTTTCAAAGTGTCGATTTTCACAAACTACAAATATTCCTTAAAAATCGCCTGTATGACTTAAACGCATTCTTTCAACTGTTTACAGGAGATGCACCAGTGCTGGATCCAGGATCCACCACTGAGTAAGAAAAAGTAACGATAACACTACTTACCTGCTAAGTGAATTTCCTCCCATAGGATAACATTGGTGATTCTATGAGAAAAAGTTTCTAAGTGTCAACTTTTAAAATACAATAATATTCCTTAAAAATCACTACTGTAACCAAAACGCTTTTACTCAACTGTTTACAGGAGATGTCCCAGGACTGAATCTAGGATCCAGTCCTGTGGTTAGAAAAGTAATCCATAAAGTAACTAATTGCATTTAACTAGAAATTCACATTGAGCTCAATGTTGCATTGTGTTTGAAATTGTGTTGCCCATTGCAACAACTGTAACTACTGTACTTAAAAGTCTATTGCCTATTTGCAAAGTATTTAAACTAAAGTAATTCATTCTGAGAAAGTATATTTTGTAATGTAATGTATAATGTAATTACAATGTAATTTAAAAAATAAAATATGTAAAAATAAATAGTTTAAAAAAATGTAGTAAATCAGTATCAAAAAAATAAATATAACAATTAATACATTTAAAAATTGTCATTTACAAAACCTTTGAAATTCACTGAAAAAAACCATAGGTTTCAGACATGTTATAGTTAGGAACTAGCATTTAAAAAACCTTTGAAATTCACTGAAAAAACCATAGGTTTCAGGCACGTTATAGTTAGAAATTAGCATTTAAAAACCTTACAAATTCACTGAAAAAACCATAGGTTTTAGGGACAGTTATAGTTAGTTGGACATTGCACTCGTACAAAACCCGTGAAATTCCCTCGTTATAGTTAGTTCAGCTAACTATAACTCGCGCCCCGCAATGCACTGCTGATGACGTCACATATTACATCACTCATGACATGGTCAGTGACATCACTGATGACATCACTGATGACATCTCAAATGACATCACTGATGACATCACTGATGACATCATCCACGTGATAATCTGATGCACCTCCTCACACCCTAATATAACCTTTGATACACCCACTCTAAATTACAGACTGCCATTCGCAAAACCATAGACACTCCAACACCAATAACTACATACCCACTCACTGATTCTTAGGTCTACACACACATCCACTCACTCACCCGTACAGTCACTCATACTTACGGTCACTCAGTACAGGACTATCATATGCACTCATACTCCTATATAGACACTCAAACACCGCCACTCATCCATAGAGGTACTCACACACCTAGTCAGTCATGCAAATAATTAAACACACTGCCATTTACTCACCTATACAGTTATACACACACCAGCTCACTTACTCATACAAATACTAGCACATTCTTACGCTCTTATACAATCACTGATAGAAGCACACACTCATCCATACAGTCACTCTCACAATCACACACTCTCGCTTATAGCTATTTATATACTCCAACACACATATATACTGCCTTTCACATATGTAGTTACTCACACATGTACCACTGGGACATACATTCACTCACTAACACACTCTTACACACACTTACCCACCCATACAGTCTATCACAGATGCACTCTTGAAACCATCCACCCAGTGAATCACCCACTCACACATCTATGCACAGAGTCGCACACACCCCACCCACACAAACACTCAGGCACCCATACAGATACTCAGACAACCAATCAATAACTCATATAGACACTCATGTAGCTATTCACAAACCCATGCAGCCACTTACACAGCAATAGACAGACGGATACAGACATTCACCCAGTTTAGTCACTAACCCATGCATTCAGTAAGATACGTTTAATCACTCACTTATAGAGTTAGTCACGCACCTACTAAATCATCCATACAGACACTTATACACCCACTCATTCTTCAATACGCCTTTCCCTATATATATTAAAAATATTTAAACTTTACAGAAACACACAGTCACTGGATGATGTCATCAGTGATGTCATTTGAGATGTCATCAGTGATGTCATCAGTGATGTCACTGACCATGTCATGAGTGATGTAATATGTGACGTCATCAGCAGTGCATTGCGGGGCGCGAGTTATACTTAGCTGAACTAACTATAACGGGGGAATTTCACGGGTTTTGTACGAGTGCAATGTCCAACTAACTATAACTGTCCCTAAAACCTATGGTTTTTTCAGTGAATATATATATATATATATATATATATATATATATATATAGAGAGAGAGAGAGAGAGAGAGAGAGAGAGAGAGAGAGAGAGAGAGAGAGAGAGATCAAAACAATACCCTTTCAGGCTTAGGGTGCCACATAAATTGTGCAGAAAAGAAGCTGAGAAGTCTGGGTAGTTCCCAAGTTTAGTTGGAGAGCAGCTCCTGCATAAAGCACCCTATAGCACCAGCGGCACTCAAAATCTGATCACCTCAAATGTCTGTTTTACTAGCAAAGTATTTAAGCATAGGATTAGCACAGTGCCATCAACGCTGAGCTACTAGAAAGGGACATAGTCTTTCATCATTTCTACATCAAAGGCTTTAAGCATAGGATTAGCACAGTGCTATCCACACCGAGCTGTAAAATGACAAAAGCCTTTTACCACTCCAGGCACAGTATTGCAGCTTTCGATTGGTAAAATATCATCCAAGCCAACCTGAAGTGAATATATATATATATATGAAACCAGGTGGCTGTCTCTACAGGGGAGTTATAGTTAGGACCCATTTCACCTATTCTATTCACAAAATACTTTGAAACTTGGGCAATCACAATATACTTTGAAACTTTGGCAATAGCAATAGGAGCA
This sequence comes from Calotriton arnoldi, assembly GCA_963921515.1. Classification (NCBI taxonomy): domain Eukaryota; kingdom Metazoa; phylum Chordata; class Amphibia; order Caudata; family Salamandridae; genus Calotriton; species Calotriton arnoldi. The sequence goes on from CAWUFW010002525.1 coordinate 331,124, forward strand.
ACACAGGCAAATAAACATGTTAATTCTGGGTCAACAAAGCTCAAACTTCATGCCAATGACATGGCTATATATACCAATGCCACAACCATTCCATAGAACACTTGTTATGTTATGTTATGTTACTGAAATTTATACAGCGCACGAATACCAGACGGTGTCTTGGCGCTAACAGTCTAGAAAGCAGGCAGGTGAACTATTCGTTAAATAGCCAGGTCTTTAGGGATTTACGAAAGGATGTTAGAGATGGAAGATTTCTGATGGAAAAGGGGAGGGCGTTCCAGAGTTTCGTAGCCCCCACAGTAAAGCTTCTACCGCCCCAGTTAGCCTTACAGAATCTATGAGAGAGCATCATCATCAACAAACTTTATTCGGTTTTATGAGCAAAACCATAAAAGTCAAACAAACATGATTAAAAACGTGTTCCACAATACAGGTTAACAACTGTTAATACATAAAATTACACTGAGTTTATAACTAAAATGCATTAATCACAACTTGACCTGAGTCTTAGGGCTGCCCTTAAAAAGTTAAGAGTGTACAAAACAGTATCTGTGGAAAGAAATTGTAAAAAGATAAAAGCTGGTTTAACCCTCCTGAAACCAGCCTTTTTAAGGATAGGGATAATAAATAATTTTCTGGGAAGATCATAAAAACTGCAGAACATTAAAAATTGCATCATGTCCTGAGGAGACTCTCTGTCGCAGCCACAGGGCATGAGACACTGACCTCTGTGGGAACCACGCGGTTGAGCCAGGAGATAGTGGAAAAGATCGAGCCGAAACCTCGTCAATAAAAAACTATCATAAATGCTTTTGAGCCCTAAAAGATATGGTTCTGTGGTTGGCACCGTTTTTAACATAATGTGCTTACGCACATTGGACTTGCACAGCTCTACTTCCTCTCTTTCGCAATGGCTCCTTCTTGGCCCATGCATAGTCCGTCTTACATACACTCTCCGGATTAGTGAATAGTTCTGCTCTGCCTAGCCTCAAAAGGCCTACTCTTATGTACTGAAGCCATCGAATACGCGAAAGATGGGGGGGCGTGGCTTGCAGCCGAGAGTAATGGCCGCAACCTAATTGAGCTCCGGGCAACACGAGAACATCCCCTAGTAATCCGGACATTTATCCGCACAATAATTATCACCCGAGACCTTTTTCAGGCATCGGAACACCGGAGGCAAGTCCTGACCGAGTTTGGAGCGGGACCGACGCTTCGCAACTGATCCGTGGGCGCGAGGTGGGAAGGCAGTACAACGGTGAGAGGCGGAGGGTGCCGCACTGCGGAGGGGACTACGCCTGGGCAGCTGATCGTCGAGACACCGTTGAGCGCTTAAGGAGCCCCCGCGGGGCCATCTAACATCGCGACGGCTCTGGGTACCGGGAGAGGCCCGGTGGTGATCACTAACCCCCCGCCCAGCGGCCCTCACGGCTCCACGCCAGAAAACGCCTGCAGAGCCCAGACACCGGCTGCGGCCTCTTAATCGGCCGGGACCTAGACACTGAACGTCTGTGACCCCCGGGTGCAATATCAGTCAAGGGGGCGGTGAGACGCGGCGCACCGGAGGCCACCGGGGAGCCGCCTCTACCGCGCGGCCAGTGACCCATACCGCTGTGAGGAGAGGGACTCGGGTGCAGCGCCGAGAACCCCGAGGTGGGGTCCGCTCCCTGATGGTGAGATCCTGAATGATTCCTGGGACACTTGCAGGCCCTAAGTTGCCTGGTTGCACTAGGCGACTCCACTCCGGTGCCTCAGCGCCATTTTCAACTGCGAGGTTCCCGCTCAGCCTACAAGGATACGCAGGCATGGGGGAAGGCGGCCGGAATCTCCCGGCGTGATTACAGGCTGGTGGCTACGCCATGCCGACACCTCGAGACCCACGTACTGCCAGGGCAGTGAATTAAGCACAGATTCAGGCTCCACTGTGCTGGAAATAGCTCGGCCGCCACTGGAACCAAAGGGCCCACAAATCGAGCAAGAAACCCGACAGGCCGCAAGGTAACGCACAGTCACGAGGCAGGCGGCGGTGAGTACTGCGCAATACCAGTAACCCAGCGGAAAGGCACGATGGGGGGTCGGGGGCCACGAGCGACCCAGCAAGCCAAACTGGACAAATATGCCTTTTCCAAAGACGCGACGGACGCGGCCACCCAGCGGGCACCCACGGAGGTCAGCGCCGTGACAGGGGGCCAGCCAGAGGTCACGTTACTAGACATAATGTCCGCCTTAACGAACCTTCAAACGACAGTGGGCTCCATTTCCTCCGATGTATCGTTCCTCCGAGCCGACTTCCAGAAAATGGCTTCCAGAATGAACGAGGTGGAAACCACGACGGCGACTCTCACGAAAGACACAGCCGGCCTCCAAAGACAGGTCCAGCAGTTGGAAGCTCAAAATCGCCAGATGGCAGCCAAACTGGATGACCAGGAGGGCCGGTCGAGACGAAACAACGTCCGCATTACAGGAGTTCCGGAGTCAAAGGGGCCGCCAGCCATGGACCTCTACGTGGAGGACCTCATCAAGAATCAACTCCAACCAAGGGGTCTCTCCAGCTTCTTTTCGGTGGAGCGGGCGCACAGAATACCCGGGGGTAGGCCAAAGCCTGGAGCACCCCTCGCCCGATCCTGGCCAGGATCTTTAATTTCCAGGGACCGGGACGCCATCCTCCAAACAGCAAGAGTGGCTCCACCTCTGCGCATAGACAACTCCGTCATCTCCTTCTTCCCCGACTATACGGCGGCAGTCACCAAGCAGAGGAGGAGTTTTCTTGAGGTCAAGAAGGAACTCCAAGGCAGAGGAATTGCATACTCCATGCTCTTTCCTGCAAAGCTCAGAGTGGTGGCGGACGGCAAGACCTGGTTCTTCGAGACGCCGGCGGACGCCCACGACTGGCTGAAGGGTTGGAGACAGACCAACAGATCCAAAAACGACAATGGGCGACAACAACGCCACTCTGCAGAAGCGGCATCCCAGGGCCGGAGAAACACGGAAGGAGACGAAGATCTACGCCAAACAGACACAGAGGACTAACCCCATGCGGACGGCGACTGCCGACTTGACAGCGATGGGACTTCGTTGATGGAACTTCCGCCCACCCCATGCCGAGCTGCCTGGCTGTGGCGCGGATCGCCTGGTGTGGTCCAGAGATGAACTTACAGAGACCTACCGCTGTGCCTGAACCTTTAATTTAGATGCTATACTTATGGTAATATCCTGACCCCTTCAACGTCTTGGAGTGAAGGGATGTTCGAAGTGCCCCGGATGCCCTCTCCCCCCACACGCAAGTACTGTTCATGGGACTAAAGCACTCTGCACAGTTGGGGTGGCGGGTAGTTGGCAATCCGTCTAGCAGGGAGGCAGGGAGGGGGGAGGAAGGGGGGTTTTGATTAAGGTATTGTTAGAGTTCAGTTTTTTTTATTTTTTTTGGGAAATGTATATTTGTTTTATGCTGGTACCACACGCTTTAGGGTTGAATACAGGGACCCCATTGACTCACACACACGATTCCAATGTCCCAAAGCTGCCTCAACGTCCTGGGTGACACAGTTCCGGACCCCTCACAATTACGTCTGGACGACACTCACAGGCCGTGCCCCCCTTACCCTCATATCGTGGAATGTTAACGGCCTAGGCAACAAAATTAAAAGAGGACTCGTGCTACAATATCTTAAGAGACAAACTCCATCGGTAGTCCTCTTACAGGAAACTCACTTGGTGGGATCAGCCACTAAAGCACTGGACAGATGGGGGTTCAAAATGATAGTACACTCCGAATTTACTACAGGATCTAGAGGGGTGGGGATACTGATACGAAAGAATTGCCCACTAATAGTACATAGCACCCAGGTGGACGATCAGGGGTGCTTTGCGGCATTATCCTGTCAATGGGAGGGACGAGCCTATAACCTAGTGGCCGTGTATGTCCCCCCTGCGCTCCACAGTCTGGCCTTCCCGGCTCTTGGTAGGTTCCTGCTCACATTACCTCCTGGGGAGCTGGTGGTGGGAGGCGACTTTAATGACGTCCTCGACGCCTCTTGGGATCGGTTACCACCACGGGACCGGAGAAATCCCCTCTCACATCTACGTGACTTCACAGACGCTATGGGACTTATGGATGTCTGGCGTGCACGACACCCCTCGACGCGCCAATACACTTATCACTCTGGAGCCCATAATAGTTTGTCAAGGATAGACTACATCCTCGCATCCCCAACAAGCCTTGCAGAAATCACAGAGATCACACACCTCCCCAGAGGCATATCGGATCACTCTCCCTATCAGTAACTTACACATCGCAGCACATGGGACGTAAACGCATTTATCCAATTTACCCGGGGTATTTGAAAGTCCCGACTATCAGGAAACAACTGAGCACAACCACGAAACAATATTTTCAAGAAAATACACAATCTGTGGCTTCCCCTAGTAACTTATGGGAGGCATACAAGACGGTTTTGCGAGGGCAGGCAATATCCGTAATAACCTCACACAAACGAGACAAGATCCTACAGGTACAGGAACTCGAGAGCGCAGTTAGCCTAGCCGAAGAAGAACACACCAGAGCTCAGACTGAGGAGACAACGCACACTCTGAACTTGGCCAAACAAGCATACAGGGACTATGCATGGGAAGACGCTAAGGCAAAAGCCGCAAAAACGCAATACACGATATACGAGGCAGGGGACAAGGCTGGTAAGTTGCTGGCCTGGCTAGACAAGAAAGAACGCGCTAGTCGCTGGGTGGCTCACCTACACTTACCCTCTGGGAAGGACATAACGGACCCACCAGACATAGTAACTGCCTTTGCACGGCATTATGAGGCGGTCTACACTCCCACCACAAGCACCACGGTAGAAGAGAATTTGGCCTTTCTCAAAGATATCCGTTTGCCTACATTGACAACCCAAGACGTCGACACATTAGATGAACCTCTCACGGTAGACGAAATTACCGCTGCGCTTAGAGGGCTGCAATCAGGCAAAGCACTAGGTCCCAACGGCATTCCGGTGGAACTCTACAAAACAGAAGCGGAAAGGCTGGGGCCTCACTTATTAACAATGTACGTAGACAGTCTAGATAGTTGAATACTTCCCAGGGATCAGAGGATAGCGACTATTGTGACAATCCCAAAACCCGGCAAGCCCCCTCAGGACTGCACCTCATACCGTCCAATCTCACTCCTCAACGCGGAGGCGAAAATTCTAGCTAAGATTCTAGCCTCCAGGCTCCAACCACACCTCACGTCTCTTATACACCCGGATCAGTCCGGCTTTATGCCAGGCCGCAACACAGCAATGAACCTAAGACGGCTACACGGAGTGATGGCCCGAATGTCCACCATCCAAGAAGAGGCGGTCATTTTATCGTTAGACGCCAGTATGGCCTTCGATCGGGTGGAGTGGCCATTTATGTTCGCAGTACTGCAACACTTTGGCTTTGGGCCTAATTTTCGGGCGTGGGTCCGGTTGCTATATACACAACCCATGGCACACGTAGTAGTCAATGGACGCATATCTGAGGACTTTCCTCTGGGACGCGGGACCAGACAGGGATGTCCATTGTCCCCACTCCTACTTGCCCTGGTGCTCGAGCCCCTCGCGACTTGGATACGACAAGACCCAGTGATACGGGGACTAAGGTGGACGGAGGGGTGGGAAGACCGTATATCACTGTACGCAGATGATATACTACTATACATGACCTCCCCCAGCCGCTCAATTGGTCGTCTATTGGATATCTGTGCATCATACGGGAAATATTCGGGGTACATGATTAACTGGGCGAAATCGGTTTTGTTTGTCCTCCATGGCCCTCCTCCGCGTCTACCCAGGGGAGTGACGATACAGCTTGGGACGGACGGTTTTAAATACCTGGGCATCCACTTCACGCCCGACCCTACGCAATTCTATGAGCGCAATCTCGCGGCACCTCTCCTGAGACTTAAGAACGATGTGAAACACTGGCATGCACTACCCCTGACCCTTCTGGGCCGTGCAGCCTTGTTCAAGATGATGGCTCTTCCACGGTTCCTATATGCCCTGCAAAATACGCCTACCCCGGTCCCAAACTCGTATTTTAAAGCCATTGAGGCTGAAGTGGGACTGCTCCTCTGGGGGGGAAAACCACCCCGCATAGCCCTATCCAAACTCACCAGAAGCTGGTACGATGGTGGAATAGCCTTGCCCAGCGTACCATTGTACTACTGGGCCTCGCAACTTATCATAGTGAACCAATGGCTCCATGCCCCACAGGAGGAACCGGCTCTCCGGCTTGACAGGCATACTCTCGGGGCCGGTGGACCCCTAGCGGCACTTTACCGCAAAAGCAAAAAAGGCGCATGGATTGGTCCCACTGCACATACAATAAACATATGGTTCACAGCGCAGCGAGTGCTTGGTTGGGAGGGAGTCCTCACCCAACTTACACCACTGTGGGACACGCCTAAACTAGGTATGCTCCGCCACAGTAAGGGCTTTGCACAATGGGACCTTATTGGTATCTCGAGAATTGGAGACCTCTGGAAAAAGGGAGAAGTAGTGACATTCGCCCAACTACGAACAACATACCAAATGGCTGATTCCGAACAGTTTCGCTACACACAAATTAAACACGCACTCACAATGGCCATACCCAGAGGCACCGATCTCCCCGAATCATCGCCGCTCGAGGATCGTCTCCTTACAGACCGCCTAACTAAAAAGCTATTTCCCTCACTTATCGCAAACTAATGTATAATCAGAAAGATCCCACGCAGGCCTTGCGAGATAAATGGCGAGTTGACCTAGGGGACATGGACGACCAGGAATGGCAGGAGGCACTGGCATCCCCACGAGAGGTGGCAATCCCGTCACGACTACAACTGGTGCAACTGAAGATCCTACATAGGACATACTACACTAGAACTATGCTCCACAAAATTGGCCGGACAGAGACGCCTCTCTGTCTGCGGGGATGTGGGACGCGGGGCACTTATTACCACACGCTATGGGAATGTCCCCACATAACACACTACTGGGAGGCAGTCATGGAGACGATTACCCGGGTGTGTGGCGCTGGGGTTCCCCTGAGCCAAAGAGGTGCCTCCTCAATGTATGGGAACCGACCGACCTTAATCACGCCACACGAGACTGGGCGACCCTCGGGATCACGTTAGCTAAACGTAACATTGCACAGCACTGGGGCGCATCCACTACTCCCTTGCAACAACACTGGTGCCAAGACATGGATAGAGCAATGGTGGCCGAAAAAGCAGTTTTCACACACAGAGGATGTCCCAAAAAATGGGAGCGGGTGTGGGGCAAGTGGAATTCGTTCCGTGGTAACATATGTGCCCCCCGGCAGAGGAATCAGAACCAGACCTAAGCGACTAGCTCACAAGGTTTACTAAAGGGTCGGTTACAATTCCAGGGTCAGGGGTCCAGACAATAGACAATATGCTAAATTAAGACGTGAATGTCAAGTAACTATGCACAATGCATTACCTGTGTGTATAACCTATGGTGAATGTACCAACTAATGGACACTGCCAATAGTAACCAGCAATGTTTTGTTTTATTTGTTGTTTATGTGACAATAAAAAGTTTATAAAAAAAAAAAGAATACGCGAAAGATGGTCAAGCGAAAGACAGTCCTTTAAGATGTGTTTGCTAAGTGTGTTTTCCTGCTTGGCCCAAATCCTAAGCCAAAATGCCAGGGGACGAAAAGCCAATTCATCTGAGAGGAAAGGCATCCCAAGTTCTTCATGCAGAACGTACGAAGAAATACTTTGCGGCACAGAAAGGGCCCGTCGCAGGAAAGAGTTTTCGGCGATTTGCAGGGCCCCGACCCCAATATGGCCCCAGATCTCGCTCCTGTAACTGGCCTTTGAAATACATTTTGCTTGGTAAATCTTCAAGAGTGCCCCTATTGGTTTCCCTCCCACTCTGGTGGCAAAATTAAAAACAGCTGCAGAAGATTTCACTAGTTCCCCTTTCTTCCGAGTAAGCAAGGGGGACCAGCTCAAGGAGTCATCGAACAAAACCCCCAAATAGGAAAAGACGTTAGTCTTGGGTATTGGTGATGATCCTAGCTTAAAGGTAAACTGCTTTGCTGTACGAGGTCCCACCTGCATAATAAACGATTTTGAGTGATTAACCGTCAGGTCCAGGTCCTCCATAAAGTGAGTAAAAGAACTCAATAAAAGTTGTAGGCCCCTCGCTGTCCTCGCCATGAGGACCGCGTCGTCCGCATATAGTAGGACTGGCAGACTGCGCTTGCCTACCTGGGGACAATCGGCTTTTGTGGCCAAAAGGGCATTCTCTAGAGAGTTAATATATAAGTTAAAAAGGAAGGGTGCTAATATGCACCCCTGACGCACCCCTCTCTTAATGTTTATTTGCCGGGTCACTTTCATGTCTTTTGTATAGCGAACAGCCGCCCTTGAGTCCCGATGAAGGTCCTTGAGAAATAAGATAATGTTACTATCAATGCCAATGGTATACATCAACTGCCATAGCTTAGATCTATTGACACAATCGAACGCTTGGGATAGGTCCATAAAGGCTAGGTATATGGTGCTGGAACGCGCCACAGTATACTTAGTCAGAACCATGTACAGATTTAAACATTGTTCCACGGTGGAACGGCCTGGGCGGAAGCCATATTGAATGTCACTTAAAAAATTATTTTCATCGGCCCAAGATACAAGTCTACCCAGAACAATGCGACCCACCACCTTTACCACAGAGTCCAGAAGAGAAATGGGTCTGTAGCAAAGGGTACTGTCCCGATCTCCCTTTTTAAAAATGGGGACAATGATCGACAAGGCCCAAGAGTCTGGGCGACCGACCTGGATTGCAGCATTAATGACAGATGTGAGAACCGGTGTCCAGGTGTCTACATGGGTGATATAGAGATCAGCCGGGATCCCGTCAGGCCCGGGGGCCTTATTTTTAGACAATCCTAGAATACCAGCCCTCTCCTCCTGCGTTGTAAAAACAAGGTCTGCCTTGCCTACCTCCCTTTCCTCCCTCTGTATTAGCGGGATATCCGACCGAAAAATGCCATCAAATTGGTGTACCCAGTCGTCCTCTGTAATGTGGGCATCCAAATACGTACCATTATCCCCAGATAGAAAGGGACTATTAACGATGCCCCAGAACTTTGAGCTATTGCGCAGTTTCGTAGCCCCCACAGTAAAGCTTCTACCGCCCCAGTTAGCCTTACAGAATCTATGAGCGAGCATCAATTTTGCCCCTTCAGACCTAAGACATCTGTTTGGGGAGTAGCAGTTTAATGACCGCCTCAAAAATTGAGGGCCGGTGTCGTGAAGTGCCTTATATGCAACGCAGAAGGCCTTGAACTTAATGCGACCCTTGACTGGAAGCCAGTGCAGTCTCCTAAGGTGCTTGCCTATTGATTGAAACTTAGGGATCCCCAGCAGGAGCCTAGCCGCTGCATTCTGAATCATCTGCAATCTATGAATCTGCTTCACGGGCATTCCGAGATAGAGCCCATTGCAGTAGTCCAGTTTAGCCAGGACTAGAGAGGTAATCACTGTTTTTTTGCTGTCTATTGGGATCAGAGGTAGAATTGTCTTGATCCTCCTGAGTAGAAAGAAACTGGCTGATGATACTGCTTTGACTTGCTCTACAAAATTTAGTTTCTGGTCTATAAGCACTCCTAAATTTTTTGCTTTTCCAGTTAATTAAGAAATATTTACAAATTTGGATCTCCAAAAATTGTGAGCATTTTAACAACCGAAACTACGGTCTGTTAATCAACAAAATTCAAAATCAATTAGAAAGATAGACCAATTTACCTCTTTCAATAATAGGGTAAATGGTAATTATAAAAATGAATATTCTTCCTTTACTTATTTTTCAGTTTTCCATACTCTTGTGCGTTCATTTTTAAATTAATTTTAATAAGATTGAGGGAATGTTAGGTCGTTTTCTCTAGAAAAAAGGCCCACCCTGAATGCGGTTTCCAAGAGCAGGAGGAGGATTTGCTCCCCATTTATATAAAGTGATGTTTTTGATAATTGTTTCTTTAATGCAGTTAAAGGTGAGCAATATTATTACCTTCTGGCAAAAAAGCAGAAAATATGAAACCACAAACTGGTATGATATTGTAAATTAGATATTTACAAGACAACACAAGACAACAACAGTTGTATCACTATTTATGACTCAAATACAAAGTCATCTCTATCCACAATCCTCAATCCTGTCTGAACATTCCCCCAAATGAGATAAAGTGCCTGGGAAACAGTAGGCTTACGTGAAGCTGGGGACTGGTTGATGAATGGTAATACTATATCCTAGGAATACTTAAATCCAGAAATCAGCTCAAATAGGGGCGACTAGCAATTTTCGTATTGTCAAGTCTGTAGTACTATACCCAGATTATCAAAAGTTTATATTGAAAGATACTAAGATACAGTAAGAAATCTTTTTAGGTAACCTGCATTTCAACTTGGGATTGGTTATTGTGTCCATTATTTGCGCTTACAAAAAAATACAACTGGTTTATTGTAGGATCAAATATTCCAAAATCAGCCTAATGACATTTTGATCGAGATCAAAACCACAAATTATAAAAAGGCATGTGAGCACAATCTGGCGGTTTTGTAGGGAACAAATTGTAAGATAATGCAACTGTATTAAGAATGATTAGTCTATTACCCCCCCAGTTTATCTGCACTAGCGAAATACTAATATTCTGGAAAAATTCCCAAAGTGCCACAAAGCAGCAATTTGGCTTCATATGATTTGGGCTTAGGTTCAATTGCAAGATTTTTGAGGTAAAATTCTGAGGTTCAGCACAAATTACTTAGAAATTCTGGTAAACACAGATCAAATTTTAATACTGTTAGGCTGTTCCAACCATTTGGGAATTATATCTAAAGCAACAAGGCATTAGTGGTTTGTGGTCATTTTAATAGCAAGATTGGTAATAACAACGTATTGGGAATCTAAAGACTCACCATCTTTCCATGTATGGGTTAACAATTTAAACAAAGTTTATAACAAGGAAAAATAAATGCATAAATGACAGGGGCTTTAAATAAGTTGAACAAGATCAATCTTCAAATGAGAGCTATATACGAATGAATTAAAAACTGCTATTTAACTAAAAAAAGTTAAGTTTGTCTGTTAATATGTCAAAATTATTATTCTACATTTTGATTCATTGGTATTTTGTGAAATTGTAAATGATTGAGAACCAAGTAATTAAAAAAATAAAAACTCTCCATATTTTTACAGATATATCTGATAAACATAATGTGGGTCTTTACTATTCAAAACCTCTATATTGGTTTCACCTTTTTTCACCTTGTTTTTTCTTTCACCAGTGCTGGTTTTCTGAAATAGTTTCAATTTGCCCAGTAACATGCAGTAAAGGAGGATCTTGTTTCGTACGTTCAAGGAAAATCCTAAGGCCTCCTATAAAATGTTACTATCAATAGGCAATAGGCAACAAAAATTCAGCTTTTAGAACCCATTCTTTGCTTGCCATTATTGAGCCTGCATCATTTTGACTTGAGTTTTAGTTGATGCCTTGATCTGCAGCCTTCGTTTTAATATTATTAATTGAATCCATATAAATGTTTAAATATACACACATCTTTTACACTCTCTTAGATTCTTTTCATAAGAGAATGAATGTGTTCTTAGAGTTTAATAACTGTTCTGTCACCTTATTCACTTTGTCTGCTTTTACTACTTTATAGTTGTTATTTTTTTTAAAGTAGTATTTAATGAGTCTTATGCTTTGGTAGACCTGTTTTAGAGATTACTGCTGGGGCTACAGATCTCACTTCTCTTGACATTTAATATGTATTCAGATCTGTTATTTCCCCTAAATGACTTACTGCCTTTTTAGTTTGGGATAGAGATAATATACTTTGTGGCCCATCCGGCACCTCTTTGGTGTTTTCTAAGATTCAAGCATTATCTGTATTCATTTCATTGAGGTAATTTGATTACATGATTGCAATTGTGATATCAAGAAGGATCTCGATGTATTTCTTTTAATTGTTCTTGAGCGCAGGGTTCATAAATCTCCACCTATCGCATCCTGCCTCATATTACTCAGTCCATCCCCATCATTCCTATTAATCATTCTTTCCAGTTCAGCGTCCTCTCTTCTTGTTGAATATTTATGGCCTTTTGAACACCGCTGCTTTCCTTTCACACTTTTGGAATACACCAGTTTTGTACTTCTGAAGGAGTTTTCCATGCTGAGAATGAATCAGCACAGATATTGGGGATATATTGACGTTTGCACTGATGTAACTCTCACATAAGGACTGCTGCACTGTTTTATCATTCAAATAACCATTTCATGTAATTTTCATGATTGTCAGTTAATTGCCAGTTATAGCTTTATGTAGCCTTTCCGTACTATCGCTCTAATTCCATAATATGTGGGGCCTGAGAGCCAGTAAACCGGAGCCTAAAACCAGAAACTCACGACTAGCAAGGTTAAATTCTCTCTCCAGTTAGCAATCTCTGTAAATACTGGCTCTTGACTACGGATAATTAGATAAATTCTGTTTAATGACATTTACTATAGCATGCATTCCCGACTGCTGCTCCGAATTCCAGGAGCCAGGTTTCCCCAAAGTAAATAAGGTAGACAAAAATGGTAGATTAATATCAAACTGGAGAGGCTTGAAAGTTTTCTTCAGGAGGAATTCACACTACTGCCAGCAAAGGAGCCAAGACCTGGGGGCACCTCTTGATGATCAGGCCTCACTCCGACAGAGTCCTGCAGCAGGGCTCAGGCAGGTCTGGTTGCAGGGAGGCCTCTGGAAGCTTGTTGTGTACCCTGGAGCTCAAACAGGTGGTCAGCCACTTGGCCCTTGGAGTCAATCTAGGTAGCTAGGTTCAAGGCAAGCAGGTCCCATCCTTCTTCAGTCAGCAAGGCAGTCCCTCTTCCACAACAAGAAAGGCAGTCATTTATTTTAAATCTTCCACAGGTCCAGACGTGTTCTCATGAGAGGTTCTGAAGGTTCACTTTTATACCTGATGCCAGCCTTTGTGTGGGGGAATTCTCTGACCTACCCTCAAGACTGGTTCTGGTCAGTTCTTCCCCTTCCCCTTGTCCTACCTCTAAACTATCTAGGGTGACAAAGACGAGAGCAGGCCTGGTGTCAGGTTCCTTTGGGTGTCCTGCAGGCAGGGCCCTTTGAAGTGCAATCATTGGAGGGTACAGCTCCTCCTCAGCCATCCTGTCAAGAAGACCCTTTGAAATGGTTCGGCAAAGAAGGTTTCAGTCCATCAGCTAATGGTTCGGCAAAGAAGGTTTCAATCCATCAGCTACCGACTGTAGCTTCAGCAAAGCAGTCCAAAAGTAAAAGATAGTTCTTAGTAATTATCAAAAAACAGTCAGCATAGCATCCTCCCGCAAGGGGAAAAGAAAAAGTATGGCGCAGCGTCTAAGTAGGAAAAATCAGAATGGCGTTTGTTTAGGAAAACAAAATCAAGTGGCCTAACCCCTTCTTTGGGGTTTTTTCTTTTATAACGTCTCTAAGAATGTCCCTATGATGTACCATCACATCATCATCAAAGACTATCATATGATAAGATTCACATAATGTCACCTTAGGACACTTGCAAAAGGAAGATACTCTCCCATGTTAGTCATGAGAAACAAGAGATTCTAAAGTCCACAAAGGCCTAACGTTGGTAAAAAAGAAATACAAAGTATCCATTATAGCAACAGCTGAAATCCTGTTCCTACAGGAATATTTCACTTTGAATGTTGAAGAAACATTTAGGAATGTCGAAAATTAAATATGTACAGAACAAATAAAGCAACATTTCACTAGTGGTAAAAGGACCATTGTATTAGGTCAGGGAAAAGGTCAGCAATAAGGAAAAAGCATTTTCAGAAAGGCCTTTAAGTTGACATTAAACATTTCAAATTAAATAAACTCTAAATCAATATCAAATGTAGTGTAATAAAATCAATTCAAATAAGGATTATGTAAAACTTTCACCAGACAATATTACATGGAAATAGATAACATTATGAATACCCTACTATCACAGTTTTTCTCAATGTTCATATAAGCATGTAATTTTCTAAATTCACACTACAAAATTAATTTTTCACTTTTCATAAACTATTGAATCTATTGTATTATTAGGCGAAATTTCAAGATCGCATCTAATGTCTACACATTTTTGCACCAACTTTCTAAATGGTGCATTCAAATAAAAAGGCAATATAAACACTAGACCACTTTATTAATAGTAAAGCTTCATCAGTAAATATTAATAAACAACATGTTCATAAGAAAACCATTAGTGCAACTTGTTTATGTGTATTAGTATTACTCAGTGTGTAGGTTTTCTTCATCTTACATTTTAAAGCACGCTTTTAAGGTGCTTCTACTACACTCTCAGTTTTATGTGTCACTGTGTCTAACGTGTGCAAAGTGCACTTTCTGCTTTTCGTGTCTATAATCAGTAAATGTGTCATGTATTATCATTTTGAAAATCTTGCATCATCAGCCCCCCCTCTGATGGCGACTCAAGCCATCACCTTATCTACCACATCAGATCTCATGACAGATTATGGGTGTGTTGTCTTTAACATTTCCTTTCTACTCTCTTCTAAAGTTTTCATTTGATTATAGTATTTATATTGTTCATCCTTCATTTCAAGATCAGCTCTTGTTCTTTTCACTCCACGATTTTTACTCTTTCTGTATCTGAAAGATCTGATTGTCCGTATCAGCAGCATTATGCACAAAGAGATCACCACTAAAGGTCTCAAGATGGAAAACACTAGTCCATTACCTAAGTTTCCTAACAAGTTGCTAACATTTGACAATCCCAGGCACCATCTACTTTTACATCTTTCAAGTCCTTGATTAAGTCAGTAAAGATTTTAATGTAACCTTATAAGTCTTTGCTCCTGTCTGGAGTGTAAGTGCAACAATGTTGGACCTTTAACAATCAGCAGACTTTGAATCATCATCAATGTTATCGATTTAATTTCTTCATCTAATACAGAAAAAAAAACAGTTGTACTGGTGGCAGGTTTATCAACAATAGTAGATATCCTTCTAATTTTCTGAGAATGTAATGCTATTCCTACTGAAGGTATTAGAACTCCAAATATATCACCTACTATTTCACTTGCACTCGCACTTCTTTTCATTCTCACATTTGTATCCACTAATCCTTCCTTAATTCACTTAACATGATACATTTTTGAAAAAAACGATTCCCAAATTACAACTCCCATACCATCCTTTTGGCAGTTTGTAATAAGCACTCTTCTCGCAAATATAATACACCCCAGGGAAAATAAGATCAACACCTTCTAAATATCTTCCCCAGTTCTCATACATTTCAAATGTAGGTTCACATTTGCTAAGTCCTACAAAAACAGTATTAATATTTGATCTCGTTCTGTATATACAAAGTTTGTCTTTGTGTTGCCAGTCTAAAACTAATGAAACCATTCCCTCTATGATTTTATTTTCTTCTTGCAGTAAGCTCCAAGGAATTAATTTAGGCAAAGCATTAATATCATTTGTTACATTAGCTCATCTACTTTCCACTAAATTTATACAATTCTTTTCAGCTCTCACTAATTTACATGTTTGGTTATTTCTAAGTACAGAAGCCATGTTCAAAGATTGAGCTGGTCTAAAGATGTCACCCAGAGTTTCAATTGTTGAAGCTTCAGAATGAGGATTTAAATATTTAAGCACAGTAAGTTCAGAAAATGTCTATTCTTGATTAGAGTAGTAATATTGCAATTGATCAGGACTATAAAGTAAGCTAGCTAACACACTGCAAGAAATTCCATAGGAAAGCTATGGTATGGTACCCCCTCAATAACTAATGAAGGTATTTGCATATAAACATAGTAATCACTAACAACCATAGTATTTACATATTCGCTAAGCAGCATAGTATAAACAGTTGAGCTAAAATCTATTTCCAAAACATTGCTGTGAAACGATTTGTTATTCAAGTCACTGGAATTAGAATCATTTCTTTTAGCAGTTTCAGAAGCAATAGTAAGTTTAGAATCTTTCACAAAAACATAATGTGGTAGGTTTAAGAAAATAAGCATTGTAATTAACATCAAGATAATAATAGAAAGAATCACAGTATATACACATTTGCCTTTGGAAGCGATTCCAGTGTTGCATCGCATGGCTTCTCAGGCTGTTTAACTAAAGAAAAGTCAAACTTAGCAGCAGTGGTTTGAGCAATTCAACAAAGTTTTGGCACTAAATATTATGGCAAAGCTCGAGTCCATTAATTGGTACATCCAGATTAAAATTCAAATCAACATCAAAGTTCGTTTCAAGGAGTTTTAGGTGGATTCATTGGCAGCCAAATAAGTCCATTCAGGAGATACGTAACTTTGACTTGGTACCTTTGCTCTTTTTGATCTCCTCACAGTGGTTTGCTCATCATATTTATCACTTTGATCTAATTGTTCAGAGCTTTCAGGAATGGTTGGTAGTACTCGCCCTGCAGTCAGACAGCTTCTCAAGATCTCACCTCTTCTGTGGCAATGATATCCGGGTACAACTCACTTTTTTACTGCACTATGCCCTTTTTTAGGATCAGTACCTCTCGTAGTTAACTCTCTTGGCTATGACCTTTCAGTACCTACAATTGACTCTCTCGGAACCCCTCGGGGCAAATGGGTGCTGTCCCAGCAGCTTGGTGGTCCCTAACAGCTTGACTAACCTGATCCCTCTGTCTCACTGTTACCACAGGCACATTAGGAGCAGATGCTGTTGTATCATCAAGGGGACTTGGGACTCTGCAAATGTGGCTGGCGTGCACCCAGTTTGAGAGACACTCGCACTTCACAGTGGTATTGGTGACTAGGATCACCTGGAATGGCCCCCTCCAGCCAGGTTCCAAACAGGTTTTGCGCACATGTTCCTTTACCATTACCAGTCACCCAAATTGAGGTCATGGCACTGCTCCTGTTGGACAGCTTGGGCAGCTTCTCCAACCTGTTGAGAAACCGAACGTACCACATCAGCGAGGCCCTTGCAGAAGTCCAAAATCATATCATCCATTATGTTAACTAGAGCATTTGCAGGAAACAGCTGGCAACCTCATCACACGTCCCATAATAACCTCATGGGGCGACAATCCTGTCCTCCTATCTGGACTACTTCTCAAACTCATCAACACAAGAGGCAATGCATCTGGCCACTTAAAGACGTAGAAGTGCATATTTTGCTAATCTGGATTTCAATGTACCATTGAACTGCTCCACCAACCCAGAAGCCTCTGGTCGGAAAGTGCAATGGAGCTTCTGCTCAACCTGTAGTGCTGCACATAACATTTTTAGGACCTTATTATTAAAATGAGTTCTGCGGTCTGATTCAAGAGAAGCTGTAAATCTGAACCTCGGAATCAATTCTCTCAGCAGTAAATTTGCCACAGTCACACTATCATTCCTATGAGTAGGATAAGCTTCAACCCAGTTTGAGAAAACGCATACGAAGACCAAAATATACCTTAAACCATTGCAAAGGGGCATCACAATAATGTCCATCTGCATCCAGTTGAAAGGAACTGCAGATTTAGCAAAGTGACTCATGACAACCTGTGTTTTCCTTCCTGCATTTTGTTGCGACACACCACACAACGATGACATAGCATTCCTGCAGTTACTTAAAAGGCGCATCATTGCATCTCTCCCAATAGGTGCAGGACCTTGGTAGTGTCTTGCCATTGGTGACAATAGACTGTCAGACAACACTGGTCTGCCATCAATGTAAACCCATGCTTCGTCTTCCCTCTTGCTGCAACCTGCCCGCACCCAACCCTGCTGTTCTGCTTCTGTCACTTCATCCTTCAATTTCTCCACTTCCTCCAGGTATCAAAAGCTGATAACAATGAATTACAATCTGTGACGTCAGATGTGTCTATCAGTATTTCTTCATTAAATGTATGTGCATTCAAGGCACAATACTTTGCCATCTGGTCGGCATAACGATTATCAACTGTAACATGTTGCTACACATTTCACAACAGCAATTTGGGAAGGCAATTGTAGGGACTGCAAAAGGCTCCTCATGCACTCTCCCTTTCTAATGGGAGAACCAGAGGATGTCATGAACCCGCACTGTGGCCACAATTGCTCAAAATCATGTACAACTCCAAAGTCATACTTATTATCATTAGAAATTGTAACTCAGAACTGTTCTGAAATGGTACATGCGCATGTCTGAGCTATGAGTTCTGCAACTTGCGCAGAAAACACTCCTTGCAACCATGAAGGTTCCACAACACCTCCAACTAGACACAGCATAAGCAGCTTTCAGATTTTCATCATTGTCTCTCAAGCATGAACCATCAACAAACAACACATGATCAGATTCAGGCAATGGTTCGCAGGAAATATCAGGACGTGGCTTTGTACACAAGTCAATCACATCCAAGCAATCATGCTCAACCTCATCAATCACGTTCTAATTTCCAGGTAATGGCCTCAAAGTAGCCAGATTCAACACTGTACACTTCTTAAGAGTCGTATTCTTTGCACCCAACAAAATCTGTTCATACTTAGTCAAATGACTATTGGTCAGGTACTGTGTTTGTGTACGAGTCAACAGTATCTCCACTGAATGGGGCACAAATAGTCAGTGGATGACCCATGACAATACTTTCACACTGTTCAAGACTCACACACGTAGATGCAACTGATTTCAAACATCCAGGCAATGCAGCTGTTATAGGGTCAAGTGTAGCCGAAAAGTAGGCGATAGGTCTGCGATTGCTTTCAAGCATTTGTGTCAACACTGAAAGAGTGCAACCTTTCCTTTCAATGCAAAATAACATAAAGTAATCTGGCATTACCAAAGCTGGTGCCCTGCAAAGGCATTCTCGCAGCTCTATGAAGGCACTCATGCAATTGTCATCCCATTGTACCGGAGCATATACATCTTGTGTGTCAACCTCTGGAGAGATTTTGCTGTTAAAGAAAAATTTGGAATACACTGTCTGCAATAGCCCACCATTCCTGAGCAAATGCAGACTTCCTTTTGAGTAGCTGGAGGGTTAATGTTAAGAATGGCTGAGATTCTTTCCTGGGATACTTTCCTCGCTCCTTTTTCAATGTGATGTCCTATGTACAGGACTTCAGTTTCAAAACTGTATCTTGGTCGGGGGTACTTTATGTCCATTTTCTGTGAGATGGTTCAATAAGGCAATAGTGTCAACTTTGTAAGCTTCCTCTGTAGTTGACGCCACCAATAGGTTCTCAATATACTGCAGTAACACTGAATGATTTGGCATTATCAAAAATTCGAGATTCTTTCTGTGTATCTGAATAAAAATTGAGGGGCTTTCGTTATACCCTTATGGAACTCGGCATGCCAAAACACGACTGCCGAAATGAAAAACAAGTAAAAACTGGCTATCTTCGTGCAATGGAATAGGAAAAAAAGCCTGGCACAGGTCGATAACTGAAAACCTTTCTGCTTTGCATGGAATTTGAAATAAAATGACGGCTTGATTTAGTACCACAGGACAACATGGAGCAACAATAGAGTTGATTCGACGTAAAACCTGCACAATACGATACTTGCCATTCGGCTTCTGCAAGCCAATAATGGGAGAGTTACATGGACTTCACATAATCTCCTTCATGAACCCTTGCTCAATCATTGAGTCAATCATAGGAGTAATTCCGGCAATAGTATATGGAGACACATTGTATTGTGGGATTCTTGGAAAATATGCATTTGGTTTAAATGTAATTTGGTCTGGGTCCACACCTTTAACTAGTCCGAAATCTTTACTGGTAAAGTCCCAGACTTCAGGTAGCAATGTGTCTCTCAATTCAACAGGAAAATCCTTACTCGTCAGAAGAGGATACATCCCCACATCTTATTTCTGTTGGGCTAGTTTAAAAACAGCATCCTCATCATTTTTATGAAATTCGATTCCTCTGCGTGTGCAATAAATCAAACAATTTAATTTACATAGTAGATCACGTCCAAGCAGATTCACTGGATTTGTGTCACAAACCACAAATCGATGTCGATCCTCGAAGGATCCTATTTTAACGGTAACTGGTTTTGATATTGGGGTAGACAACTTTTTTATATGTAACTCCTACAACTTGGATACTTTCTCCAGAAAGGGGTAGGTTGGGAACCTCTGTTGGTCTTACAATAGAGCGGGTAGCATTAGTGTCGACAAGGAATGAGACAGGATTCCCATTCACTTCTCTGTCCATGTAGGGACCACTCTGACCTACCTCTAAGGCTGCACCAAGCACACAGTTGTCCTACCCCCTGAGGCACCGTCATCCCAACAGGTCCTGGTCACTGTCATCCAATTGGATCAAATACTGCTATGCTGCATTCTGATTCTGGAAAGAATTTCTATTTCTCTGCTGATTTTGATTAACATTGTATCTTTTTTACCTGAACATTCTGTTGTTGCATGGGAGCTTGGGGGTTTTGCATTTTCTGTGATATATTAGAATTCTGCATTCCCTGTCCTTGCATCTGTTGCGTCTGTCCCATGTTATTCTCTTGAGACTGTGCATATTCCAAATTTGCATCTGATTCCCTGCATTATTCATTACAGACTTACACTTGCGTCTCCAATGTCCTAATTTTCTGCAAGCATGACCTGGATTTGTCTTCTTCAAAAGTGACACATCAGGGCGTGGCCAAGACCCGAACCGAGATGGCCGCCTAAAGCGCGAGCTCCGTGCTAGCTGATCTCCCCACGGTAATCAGCCACACTAATCCGAATTCCAAAGGTTGGGAAATGCACCAGAAGGATAGCGGAGGGCGCTGAGCCGGGTGATAGGTCCGAGCACCGCCTGTGCCGGAGACTGCAAGTCCCGTAAGACGAGGGCCTAAAGACACAGTGAAGCCGGGAGCTCAATTTTCGCGGCAGGCCGCTGCGATGCATCGCACCCTCGGCCTCCTTCATCCGTGTCTGCCGGGGCCTGCGCAGTGCCAGAGGCCGACCGTGATACAGCTGGGACCTGCGGGGGGCGCCGGAGGTGTTGCGGCCCTGCTGTGATTGTGCCCGGAGGATCGGCACAGCCTGGAACGTCCAGGTTGAAGGCCCGTGGTGCCGGATGAGAGGTGAGGCGGCAGGAGGCCCCCCGGGGAGTTGGGCGAAGTAGCGGGGCGCGGGCCCCCCCCTCCCCCAAAATACTATCTATCCCTCGGTGCTCAGCCCTAACACGGGGGCGATTTGCTGGAGCCAAGGGCAGCGGCCCTCCCCCACTGATCTGTGGGAGTAGGAGTGACACAGAGGACAGCCGGGGATGTGAGTGACCCCAAGCCAGTTTGGACGCCCCAGGTGATGCCAGTAGCCTTGAAAGCAGCAACTTGATGGCACACACTTGCAACACATAGTCGACGCTTTGATTGGGGGTGAACCGGACGCAGCGCTGCCTTTCCCGCGGCCGCGGTGTACCACACAGGAAAATCCGACCGCCCGAAGCCCAGGGCATGGTGAGATCATCTCCTCTCGCTCCCTCGTCTGGGTTTCGCTGATATCTGTGGGCTTAGTGGTGGAGTGTGACGGTGTCCGAGACCAGACCGCGGTGCAAGCTGGAGTCAAGCGCAAACTGACCAAGGGGCCCAGAGGACGATATTGAGCAGCGATGGAGAAGGGCAAGTCGGCGAGTACAAGGGGGCCTAAGGTGGTGCAATCAAATAAATTGGATCGCTACGCTCTCCCTAAAGAAGTGATTCAGAGCCGCCAATCTAGGGGCAGCCCCACGTGTGAACAAGTTGGAGAAGAACAGGAACTGTCGCTGAGGGACGTCATGGAGGCCATATCCAACGTCAAAACCTCAATGGAACACAAAATGGACACTATTGCCATCGATGTAAATTTAATCCGAACTGATCTTGCCAAACTCAGCGAAAAAGTCAAGCAGGTAGAGATTACTACCTCTAGCCTGGTGGGAGATGTGACGCAGCTCCAAGAGGAGATGCAAGACATGCGATCATTTCGTAAGGCGACCGAGTTAAAGCTGGATGATTATGAAGGACGGCTGCGTCGCAATAACCTATGGATTCTGGGGGTTCCGGAAGGAGCCGAGGGGCAGTCCCCGGACCTCTTTGTGGAGGACCTTATCCTGCAACACCTGCAACCCAAGGGTCTCAGCAAGTTCTTCATCATCGAAAGGGCCCACAGGGTCCCCGGAGGTCGCCCCAAGCCGGGAGCTCCTCCTCGCCCGATATTGGCTAGAGTTTTGAACTTCCGTGACCGAGATGTAATTCTCCAGAATGCCAGGGCACGGACCAACCTCCGGTACGAAAATGCAGAAATTTCTTTCTTTTCGGATTTTACACAACGAGTGCAGAGGTAGAGGAGGTCATTCATCCCTGTTAAACGGACGCTGAGAGAGGGAGGTTTCAAGTACTCCATGTTATTCCCTGCGCGCCTCCGGGTAGAGGCGGAGGGAAAAGCCTGGTTCTTTGAGCAACCGGAGGAAGCAGCGGAATGGCTTGACCTACACTCGAATCGTGCTGCACGCGGCCGCGGAGCTGAAGAGGTGGATGCCCCTCAGCTGCATGAATGACGGGGCCAAGAGGGACACAGAGTCTCCGTTATGTGGACGCTTTCCGGTGAAGACCTGGGACAGGTAACGAGCGGGGTGGGGGTCGATCATTGACGGGGAAGTCCCCAACCAACGGCCCACACCCAGAACTGGGGTGCGTGACTCTCTGAAGGATTTAAATAGCCACCAAGTTGGGGGGGTCAGCTAAACGTTATGGCACGAACCTACGTTTTCTACTTTTAGTGCACACACAGGGCAACAGGCACTCTGCAGAGTTTTACATGGGCAGTTCTAAGCCCACAGTGCAGGGAAGCAGGGTGGGGGGCAGTTGGGAGGGGGTTTTGTGTTTTTATGTTGTTATTGTTTTTGCATTGTTACTCGATTTCTACTATACAACAGAGGAGGCTGTAATCTTTGAACTAACTAATGGGTGCGCAGGGGGAAAAAAATGTTAGGATATTGAGTTGGAATGTTAACGGACTTGGGGACAAGATCAAGCGCAGTGTAGTCCTCCAGTATATCAAACGACAAGCCCCGGATATTGTCCTACTACAGGAGACACACCTCATAGGCAACACGTGTAAGGCAATGCACAGGTGGGGATACAAGATGGTGGCCCATGCAGGGTTTACCTTAGGTTCACGGGGAGTGGGCATCATGATGAAAAACTCCTTCCCCCTAGCTGTGAGTTCCACGTGGGTAGACGATCGGGGCAGATATGTCGGGGTGTCGGGCGTGTGGGAGGGGTGTCCCACCACACTTATGTCTATCTACGTCCCTCCGGGACTACAGAACACAACATTTACAGACCTGGGTTCTGTCCTGCTCACCATTCCAGACAGCCTCTTGATCCTCGGGCGTGACTTTAATGCAGTAGTCTCAGGCACACTAGACCGCTATCCCCCGCGAGAGGTGGGGCCCTCTTCTCAATGGCTGCCTGACTTTCTCGACTCCATGGGGCTGGTAGATGGGTGGAGAACATACCATCCAGACCAGCAGCAGTACACCTTTCTCTCCGGAGCGCATAATAGTCTCTCCCGTTTAGACTACTGCCTAGTCCCGGCAGCGCAGGCCACCTATATACAGGACATCAAACATCTAGCTAGAGGCATTTCAGATCACTCGCCGGTATGGACACACATAGCCCTTAACCACACCACAGTGGGCAGGCTAGCTCCCATTAACCCCTGGTACCTGAAAAACCCGAAAATCCGAAAAGACCTAGTGAAAGCTATGGATAACTATTTCTCAGACAATGAGGGCTCTGTTTCCTCGTCCCAGACACTGTGGGAAGCATTTAAGACGGTAATTCAAGGCCAGGCCCTGTCGTTGATTTCTGGCGAGAAGAAAGACAAACACAAAGAAGTAGTAGACATTGAGTCAGAAATTTGTACTCTGGAGGGAGACCTAGAATCTGGAGCAACGCCAGAAAAGCTCCACCTGTTGAGCCTGAAACAACACGACTACAAGGCTCTGGTGACGGGCAGGGCGAAGGCACTGAGTAGGGAGCAGCTGGGCAGGATCTATGACCTGGGAGATAAGGCGGGGAAACTCATAGCGTGGCTCGACAAAAAAGAGTATGAGAGCAGGCTTGTGCCGGAACTTAAGGTTGAGGGAGATATTTCCCTCATGGAGCCGCAGGCCATAGTGGATAGATTCGCCACTCACTTCTCTACTGTATACAAGACGGTAACCCCGTACTCCGAAGAGGACTCCCAGGAACTACTACGAGACATTAGGCTCCCCCAACTCTCCTTAGAGGATCGTCAATATATGGACAGTGACTTGACAACGGATGAGATAGGGCAAGTAATCCGTTCCTTGAACTCAGGGAAAGCTCTCGGTCCTAATGGACTCCCTATCGAGTTATACAAACTCCGGCCTGATAAACTGGCAACGTATCTGAAGGCCATGTTTGAAGAAGCCAGAGAGGGTGGTATGCTGCCCAGGGAGCAGAGGATTGCGACCATAGTTACAATACACAAAGAGGGCAAGTCCAAAACTGAATGCACCTCGTACAGACCCATCTCCCTTCTCAATGCTGAACCTAAAATATTGGCCAAGCTATTGGCTACGCGCCTGGCTAAAATAATCAGCGCCCTAGTTCATCCGGATCAATCTGGATTTATGCCCCATAGGAACACGGCACTAAACCTGCGCAGAGTCCACGGCGTAATGAGCAGAGCGCATACTATTCAAGAACCAGCTGTGGTCGTGTCTCTGGACGCGACCATGGCGTTTGACACTATGGAGTGGCCTTACCTATGGGCAGTTTTGGCTAAGATGGGCTTCGGGCCCAAATTCATCCAATGGGTACGTCTCCTATATAGTGAACCCCTGGCCCAGGTGGTAGTTAATAACAAACTCTCAGCGGCCTTCACACTTAGCAGGGGAACCCGCCAGGGATGCCCGCTTTCACCCCTCCTCTTCGCCCTGGCCCTTGAACCTTTTGCAGCTTGGATTCGTGGCGACCCTAGAATACGAGGACTGAGGTGGTCCCCGGACTGGGAGGACCGCATCTCCCTATATGCGGACGACATCCTCCTTTACTTGGCCTCTCCTAAACACTCCCTGACGGTGGTATTAGATATACTAGAAGTTTTTGGTAGATTTTCTGGCTTTACTGTTAACTGGAGTAATTCCCTGCTGTATGCCCTCAACGGAGACCCACCCATCCCGTCGAGGAACTGTCCAATACAGATTAACACCACCGGGTTCAAGTATTTGGGAATATGTGTCTCCCTTGACCCCTCACTCCGATACGAGCGTAATCTCCTCCCACCCCTGCACAGACTCAAGAGAGATATTGCTAGCTGGAAAAAACTCCCCCTTTCGCTTTTAGGCAGGGCAGCCCTTTTTAAAATGATGTCTCTACCTAGATTCCTATATATCCTGCAGAACACTTTAGACCCTGTCCCGGCTCAATACTTTAAGGAGATCGAGAGTCTCCAGAGAACTCTGATATGGGAAGGAAATCCCCGTATCGCCTTGAACAAGCTTACGCTATCGTGGTACGATGGAGGTATCAGCCTCCCTGACATTAAAAATTACTATTGGGCAGCCCACTTAGCCGCTGTTAATCACGGCACCTATGGTCACCCTGATGACCCTGGCTACGCTGTGGACAGATGGCTCCTCCCAGGGGGGAATTATGGCAGGGCACTATACTCAAAGCCTAGACGGTTTACCCTAACCGGCCCCACCACACACTGCGTTCAAATCTGGCACAGTGCAACTAACTCGCTCGGGTGGGGCAATAAATTGACATTAGCAACTCCATTGTGGGACTCCGAGAGGCTAGGTAGTTTGTGGAAGACGAAAGGGTTTGACAGGTGGGAACTTATCGGAATCTCACGCATCAAAGACATTTGGGGAGCAGGCGGGGTCAAGTCTTTCGCTGACCTCCAAAAAGAGTATAAATTGGCAGACACTGAATACTTCCGCTATGCACAAATCCTGCACTCGCTCCATACGCACCTGCACGGGACACTGCCCCTCCCGAGTCCTCACCGTTGGAAGACAGAATACTAGACGGGCATCTACCTGATAAAACCATCTCCCTCATATATAAGAAGTTAATCAATAATGGGGAAGACCTGCTCCAATCAATGCGGGATAAGTGGATAAGGGATGGTATTGAGCTGGATGACGAAGACTGGCAGGAGGTGGTATCCTCGCCCAGGGTAGTGGCCATACCGGCCCGCCTCAGATTAGTTCAGCTTAAAATCCTACACAGGGTCTATATTACGGGGCCTCGTCTGATACATATGGGAGGGCCGGATGGCGGGGAGTGTAGGAGGAACTGTGGGCACACGGGAACATTTATGCATATTATTTGGGAGTGCGCTGCCGTCAGCTCATTCTGGCGCAAGGTCCACAACGTCATTAACACGGTGCTCTCAGTTTCCCTTCATCCAGAGGTGAGAAGGTGCCTCCTAAACATCTGGGAGCCCACGGATCTGAATACCGCCCAGATGCAATGGTCCACACTGGGGTTTATGATAGCGAAAAGAAACATTGCACAGCGGTGGGGCGCAGTTCAGCCCCCCACAATAGAAGCCTGGGAGAAAGATCTAGACTGGTGCATGTATAGGGAAAAAACTGTGTACCTAGCCAGGGGCTGCACCAAAAAGTGGTCCCATATATGGAGCCCCTGGAATACATACCGCGGAGAAATATGCTCACCGCCTCGCTGCTTTGATATTGAAGATCCGCCCTCACTGTAGCATTCCTCATTTAATGTAATGATGTACCATGATCCCTTCTCCCTATGGTATTTCATGACTTGAAGTTGTTGACTCCTCTGTAACGTATTGCACTGATGTATGTTTAATAAAAAGAAATATAAAAAAAAAAAGTGACACATCAACACCAGTTCTAGGATCGACAGATTTACCACAACCTCTACCTTGGGACTGAATATTCTGCTGTTGAAAACCATTACCATCCTGCATCATCACAGCTTGATTATAACCTCCCTGCACCTGTACTGTATTATCAAAACCCATCTGATTTTGACCTTTCCGCATTGCTTTTATCTGGGCAATGGTTAATCTTTCCTTGAGCTTCTAGTGCTCCACCTCAATTTCGTCACCACAATATTTTGCGTAGCACAGGATTTCATCCAGTGGTTTTCTCTGTCAGCAAAATAATTGCTGTCGGATCATGTTTGAAATTTCAGGTCTCAAACCCAAAACAAACCTGTAAACAAAATGTCCCACATCTTTATCTGCAATATTGTGCAATCCACTATACTCTTTGAAAGCCTGTACTAATCTCTCATAAAAGGCATGTACTGATTCTTCCAGTTCTTGGGTCATCCTGTGAATCTGCATCAAATCAATCTCTTTCGGGGAAATTTTAGGCTTCAGTTGATTTATTACCTGCTGGTATTTCCTCATTACCACTGGACATGGTGCTCCTGTTCTAGAATCCCTTTCTGGTTCCGACTATGGCCATTACACAGTAACCTTATATTTCACCCACACATCTCCTGAAACCACAATCTCAAACAGAGTATTTAAATCAAGCCACAAATCTTTTGAAATCTTCACAAATCCTTCAATTTGTCTATACCATTCCACAGGATTTTCTCTCAATTTAGGGAAATCATTTGTAGAAGATAACATGTCTTGTCTTATCCATGGTATATGAACATAACCTCCTCCAGGTACTTCTTTCATAGGGAGCAAATATACTTCCCCTGCACTGCCATCAAAGACATTATGTGGTGACTGCATTCTAACTCACTTTGTTTCCTTCTTTTTCTACCATCTACCTTCCCAATTTTTCTTTCCTGCCATTTTCTGATTAATACCATTAGCTCTATTATCTTGAATTTCTTTCCTGGTGCCTTCATGTCCATAATGTCATTCAGTAAAATCTATCCTGTGCAGTTTTTGTAAAGTCTTTGAATTTCGAATATCTATACCATATTTCTGAGCAAATTCTACCAATCTCTCACATGTCAGTTTTGCTCATCGTGTAATGTCTTTACAGAGAAACAATAGTTCCTCCTCTAAGTAGACATCTAATCTTGAAGGGCTAAGTGTTCTCTGAAACATTTCTTCTAATTCAACTTTTAATCGTCTCACATCTATGGGTGCTCTATTTTCCTGAACTGAATTCTGGACTGAACTTGAACCAGTAACCAAATCTGAAGTAAGTGCTTAACTAGAAACTGAAGTTTGCAGTACAACTGAATTCCTAGCTGAAACCGGAATGAAGCAGGAACTATTGCTGAATTCTGATTATTGGGGGTACTATATCCTTTAAGCCATTCATTGAATTCTTGAGAAGTAAACCCTGATTGCTCTTTTGTATTATTTAAATTTAAGCTTCTATCATTCAAATTTGCACTCATCCAGTTTGCGCATTTAGTACGGATGTATCTGTAACTGAAACACCTATTGGCACAGTCATGTCAGAAGCATGATAATTCATTTCAGGAGGTCCACTCGGTTTTCAGCAATATAAAGGTGGAAACCTCTGCAACATTCTTTGTGTTGGAGCAAATTGTGTCTGATTTGAGACAACATTCACATCTGAAGCATTATTAGTTTGAATCAGAACCATAGGTGTATGAAGCAGTGATCTTGCGGTCAGGTCTGAAGAACTTCCATGTACTGTATTTACTCAAGTAGGTTCAGTCAAATTGTGAATTGTGTTTACCTGTAACCCAGACTTGTAAAGGGGTACACGAGGTCCAGTAGTAACAGGACCAGCCAGCACATCTGGAGTACTTGAATCAATCAGGTTCATAGGAGTTGGCATTTCTGTCCTCCGAATCACAGAGGAAATAAGCGCAGGTTCCTTTGGCAGTACAGGCATTATAGGAGCATTAGGTTCCTCAGCTGTACCAGAATGTGTCATGTCTCTACTTTGTGCTTCATTGTAAGATACTGGACGATTCATCATTAAATCATTCAAAAGTTCGTCATCTATGTCGCTCTCTTCTCCTTCTTTCCATGAAGCAATTTTGTCTGTCTCTAAATGCTTCTTTTTCTCTTTTCAATTGTCCTTAGCATCTTACTCAACCTTTTGTTGTGTACGTCCCACTAATCTGCAGGATCTACGCGTTTTTGGACAACATAAAACTTGGGTGAGGTGCCCAGACTGATTTTAAGCACCCCCGCATGATATGTTGGCCTAGAGACCAGCTAGCGCACAGTGCCACCATAAGCCACCCTAACCCTACCAGGGAGCGAATGGTTTCTGGCAACCACTAAACATGACAACCCTGACCCCTCAGGGACCGTGGTAACATATCAGGACCTTTTGCTCAGTCACTCGTGCCCTTTTGTTCTTAGAGAAATATACAGACACTACACAATGGGACATTTTCAATATCTTTTTTGAACCAACATTATTCTTGTATAGAATACATGTCCTGCGATAATCAGTAGACAGAAGCAGATCGAAGTGATTACAAGCACCAAAAGAGCAAATAGTAGATATAGTTCTACCATGGTGCTAAAACGGTGCATATATGCAGGCTTATAAAACAAGGTAGTAATCAGCCATACCCCTACTATGCAAACCCAACTCTGTGTGTACCTAGAGTGTGTGTTGGTGTAAGGCTAAGAATACCCCCAAGGGACGATCCAACCCCATTACCTGGCGGGAGAAAATGTAGGACACCGTCTTGTTCACGAACTGGACACCCCTCATGGAGATGCTAGGCTGATGCGTGGTGAAGTCTCAGCATGCAGGGACCCTTGTTGTCAGCTGAAGTGCCTCCTCTGCTAATTCTATGAGATGCTGATTATTTATAATAAAAAGCATCCTTGCGATGCATGAACTGATTAACCATGTATGGATATGTAGCTGGCCCTGTTACCCTGTGGATGAAGATGGAATGGCATTTGTACGTCTGTGTGAAGAGGCCTTGTACTTGGTGATCGAGGCATTGTGATAACGTTATGCGAAGTCAGAAGTGTAAACAGAAGTAGTTGCAGAGAAACAAATCCAATATTGTCATGCACACGAATATGTGCAAAAGGTCATAGCTGAAATGTTACTGAGAGGACAATGTAAGAAATGAGCATCTTCGCTACATGGACCTACCCTGGGAACATAACACCCACTCCTCATACTAAGGGCAATATATAAAAGCTATCTAAAAGCCAGCAGGCCATAATGAAATTACAACTAAAATGGTCAAAAACTACTTTTAAAATCATCTAAAAGCAAGCCTCCTTTAAAATATTCATAAAAGCCTTTAAAAGTCATTATACTATTTGAAATCCCAAGCACTAAGAAAGCCATGGTGCCTAGAAAAATAAAGCAAAAACTGTTTTTAAAAAAAAACAGGCCAAATTGTTCCCACCACACAGAAAAGCCAATTGTTTACGTGTTCTGAGTGGTAGTCGCAACATTGCTGTCGCAGGCAACCGCAGACAACGTTCCCAGAGGCAGACCTCGAAGCAGGTTTATGGAGCAAAGGTGATTTCATCCAGTTCCCACATCAGCCGCTGAGGGAGTGACTGCATCCTGTAAGCGTATGGCAGAGGCGATATCCAGTTCACTACGAGCCAAAGCATGCCAGGGTGGCTCGAAGAATTAATTAATCAGCAATTGAATACATTGGGTACAACAATATCCATGGGTCTTTAAGGAGTCCATCACTACTTCAATGTCCAGTGGCGCAACCGATGGTGAATCCAATACGCATTCATGGCTGCAAAGCAGGCAGCAGAATACAGGTTTTACACAGTGAAGCCAAACAGGGCTGAATGACAAGACCCAGTGGTCATTCAGTTCTCAAAGCTGAGGTGTGTCGAAGCAGTGTATCATGCGCGCACGGCATCGTAGCACAGCCAGTGCTGTCTCCATTCTGAGTTTAATTGGGACATGCATTGCGGAGCAGAAAACTTGAAATCAGAATTTCCGGCACAAGTAGCAGGACAAGCAGGAGACTGCCAAAAATGCTTCCCAACACAGAGTGTATGAAAGATGATATAACTCCGAAAATCGTCTGAAAGGTGCTAATGAGTCCAGGCAAATACATTTAAAAGAGTTCGCTATTTCCTTCATATCAGACATGTTAAAAATACGGTGAACCAGCTCCCCAAAATGCAGCGGGAAGTTAGTATGGAGTAGCGTCTGTATCTTGCTCAAGGACCTTGCAACCTGGAGAGCAAACGTCTCTCTGGCTGATGTTAAGACATCTTTTTGAAAAAGCATGGCTTTCAGTTTGCTCAGAGAATAAAAGCGTATGTTGGAAACATTTATCGAAGGCCATAGCATTGCCTCCCTAACTGTGCGGGCAGGTGGAAACAGTACTTGTGTGCAACAAGTGTCTATAGAATTACCCGTAACCGTATAAGCAATGCCTGATTCCATTCCACAGCAACCTTGATCATTCAGCATCAAATAACTCCCATTGGAGAGCAGCTTGAACATCGGATGAATCACGGCAGCCGGAGAACCCTTCAGCTAGCAGGACAAGTCCGCAACTGAAGTATTGTATGCCCAATGAAGTGAAATGTCCTTCCAGACTAAGGACCCGCTCAAAGAATTCTCACAGTCTGAACTGCTGCGAAAGACTTCTGTGTCCCCATTCCTGCATCTAAACCTGAATGGTAACTCCCAGTATTCATGCACATAACCTTCTCCTAGCACTTCATATCTGCCTACTTGGTGGTATTGCAGACAATATTGGAATTGGAAAGTCGTGACCGGTAGGGTGAGGTAAGCATGGATTATTTAGTCTGTGGATGGTGTCTCAGCCACGGTGAAAGGTAATTGGTCTAACTTTTCAATGTGCAACATGGTATATTTTGCATCTGTTCATGCCATTAAGATCTGTCTTTCAGTCAACTCGTGGCCAGAACGTAATGTTTGCAATGTCCAGCTGAATGATACAATGGACCGTAGTTGTGATATTCCATGCTGCAAAATAGACATATCCTGTTGTATCATGTCAATTAGAGAAGACACTATGTTGCCCAATGAATATATTGTGGATGTTAATGTTGTCATACCGTTGTCAACCACAGCCAAAGCCTTTTCTAAGTTAACCCTATCAATCTCGCGCAGTCTCTCAGCAGCTTCCTGTTGAGAAACTTTTCACAGCTCGTTGTATATTGCATACAAGAAACGCTTTTGACGTGGGTTCCGGGGACCTAACAAGAAATCCCTTAGATCCATGTCACCAGAAAGAAGGGACAAGTGTTGCTTCACCTGAGAAAGTGTTGAGGTCTTTAGCCAATCAAGGCACAACTTCCCAACACTATATGATGTCGACCACCCCGAGTGTTCTGATTGTACACATCGTTGTTCAGGCCTATTTACTTTAAATCCCTCAGCATTTCCCAGGAACCTAGACTGACACCCATAAGTGTCCACAGGCCAAACCAACCATCCCTTCCAATTGGGGTCTGCTGAATTGTAAGAACCATTTCATATCATGGCATCTTGTGTATCTTTGCTGTGCTGTGTAAAATGCTGCCAGTGCTCAAAACGTGAGAATGTGGGAATACGAGGTGTGTTGAAATCCTTCATCTTGGCTATTCCAAGACAGGAACTTGCACTGTTTTATTCAGGAAAATGATTTGATGTGGTATGAGGCATGCTCTTAACATGGCCTCTGGGGGGGCGTGGCAGAGCTGGCGACTAAGATGGCCGCCTGACTCAGAAGCTCCGGAGCCATCGCTAATAAATTTCTGCCTGCCGGTGTTCCAATGGTGTAAATCAAGAATCCGCCATGTGGCGGAGACACCTGGTCCGTGGGCGATCGTTCGCACCAAGAACTGCTGCTGAGGGTGCCTGCTGTACAGAGATCTGAGCGGCTGCGATCCTGAGCCCGACGCAGCCCTCGGAGGCCCCGAGTCGACAGGGGACTCGGTGAGCCTGAGGGCGGGGCTCGGTGTGCATCGACGAGACGTGCCGGATGAGTGGCGACCCTCTTCGGCAGTGGATGCGGCCCGAGTGAGACACCGTCTGCCCCGCGACTGGCACCAGCACCCTCGCCTCACAGAACGTGGAGGACGAATCAATCCTGCTGGCAGCTGGAGGGAGATGCAGGAACTGGGCCCAACAACGGTAAGAGGCAGGGTGCGGATGCCAAGCTGCACTGCGGTAGACCTCGCATGACTCGCTCAGGTGCCACACGCAGCTATTTACCGCGCTACCCGGGACCCAAACGGCACACATACGCAGTTGCTCTTGCCCCAACCTGGATTACTGGGATGCTATAATTAATGCGCATATACACAGTCCTAAACATCTGGTAACTGCCCTGATACCCTCCGGCTTTACTACTCGAGGCTGTGTGGTGGACTGTGCCATTCTATGCAATTTGCAGCGAGTAGCTGAGGCCTGCATATACACTCTGTGCTAGACCGGGACACTACATTGGCTTGAGCCTGGGTGTTGGATTCCGGCGCTTGTCTCCATACACAGCGCGCACTATCAGTTCAAACGGGGGCTATTTCCGGACAGCTGCTTTCCCACCTCCCAATGGGCCGCA
This sequence comes from Calotriton arnoldi, assembly GCA_963921515.1. NCBI lineage: Eukaryota > Metazoa > Chordata > Amphibia > Caudata > Salamandridae > Calotriton > Calotriton arnoldi. Next base: position 364,626 of record CAWUFW010002525.1, read on the forward strand.
CTGACCCTAAACAGAGGCAGCTAAATTTTGAGGGTGGGAAGACCCCCAGGCGTGAGGAGACAGACAGCGCCACCGACCCAGAGCAGAGCCAGCTGGAGGGTGCGGCCGCCATCATGGCCGAACTCAGAGCTGGATTCCAGTCCATAGACTCCCGATTGGACACTCTTGCCAGTCGACTTGATGATATAAATGGCCGACTGGAGGCGCAGGACACCCGGATTGAAAAAACAGAACAGCGGATCTCAGATCTGGAAGATGCACAACCTTCTGTCCAGAAAAGATTGGATAGGGCAGACGGCCTACTCAAGCAACTCGCTGCGAAAGCGGAGGATTTGGAGGCGCGCTCGCACAGAAATAACCTACACGTCGCTGGCATAGCAGAAACTACGAACACGGGTCCCATGACCAGATTTATTGAATCCGTCCTAGTGGAGTTATTTGGCAGGGAGTCCTTCTCTGCCACATTTGCTGTTGAAAGGGCACACCGATCACTGGGGCCCTCTCCGCCACCTGGAGCATCCCCTAGGATAATCATCGCTAACCTCCTCAACTATAATGACTGGGATGCTGCGCTCCAATTGTCCAGAGGGCGTGGTTCGCTTACTTACCAGGGCTCGAGCATTTCGCTGTGTCCGGACTTTACGGCCTAAGTACAATAAGCCAGCCGCAAATATGTTGACATTAAGCGCTCACTCCAGAAGGCGAATGTTAGATATGCTATGTTGTACCCTGCCAGACTTCGTATTCAGATCGGAAACAAACCCCACATCTTTGACACTCTAGATGCAGCGGCCAAATTTTGGAAAAACCAGCATCAAGAGTTACAGTGGCAGGGAAAAGATGGTGGACTTGATCCCGACTCTTGACGCCCTTCGAAATCTGTCATGACGCCACATGTGCGGAACATTGCCTGTGATGGAGGAACGTTGGTGAAATCATTGTCTCTTGTGTGATGGGATTGACAGTTGGTTCATACAGTACATTCACGGAGCTGTTAGTCTACACCTCTGTTCGGCGATACGGACCTAGGTTCAAGATACAAGACCGGGCTGGGTGGACATATTTCCAGCATTGACTATCCGGAAGTAAGATAGCTCCGTTGGGGCGTTGCTACCCCCCTCAGGATAACTTCCTGCACTTTTTCCCCCTTTCCCCCCTCTCCTCCCCTCCCTTTCCCTTTGTTTACTGTCCCTTGCTTGGGATTCACCGGGTGCCTTGTTTGTGTGTATCCGATGGAGGTGGGGGGTGAGATGGGGATGGGATTTTTGTTGTAGAGTGATTATAGTTAGTTTCTTAGTTAGTTTGGAGCACATTATCTTATACAGTATGGAAGTTTGCAACTCAATATCCTCGGTTAGTAATAACTGGATCGTTAGTGGTTGAATGATTTCAGATGATGTAAACACCTCTGGATTGCGCCTCCGATGTATGTCTTGGAATGTAAGAGGGCTGTCATGCCCAAAAAAGAACAGACAAGTATTGGCATATTTAGCGAGACATTCCATCCAGATCGCCTTTCTCCAGGAGACACATTACGCACCACTCCCTACACATGGGTTTGCAGCGACATGGGGTCAGAATCGGTTCTTTTCCTGTTACAGTACCTATTCGCGCGGTGTGTGCATCTTAGTATACCGCTCTCTCCCTTTCCAGAACATAGCAGTGGTGACAGACCCCGAAGGCAGATATGTCCTTGTGCAGGGATCTCTTGGGGGGGGGGGTGTCGGTGCTTCTAATTAACATATACGCTCCAAACATAGACACTTCTGACTTTTTCCCTACAATAGCTATGCACATTGACCGATTAAACGCGGATACTATATTAATGGGTGGGGACTTTAACCTTACATTAGACCCTACTACTGACACTACCGGATCCGGGCGCACTACAAAGCCACAAGCTACGAAGGGCCTTCTTACTCTATTACAGGCAGCATTGCTGGCAGACCCCTGGTGCAATAACAGGAACTCGTAACTACTCATTTTATTCGGCCCCACACGGCACATGGTCCCGAATTGACCATTGGTATCTCTCACCGCAGTTGCTCTGGGAAGTACGGAAGGTTGAATATCTACCCCGCACTATATCTGATCATTCCCCGGTGCTGCTAGTGGTGGATTTCCCTTCAATCCCCAAACAGAGACCCTTATGGAGATTCCCTACAGCTGCTCTGCTTGACCTTGTGTTCCGCAGTGAAGTGGGAGACGCTATTAAAGAATTCTTTGAATTGAATGAGGGAACCGTAGAGTCACAACTGATACTTTGGGATGCCTTTAAAGCTTTTATTCGGGGAGTCTGCATCCCGAAGCATGCTGAGGTGCTGCGCTCCATACCGGGGGAATTAGAAAAAATAGAGCAGAAACTAAAAGACATTGACACTGCCATGCAAGGTACCCCATCACTAACACTACTTCGTGATCGTTCTAGTCTAGTGGCTGAATTCACTGACGCTGCAGCCCGAGAAGTTAAATATCTTGGGAAATATGCTATGGCCCGAGTATACAGGGAGGGAGAGAGGCCCGGCAGGACACTTGCTCGCCTCCTCCGACCACAGTACCAATCAACATTTGTTACACAATTAGACACTGACGCAGGCGGCTCACTAACAAAAGGAGCAGACATTACTACGGCTTTTCTTGATTATTATACTCAGTTGTACCAGACGCGATCCCACCTGCGGGACATGCCCTTAATGATTATTTGCAGGAGATAGCTATGGTGTGGCTTGAAGAGGGACAGTGGGACATTTTATCTTCCCCGATAGATGTAGAAGAAATCCAACAGGCGATAAAAGACCTGTCCAGCAGCCGTGCCCCGGGTTCCGATGGTCTCTCTGGAGACTTTTACAAAGCCTATCAACACGAACTTGCTCCACGCCTCTTGGAGGTATATGATGAGGCATTACAAAGCGGATCACTCTCTCCAACAATGCGCGAAGCCATAGTCACGCTATTACTTAAACCAGGCAAGTCGCCACATAAATGTCAGTCTTACAGGCCGCTATCACTACTTAATCACGACTATAAAATTCTTGCCATAATACTTGCCACTCGACTGGCACCGTTAGTCGATACCACATTATGCCCCTTTCAGGCCGGATTCATTCCCGGTAGATCCACGACATTAAACCTATGCGCAGTCTTTTCAGTGATGAATCTAATGGAACCTACTTTACCGGCGGCAGTGGTGATGCTGGATGCCGAAAAGGCCTTTGATTCCTTAGAGTGGTCTTTTCTATATGCTGTAATGCAGAAATTAGATATCCCCATCGGTTTTTTAAATTTAGTACGCCTGCTGTACTCAAACCCGGTGGCGCAGTTGAGGATAAATGGGATGATAACGTCTCAGTTCCCTTTAACGCGTGGCACTAGACAGGGGTGCCCACTCTCACCCCTGCTATTCATAATAGCAATGGACCCGCTTGCCCGTCACATACAATAACGACATCTACACCGTGGGTTACAGCTACATACGGGCCGACTCACCGCCTCATTCTATGCAGATGACGTAATACTGTTTGTGCGCAAACCTGCCGAGAATCTGTCCCCTCTTTTGAGGGAGGTGGTCCGATTCGGGGTGCATTCGGGTTTAGTTATAAACTGGACCAAATCAGAAATATTTCCGTTGACCCCCGCCACTATCCCTGGAGACCTCGATTTTCCCTTGCGCTTGTGCACTGACCCCCCTAAATACCTGGGCATCTACCTACATTGTAGCGCTCCCGAGGTCATCCGTTTAAATTATGGTCCAGCGATTGACCGACTTGGGACACAAATCGACAAATGGACGAGTCTTCCCCTCTCCATCGCTGGTAGGATTGCCATATTAAAAATGGTGGTACTGCCACGGTTTTTATAACTCTTCTTAAACATCCCCATTGCCCTGACGGCGACATTTTTTAATACACTTCGATCACTCCTGATATGACTGGTCTGGGCGGGTAAACAGCTGCGTGTGAATTGGGCCACCTTGACTATGCCATATGAACGGGGAGGCTTTGGGGTCCCTGACTTTTACCTGTACTACCTAGTGGCACAAGTCCACTTTACGTAGTACTGGTATCACCCAGATGCCCGACTTCAATATCTCAAACCTGACAGATCACAGATATAATTATAACACAAAATAACCTTGGGTCTAAGTACGTACGATAGCAAGCTAACAGTTGTCAAGTATATGTCTCATCGGATCTCCTCAGGGGAGAGATCCCTTTCAGGACGAATACCCTCACCCACCTATGGTGGCATGCTTCATCATATGGGTTTCTCCTCCCAGTGGGAAGACCTAGTCCCACTGAGGGCTACAACTCCCTCACTGTGAGGTAGGAGCTTAGGGATGTTTTTTTGGAATAGCACAACGTTACTATGGATGCTAAAATCCCATATGGAAAGTTTCTGGTAGGGTGAGGACGCAGCGCAAGAAAACAATGAAAAAGTAAGTGCAATTTAAAACTACCTAGTGTTAGCAAAACAAAAAGCTTTATTAACTTGCTCTCACTAGTAGGATTAAAAAAGCAGTGCAATAAGCAGTATAAACTATAAACTGCTCAATTTAAAAAAACGGTCGACATGTTTCAGCCAATGTGATCTACAAAAGTATCTTGGCTTTCATCAGGACCAGGAGGAAATAGAAGCTGCTGCTAATACAAAGTGTAGGAAAAATAAAGTAAAGTATACGAAACCAGTAATCCCATGTTTTTGTTTGTTTGAGTATTACTGGAACTATCTGTATTCGTGAGACAAAAGAAAATGGGGAAACAAATACGACAAGTCAGATGCATATCAATGCTAGTACTTACTAAATTGCAAGGATTAACCCTATATCCTAGCAAATATCCATATTGGTATTTATACATGAGTAAACTGTGAAATTCTTAATTTATACAAATAACTTACCCAAAAATATAGGATAAGTAGCCACACCTCTACCTGGCAACAGCTCAGGGAGGGGGGCCCCGCTCTGTAAAGAAATCAAAGTAAGAGCATATGTCACACATGGTGGCAACTTAGTGTAAACACTGATCTTAATACTGCTGTGCAAGTGAAACCAATACAATTTGGTGTGCCTCAGTGCATGGGAATAGTAAAAAAGAGCATTTAAAAAGAAGTCAGTATTCTAACTGAAGTGTTGTCTTATGGGCAGAAGTTAGGATGCAATGAACTGTCAAGGGATGGTGCGCAGACAGAACAATCGTGGGAAGCATATGTTGAAATTTAGTGGGTCTCTCCATAAATCGTTGTAAAAAGTAGCACCACGCGATAAATATAATCACGGGAATAAGGTTACACTCGAGTGTGATATGCAACCTTCCTGATGACATGAGTATACCAGCCGCTGACAGGAGGCGTCAAAAACTCACCGGAGGTGAATTAGATGTAAAGCGCTTAAGCAAATGGAATAGCTGGTGTGAGGGGACCTTGAAACGTGCCGAAAAAGGATTGTAAGCAATTTTAATGCATTTATAAAAAGGACAGAACTGGCGTGAGGGAGCACATAAGTGGGCCAGGAAAAAATGTATTTAAAGACTGGTGTCAATCATTGTAAAATGTAGCGCGTTATCTCTGACAACATTAGTCTACCAGCCACCGGAGATGAATTAAGTATAAAGCGCTTAAGCAATGGAATCGCCGGTGTGAGGGGACACTGAAACGTGCCCTAAGGGATTGTCAACAAATGTAATGCGCTTATAAAAAGGACAGAACTGGCCGGGAGAAACTGTATTTAAAGGCTAGTCTCAAGGTCGTAAGCCGATCCGATGTTACTATCATAGCCTACGCTGCCAGAATCTATGAATAAAGAGGGGGAAGAAAACCGTTGTGTGCCACCTACCTCTCCGTCAGTACCCCGTCGCGGTACAGGAGCTGCCGCTGGAGGTGGAGGTGACCGACAGGAGGTAAGGGAGGATTTTAAATAGTATCAGACCAGACCGGAGAATTTGAAGTTCGGCGCCTAAAACGCGAGGACCTCAAGGTGGTTAAACGAAAAGCCTGTGTAGTGATTACACTTGCGAAACGCGCATGCGCGCGTGGGTCAGAGTTTACTCATGTATAAATACCAATATGGATATTTGCTAGGATATAGGTTTAATCCTTGCAATTTAGTAAGTACTAGCATTGATATGCATCTGACTTGTCGTATTTGTTTCCCCATTTTCTTTTGTCTCACGAATACAGATAGTTCCAGTAATACTCAAACAAACAAAAACATGGGATTACTGGTTTCGTATACTTTACTTTATTTTTCCTACACTTTGTATTAGCAGCAGCTTCTATTTCCTCCTGGTCCTGATGAAAGCCAAGATACTTTTGTAGATCACATTGGCTGAAACATGTCGACCGTTTTTTTAAATTGAGCAGTTTATAGTTTATACTGCTTATTGCACTGCTTTTTTAATCCTACCAGTGAGAGCAAGTGAATAAAGCTTTTTGTTTTGCTAACACTAGGTAGTTTTAAATTGAACTTACTTTTTCATTGTTTTCTTACGCTGCATCCTCACTTTACCAGAAACTTTCCATATGGGATTTTAGCTTCCATAGTAACGTTGTGCTATTCCAAAAAAACATCCCTGAGCTCCTACCTCACAGTGAGGGAGTTGTAGCCCTCAGTGGGACTAGGTCTTCCCACTGGGAGGAGAAACCCATATGATGAAGCATGCCACCATAGGTGGGCGAGGGTATTCGTCCTGAAAGGGATCTCTCTCCTGAGGAGATCTGATGAGACATATACTTGACAACTCTTAGCTTGCTATCGTAAGTACTTAGACCCAAGGTTATTTTGTGTTATAATTGTATTGGAAAAGGGGATATTTTTCCTTGCAGGTCTCTAAATTCCCTTCCTTGGACCCTCTCCTCCTGTTTTTTGTGTTATTATTTTTGTGCAGCAATGGCCGCGAGTCCATTTGTGCAGTCCAGATAAATAGTGGACGCCCTTCTATTCCTGCTCTTTAGCTGAAATTGTGTTGGTGTTCCTCATCTTTTCTTGTGACACAGTGTATGGGCTTTTATTGTAGCATCCTTTTTTAGAATGGCAGAAATATTAGGGCTGGCTTTTGATGAAGCCATAGCCCGAGATATCCTCACAACACCTAGTATTTTGGATAATGTTCCCAGCACCAGTTCCACCCCAAATGATGACTGGGCAAAACTATTGGTTCTGAAACGGTCTCATTCACGCACGTACATACATGGTGCAATCATGACCGAATATTTGAGAGCAAACTGTGCACCCACTGGGCTTATTGTAACCAACGCACCACGTTTGTTCTTAGATGATAAGATTTTCTTGAAGGACTGGTCCCTTGTCGCCTGGCGGTGTACAAGGGATTGGTTGATACTGATTATTAGCACAGCCAAACGCATTGCTGACACTATCCTAGTTGAGATACAGACCTTAGAATCTCAGATAAAATCAGTATTGGTTACATCTGTCTACAAGAAACAAGCAGACGAGACTAACAAAAATAACAAAGAATTTAAAGACTCAGTTCTCGCAACTAAGATAACCAAGTTTAAAAAAGATTTGGCCAAGTTCGCGTTTGAGAAAGTGTATCCGTATACAAGTGATACTTACGTACCTCCCCAGTTCAACCAGAGAGGAAGGAAATATGGATCCAATTACTCCACCTCTGCGAGTGAGGATGTCTCAAAGGACTCAGACTCTTCAGCAAATGGTGAAAGAGGTTGGAGAGGAACAAACAGAAGGAGCAGAGGCCAGAGAAGAGGAGGCCAGTTTGCTCAAGGACCCGCACAATGGGGCCCCCAACTCCCTATGGCTACCATCAACCACCTTTTCAACCACCTATGTTTCCTTTTCAACCCTACAATAATATGGCCCACAAACCAGCCTTTTTTAGGGTATGGCCAGGGCTGCGCAAGAGGCCGCAGAAGAAACCAACAAACAAATGTGGATTGGAGTACACAACTGGCGTCCACGACAACGCGCAGCATGACGAAACCGCCTGTACAACCCGGGACCAGCAACAAAGCGATCTGATCGTGAATCTGAGTACCCGTATTTTGACACACGATGAGACAGCAGTCCTAGAGAAAGGACTGGGATTTGTACCCACGTACAAAGGAGATACCTTCCAAATCAGACAAGAACTGGCTGGCTTTTTTCGCAAAATCCGCCTACGCTCTTTTTTTGAGGACAAGCCGACATCCGACCACGAAGAAGAGATGAAGAACACGGCATTGAGACCAAGATCAACTTTCAACCCTCCTGCACATCTCATTCCAGCACAAATTGTCACATTTGAGAAAGCGGTACTACACGATGTCACTAATCTATTTGAGCAAGACACAAGGCAGTATCAGAATCTACCTAAACTCGAACGATTAGCACTCCAGAAACTGGCAGGGGACGAATCCATCGTCATAAAGCCAGCGGACAAAGGGGGTGCCATTGTGATTCTTGATACAACAACATATAGAGCTGAATGTCTACGCCAACTTGAAAAGAGGATATCCTACAGGCGCCTCAAGATGGACCCCACAAAGCGACTTTCCATGGAAATCAAGAGAATAGTGGATGAAGCCAAGGAAGAAGGGTGGATTACGGACCAATAAGCTTCCTTCCTAGTCACACCCCATCCTACCACCCCTTATTTTTATGTATTACCAAAAATACATAAGAAAGAGCAACCACCACCAGGGAGACCAATTATCTCCGGAATTGGATCCATCTTAGAGCCTTTATCAACATTTGTTGACTTCTTTCTTCGACCATTGGTCCATAAGATGCCGACCTATATACAGGATACAAAAGACCTACTACGACTTCTGGCGGAGACCCCCTTTGATGTGGAACAGGACTACCTGTTCTCCTTCGTCGTGGAATCCCTCTATACTTCAATACCACAGGATGAAACATTAACCACAGTGGAAACATTACTCAACACCAACTCCTTGGATAGCATTACTCCAGTACACTTCATTATGTCTTGTGCACGTATAGCCATGAAGGAGAATTTTTTCCAGTTTGAAGATGACCTGTTCTTACAAACATCTGGGACATCCATGGGGAGTGTTTTCGCCCCCAGTCTGGCTAACCTCTACGTGCACCATTTTGAACAAACAGAGATTCTGCAACAAAACAACCCCTATGAGAAACACATCCGAGTCTGGAAACGTTACATCGACGATGTGTTCGTGATATGGAGAGGCACCCCAGATACCTTAGTTTCATTTCATCACTGGCTGAACACGAGAAATGCTTTTCTTAAATTCACCGTTGAATTCTCCAACACTAGCCTGCCTTTTCTCGACATACGGGTTTTTCCAGAGGGAGATGGTCTAGGCACTGAACTATATAGAAAACCCATGGCTCGTAACTCACTTTTGTCCTTTCAAAGTTACCATCCGAAATCTCTCCATGAGAATCTGCCCTCCGGACAATTCCTCTGTATCAGAAGGAATTGTTCCTCTACTGAGAAATACAAGGAACATGCGAGTAGCTTGACTCATCAACTAAAAGAAAGAAAATACCCATTGAACATTATTCGTAAATCCAGGAAGAGAGCTGCTAACAATAACAGAGAGGCCCTGATTGAAGTGACCTCGCCCAAGGATGAACAATGCAGGCTGACATGCGTCAATACTTTCTGCAGCTACTCGAACGAGATTAAGAAGAGTATCCTCAGACATTGGAAGATCTTAAACATCGGAAATGAACCACTGCCTCAGCCGCTTTTTGCCTTCAAAAGGAGTGCGAACATTAAAGATCAGGTGGTACACACCTGGCCACAAATGAAGAAAGCCTCTGGTCAGGAACCTCTGTGGGGTCTACCCCCCCATCAAAGGTCATTTTCCATGCGGGTCCTGCGCTGTGTGTCCACAAACCAAACACATAACTGAAATTAATATTGGTACTAGTAAACCGTGGATACTATCTAGGCATACTAACTGTAACAGTGACAGACTAATCTACATGATCACCTGCCCATGTGGTCTCCGCTACGTGGGTATGACCACGCGGAAGGTTAAGACAAGGATACTCGAGCATAAGAGCACCATTCGTTGTAAAAAAAGATCCACTAAAATGACAAATCACTTCCTAGACCTTAATCATAGTGAAGCAGACTTAGACTGGACAGTCCTAGAGCAACCATGGATTCCAGCATATGTCACAGATATATCCAAATTCCTGTTCAGACATGAACAGCGTTGGGTATACAGAATCAAGAGCGACACTCTCTGACTCAATGACGAGATTCCCTGGTTAGCTCTCTAACATCCACGCATACTTAGTCTGTCTGAGTACCCGTATAGTTGCAATTTAATCTACTGTTCAGCCCAGGCTTGGGTTAGACTAGTCTTCTTGCTGAATACGACATACTGCCTAGACCAGTTGACATACCCCTAAAATAGAGTCAGTGTACGTACTGTTAATCTTCACAGACACTGCTACCTTTGTATATTCCTTTTGGCGGGAATATGGTCATCATTATGGATGTGGCTGTATTTCGGTTGTCAGGCTAAGCAATGTGCTTCCAGATAATATAGAACACCAGAGGGTACACCCACACTCTCTATAGAGATAACCCCCATTTCTAGTTCATCTAGGCATGCACCATAAAGCTATATTCATATATGCACGTGTGTGCTTCACAGTTTAGTCGAGCTACGCACCTTTGGTGGCTTGATACAAACTTCATGACGCGTACCCTTTTGAAATAAAGCTACGGAGTTCTATTGTTGCCAGAATAGAGTTTTTAATAACACACATGCGCGATACACGCATCAGATTCGGGTCCGGCAATGCACTTTGAGTGGCTGGATGCAACCTTCTTGACTAGCGTCACTCTCAACCCTTTGATTGAAGTTACAGGGTTCAATTGTTGCTGTAGTATAGTGGTTTGAGTAACCCACATGCGCAATACACCCCTCTGACCCACGCGCGCATGCGCGTTTGGCAAGTGTAATCACTACACAGGCTTTTTGTTTAACCACCTTGAGGTCCTCGCGTTTTAGGCGCCGAACTTCAAATGGTCCGGTCTGATACTATTTAAGATCCTCCCTTACCGCCTGTCGGTCACCTCCAGCGGCAGCTCCTGTCCCGCGACGGGGTTTGGACGGAGAGGTAGGTGGCACACAACGGTTTTCTTCCCCCTCTTTATTCATAGATTCTGGCAGCGTAGGCTATTATAGTAACATCGGATCGGCTTACGACCTTGAGACTAGCCTTTAAATACAGTTTCTCCCGGCCAGTTCTGTCCTTTCTATAAGCGCATTAAATTTGTTGACAATCCCTTAGGGCACGTTTCAGTGTCCCCTCACACCAGCGATTCCATTGCTTAAGCGCTTTATACTTAATTCATCTCCGGTGGCTGGTAGACTAATGTTGTCAGAGATAACGCGCTACATTTTACAACGATTGACACCAGTCTTTAAATAAATTTTTTCCTGGCCCACTTATGTGCTCCCTCACGCCAATTCTGTCCTTTTTACAAATGCATTAAAATTGTTTACAATCCTTTTTCGGCACGTTTCAAGGTCCCCTCACACCAGCTATTCCATTTGCTTAAGCGCTTTACATCTAATTTACCTCCGGTGAGTTTTTGACGCCTCCTGTCAGCGGCTGGTATACTCATGTCATCAGGAAGGTTGCATATCACACTCGAGTGTACCCTTATTCCCGTGATTATATTTATCGCGTGGTGCTACTTTTTACAACGATTTATGGAGAGACCCACTAAATTTCAACATATGCTTCCCACGATTGTTCTGTCTGCGCACCATCCCTTGACAGTTCATTGCATCCTAACTTCTGCCCATAAGACAACACATCAGTTAGAATATTGACTTTTTTTTAAATGCTCTTTTTTACTATTCCCATGCACTGAGGCACACCGAATTGTATTGGTTGCACTTGCACAGCAGTATTAAGATCAATGTTTACACTAAGTTGCCACCATGTGTGACATATGATCTTACTTTGATTTCTTTACAGAGCGGGCCCCCTCCCTGAGCTGTTGCCAGGTAGAGGTGTGGCTACTTATCCTAAATTTTTGGGTAAGTTATTTGTATAAACTAAGAATTTCACAGTTTACTCATGTATAAATACCAATATGGATATTTGCTAGGATGTAGGTTTAATCCTTGCAATTTAGTAAGTACTAGCATTGATATGCATCTGACTTGTCGTATTTCTTTCCCCATTTTCTTTTGTCTCACAAATACAGATAGTTCTAGTAATACTCAAACAAACAAAAACATGGGATTACTGGTTTTGTATACGTTACTTTATTTTTCCTACACTTTGTATTAGCAGCAGCTTCTATTTCCTCCTGGTACTGATGAAAGCCAAGATACTTTTGTAGATCACATTGGCTGAAACATGTCGACCGTTTTTTGAAATTGAGCAGTTTATAGTTTATACTGCTTATTGCACTGCTTTTTTAATACTACCAGTGAGAGCAAGTTAATAAAGCTTTTTGTTTTGCTAACACTAGGTAGTTTTAAATTGCACTTACTTTTTCATTGTTTTCTTGCTCTGCATCCTCACCCTACCAGAAACTTTCCATATGGGATTTTAGCATCCATAGTAACGTTGTGCTATTCCAAAAAACATCCCTGAGCTCCTACCTCACAGTGAGGGAGTTGTAGCCCTCAGTGGGACTAGGTCTTCCCACTGGGAGGAGAAACCCATATGATGAAGCATGCCACCATAGGTGGGTGAGGGTATTCATCCTGAAAGGGACCTCTCCCCTGAGGAGATCTGATGAGACATATACTTGACAACTCTTAGCTTGCTATCGTACGTACTTAGAGCCAAGGTTATTTTGTGTTATAATTGTATTGGAAAAGGGGATATTTTTCCTTGCAGGTCTCTAAACTCCCTCCCTTGGACCCTCTCCTCCTGTTTTTTGTGTTATTAGATCACAGATATACCCTAACTCGCTTTCGACAGTACTGCCTCGAGGCCTGCCACGATGTCCTACAGAAATCCAAACATTGCCCACGACATGTTGGGCATGGACCAAGTTGCGGAGGTATCTGCAATACAAGTCCCTATACTCTCCACAATTACCATTAGCAGATAATCCGTGGATACCCCCTGCCACGGAGACGCTGACCAAAAAGACACTACTTAAACATAGACTTCTAAAAATGGGAGACTTGTTTCATGACTCCAAGCCATGTACGACTGCAGAGCTAGCCTCCCAAGGAGCCGCTACATATATGGATACATTTTTGCTCCATAGAATTTGCGGGTCCCTATTGGAAGTTATACCAGAATCCTCGTCTGAACCAGATGACTTTCCCCCACTTACGCTTGTTATAAACTCACCAGATAACACTCATCTAGTGTCACGCATATACAATTTATTGCTGTCTCTCCGCCCAGCAGTGGGCACTAAAGCACGAACATCCTGGGAACGGGATCTTGGCATTACTATTACCGACGACATATGGTATTATTTTTGCGCACAGACACATTACATCTCAAACAATTATAGGCATAAATTACTACATTTCAAATATCTCCATAGAATGTATGTAACTCCAAAACTATTATCCAAAATGAATCCAACCATGTCGAATGCATGTATGAGATGTGGAACTCAAGAGGCAGACTTTTTGCACCTTGCATGGCATTGTACACCTGTAAACGCATACTGGGAAGATATTTTTCGACATCTGTCCATCATGGTGGAACAAACTATACAACCTATGCCACTGACTGCCCTTTTGGGATATGTCAAGCCACTTAAAAGAAGCATTAGAAGGTTCTCCGCGATAGCTTTATTGATAGCAAAGCGACAAGTTTCATTACACTGGGGCAGAGTGCAGACACCATCAGTACGGGCATGGCTTCGGGACCTCACTTACTGTGATACTATGAGTGATATTTATGCCACACTACTGCCCATCACTTCGCGCCCATGTGATATTTGGCAACACTGAAAAACTATTTACAAACCCATTCCATTGATAACAGCTGAGAAGGGTACTCATCTACATAGATAGAATATAACTATCAAGCAGGCTGGAAATAGGCGCAGACTGAAAGTTTCCAGGACAAATAACCACTACGGGAGAGTTGAAATGTGCGAAACTGTAATGACGTCATGATTAATACTGTGAAACCACTGTACTGTGATTATTACTAGACTATTTTACGATGGGATGCTCCTTTGTATTTTGTTTTTGTGTTTGATGAGGGAGAGTGCTTTACAATTGTCATAATGGTACAGTAGGACCTGCACTTGCGGGCCATTGCTACACACTCCCCGATTGTTTGTATTATCTTGAAAAATGCACACAAAAAAACAACAACAAAAAAACATGGCCTCTGTTCCCTGAACCTGCCAATCTTTTGTCCCCCAGACAGATTTTGTGTCTATTGAGTCTTTCCAAAACTCGTAACCCTGTACAGACAGCTGGGAAAGAAAGGAAGCAGAGTATACCAGCTTGCTGTTTGTAAGCACATTTTTCTTTGCAGGTGTAGGTGCAAGCCTATAGTAGTAAGAGGCTGGGTCTGATGTGTCAAAACAAGAAAAATAAGCAACCGATACTGCAAATGTTTTTGAACTACCTTTCGGTGTTGTTGGGCAGTGTTCCCATTAGGTGTAATTATAAACAGCACGTGGGATACTTGCTTTGTGCAAAAAATAGTGACCCTAATGTTGATAGCAAAACATATCACTGTAGTTAGATGTACCATCATACAATTCAACAGAAGAAAAAACAGTAGATAGCTCCACTTCTAGCATGTTATGTACTGTATCAATGTCCCAATCATCAGAGAAAGTACTAGAGGTGATGATATCATTTAAGGAAATTTTAAACAAATATGGTATTTGTAAAAGTTCAGTAGGACCATACACATCATATGATACCCTGTCCCACACAATTCCTTCCGGAACTGGAACCGCTGTAATGTTCACCAGGGACAGGTCTCTTTGTTCACGGTGCGATGATGCATGTGGTTTCAGTCCAAGTTCACAAGTTGTGCTGCAGAGCGTTCTGGGAGATAATGTTCATATAGAAGAAGGAAAAAGGCAGTCACCAAACCAATCCAAAGGACCAGGAGTAGTAATCCGATTGTAATCCAAAGGTGTAACCAAGGTATGTCTTTTTTCAGCCAAAGATAGAGAGCATGCATTTGTAGCTTGAAAGGAAGAGGCGGTGGCAAAGGTGTCTCAGGTTCCCTTGAATCCGATGAGAAGTCGTCATAGTCCACAAAGTAGCCAGATGCTGTCTGGTCTATTTTTGGAAGATCGGCAAGTTTTGTAGAACTGGGAGAGCACATAGACATCATCAATTTTTCTAATTGAAATTTGTGTTTCTGCACTAGTTGACTGTACAGTTGTAGTCATTTCTACAGGAAAAAGAAATACTTCATTGTTGTTTACAGTTTCTCGTTGGAGAGGGGAATCTTCTTCAGTTATTAAAGCTTCCATCTGAACTTCCTGGACGGTAGCAAGAGGAGTGCGGCGGCTACCCAGGAGCCCACGTGGCCACTGTTGAGAATTGGCCACATAGTGTGGTTTGATCAGATCAATTGAGACAAACCTTTTGCCTCGTCAGCCGGCAAGAGGCAGAAGAAGCACAGTTCTGGTATTTTCGATAGCCAGGACAGGTACAGGCCCAAATTCTTTCTTGTCCACAATAGTTTCCCTAACCAGATCCCCAAACTTCGAGACCTAGCCAGGTCTTGCCGGAACAACCTTCACTTCCCCAGTGGCAGTGCATTTTACTTGGACGTTGCTTTGTGCACCCTGTAATTCATTGAGTTCCTGTAAAACAGCCATACATTCATTGATGTCGATTGGTGTCTCTGCCGCCACTGCACTGACATTATCGAGGTCTGAGACCCACATTCTCACTCCAAACAGGATTTTATATGGATACGACCACCCAGGGATTTTCTTGGCATGTTATTGAGTGCCTTCTGGACCCCATATAGGTAATTGCCCCAACTGCGACCCGAGCCTAATACCCTTGCGGTTAAGGACTGCTTAAAGTCACAGTTTTTCCTCTCAACTATTGAATTTCCCTTTGGATGATAGGGGGACGAGTACCACAACGCCACACCCAAACTTCTTATGGCTTCTTTATAAGCCTGAGAGCTAAAGACCAGACCCTGGAAGGAATGCAGTGTGCCAATTGCGTATGTCCCGATGAAGACTCACAAATCCTTTATAACAGTTCAAGCGTCAGCCAACCACTGTGACCAGACCCACAGAAATCTGAAGCATGAATCTACTGCCAACAAGATATATTTGTAAGCCTCGTCTGAGTGTAAAGGGCCGCAGTGATTCAAATAGACAACTGCCAGAGGCTTGTGTGAAATTAATAGAGTTGTCTGTGGAGGACATGCTATGGTGGAACCTTTCATCTGCTGGCAGATGTCACATTTAAGGACGAAGTCCTTGGTCTGTTTTGTAAGACCAGGCCACCAATAGCACTGCTTTAGTAATGAAACTGTAGTAGTAATCCCTGTATGTGCTGAACCCAGAACCTCATGTGCAGCTAGTATTAACCCCAATCTATAATCAGTATTTGGTATAACTCTATCCCCCACTCCTGGAATCTGAGCATATGGAAGGTTTTGTGCATCTAACTTGTAGGAGTACTTGAGTGGAAAGCCTTTCGGCAGGTGTGTGTCATTGCGCATGTCTCTGTCTAATCTCGTGTTATAATGAGGGATTGCAGCAGCAGTGCAAACGCTTGCCTTAGCGGCTTCATCAGCCATGGAATTTCCTGCAACTTGAACGCCAACACGTTGATGACTCAATGTGTGGACAACATGAGCCCGTGGCAAGTATTCTTTCAGCTTCGCCACCTGTTCCCAAAGCAAACTGTGCTTGATTATGCAACCCTTGGAATGTCAAAATCCATTCTGGCCCCAACAGTGAAGGTATGCATTATAGGACTGGACACAGTAATACGAATCACACACTATAAGTGTGGGGAATCCATGATCCGTATTTTGGAGTGCCAGTATCAGGGCTTTGAGTTCTGCCAGCTGCGCTGTACAGTTCTCTAGGGATTGCATGTGTGGTTTTTCAGGACTGAATTTACTGTCATCCATGCACATCTTCACGATTGCGCATGCCGCAGAATATTGGTGTCTTGTCCCTATGGCAGGCTGAGCAGATCCATCAGTGTAAATGATATGATCATATTGATCTAGAGGCATTATTTCACTTGGTAGAGGAGATTCTTGTTCATATTGCAAAAATGCTTGTATTTGTAATGTAGAGTCAAATCTGTAATCTACATTTGTTGCAGTGAGATAGCCCATTGTATCCATCGTGGTTGTAATGCTTTGGCATTTGGAATGCTCGCTTTTGTAACGGCCTCTAAGGTCGGTACCTGGTTAACCACAATTATGCGTTTCCCCTGTGCTAGCGCTCTCTCTCTGTCACTACAGCAGTCTGTACTGCTGTGAGAATTTTCTCAGTGGGTGCAAAATGCATTTCAGTGTTTGTGTACAAATGTGATTTGTATGCAATAGGTACTGTATCACCTTCGCTGAATGTGATATAGGCCAGGTAAATATCATCTATATAGAACAACGCCTCCTCATCAAAAATTTTAAGTAACTCTGTCACTCTGGCTGACAACAGCCCAGGGCTATTCTTATACCTTTGAGGTAAACGGCAAAATTGAACTTCTGAACCTAGCACTGAAAATGCTGTCAAATATCTGCTTTCAGGCACCATATCCTGGCAGAAGAATCCATTTGAGATATCTAGTGTTGTTTTGTATTTTTTCCGCATAATCCTATTCATTAGTGCCACACTGTGTGCATTTTGTACTGCGAATGTACGAGTAGCTGTGTTTAAGTGTCTGTAGTCTAAAACTAGACAGTATGAATTGTCTGGTTTCATCAATGGAAATAAGGAATAATACATTGAGGAGGTGCAATTTTCTATTACACCTTGGTATTCAAGTTTTTCTAGGATGTCCCTAACTTGTTTTTTAGCTTCATGTTTTATTCAGTACTGTCTCTGGGTTTGAGGAGTTGTTTTTAACAGGATTTCATGATGAGGTGACTCATCATTCCATCCGACATGATTGACGTATAGTGCAGGAGCAAGAGCAAACGCCCACTCCTTGGCGTATGAATGTTTAATTGATTCCGGAACAAGGTCAGAGAAAGCTGTTAAAATTACTGAGCATTCCATTACGAACTCAGGTGCTAGTCTTTTTCAGCCAAAGGAATGTTGTAACCAAATGTCAGGTTCTCCTAAAAGAGAGACTTGATGTCTCTGGGTATGTTCCCCTCCAATTGGAGTGTAACTTTGTATAAACGATGGGGAACACTTACCCTACTATCAGGTGTTTCCAACATGATATGTTCACTCAGCGCTACTGCCACCAGATAATCCATCAGGTTCTGGTGAACTATTGTGACATCTGCTACACTGTCCAGCATCGTCATTGCCCATTCCCCGTTCAGAAGCAGAGTCCTCAGTAGCCTGGGCATGTCTTATTTTATTCCCAGCTACCTTTAGTGTTCTGTGGTTTGTCTTCTTGTTTAATGATGTAGTCTGATGAGCATTGTGATTCCTTCTTTGGTTTCACGCACTCTTCTGATCTGTGCTCTGACTGTTCACTTCTCTTGGAACGTGTATCAGACGACTCCTGAAAGGAACGAGAGTAACGTGTATCAGTATCCTGATACCTGTGAGGCTTTCTAATGTTATCACGCTTCCTAAAATTGTATTCTTTTCAGTGGTTTCCAGTGGAGACCTACCCGTGATTGTGTTTTATTTTGCTTATTATTTTTTGGGTAATTGACCCATTTCTTCTTGGAAGAGTTGGGTGCTTGCTTAGAGTTATCCTTTTCAGAATTACTATTAAGGGCCCGATTCTGATGCGGGTTGGAAAAGCTTCCCGACCGAGGGCCTGATTCTGATGCGGTTAGGAAGGCCTCCTAACGGCATTTGCTCCTTCCAAATCGGATCGGGAACGTGTCTTCCCGACCGAGGGCCCAATTCTGATGCGGTTAGGAACAAATGTTCCCATTGAAGTCAATGGGAGTTCAAACAAATCGTATCTGGAAGCATACGGATGCATCCTACTCCGCCGGTCGGACTTTCCCGATCCGAGTGGGTCGGAAACCATTTCCCAACCGATTCGGTCAGGAAGCTTTTCCAACCCGCATCAGAATCGGCCCCTAAGTTGTGGTTTCCCAGGACTGGCTCCCAAATTATCTCAACCCAGTGTAGTATAGGTTTCTTTGATAATTTTAGGCAAGTCCCGCTCCTGCTGCGCAGGAGTGAACTCCCTCAGTCATTGGTGTATAGCTAATGCTGCTGCCTCCCCCTTTATGTTACTCAACATAATGGCTGATACTGCTGCAAAATTGCCCATCAGTTTCATTCCTAAGTCAAGGGTAGGTGCTGCCCCGTACTCATTCTGTACCTGTTTCAGTACCTCAGGCAAGACAGCCAGTGAAGGGGTACCATGTGTTCTGGTATAAATGGCAGCGAAGACTGTACCCCAAGAGGCACAATCTTTACCGGGGGAGCCATACCCATTGGCAAGCAAATTGTTAATATTCTGTGTTTTTCCTGCGGGCCCATATGCAGAAATACTGCTTCAAGTTGACTTGTTCTTTGTGCTATCCAGAACGGAATTTGCTTCAGACTGGTGGGAATGTTTCCCTTTATGGCATTCAGTGTTTGCGGTCTGATACCCATGGTAGCCAACTGAGGTTGTGAAGCCAGAGCAGTCCGCG
The DNA here is from genome assembly GCA_963921515.1 of Calotriton arnoldi. Lineage (NCBI taxonomy): Eukaryota > Metazoa > Chordata > Amphibia > Caudata > Salamandridae > Calotriton > Calotriton arnoldi. The sequence continues at coordinate 384,325 of CAWUFW010002525.1, forward strand.
CAGGGTTAACTGTGAGTGTTCGCATTATGAACTGTGTAAGGTTTCTGTAAATCTTTACCAGATCTCTGTATAGTGTACGCAATTCTGCTGCAGTTAAATTAACAGTGTTAGGATGCGGTGTGTAAGCAGCTAAGACCGGCCATGCTGCTCCGTCTCTGCTGAGCGGACCCAGTCTCACGTTTTCTGTGGTGTGGGGGAGGGTGCCTTTAAACCAATTTACATGCTCTTGGTAAGTGAGAAGAATTTCTATGTCTACATATGGAATGTATTCCTCTGGTGTTTCATCTTCAATGTATGTGTGAAACAATTGTGTATTTATTAGCATTTGCAGCTGGGAATTTAACCCAGGACTAGATTACCTCTGTTCCGAATGCTTCATGTACCTCAACCATGAAGGTAACGTCTCCACCCGTTTCTGGGGAACCATATTGTAATAATTTTATGGTAACGGCATGTCTGCAGTTTTCTGTAATGTTCAACGCTTCTTCTTCTTCAACAATTTCTCCATTATCTCCATTTACGGACATTATTTTTTAAAGAACAATGAAATTAGAAACAAATTTATGGAGATAGGGTATGAACAATGTGGGAAGTTTTTTTTCCTACAAGCTTGAATAACCTACAGCCAAAGCACAGGGTATACCTACTCAGCTGAAGCATATTCGGTACCACCACGGACGTCTTCGGATTGAAGGTGTGTAGTAGCCTCTGAGAAAGGACAACTGAACTACTCAGGTAGACCGTTAAATAAGAACTCAACCAACGTTAGTGGCACCATGTCATTTAGTTCCCACGAATCCGTAGGATCTGCACATTTGTAGGACAACATAAACTTTGGGTGAGGTGCCCAGACTGATTCCAAGGACCTTCGCAGGATATGTTGGCCTAGAGACCAGCTAGTTCACAGTGCCACCATAAGCCCCCTCCTCCTACCAGGGAGCGAATGGTTTCTGGCAACCACTGAACATGGCATCCCGACCCCTAAGGGATCATGGTAACAGATCAGCACCTTTCACTCAGTCACTCGTTCTCTTTTGTTCTTAGAGAAATATACAGAGAATATACAATGGGACATTTTCAATATATTTATTGAACCAACGTTATTCTTGTATAGAATACATGTGCTGCGATGATCAGTAGACAGAAGCAGAAGAATGTGATTACAAGCACCAAAACAATAAATAGTAGATATAGTTCTACCATTGTGCTAAAACAGTGTATATGTGCACCCATATAAAACAAGGTAGTAATCAGGTGCATTCCTGCTATGCACACTCTACTCTGTGTGTACCTAGAGTGTGTGTAGGTGTAAAGCCAAGAATCCCCCCAAGGGACGATCCAACCCAATTACCTGGTGGGAGAGAATGTAGGACCCCGTCTCGGCCATGAACTGGACACCCCTCATGGAGCTGTCAGACCGCTGTGTGGTGAAGTCTCAGCATGCAGGAACCCTCTGTGTGAGATGAAGTGCCTCCTCAGCTAATTCTATGAGATGCTGATTATTTATAATAAAAAGCATCCTTGCGATGTACGTACCAATTAGCAATGTTATGGATATGTAGATAGCCCTGTCACCCCCGTGGATGAAGATAGAACGACATTTGTACATTCGTGCGTAGAGGCCTTGTACTCGGTGTTCAAGGTATTGTGATAATGTTATGCAAGCCAGATGTGTGAACAGACGCAGTTTCAGAGAAACAAATCCAACATTGTCATGCACGGGAATATGTGCAAAAGGTCACAGCCAAAGTGTTATTATGAAAAAGAGGACAATGTAAGAAATGAGCAGCTTTGATGCATGGGCCTAACCCGGGCAGATAACACTCTAATACCAGATATAATTGTGTTTCATGTATTACATCTGCTCTCCACATTTGCTGTTGAACATTACATCTAGCTTCTGCATAAGGATCAATGGTTCTCCTATACCTCCCTTGGTGTTTCTCTTTGTCTTTGTGATGAGCAATATGCTCCCAGGTATTTAAAGGCTCAATAACAGATGCTCGAACAGGATATTTCATTTTGTACATTCTTTTCCTTACATTTTCTAAAATCCTCAAATGACATATCCCATAATGAGGGAACTTTAAAGTCTCATCTTTCTCAGTAAGTTTATGCCAAAAGTCGAGCCACAGACATGAATGTAATCCTTTGTCCATCATGTCAGTGTATCCTGGCATACCCTTAGGTGGTGCTTCAACCTTTGCTTTGATAGGTATAGTCTCATCTTTCTTTACTAATTTTTTCTTTACAAATTTTTTCATTTTTATTCAATTCTGTTTTCACAAATGATTTCCATAAATCCAGGAAATATTATTCTCCCACAATTCACCTGTTTGACAATCTCAACTAATGACAGCACAGCTCTTATGACATAGCCAACCAATCCCGGTGCGGCTTTACACCAATCGACCAATCACAGCGTGGCGCACTGTGAAGTTAATCCCGCTCCTCGCAGCAGCTCACTCTCCTTTAAAATCTTCTCCTGCACGTTTTGCTCTCAGTAACATGACAATAGAATGCAAGCAACAAATGAAACTGTCTGCACCACTAAATGATATTCACTCTCACAAGGCAACTAAACTTTCCTATACTCTTTTGCTTCAAATGAAACATCGACCAGCAGGATTTCACCCTTAATTGATATAGTTATTCCCTGTGCACCTGAGATCAACCATGCCAACCGTTTACCGCTGACAATCAAAGAGAACCCTTACCAAGGTGTTGTCAATGACGTCTCACAACATAGGTAAATATCTCAAGAACTTAGGACATGACGGACCTGTTTAATACTTCAGCTTTGCATAAAGCACCACAATCATATATGGACTTTAACCATGTGGACTTTACCAACTACACACTGCTCAACAACACACAGCCATTTCAGAAACCACAATCTTAAGCAACAGCAATAGCAATGCACATCCCTATTAATACTCACACTCCTTTGCTGCTACTCGCTGACTCTGCCAGAGCAATACTTCATCAGCACTCTATTTTTTATTTTTATTTTATTATTTCTTTTTTTTTCACTCTATCAATCCTTCTTTTTGCTGAAACAAAAATTGTGGACTCTTTGGACTTGGGCAAAAGACTATTTTTGGCACCCTAAAATCTCTCTTCACTAGGCAGAACCATAGCTCTGCTACCAAAGATTTGTTGCAGCACAAGAGTGGTAAATTATTATTATACACTCACTCTCCTTACTACTCTAATAACACTGGGCCCTTTACGATTATACAATCTGCAGTATTTCCTTTTACCACAGAGGCAATGATCCTCTGATGAATCTTTCTCTGCCGATAGGAGGGGTGGAAATTAAGGTAGCCAAAACTCCACGTTAGCTGACCAATTAGGACCACTAATTGACAGCTAACTCAAAAATTGGAGATCAGATTTAGGTACACCACTCTCAATACAATGCTGTAGAAATAAAGAATAGCAACGGGAAGGCCCAACTTCCTGAAGAAGTTAAATCAGAGTAGAATTATGCAGACTAAAAGCTCTGCAACTGCAAGATAGAGCAAAACAAGTAATACTTGATGTTCTGACAGAGCTTGCTGATTCTTCCTATAACGCACTTAAGACATCAGTAAAATAGCACAGTTTAAATGGAAAAACCAATAAGACTCAATTGTATAACAGATTCAAATTCATAGCAATAAGCAATCTTTTGAGAATTTCAGTCAAGAATATCATAACTTGCATTAAAGTGCCAAACATTTAGGCAAGGCTTTAATCAGATGGTTATTAATAAAAATTCAGTTACATAGTTACAGAGTACCACTACCATTAAGGCAAAATGATAGTCTGTTTGTCTATGTAAGGCAGAGTCCATTAGCAAAGAACAAAAGAAATATGAAATGGTTCGGCAAAGAAGGTTTCTGTCCATCAGCTGTCGACTGTAGCTTCAGCAAGGCCACCCAAAAGTAAGAAATTGTTCTTAGTAATCATCACAAATCGATCAGCATAGCATCCTCTCACAAGGGGGGGAAAAAAGTATGGCGTATCGTCAAAGTAGAAAAAATAAGAAAGGCGTTTGTTTAAGAAAACAAGATCAAGTTTTGTTGCCCCTCCTTTGTGGTTTCTTCTTTTGTAAAGTCTCTAAGAACATCCCTATGTAGCATCACATCACCAACGAAAGACACCTAGGACACTTGCAACAATAAGATACTTTCCCATGCTAGTCATGAGAAACAAGAGGTCCACAAAGGGCTAACACTGGTGAAAAAGAAATACAAAGTATCCATCTATAGCAACAGCTGAAATCCTGTTCCCACAGGAATATTTCACTGTGGAAGTTGAAGAAACATTTAGGAATGTCGAAAATTATGCATGTACAGAACAAATAAAGCAACATTTCACTAGTGGTAAAAGGGCCATTGTATAGGGTCAGGGAAAATAGCTAACATTTGGAATACCCTACTACCACAATTTTTCGCGGCATTCATATAAGCATAGAATTTTCTGAATTCACACTACAAAATTAGTTTTTTACTTTTCAGAAACTACAGAAACTCTAGCATTATTATCTGAAATTTCAAGATCGTTATCTAGTTTCTACACATTTTTGCATCGACTTTTCTAAATGGTGCATTCAAATAGAAAGGCAATAGAAACACTAGGCTACTTTATTGATAGCAAAGGTTCATCAGTAAACATTAATGAACAACGTGTTCATAAAAAATCAATTAGTGCAACTCATGTATGTGTATTAGTATTACTTTGTTTGTATGTTTTCTTCATCTTACATTTTAAAGCATGCGTTTACGGTGCTTCTACTACACTTATCTCAGTTTTATGTGTTACTGTGTCTAATGTGTGCAAAGTGCACTTTCAGCTTTTCGTGTCTTTAATCAGTAAATGTGCTGTGTATTTTTTTTTTTACAAAATCTTGCGTCATCAACATCATTCCTCTATCTGTTCCCAATCTGAAGATAGCAGTGTAATAAAGTAGTTCAGTATTAGTTTATGGAAGAGATAGCCTTGCAATAGGGAAAAACGACTTTAGGAGCGTTTCACTGCTAAGACATGAAAAACCAATATGTCCTACTTTTTAAATACCATGCACCCTGCCCTAGGGGTGGTTAGGGCCTACCTTAGCTGTGACTTATACGTATTACAAAAAAAAGGTTTAGGCCTGGGAAATGGTGTATTTTGCCAGGTCGAAATGGTAGTTCAAAATTGCACTAAAGGCTGCACTGGCAGGCCTGAGACATGTTTCATAGTGCTACCTAAGTTGGTGGCACAGTGTGTGCTTGAGCCCACTAGCAGCATTTAATTTACAGACCCTGGATACATGCAATACCATTTACTAGAGACTTACAAGTAAATTAATTGTGCCAGTGGCGGCCCATGCAGGTAAGCACGGTGGGGGGGGGCAGGCGTAGGGGTGGCGGGGAGCGCAAGGTAAGTGGGTTTATTTATTTATTTATTTTACCTTCCCCGTTTGTCACTTTCACTGCCCCCACCTGCGCCCCTCTCCGCCCAGCGCGCTTACCTGTATGGGCCGCCACTGAATTGTGCCAATTAGGTGTAGGCTAATTTTACCATGTTTTAAGTAGGGAGCACAAGTACTTAAGCCCTGATTAGCAAGGGTAAAGTGCACAGTCCTAATGGCAACAAAAACGGGTTCAGCAAAGTAAGGGAGTAAAGGCAGAATGTTTGGGGAACACCACGCCAAGAATGTCAAGTCTAACACATACTTTCGAATAAACAACCAAGACTACATATGATCTCTGCAGTGCACAGGCAGGGGGGAGGTGTGTTAATATCAAGCATAGCAAACCACTAACATTGAGAGTCTGTGCAGTTCTAAAAACATAAGTAGGCCAAACCCACTACTGTCAAACTAAACAAGATTTCATTATATTACACTGGGTAAAACAAAGCAGATGCGTCTCTCTGGTACTAATCGTAGAATTATTAATTTTGGTATCCACTTCCACCCAGATATGGAGTTGCACTTCCATCCCACACAACTTAACAGTACAGCATAAGCTGGTGCATAGTTAGCTCCCATCTGAAGGTGGGTCTGATGGATGCAGCATAAGGCATCAGCACACCTTGTGTGGAGAGGAGGAAGGCACAAGAACGATCTTCTATAGTGAGGAGATGAATGCAGAGTATTCAAAATACCAAACATCCTGTCAAATAATTTAATGTCTCCATTGCACACATGGGGGTGTACCACAAAAAGGGAGCATTGGGAATGCTAAGATAAGACAGACTCTTTGCCAAAGTTGTTGTCTGACCGGTGTTTTTAGTAGTTGAGCTGGAGCAGCACTATTTTACCACCTTAGAGAGAGGTAAATAGCTGTTTGTGACAGGATATTTGAAAATATGTGTTGCTTTTGTCAGAAAACATAGCAGCATTTGTTGACCCATCTAAAGTAAACAACAAAACATAAAATAGAAGACACAAAGCAACTTAATAACACAATTAAAACATAACAGTGCCCAAAGCAACAAAACAGTCAAAACAAAACCTAACACAACAACCGCAGTACAATACAACAAAATTACAATGCAATATTGCAGCAAAAACACATAGCAGCATAGATATAACTTCTACTGCTAACTCCATTACTCCAGGAAACCACACTTGTGTGTTCCAAAACAGAGTTACCAGAAAAATGCTGCATCATTTTCTCGATACCTTTAGTAACAGCCTTTGGATCAGTGCCAAAGGAGGGAGTGCATAGCAATTCTCTCTGTTCCAAATTTGAAGCAAAGCATCCACTGCCAGAGCCTTGGGATCCGGCCTCCAGCTGGAATACCGATCTGCCTGAAAAGTCAGTCTGCTGGCAAACAAATCTATGTGAAATCTATGTGAAAAGGCCCCCACAAATTCTGAATCATTTTGAAAGACACTGGATTCAGATTCCAATCACTGGAATCCCTTAGAAATCTTGGATTTAAATCTGCTCTCATGTTCTGATGACCCGGGATAAACTCTGTTTTTAATGGGATCTTCTGACTCCAGCAAAAATACTGAATTTCCTTGGTTAGATCTGCAAATTGTTTTGATCTTGCTCCCCATAGACGATTTAGGAAACTGCTGTGAAATTGTCCATTCGGATCAATACAACATTGTTCTTTAGAGAGAACCTGAAACTCATCAAAGTTCAAGCCTGCCAACAAGGCAAGGCCTAAGGCAATTTATGTGTAAGGAGAATTCCTCCCAGGACCACTTCCCCCCAGTTTCCATCCCTCCAAATTTCGCCCCCCAACCAAGGTTGCTTGCATCCGATTCCCAAAAATTGCTTTGCCGTTCCAGCTGTCTAGTTGCTCAACCACCAATGAAGGCCCTCTCGAGCTTCATGGGACAGGGGAACTGTATCTGCGTATCACAGACCTTTCCTCAAACCCATGGATTTCAGCGGCTGAAGAGCCCTGTAATGCAACGGTCCTGGGGAAACAACCAAAATGGAGTATGACAAAAGTCCTACCACTGTTATCAGACCTCTCAAACTTACTACATCCTTTGATAGGACATAAGCTACCTCCTTCTTGGTATTTGTCAATTTCTTCTGAGGGAGGCATAGTTGTGTCATATTGGTATCGATCTGAAACCCCAGAAACTCCAAGCTCTGTGTAGGAATCATAAACTGACTTCTCCACATTGATAAAGAACCCTAAAGCTTCTAATAGATCTGTTGACCACTTCATGTGCTTCAGAAATTCTCCCTGATCCTGAGACATTAGTAACATGTTGTCTAGGTAAATCAATAAACGTACTCCTCTCCTTCTCAAGAAGGCAACTACTGGCTGCATGACTTTGGTGAAACACCAAGGAGCTAATGAGCGGCCAAAGGGAAGACAATAAAACTGGAACAGTATACCTCTCCAGCTGAACTGTAAATACCTCTGAGAATCTGGATCCAAAGGAATTGTGAAATAGGCATCTTTGAGATGCAACTTCACAAGCCAGTATTTTCCTTATAAAATGTCCCTCAAAAGATGGATACCTTCCATCTTGAAGTGCCTTAAAACCAGAAACCTGTTCAGATCTTTAAAATGTATTTCTGAATGCTAGCCCTTGTTCTTCTTCTTTACTAGGAAAACATTACTTACAAAACCCTTTCCTGACTCCATCACCTTGTAAATTGTTCCCTTGAGCAACATTTGTGCCACCTCTGGATTTGCCAGAGCTGATTGTTCCTGTTCTAAGGACAACTCCCTTGGCCAAGTCTTTTGGTAAGGAATGTGGCAAAACTCTATTTTGAAACCTTTCACAGCCTGTAACACCCAGGAATCCTTTGTTATCACTGACCAATTTTGGATGAAAAAACATAACCTTCCCCCTATCTAGAATGGGAAGAACCAATTGGAAGAAAGACTCTTACCTTGATCTCCAGCGTCCTGGAATCTAGCCCTGTTGCCTCGTGAGTGAGGGGCGCATATTCTATGCAGGAAGAAACTGTTGTTCCCACGAAAACTCCGTCCGTAACTTCACTGGTCCTAATGGTAATATTGAGACCTTTGCTGCCCATGGCTGACAGCCAGTTTCCTCTTGTAAGCCCTTCCGAAAATTCTATTGCTCAACATACTGTTTACAAAGAAGCCTTTTTGAAGTTGCATACTAGGTTTACTAAACAGGTAAATATTGTTATGAACAGGCATAAGTTTTACACGCAACCCCAACGTGCAACTGAAACGGTAGAGGAATTAGTGTCCAGGTTAAGGGAACTGTCTACAAAGTGTCAGTTTGCACAAATGCAGGATGAGATGATAAGGGACCAGCTGATCTTACAGTGCAATAACAAAAAGGCACAAGAAATGTTACGGGCTGCAGGCAATACAACGTTAAAGGAAGCTATTGCAATAGCAAAAGTAGTAGAAGAGTCTTAAAAGTGCATGAGGGACATGAAAACTGCAACAGGAGAGGGGAATGGAGGTAGCAACTATGCAGGGTGACTTAGAGGGTGTCAATGTAGTGCGTAGCAAAACTAACACAGGTGGTGTCGGTACCAATATAAGTAAAGCTAAAATGAGTAAAAGTGCATTCACTTCAGCGAAGGGCTCCACACGGGCATGTCACAGGTGTGGGAGTACATTTCATATTGCAGACTCGAAGAAACTGTTTTGCTCAAGGGAAAGAATGCCATAAATGTGGAAAGAAGGGGCACTATGCATGTATGTGCAAAGCTACTACTAGGAAAATCGCTGTCATGGAAGATAGAGATACTGAACATAGGGTGCTCATGGTAAAGGGGGATGAACAGGCTGGTGATATGGCTAAGAATAGGATTCGACCAAAGGCTGACTTTGATATTAATGGTGAAGTGATGTCCATAATGTTAGACACAGGATTATTATACACCATTATTCCCACGGGGATGTTTGACGCAGTGTTGAAAGACATGGCGCTATTCTCCTCTGATGTGGTCCTGAAGGGTTATCAGGGTGCGAACATTGGAGTGTTGGGTTATATTGAAGCGTCAATAAAGTTTGGGGGCAGGCAGAATATCGTAAGGTGTACATTGCTCCGGAGGGACCAGCTATACTAGGGTGGACTCATCATTACGATTTAAACATTAGGGTGGACCCAAGAGCAGAACAACAGGTTATGATAATTGTTGATAGTAGTGTATAGGACATTCTCAAACATAATGCTCAGGTCTTTGAGGGAAGGTTAGGATAGGCTAGGGGGTTTCAACACCAAATAAGGTTGAAGGAGAATTCAGTGCCAGTCAAACATGTTGCAAGGAGAATACCCATGGCAGCTTTAACGCAAGTTAAAGACATTATTTGGCAAATGCTTGATGATAATGTTATAGAGGCAGTGGAGGTGGCTGAAAGGTTGGCTCTGGTTTTTATCACCAAGAAACAGGTTGGCCATTTACGAACAAGGAGATAAGGCGGGGAAACTCCTGGCATGGCTGGATAAAAAAGAACGAGCTAGTAAATGGGTGGCGCAGCTTCGGCGAGAAGAGGGCGGTTTAACGACAGAGCCCCAGCAAATCACAGAAGCGTTAGCGATACACCTTGAAAAAGTATACACCCCAACAGCAACCAACACGGTGGAACAAAATCTAGAATTCCTCAAAGACATAAAAATGCCCACTCTATCCCCTGAGGTGGCCGAAACTCTAGACAAGGACCTAACTACAGAAGATCTCGAGCTAGCAATAGGGGCACTACACACAGGGAATGCATTAGGACCCAATGGAATTCCAGTAGAATTCTACAAAAGGGCGGCACCGCATGTCCTCCCACATTTACTTAATATGTATACAGACAGTCTGGAACAAGGAATCCTACCACAGGACCAGCGCCTGGCCACAATAGTGGCAATTCACAAGCCCGGCAAGCCACCACACGAGTGTGCGTCCTATAGACCTATTTCCCTAATTAATGCGGAGGCAAAAATACTGGCAAAGGCACTTGCTATGCGGCTTCAGCCACACCTAGCCAAGGTGATCCACCCGGATCAATCTGGCTTTATGCCAAATCATAGCACAGCACTTAACCTGCGGCGCCTAAATGGAGTCATAGCTCGTAAATCTACCATAGAAGAAGATGCAGTTATCCTATCACTGGACGCACGAATGGCGTTCGACCTTGTCTAGTGACCCTTCTTGTTCGCGGTCCTTAGACACTTGGGATTTGGTCCGAAATTCTGTGCGTGGGTCCAACTACTCTATACGCAGCCACTGGCTCAGGTGGTCGTGAACGGACATATATCAACAGATTTCACGTTGGGTAGAGGGACGAGACAAGGCTGTCCCCTGTCACCACTACTCTTTGTCCTTGTGCTGGAGCCGCTGGCGGCATGGGTGCGTCAGGACCCGGTCATACGCGGGTTAAAATGGGCCGCGGACTGGGAGGACCGCATTTCACTTTATGCGGACGATATACTGTTATATTTCACATCTCCAGCACGCTCCATCAATCGCCTGCTGGATATCTGTGCCTCATATGGGCGGGTATCGGGCTATACCATTAATTGGGCAAAATCGCTTCTTTACATATTGCACGGCTCCCGACCAAGACTTCCACGGGGATGTGACGTTCAAATAGCTGAGGAGGGATTTAAATATCTAGGGATCTATATCACACACGATATGACCCAATTCATTGCTAAAAACCTTACTGAGCCAATGAGGCGATTCCGCCGTGATGTTCAACACTGGCGTTCGCTCCCGTTAACATTACTAGGAAGAGCAGCCCTCTATAAAATGATGGCGCTTCCCAGATTCCTATATGCACTACAAAATACACCATTCCCGGTCCACCCCAAATATTTTACGGAAATAAACGCAGAAGTGACCACTCTACTATGGGACGGCAGTTCAATTGGCTTCCATTTGGGTTGTGTTCCGCAGCCAGTACCTTTCAAAGAATTATCACAGAAATCTTACAGGGCATTGACATAGTTGTTTTTTTTTCAAGACAACATTTTAATTTATGGAACTGATGAGAAGGATCATAACAGGACATTGGGGGAAGTATTATCTCACTTATGTAGGGCAGGGTTAAAGTTGCGGAAGGAAAAATGTGTGTTTGCGGTAGAGGAAGTGGACTATTTGGGGTACCGCATAACAAGAGAAGGAATAAGACCCAAACAAAATCTAGTCAGTGCCATTGTGAATGTGGAAGTGCCTGATGATAGGGAAAACTTAGATCGTTCATTGGAATGGTTGAGTACTTCTCAAAGTTTGTACAGGACTTTGCACGTAAGGCGGAACCATTGAGAGAGAATTGTTAAGGAAAGGAAGGAAGTTCACGTGGGGTGAAAAGCAACAGAAAGCTTTCACCCTGATAAAGCATAATATTGAACAGGTGGGAATCCTGGTACCATTCAGAGCAGGGTTACACACCGAGCTTACCGTTGATGCTAGTGTGGTGGGCATTGGTGCTGTTTTGGCACAAATACATGACAGGCAAGAGAAAACTGTGGCCTTTGCCTCGCGCTCTTTGACAGTAGCTGAGAGGAATTATTCAGTGATAGAGCATGAGGTACTAGCAGCTGCTTGGGCCACCAGACTTTTCAGAGTATTTTTGTGGGGTGCAGTCTTTACATTGAGAACTGATCATAAGCCTCTTCTTAAAGTGCTGGGTCCAAATGGACCAAAGAAATGCTAGGGGAGGTTGGCACAGTTGGCTGTGAGGTTACATGATTTCTCGTGTCACGTAGAATATGTCCCTGGGTGGAGAAACAAAGTGGCAGACTGCTTGTCCAGATTACCAGACGCTAATGTGGTGTCTGAGGAACTGGAAGTTGAGGAGGTTGTGGCAACTTTGGACGACTTCACTGAGGGCCTGGGAAATTCCATCACAAGAGCGGAATGGGTGGTAGGCATTCAGGTTGATGAAACACTCAAGGGTGTTGTGAAGATGGTCAAGGAGGGTGTGTCGAGAGAAAGTACTGTTCCGGATGGTCTTAGACCTTTTTATAAAATACAAAGTGAGCTGACTGCGCAAGATGAGTGGGTAGTGTTGAGAGGTGAGAGGTTTGTGCCACCAGAGTCCATTAGGGGTAGGTCAATTGGCTTACCTCATGAGCGTCACCTGGGGCAGACGTTAACAGGAAGGAGAGTGAAAGATAGATTTTGGTGGCCACGCATAGACAAACACATAAAGAAATGGATTGAAAATTGTGACTGTTGAGGAGAGTCTGAAAAAAGATGACATGTTCGTTTGGGCAAAGGGGTTTGTGCGAAACATGTTGTTTAGGCTGATGTACCTTGGGAGAAGGTTTGTTTAGATTTTATTGGACCGTTTTATGGTTTACAAGAGCATGAAAGATTTACTGCTGTTTTGGCCGATGCTGGATCAAGGTGGGTGGAGGTTGTTTTCATGAAGTCCATTGCTACAGAGTCAACTATTGATTTACTGAGTGAAGTCTTCAGAAGAGAAGTAATTCCATCAGTAATTCTTACAGACAATGGCACTCAGCTAACTTCAAAGGAGATGGAAGAATTGTTTGGAAAAGTTGGTTTAAGACATGCATGTTCCTAACTTTATAATCCACAAGGGAATGAGTTGTGTGAGAGGGGACAATGCAGTTAGCTGTTGCAGCAAGATCATCAGTACAGAAGGACATTAAGAAAATGCTGTGGGCATATCGTACTACAGTGCATGAAGGAATAGAGAAGAGTCCTTTTGAATGTATGTGTCGCAGGCATTCTGGCACCAAATTGGTCCCGTCGTGGTTAAAAAATAGTCACACAAGAGGTGTAACGAAAGTTCTGGGTGGTGGTGCTAAGGTTGTTCAAGAGGGTGATTGGGTGAAGGTCAAACCAGGTGGAGTAAGTAAATGATTATCCAAGGTTAGGTGTCCTTATAAAGTCAAAGTTGTTGGTGGTAGTTGGGTAAAATTGCACAAATGTGGAATCTCAGGAGCAAGCACTCTATCAAAAAGGAGGGGTCTCTGATTCAAGAGGTGTGGAGGCATCTGAGCCCACATGGTCACCAGTAAGCAATGATGAGTTCAAAGGTAATCATAACAATGTCAGTAAGTCCTCAAGGGAAGATGTGTTTGAGACAAGAGGTTCCATGCAAAGGGAAGGGGGTGCAAGGGAGAAAAGGACACCTACCTACTTGAAGGATTATATATGTATGTAACCTTCATGTGAGTAACCTTCTATTGTTGTTTCAAGAAAAATGAGTAGAGTTGTACATGTTGCCTTATGAACAGGTGAATTTATGCTTTCTAGGAGAGGATAATTTAAAAGGGAACATTTTACATAGTTGTTGTTGCTCTTGACAGTGCCCTGCCTTATGTATGTTTCCACCCACCCCTGCCCACTTACCTGTTGTGTGCTGTCTTTCCTCATTATTCCATTTTGTACTCATTTTGTCATCTGCGTTATATTTATTCTTATTGTTTTTGTCTTATGTTAGTAAGGAAAGGAAGGGGATGTGCAATATATTATCAGGCAGTCTCAGCCAGGCTGAGACTGCTATTACATAGTAATAATTCTATATGCCATGCCTAACGTTCCATGGTTTGGCGGTTGGCAAGTCTGCAACTGCGCCTGGCTGGTACGGTTGGGTGATTCCTGTTTCACAAGAATAAAGATACTTGAAGAAACTCAAGAACGTGTCTACGATACATTTATTACAGTCTCATATTATTTTGTACCTTACTGAAGGCAGTAAACATAGAGGCATACCTCCTTAGGGTCTTAATAAAACCCTCCCAGAAGAGTAGGCCATTTGGGTCCTGTAGTCTCTCCTTATTGGCAAGGTCTCCCAACTTTGGGTTGATTCTCATTAAAATAGCCATCCTTTGCTCGGAAATGAATCTAGCATTGGCATTGCCAAGCAGGCATAAAGCCCACTCGCTCCAGCCACGGAAAAGGTCCACGCCCACAGGCATGTCCTTAAAGGAGGCCTCCTCAGCCATATCCAAAATTCTGGCCAGTGGACCCTGAGTGTCTAATTATCTGTCTTGACTCTGCTTAAGGCAGTGCTCAAGACCTTTCTTAGGATCTCTCCCGGTCTTGAAAAGGAAAGTCAACAACTCTGGGTCCAAATTAGGTGCCATTCCTGACTTGTTGTCCAGGAATGACCAGGGACACTCAGCTCTCATTAGATTCCGCATCTCTTTATATAGGGATATGCCTATCCAATATTTAAAAAAGGACGTCACATGGTCCATAGGCCACCAATCTGACTCTCTCGGTTGTGTAATGCGGGTAGGATTGAACATTTCCACACCGAAGGATCTTTAATAGCCTTTGCACTAGAAGGCTGATCTAAGTCCTCATCAAGGAAATCATTATCTAATGTCTCTAGAGGATCGAATACATATTCGTCCGCCTCTTCCTCTAGCTCCATTTCAAATGGGTATTCATCATCAGTATCAAAATTGAGGTCTCTTGTGCCATGAAGGCCACTCATTCTTTTTCTGCCGCAGGGGATTCCCATGCAAATTTTACCAACATGGCCGCTCTTACTAATTGTGCCGCTATGGACACCATGGTCATTTGTAGCGCCCAGGCTACCCAAGGATTGCTCTCAGTGTTTTCAGCGCTCAGGGTGCCCACAGATTGCTCTTCACTAGTTAGGCATTTAGTTTTTTGAGAGACCTTACCTCCATTCCTAATTAAAGGGGGTTTCCTCCTCTGAAAAGGACAAAAAATCCTCCTCAGCAGGCAAATCCCTTTTCCTCTTATTGAAAATGGCTTCCGCCGCCTCTTTTAGGGAAGATTTAAATTCCCTCTCAAAATACCTTTTAAATATGTCTTTACTGAGGGGAAGGTCAGAGGTTCCTTGCATCTCATTGTCAGACATTGTCCCACTTGAATAAATATGAATAAACGGGCTTTTTTTTTAATGTCAAGAGCATAACAAAAACCAAAAATCAGCTGATGGTAATGCTTCCTACCACCTCAGCTGTGGATCGGGACCGTTGGCAGCTTGCATTGTTTGCATTGCCATGACAACCCGCTACACACGCCGAGCGTCTGAAACAAAGGGCCTATTCCCAAGGCAACATGGCCACTATTTTAGGAGTCCCGCTTCTGTTTCTTTGGGCCCCGTACATGCGTCCAAAGTGCGCGTCTTGCCTTGAGACAAGAGAAGTGCCTCCACTGCTTTCATGCTCGTACTTTACAAAAACAGAGGCCCCACCCTAGCCTGCGCGTTTTTGATAGAGTGCGGTAGGAAACAGATTAACGGGAGACCAGGGGTAACGTGCTGAGCTTCTGGAGCACTCAGAAGAAAGGAAACAAATCTTAAATAAGCCACCAGAGATGCGGAGCCCGTATTTAGAGCCACTATAAAGAAATGGGAAATTAAGAAAAACGTTAACAAATTTAGAAGAACTAACAATAACCCAACCATGAATTGGAAGGGAAGAAACAATACATCACTTACTAGAGTAAGCTCGATCTGTTCTACAAAGTTAAAATATTAAGTTATAAATAAACAATACAAGTTAGACGAAATAACAAAGCCAAGTTCTTAACTGTGCAGGAGTAGTGAATAAAATGAATGAATGAAAGAGCATTTATAGAGCGTGCAGCTTCTCAGAAAGAGTGTCCCGGTGCTGACTCTAACAGACCGTCTGCTTCCCCTAGGAGTGGGAGACCGAGAGTTAGTTACGGAAAAGCCAGGTTTTAAGCATTTTCCTAAAAATGGCTATGTCGGTCACTTCCTGAAAGTCAGTGGGAGAAGGTTTCAGGCGTGGGCTCCATGGAACCGAAAGGAACGTCCGCCGGATTGGGCGCGGCGTATCCTGGGGACGGATGCCAGGCTCAATGAGGAGGACCTCAGGGTTCTTAGCAGCACATAGTGTGTGACTCTCCTTCTGAGATATTCAGCCCCGATTCCCAGAAGGGCCTTGAAGAATAATACCAGAGCCTTAAAACTGATCCTCTTTTTTACAGGGAGCCAGTGTAAAGCCTTAAGGTGAGGAGAGATAGGAGTCCTGTGGTTAAGCAGAAGGACAGCTCTGGCGGCTGCATTCTGAACCACGTACAAGCGGCCGAGCAAATATTCAGGAAGGCCTAAGTACAGGACATTGACATAGTCCAGTCTGGAGATGATCAATGCCTGGACTACGGTATTCCTGTGTTCAAGAGGTAAGAGGGGGAGAAATAATTTTCTAAGCATCCGTAGAAGCCCAAAACAGGAGCCAGCTACCACCTGGACCTGAGATCTCATAGAGAGGGTGCTGTCCATCATGACGCTCAGATTCTTGACAGTGCTTTGTGCGGAGAGAGGAGGTGACATATCCGAGGGCCACCAGAGTTTCCACTCATCCGCGGGTGGGGAGCCAAAAAAGATGACCTCAGATTTCTCTGGATTACATTTTAGCTAGTTCTTCCTCAACCACGAGAACACCTTCGAGAGACAGGTGCTGATCTTCTCACCTTCAAAGTCAGCTCCTTTGTCACAGGTAAACAGGAGCTGCGTGTCGTCCACTGACGAAATAATTTTAGCTCTGCACGCCTCTGCCAGAGGTGCCAGGGGGGACATATATAGGCTGAAAAGAGTAGAAAAGAGGGAGATAAATAGTGGCATGGAGTTATATATAGTTTTGAATAGTATAAGATGGAATGTTTTATTTATGATGTAGTTTATGTTCTTTAAAGGGCTGCATGCTGCAGCAGCAATAAAAGGATATTGCATAAGAGTAGCCTCAAATCTTGTAATTAAATTATGACACCGTTCTTGTTGGTATTGGAAGGGTAGGAGAAGATTTTGCCTACCCATTGTTTCTTAAGATTGGCAGCCTCCAATTCATTTAGATGTGTCTCTTGTAACAAAACTATATGATATTTCAAACGGGCTAAATTAGATAAAACACGCTGACGTTTGATGTAGTTTTAAGCCCCTTGACATTCCATTTAACTGTTCTAAGTTGCATTAAATAGATAAGAAATATGCAATTGCTGATTAATTGAAAATAAAAGGCATATCAAAATGTTCAAAACAAAAAGAAAAAAGGAGAAGAAGAGAGAGAGAGGAGGTTGTGGAGGGTGTGGAGAAAAAGGTCAAGGCATACAACCTCTGAAAATAGGATAGGCATAAATATGGCATCACAGGGACAAAGGTCCACGGATGTGGAAAAAGAAGAAATAAAAGTCAAAGGAAACTCCGCATAAGGTGAAGGGGCAGTGGAGCACCTGAGAGAGACAGGAAAAGCACCTTCAGCGCATGAGGAATAAGAGAAAGAAGTAAGATATGTGGGAACAAGAAGAGAAAAACATATGGGTTTATATAATGAATCAAGTACAAACATGCAACAATTATACAAATATATGAGGCAAAGAAACTTAAAGCGGAAGACCACACTTACCAATGGATGCATGGAGAAGGACAGATTATAACAATCATGTAATAGAGGACACCCCTAGATCAATGGCTTCTGTTTTGTGTTGGTTGGTGAAGATTTGTAAGTCTGCAGGTTCTTCAAAGAAGTAGGATTTGTCCTTGAAAGTGATTTTAAAAAGGCATAGTTGAAGCAATCCATATTGGATATTCAAGGATATCAGTTGAGGGCATAGGTCTAGGAATTGCTTTAGATGAGCTGCTGTGGCAGGAGAAAAATCCTGCGTGAATAAAACACCTTATGGCCTGACCCCTGAAGGGATCCCGCCTTTTTTGGCAACAGATAATAGGTGCATTAACTCAATGAATTGAAGAAAAAGAAGGATGATTCCTCTGCGGAATGTACTGGTGTCAGATGCAGGCCAAATACCGAGACGGTGGACCCACTGAATAGACAGAGGAGAAGAGGATGGCAGATGTAGAATTGAAGGTATCAACATCTGCAGAAATGCAATCATATTAGAGCCTTCTGATCCTTCCGGAATACCTAAAAGACTAAGATTATTCCTCCTATTCCTGTTTTCCAAATTCTCTGTGTGACGTTTAAGTTGAGCTATGTCTTTTAGCCATTTGAGAAGTATCAGGAGTAAAGTTTTCAAGTGAGGCAGTAGTGTCAATCATAAATGGTTTTAAGGCTCTTAATTCCTCCATGACATCATCCAAAGTCAGATGAGGGGGTAATTTAGTGGTGGAATCAAGGTCTTTTTTTGATCGTTTAACCAAAGTGTTTTTTATTTTTTTGGTATGGTGCCAGTGGGTGGGGAGAGGGTGGTAAACGCTTCCTTAAAAGGTCTGAAGCATTTTCCATAATGACAGAAGAGGCAAGGATGGGATTAGCCAGTTGAATGTGCTGTACTCGAAAGGAAGATGCAGACTTGGAAAGGGAATATGACTTATTGCCACTTTGTACTTTGCAGGCCACCCTACATAAGACTACAGAGCCCAAGTAATAAGAAAAAAAGGGGGAAAAAATTGTTGGGTCAGTTAAATGTTGTAGCATGCAAAAGAGTAAACAATAACCAAAGTCATTAAGGTTATCATTTTACAAAGGCATGTTGCCCTCCAAATGTGTAGAAAATAGAAATGTTCTCATTTAAGTACTGTCTGAGGTCTGAAGGTTAGGTAGGTAAACAAGGGCAGCTGGCGGTATAGTTATAAAGATTTACCTCAGACATGCGTAGGTCGGAGCTGAAATTGCAGCCCCTCAAATGCGCATCACAGCGTTATGCTGAAGAGGATTCAAAATGCCTCTCAAACAGAAAATGCTGGTATGCTCTTGTTGTGGCGGAGGTCCGACTTCCGAAGGTGAAGGAGAGGACTATGTAGGATGGGTCTCAAGCTCCCGTTTCTGCAATTAGGTGCTGAAGCCGCACGGAGCTCTAGTGAGCAGCGGCCGTCTTACCCGGTGTCCAGCCATGCTCCCCTGTTTAAAACATCTTGATGGCTAAAATTTTCAATATTATTATGTTATTTGACAAAGTCACTGCATTGACCGCTTTTTAAATTTTCACCGCTTTGTCTAATCCGCACAAAATTTGGCATATAGTAAGGTTGAATTTAGAAGGCCACGGTCTCTCAATTTAGAACACATTGGTCATTGGGAGCAGTTATTAAGGATGTAGAAATTGGATTTCCTATGGGCTCAAGTATTTGGCTACGTATTTTGCATAAAAAGCAGTGGGTTCAAAATCCATGTTTCACAGTATTAATGTTGTTATTTTGCGGATGTGATATCACCCACGAAATAGAAACTTGATCTTTCCTGCACCTTCTGGTTGTAAAATGATGTGTCAAGATGGCTCTAGATTCTGCCTGGTGCTCTGTCTGTAGTGCTATGCCTACAAAATCACTACCTCCTTTGCTGTGCAGATTTCGATTTCAGAAGTGCCCTAAGATGTGCCATGGTTGGTCCAATATCTAAGATCTTTCTACTAAGCACAAGCGTACTCCACACACTTATTGGGGATCCGAAATTGCATTTCTGGGTGTTCAAACAAGTGTGATGATTTTGCAAAGGATTTTACCAGGTGCAAAACTAGTGCATGCTTTAAAATCACAAGTAATAATTTTATTCGCAAAAATAGCAATACTGCTTGATGCAATTTTAATGCATATTTTTGTTTTTTAAGTGCAGTTCCAACATGTTTTTTTGTAATTTCAGAATAAGGGAGAAAGTCATCACCACGATTACAACAAGAAAACAGTTATTATAATAAATGATGATACAATAGCAGTTCCTTTTCAATGTATTAAAATAAGGTTTATATAATGAGACATTGTTATCTTTGGTTAAATTATGCCCAGGCAAGTCTTTTCAAAGTTGGAAAAACTTGATCACTATCATTTCAGTAGCTTGCACATGGCAGTAGAAGCTGCTACTGCTAGGTAATATTACCACCCATTACACAGAGCCTGGTGATGATGCACAAAATCATTGGCTAGCAGAAAATCCTTTCAGATTGTTAGACCTTGCATCCTTGGTGTGGATTCCCCAGACGTTTTGCCTCCTGATCTCCTGTTTTGCTGACTTCATTTTTGCTGGTTTTAGGATTCTGCGCACTTTACCACAGCTAACCAGTCCTAAGATGCATATTCTCTGTACTCTACACATGGTAACATTGGCTTATTCATAACTGGCATATTTAATTTGTAAGTCCCTAGTAAAGTGCACTATATGTGCCCAGGGCTTGTAAATTAAATACCACTAGTGGGCCTGCAGCACTGATTGTGCCACCCACTGAGTAGTCCTTTGAACATGGCTAAGGCCTGCCAATGGCAGTTTTTTTTTAATAATCAATTTTATAGTTTTTTTGAACGAGAAAGTACCAGCAGTAATCAAGTGCAGTATATTACAGCAATGATAAGACAACTCCACATTATATATACAGAGGGGAGTGAATTTGCAATACATGATCCCACAGAATCCCACGTAGTGCTCACAGTTCCAAGAATGAGATGCATTTATTCTATCTGCCCCAGCCATTTGCCCCAAACTTTGCAGTGGTTAGCCGGACACCCTCTGGCCTCAAAAATCGGCTTCTCTTGTGCTGCGCACCAGTCTACACCTCTGCGCCATTTCGCTATGCCAGGAGATACAGGATTTATCCAACTAGCATCAATGTCTCGCTTGGCCAACATTATGGCAGTAGTAAGGAATTGTTTGTCGGCTCGGGATCCATCTAATCCATCCGTAATTCCCAGGAGCCAATGGCAGTTTTAAACTGCCATTTCGACCTGGAAAGTTAACCCCCTAAGTTAAGCCCTAGGTAGCCCTAGGGGCAGGGTGCAGAGTATTTAATATGTAGGACATGTACTCTGCAGTTATACATGTCCTGGTATTAAAAAACTGCTAAATTTGTTTTCCACTAGGCCTATCTCTCCCATAGGTAACATGGGGATTGCCTTAAAACATCTTTTAAGTGTAATTTATCATTGGAAGCAGATAGAAAATTGGAGTTTGGTGTCTCTGGACTCACAATTTAAAAACACATCTTTCAGTAAAGTTTGTAACATTGTCAAACATTCACCCCAAGTACAGAGATCTGGGCCTAAATCCATCATTGTTTTGCTCACCATGCCATTCCAGTTTGGACCCACCCATATGCAAATCAATCTTGACCAGCCCGAACCGCAAGGCCAAATCCTCCCTGGACCCGAAACAAGCATCATGGGACCGGTTTTGGGGTATCACCCCTCATCAGCAAGGATAACTTGATGTCAGCTCGGTTATTCCTCAGGAACGGTTCGATGCTAAAATGAGCCACCTCTCGATAGTCCCACCCTGAATAAGTGTAATAGCACAGGTATTTGGGATGATCAAGCGGGGGAAGGAAAGGATAGGGATCAGCTGGGAGGGAGACGTGGAAGGCAAATAATACAGATAAGTGTGGGTTTTCTATTATCCTAAACCACCTAACAAAACATGTAATGGCTTTTGTACCTATAAATAAAAATAACAATCCCCCACTCTATATGGCATTTTCATTAATTTATATTGTGTATTTTATGAACTAAAATTCAATTAAGGTCTACATTCTCTTTCCTTAGATTGATTCTGTTCTCATGGAAAGGCTTCATAACTTTGAGTCTGAGATGAAACTATGGGGCATATTTACAACACAATGGAGAAGCGTGGCATTAAGCAAACATTGCTAATGCCACACTTCTCCATTCTGAAAATGCAGGGATACGCCGTATTCACAGGAATGCAGTGCACCCCTGCGTGTCCCCTAGCGCTGGTGCTGAGTTCATCTGCCTAGCGCCAACGCAGGCACCCTTACACCATAGTGCAAGGGTGTCTGCGTTGGGGAAAATTATTGTTCATGTGCAGGAAGTTCTCCCTTCCTGCGCATGAACAATCGTTCATGGCGGTTTTAAACTTCTATGTTTGCTGCTTAATGCAGCACACATAGAAGTTGCAAAACGTTATTTTTTTGATTGTTTATGTGCAGGAAGGAACACCTTCTTGCACATAAACAATCAATGGCAATTTGCTGTTTCCATGTGTGCTGCACAAGGCAGCACACGTGGAAACAGCAAAAACAAGGAGAAATAAAGCATTACTCCTTGTTTCGCCTGTTTAAGATCCATTTCCCTCGTCTTAATTTTGGCACACCTCCTATTTAGACCACCCTTGTAAATTGGGGGCAGCGTCAAAATCAATGGGTGTTGCAGTGGAACGCCCACCGCAACACCCATTGCCCTCCCGTTTTACGCTAAGGACAGCTTAAAAGGGTGGCTTATTTACAAGGCAGCGTTAAGCCACGTTAGGTGGCTTAACGCTATCTTGTAAATAAGGCAAAGCCCCTATCGCCAACACAATGTCACTAAAAGTGAAGTTGTGGTGGCGATAGGGCCTTGCAACTATTTTCCTATATTTCATAGAAGGAGTTCCCATGCACATACTAGGACTATTCGCAACTATTTTGAGAACATCTGCTGTGAGAAACTGTCCTCATCAACTCACTCATGTGCCTTTGGTAAATGACTATTGTTCACAACTTTACTTTTTGAATGATTCGACAGCTTACGTTATGATCACCACCTGTTTGCCACAAAATGTGTCTTCTTTATGCTGCATGACAATCACCCTATATGAACTGACCAATGGACTGAGTAGTCTGATCAGATGAGGTGACCCAGGAGGTGTCACCCCGGAACTTGAGAAATTATATCATACATTAGAGTGACGATTAGGAGGACACATTCCACTTTTCCACAGAAGATCTTGCTTCTTTGAGGACTGAGAGACAGCTTTCGTTCCTTGTGGACTCTACTTGCTTTCCTTGGGCTGACGCGTACACTGTGTGCAATATTCCCGGACTCCTTTCCCCAATGGGAGGGAACCTTTGAGCTGATATGGTTCATGTCCCTTCATGAACTCTTCTCTTGAACTTTGGTAATTGATGGCCCGAAAGAGATTAATTTGATTATTCTGCACTCCTAAATTCAAATGCCTGATATTGATGTACTTACTCTTCTTAATTTACTGATAAAAATCTAACTATCCTCAAATCCTGTTTCTGTCTCTTTGTGACTTGTCTCCAATAATTGATTGTGCATTCCAATGAGCATTGATGAGGGATGGGAATTCTAATAAAGAAGTCTCTAGTCAACAGATTATAATGTTGCTATTTTGCATAGCGCTAACTGAATTACTGGTTTGTATGATTCTAGTCCGACTACATTTCTTCAGGAGATTTGGTTTAGCTGTAATAATCCTATATTTGTATAGCATAGTTTTGAGAGTTATATATATATATATATATATATATATATGAATCTAATTACCAGTTTGTAGGTCAGTTACCCAGTTCCTCGTCCTCACTGGATAACTGGTTTGGATCCCCTATATCCGACCCCTCTCGGCACGGTTCAAGATCCATCAGAGGACCAAGTAAATGACTCTGAGGTGTAGTGTAAGGAGATAAACTGAGTCATTGTGAATGGGCCCAGTGGTGCTACAGCACCTACAATGATTGAGACATCGAGCTAATTTCCCATGCCTGTCATGAGACATGAAACTTTGAAAGTCCACATAGGCTCAAAGTTGCTAAAAAGAACTACAAAGTTGCAGTTCACGGTCATAGCTAAAATTCTATTTCCACAGGAACATTTTGCTGTGCACATTCAAAAAGTAACTAAAATATGTCAAGGAACAGAGGTTTACAGAACAAACACGTTACATTATACTTGCAAAAGGTCAATACCAGTGAAAAAGCATCTTGAAAATGTATTACATTGTAGAGTTTCTAGGACCTTATATCCTTTTTCTTCAATTTGTGGCACTTATAAAGCCTTTTAGTTTCATTGAAATTAACACATGTAACTATGACACATTACTACATTCTCAAAGTACCAACGTATAAAATCATTTCAAAATGTAGAATATTGATGTAGTTTCTAGTAATTCTCAATAGTACATGTATGAAGTTCATTCTATGAATTTGGAATTAGTATAAACGTGCAGCACCATTTCTCTTCTTCTATGTTGGTACACACTTTAACATGAGTAAAGTAGTGTTGAAAACAAACCTTTCAATAAACATTCATAGTGTTATCTTATTTACATTTAGTTTTGTTAACTCTTCACATACATCATTATTTAAAGGATAATGGTTAATGAAACCTCTATAACACACACGTCATCACATTCCCATTTCGATTCCACATTAAAAGAATACACCAGTGTAATTTACTAAAACATGAACCAATGTTATTCAAACAAGCATTTTCGTCCAGTCTACACTCTTCTGCATGCTTTTACGATGCAGTAACTAAATCTTTTTATGATCTATCTCCCAAGATTCTCCAATGTATAGTGAGCACCAATTGTGCACCTTTGTCATTTTTCTCTCAAAGGTGTCAAAATCGGTTTTATTTGTCAACTAGGGATTCAGCAGTTTATGTGCTTCATCATTGGTGACATGATGTGATCATAGCCATGTGCTGGTCTTTCGATGGTGTTGTAATATTATGCCACTATGACTTTACCAAAGAACTTATAAAAGAAGAAACCCGAAAAGGAGGGGCAATGCAGATCCTTTTTTGTTATTCTGCAGAATCCAGATCTTTTGTTATTCACCGCAGACAACGCAGATTTGTTTGCCTTTCGCGCAGTCGCTAGGCAGACTTACAGACTTAGACAAATGTGGATGCTATTCAATTTTTGAACTCTTTAGGGCCTTATTATGAGTGTGGCAGTGCAAGAGCGGGACCGCACCACCAAACCCGTGTAGGAACCACCCACCAGATCAGGAGTTTTCACCTGGTCTGGGGAGCAGTTCTTTGGTGTTCCCAGGGCAGTGCCTATGACATAGGCACCGCAATGGGAATGTCAAAGGCAGTACCTGCAGTCCTGCTGCAGTCCATGCCATGTATGTACTGGTGTGTATGCACACAGGGGGGCACATGTTGTGCCCCGCTGTGTGCATCCACATTGCGTGAGGCATCAGGGGGCCCTGTAGGGCCCCCTTTGATTCTTCATCGCCACACTTTTCATGGCGGTCGCACCGCCATGAAAAGTGTGGCGGTGAGGAAACTCGTAATATGCTTGGTGGGGCCCCAGCAGCCCCACCAAGCATATTGCGGCCTTAGGACCGCAGCACAACCACCAGGGAACGGTGGTTCCCTGGTGGTTGCGGTGGTCTCAGGCCGGCCCGACCGCCCTAGTCGTAATAGGGCGGTAGGGAGACCGCCACCGTGAGTCTGGCAGTCGGTAGACTGCCAGACTCATAATAAGGTCCTTTGCTATCTTTGGACAGTCTAGTCCATGCTATAGTGGGTGGCATATAGACTGAACTTTATGCCGAACGTTTCTTGAATCTTTATGCCAATAAACTTGCCCTTAATGGACTCTAACTGAAGCCTTTCAATTTCCTTTAGAAACGTAGCTGTTAGTCTACGTTCTATCCTTTTGCCTATTTGGTAGTCGGACTCTGTGATTCTGTGGCTATTCTTGATTTGAAAAGCTTGTTTAAATGCTTGGCATGGTTATTGAAGCTGTTATATTTCTAACTGACCTACTGAAGCAATTGTTGATTATGTCAAACTTTGCATCTCTAATATAATCATCCATATTTTACATTGCCTGAGTCTATTATTTGAGTCCTGTTGATTCATATTGATGATTTAAATGTATTGTAGAGAGAGCCAACAAGCCCCGACAGAACATCAGGTGTTGCTTCTCTTATTCAGTGTAGCGACCGCAGAATTATTTTATTATTCATCTACATTGTAGAACGGTGGCAACACTGCA
Organism: Calotriton arnoldi; assembly: GCA_963921515.1. Classification (NCBI taxonomy): domain Eukaryota; kingdom Metazoa; phylum Chordata; class Amphibia; order Caudata; family Salamandridae; genus Calotriton; species Calotriton arnoldi. Next base: position 410,372 of record CAWUFW010002525.1, read on the forward strand.
TTACAATAGATGATGCTTCTTTTATTACTCAATCTCACATTAGCTATTCTTCTAGCACAGAAATGGACCCTGAAATACAGTTTTATATCTGCATATGCATCTCTCTGCTCCCCGTAGTGTTATAAGGGTTGGTATCAGTAGATACAAACCTGAAATGTTATATTTAGCAAAAATAAAAATAAGTACAACGGGAGGGGGAAGGGTGTTAATAAACACATTTACAGATGCTAGCCTGCTGTCGCCATGGTTTCTACTTTCTATTTATTTTCCTCGCAACAATGGTGTCAATGAATACGAGGACTATGATTCAGAATATTCTACAATGAAACGCCTTAAACAGAGGATGGATTATTCAGTATCCAAATGCAAACATATTCTTATTTGTGGCCATGCCTAAAATCTGCACATGAGGACGTGGAATGCTGAGAAATGTTTATTTGGCATTAACAGTCATGTTATATATGTCTCTCACTGAGGGCCACTAGTATGAATTTCAGATTCTAAAGGCTGGATCACAAAACATTTTCGACAGGGAGTGGTAATTTATGACAGTGTATTCTCCAAACACCCATTACCACACTAATATTAAAACAGGATTCTAGATGTGGTACTATATAACAAGAACTTATGTGCGTATTTGTTAACTGGCATTTTCTTGTGGTTGTGATGTGTTCTGTTGCGTTTTTTGTGCTGGCATGTTTTGTGCTGCATTATTGCAATATAATTCTGTTATGTTGTTGTTGTAAATATATGAAGATGTCCAGTTCCAAGGTAGATTAGATAGGTAGATTTATTGAGATAAGATGTCATGAAGAGCCCCACCAGGAGCAGCCTTCCTGCTGCTCAGTCCATACACCAACTTCCAACCTCACTCATCCAACATTCCACTGCATAATCATGCTCCAACATTCCACACCACATTCACACTGGCTGAGCAGCAAGTACAACACATCTCCTTTCTTTACGATGAACAAGGCACAATGCAATGGTCCAAGGAAAAGTATACATTGGTAAAATACACATGCATGGTAATAACATGAGGACCCATTGCAAAGATCTGAAGGTGGCTAAAGGGCATACATTGGTAAAATACACATGCATGGTAATAACATGAGGACCCATTGCAAAGGCCTGAAGGTGGCAAATGGGCATACAAGTTAAGATAAAAAACACAAAAACAGGGTACAATGGGCGTGCAAATTAACATCCAAAATGCAATCGAAGCACAGAAGAATGTAACACTTTGGGGCCGATTCCGATCTCGGCCGGTAGGGCTCCGAATCGGATTCGGCTTTACCGGATCCGATTCGGAGCCCTGTTTCCCGACCGAATCGTACGCGGGTCCGGCCGAGCGAGTACGATGCGAATTCGCCGACCGACTCGTCCGGGCGTCCCGACCGCTCCGACCGACTCGTTCCCGGCTCGAACCGCACCGACCGACTCGCTCGGACTCGACTCGCACCGCGCAATGGAGACGTTCCCCGGCCGGGTAAGTACGATGCGCGCCGCGAGCAGTCCGACCGAGCCGCGCACTCCGGCTCGAAAGAGCTGTCGGAGCCGTACTTTGGGGGTCCGTGTCGGACCCCCTGTACGCGTAGCCGCGCGAGTCGCACACAGGGGGACCCACGGGTCCCCTACCTGTGCGTGTACGGCGCGAATCGCTTCGCCGCGCACCCGCTGTAGGGGGCGCTCTTGTCCGCCTCGCACCCATTGAGTCAATGGGAGCCCGCGTACGCGTTGTACGACCGGCTCCCATTGACTTCAATGGGAGTCCGACCGACTCGAGTCCGATAGCATACGGACGCATCGTACTCGTTCGGTCGGACTGCACGGGTCCGATTCGGTCGGAAATCTCTCCGGGTCCGGCTCGGTCGGAGAGATTTCCGGCCCGAATCGGAATCGACCCCTCAGTATTTACTTGAATGTTAACAAAAGATATTAAATGATGGAAGGCAATGCCCACCCATCTACTCACAATAATGAAAACAACAAACTGTGCAAGATAAAACCAATCTTTCTGGACAAGATTAAAACAATCTTTCAAAACAATTTTTCTGGGCAAGATAAAAACAATCTTTCTGCTTCCTTACAGACCACACTTACCCACATCCTCTCCCTTTCCACACAAAACAATCAAACCCGCATTCTAGTACACCACGCACTCCACTCCATAACCAACCAAATCCCTAATGCCACAAAACATACCAGCTGGCCAGGCTGAAATTAAAGTAAACATACAGGAAACCAAACCCCACGGTGCAGTAGAGATATAACCACAGCAACACAAATACAATTCACAAGCACACCAATACTAACAGAGAGGCTTAGCACCTTAAAGCCTTCTCAGACAAACACCATCAATCAACCCATACCCACAAAAATAGTGGGAGAACATACATCAACCCATACCCACAAAATAGTGGGAGAACAGAGAGGCTTAGCACCTTAAAGCCTTCTCAGACACACACCATCAATCAACCCATATCCACACCCACACAAATAGTTGGAAAACAGAGAGGCTTAGCACCTTAAAGCCTTCTCAGACAAACACATCAATCAGGGAGGAAATCTCATTTATACATGTACAACAACGTAGTAAAAGTATAATAGTATGTAATATTCCAGCCACGTGGCCCAATTTGAAAGGAAGAACAAAATAATGGCAGCAGGCTAGCAACTAAGAATGCAAACTAAAAGGCCAAACTCCCCGCCCTAAGTCCCAGGAGAGTGACATTTTACAGCAGTTCACCATAAGTCCCAGGTTGCCAGGCCAGAATGCACAAACATCGAGAACCTTGACGACATCTTCAAATTCCAGACCAAGAACAACAGGTACCTCCTTCAAAGCCCACATGCAGCACGATCTGCACCCAGCGATCCCAGTCCCAAAATTGCCAGGGAATTCATGACACCAAAGATGCCACTCAGCTGTGCTCTCTCCATGTAGTGGGTCCCTCCCACAAGGAGTTCTGCATGGAAAGTGTTAAGACCAGGTCACAGCTCCACCCGAAGCTGCACTCAGCTGCCGAGTCCCTCCCCAGCTGAGTCATCACTCCTCACCTTCCTGAGTTGATCGAGCAATCCGATCCCAAGAGAACACCAAAAAGCCGTAGACAATGTTTGGTCAAGCAAAATGGAGGCATGTTGACGTGAAGGGCGCCTGCCGGGTTAAGGTGCATTCGTGCACCAACGTTGTTGCGCACCATTGAGCGGCGAGAGAACCAAGCTGCTACGCTGCTCCCACAAGATGAGGTTTCATGGAAACGGACATCGGCAATACAGTACTGCAGGCAAGTAGGGCTCGCGCATAAATCTCGCGCTGCACAGGCGCTAGTTTTTTAAATCTTAACCGTAGCGCCGATCATAACCGCAACATACTCACATACTCACAGTAGTTTCTCCGCAATGAGACGAATGTGCACAACATCGTAAAAATTCCCGAAGTCATACAGCTTGTTGTGATTAGAAGAACGTGTTGATTCCAGTCAGTAGGCTTCCCCACGAGTCCATCTCATGGAAGAAACTTCAGTCGATGTCAATGGCACTTCCCTTATACAAACTCTGTTAATCCTCTCACTGCCCCTTCACTGCAGACAGGTGTTTGAATTGTCACACCATCATGTTACTGAGACACAGTTATGTCCCCGACCACAGGCTGCAGGCGTCATCTACAAAAGTCTTTGTTATACTTTCACACCATCCATCAGTGAAAGTGGTGAAGTCCTGAGGCAACAAACGTGCAGCTCACTAGCGGTGCCGATTCTCCTTATTTCAAATTGTAACCCAGAGTTCCACTGGGCCATGAGATTTCCATCCATGAGACTTGGTAGATGTTACAGCAACACGTTCAATTGAAGTGTGCCCCGGCTGCTAGGCTGTCTGATGGAGCAGGACACTGGTGGGGCTGGAGGGCATACTGTCCTTCTCTGTACTTTTAGGCTCCTTTAAAATTCTTCTTCCAGTAGTTTCCTTAGGTTTGTTTCATATAAGGTTTGTATCTCTAGTTTCTCTTTCAGAGTTCGCACGTGTAGATTCTTCTTTGGGTCCATTTAAAATCGTCGCCAAAAATGTTGTAAATATATGAAGATGTCCAATTCCAAGGTAGATTAGATACGTTGATTTATTGAGATAAGATGTCATGAAGAGCCCCACCAGGAGCAGCCTTCCTGCTGCTCAGCCCATACACCAACTGCCAACCTCACTCATCCAGCATTCCACAGCATCATCACACTCCAACATTCCACACCACATTCACACTGGCTGAGCAGCAAGTACAACAGTTGTATTACAATTGTTGTGTTGCATTTACTTTTGACAGTTTTGGTGTGATGTGCTCTCTTATGTTTTAATAGTGTTGTTAGGTTGCTTTGTGTATGCTATTGTGTTAGGTTCTGTTGTTTACTTTAAATATGTCAACAAATGATGTTACAATTTCATCTAAAAGCAGAACATGCCTTAAATGTTTCTGTGACAAGCAAACATTTATCCCTGTCTAAACTCTAAAGTGATAAAAAAAAACGGCTGCTTGAGCTTTCTGTCTACTTAAGACACCAGTTAGCCCAAAACTGTGTCAGAGGCTGTGTCTTCACTTAGCACTGCCAGTGTACAATTTATTTGATACAGCCCCAGATTGGGTTATTTACTGTTATCACATAACAATGGTGGGAAACAAACGTTGTTTCCCACTGTTGATATGTCATATAGGAATTATAGCAGCAGGTCTCACGAACAGGGATCACTGACAGCCTGTCAGTGGAGCACTGGCTTTCTGCTCCAGTGGAAAACAAAAATCATAGCTTTGAGAGAACAGGTGGAAGGACGGCACAGAAAGTAGTGGGGATGGGTGCAGGAAGACACATATTTTTTCAGTTTAAGACAGGGAAGACAGGTCATGTTATCTATGGTTTCACTGTCACTCCTCTACCCTTTTGTTGCCTGAATGACATCATATACAACATGGAACATGGATTGAAACTATACGCAGAACTGAAGCAGGAAAGATTTGTATTGAAAGAGAAAAAGCTGTTTGACATCATCACTAAAGCTTAACTTCCACTCTTTAATTGCCATAGTAAGAGTTTCGTCCAACCAGCCACTGCAAAACAGGTTACAAAAATACAACTTTCACAAGCACATAGAGAGATGGATGTAGCAAAAGAAAGGGGTGAATTTATCAAGGGCATTCTGTCGCATGATCTTCTTCCAATAAACGCATTGTTTGATGGAGATGCTGCAACCAAACTAGTGAAGCACAAACTTGTACAATAGCTAAAAAAAAAACTTTCACCTGAAGAATTTTCATTCAAAAAGGTGTCCTCATTGAAACTGCTGTTGTTGTGAACTATATGTCACAATTGCGAATGGTCAGGATTTCATCCATGCAAAACTACGGAGTAGTCATTCAGACTGTTCTACAGATATCAAAGTCAGTGTGCACCTTGCAAGAAGTGCACATTGTCTTTGAGAGTTATCTTGAACTATCTGTCAAAGAATTTGAGACAATCAGACGAAAATCTACTTGTGGAACAATAGACCTTGTCTTCATCAAAAATTAAAGACCTATGCATGTGCAACTTGATAAATGCGAGTCATCAACATTGAACCAGATGACCTTGGAGATGTTAACTCACTGAAACATTGCTGATGCTTCAATGAACACTGACTTTCCAATTATTGCAAGTGGAATGATTGTCAATGAGGAGTTGGTGCCTGCAGAGATATATTCAAAAGGTATGGGTGATATTGTTCAAGAACTTAACAGCATTGGAGGAAGCTGTCCTTCGTGTTGTGCCACATGTCGAGTGGGCTGTTGAAATGGCTCCAATTGAATCATTGTACTGTCAAATGACACATATGTTTATATTGTACTACTTAGATTTGTTGCAATATTCATACATTAAGGATTGTCTGAGTTATGGCTACGTTATGGAACAGGCGAGAAAAGACGCTTAATCCTGCTTCATATTTTGTACAAGAAACTTGACCAGAGATGCCCAGTGTTCTTATTAAAGCACATATTCTTATGGGTGATGACACTGTGAGCAAAATTGGAACAAAGCTTGGAGCGTTAACTGGTGAACCTGTGAAGTTTCTAAATGGATTTGCTGAGGCAGAAGAAGAATGTGACTTTAAAGACGTAGAAAAATCCCTTGTGCGTGTGTGGAAAATGAGTTATGACTGTCACACATTTCAAGAGATCAGTCCCGCTAAGTGACCTTCCACCGACGTCATATGCTGTGCGTGGACACATTAAAAGAGTGTTCTACTTCATCTGAAGATATGTAAATGTTTTGGATCATGCATATGTAGAGAAAGATCCCTGTAAATTTGGTTGGGAAGATATTGATAGGATGCTAAAACCTACCAAATTTCTAACGCCTCTACTCACAGAACTTACACGTACATGTACTTGCAAAACCTATGCTACAAAAAGATGTCCCTGTCAGTATGCTCTTCTCAAATGTTCAACATTCTGCAAATGTACCACAAGCGATTGCCGAAACAAATAAATAAAGTGAACTATGAAAATGTGTCTAAAACAGGAGTGATAAACATTATTTTTTTTCATATTCAGATCATAAACATTGTTTAGTGTATACATAAAAGGTTTAAAAACCATTATTATTTGTTTCATTTCTATATATGTCTCTCCTTCCTCTATTATAGCTGTCATTTAGAAAAATGGCAGAAGGGTTGCTCTGGGGAGTTATTTTCTATCTCTATAAGACTACTTGACCCCTAAAAACTATGTTTTGACACCAAAATGAAGTATATAGGTCTCATTGTTCCTGAAATATTACATCATCACTGCAACACATCCGCCATTTTTAAAAATGTCATCCAGAAAAATTCGGCCCGGATCAGCAATGTCTACCCAAGCTAAATTACTTCTCTAATGATACAAAAACACAATTCAAAAATAAAAATATCTGGATAACTATTTTTCAGAGGTATATCAAGGGGTCAGGACTATTATCAGTTAATTTCAAGATATTCTCTCTTGGGTAATTTCTCTTTGATTGAAGTATGATCTGCGGTGAGTAATTTGAAAGCAATTAATGCATGATCAGCCCAGTCCATGCTGGATCTGGAGTTTGAATCAAATTTTGTTTTGAAATTATATGGTCTAAAATGGATCTTTTGGGGGGATGAGGCAACATGCAGAATATGGCAGGTGCTCAAAAGGGAGTACCACTCTTAGGCCCTGCAACCTGAGCCATCCCGGCAACAGGAATATAAAACGGACCACCAAACAGCAACAGAGCCTGTAGAAAATTAAGATGGCACTCCATCTCCAAGGATTGTCCCGACTCTGAGATTGGCACAACGCAGCCTTCCCCTTTAGCTGTAATGGCAGCCGCTGACATAGACCTGCTTCCCTGGGGATGAGAGGCCTGCCCAAGAGGCCTAAACTGCCAGCCTCCAAGATGACGGCAACCGATTGAGGCCACCGGCTGGCTTGAGCGGTAGAAGTAAGGAGAGAGACAGGGTAAAGAGACCTGTGACATACACCACCTCCAGTGACCCCGAGACCAGAAGACATGATGGCCTAGGCAGAGAGTAGCAGCTACAGCCACAACTGAGACCACATGACCAGAGGGGGGCGGCATCCCTGTGAGGGCCTGTAACAAGTATCAGAGAGCAGCCCCCAGGCGTGCAAGAAGGAGAGACAAAGAAAGCTATGGGAATCCCTTGTGTCGTGGCCCTGTGCTGAAGCCTGATTTAGGATAGCGCGAGGTCCCAGGGTGCAGCAGCCCAGTTGGCCCCAGCTGGGAAGACGAAGCATTTGAGAGCTGCAGCGCCCCACTGGAGGGTAGAGATACTGGCGAATGCTTGAGCCAGCTGGTGAATAACACCTGCAAAGCATAAGCCCCTGGAGCACGACATCACCACTCTTGAACAGACTTGCCAATTATCCCTGGGACATGGGAGACCTGGTGGCTCTGTGGGGGAGAACGCCAAACTTGTTCAAGCGAAGGTGCCAGAAGACGGAGTCCCACTGAATTAACTGCACCTCTGTTGGTGATTCTGGGGTCCCCGAAATGGGTGGGCCCTTGGGGGTGTGAACCTCACCTCTAAAATGATGCACAACTGGCAACCATGATATGCTTCTCTGGTGAGCTGATGGCTCCCTCCTACCCGGAGTGTGGTCAAGATGCTGCAGGGTCATCACCTGAAGCCAGATCCCCCACAGAAATTGCAATGAGCAAGGAAAGTGTCCTGACACAGCTTCAACAGGCGACGACTGAGGGGTGAGTGACTCTCCCATACACAGCCAGAACTCTGAGCACACTGGAACTGTCCTGGGTCTCATAATGTGTGGACTGGAAAACATTTAGGTCCTAAATCTTTACTCTTTCTCTATATTCGGCTGGGGTGGGCCCCCCGATACAGGTAAACAGGGCCACTTACTCCTGATCCTTACTTGTGGTAGAGAGGAAGCATGGAAGAATTCTAAAGTTGGAATTGGATGTATTTCCCACATGATGATTTTGGGCCATGTTTGGTTTGAAACATTATGGTTTATTGGTTACATTTATCCAAATAGGGGTTTTTGAGGAGTAAGGGAGCCAGGTCAAACTCCTAAATCACACATCCACAAGGCAAGAACCCACCGCACATTGTCGTATTATGAGGTTATGAGCAGAGTTTGCATCACACATGATCATGCTATGGCACAAAACTTAACATTAAAAGTACTTACATACAATGTCAGGGGCCTGAACAATCACACAAAACATCTCAACATTCTAGATGAACTTAAACTTTCTGGAGCTGATATTTGTCTCCTAAAGGAGACACATTTATTGAAACACAATAAAAAGCTAATAACCTCTAGGTTATTTCTCATACAATAACATTTAGCAGCTCCAACCAAAACAGCAGGGGTAGCTGTTCTGATCAGGGACAAATTTAGCTTTACAGAACTTAAAGGGAAACAGGTCAGGTAGCTGGTGCTGGTGTGCCACTGGAAACATTCTGTGATTGCTATTGCATAAATGTATTTGCCAAACCTCACACAGGAGAAATCCATAACCTCTGCGGTCTAGGAAATAAAACCATCCTAGGGGTAAACTTTAACCATGTAATACATTCTACACTAAATAAAGTACATCAGAGAATGGGGGGTTGTCTCACACTAATTGCAGCAACACAGACCCCGCTCTGGGAGCTAGGCTTGTTAGCTGCATGGCTCAATAATAACAATGGGGTATCCCAGTTACGTGCAGAACCTGGGGATAGTTACGGTATATGGACAGAGGTTCTGCCACGAAAGAGACCGTTTTGGGTATCACTTTGTCCTCACAAAGATAGGACTGTCAATTAATTATCCATAGAAACACACACCTGACCATACACATAGACAAAAAACTCAACTGAATTAGAAAATAATGTCAGATATATTTAGAAAATCATATATCATATATAATTTGTGATAAACAACAGGACTAATACACAATGTACATATTCAGAACAAAACAACAAAAATAATAATGCTCGTGACATAATGATTGACTGAAAAAATAGTACACATATCAACAATACAAAAATCCAAAACATATTACATATATAACACACAAAACATAAATTTGTATGCAGCGTTAATTTTCAATTAATCACCCTAAATAGACCTGTGATTTATCATTTCAAACATAAATATGTCTTTTTGGGCAACAACGCTTGTGCATTAAACGTCGACGTTTTGACCCCTTGTATACATGTGTAGTTGAGTAACATCACTGTGGGGTCTTCATCAGGACTATAGACCAATAGTGTACAGCCTGTGTGAGTAAAAAAATAGGTATTTCAAAGTCAGTGTGTGGAAAGAGAATGCAGTAGAAAGGTGAGAACCTATGACCTTGCTCACCTTTTAAGAGAAATTATCTCTTGGAGAGACGCTGATATTGGATCGCGCTCTTTGCCTCTGAATCAATCAATAAGAGTAACCTGCATAAAAAACTGGTTTGTGAATGTGGATGTCGGTACATGTTCACTTAGTATTTGAACATGCATAAAGAACCGAGGTTCTTACCTCAGAATCCGGATTCGTTAAACACAGGTAAAAGTGGGAAGGAGCCGCTCAAAGGCATTCCTTCATTACAGGCGTTTTCTGCTTGGCAATGATTAGGCAAGGAGCAGCCCGTGCTTCCTTGAGTCCTATCGTGGAAACAACACATTGTGTCAAGCGTGTAGCCTAGACGCATGATAGCTTGTTACATATTCTACAAAAGAAAGTACAGAGAATGGAAATTAACCTCCGGCGTGTCTCGCGCGGAGATAAACGACAGTGCATCCTCTCGACCTGCCGAGAAGTGCAAAAATAAGTAAAGAAACAGACGCTGCGTCCGCGTGCACGCCATGAACAAGCGGAATGCAGGGTATGGTTTACCGAATGGTTGTCCCAACAACCGTCACAAGCCTCCGAGGGCATGTTTCATGGAAAATAACAAAGATTGACAGGTGCGGTCTGTGAAAGGCGATTGTGAGATAAGAACTGCTTAAATCTCACATATCGATAGCTCGGATGTACTAAGAAATAGAAGCAAGATCCGGCATGGAACCGAGCTCGATGGCATGTTGAGAACAGATGTAAAAACATATTGCCTTCTAAAAGGTGCTAGCGAAGGGATCAAAAACATTTTTATAGGGTGAAAAATGATTTAAAGAAAGATATGTTCACCATGTCGAAATAGACTGTCTTACTATACCTCTATCTATCAATAGTGAGTGTGGCACATCAAGCAATATTATGGGTCCCCATTCAAGGGGGAATTAAAAACTCAAGCCAAGAGGAATAAACAAGGATGCATACGTACAGTGACAATTTCTATACTGAATGTAAATGATGGTACCCTTGATGGTACATCCAAACAAATCAACAGTCTGGAAAACTCATTTTTGCTCACAACAGTTACTAAGTGGTCGTAATGAAACAATGGATTTACATTCAAATAAAAAATGTAGTTTCTGTGAATGTAGGAGAATTGTTGGAAAAATGACAAACTGAGGAAAGTGCACATGACTGGTTTGGGCGGCCTGAGAGGGCCGACCAAACAGTCATTGCGCACTTAGGAGTGGGCAAACCACTCCTGACCTGATCCGAGAGCAGAGCAGCCCCACCCACACACCCGCCCGCAAAGCAGGAAGCATAAAATGATAATAACGCAAACAGTGTTATTATCATTTTATGTTTCTACTACCACTGCTTAAAAGCAGTGGGATGACGATCCTCCGCCATAGCGGAGGAGCCGCCCCAGGGACTGCCATTGACAAATACTTGCAATTCAATAACATGGGGGACTTCGATTTACAAACAGTTTGGGATGCTCTAAATTCTGTTACGGGATAAAAGTTGATTCAAGAGGCGAGCCACTTGCGGCGCATGCAGAAGACAATATTAGTGGGATTGCGGGTAGAGGTAATCCCTTTGAAACAGGAACACAAATGCAATCCCTCTAAAAATCTGGGTTGACAACTAACAATGCTATGAAGACAGGTACTCACATGAGTATATGAAAAAGCAAACTATATTCTCACAAGAGTTGGTGGCTAAATGCTATGAAGGAGATAATAAAGCTGGCACCCTGCTCGCATACAAATGAAGAGGAATTATAACAAAGAGAGTGATAACAGAAAATAGAGATGAGACGGTGGTTCAAACACCTGTAGAGGAGAAAAGACTAACTTTCCACAAGTTTTAAAAGTCTTAATAACAAGCGCAGCAGTCAGACCCCCAGGAGGCACCAACATACCTCCGTACCCTGTCTCTTCCAACAGCCTCAACCACAGACACACAATCTCTGGGGAAACCTATATCCATAGAAGGAATCCTACCTGTAAGTAACATCTGAAAGTAGGGAAATCATTGGGCCCAGCTAGCTGGACGGACAACTTCTACAAACGCTTCACCTCACAATTAGCTTCCTTGTTGGTGAATTTACATAACAACTTCTCAGCTAAGCAAAGCCTCTCTCAATCGACGAGTGAGTCATTGTTGGAACCGGCAGTGTCTGGTTGACTGAAAGAATGCCCCCAGCCAGGCAGAACTACTGCTACGGTCAAAGGCAGGTGATTAAACACACTGTTTAACCCGTGCTCACCCTTGGGTAGCTTGGCACTGAGCAGTCAGGCTCTCTACAGAGGCAATGTGTAAAGCAAAGGCACAGCAGGCAATCGTGATAAATGCATTCAGCATCAAAAAAGAGACTTCACACAGAATATATGTAAAAATGTTTATATTCAGCACACATATTCAATCATTATAACATGACCGTCATATACTTTTGAGCATAAAACACACTTGGAATTATTACTAGCAGTACTAGGTCCACTCATATGGTTGTGCTTACACGAGTATGCACACTAAGGACAAATCCTAAACTAACTCCCCCCCCCCCCCAGTTGGGAGAGAGCACCCTTATGCGGGGCACAATGTCAAAAATATGTACATACACAAAACATAGAACACTTTTTAGTAGCACCATGTATTGAAGCCATGTGGGAGAAACCTAATGTCAAAAGGTATTGCACTTTTAGCACCAATCAACATATAAGGAGGTACCGCCGGCCAGAGTCGTGAATCACAGGCGGTTAGTACACGATCACTCCTACTCACACACACTCAATTCGCACCACTATGCGGTGTGACAGGTATCAGCCAGTCCGTACGGCACGCTCTACATACACATACGCACTTAGCACCCTAATGCGATGCCACTGGTATCCAGCAGGTTTATGGTTCATCCTCTACAGACTCCATAGCCCAAGCCTCCCTCCCCCTCAAGTTCACCCCTATTGTCCTATACACCCAGATGGAAGGTAAATAGACCCGCCTCTCGGACAATGGGCCACGCGCAGCCAAAGTCACACTTAGTCTGGGTCCTCAGGAAGCAAGTGGGAACATGTAACAGTTTTAATGGAAGTAGAGGTAAACAAGGGAGAGGTTATCAGCCACTATGGAAGTTCACCCACAGGTCTCAAAACACAAAGGTTTCACGCAGTCTCATGACCCGCTTCCGAACTGTCTTGGAAGTGTTTCTTCAACCCAGTCAATTTCTCTCACTACTACCTGGTGCCACGATGTTTTTGAGAGGGGCCAGGTGTTGATAGGGCAGTTGGTGTGCCGCAATGAGAGTCAACAGGGAAACAACCGATGAATGGGGAGTAACACAGAGTAGCCTCTCGATAGGATAAAGCGATACAAAAGGGGATGATGGACGGAACGTTTGAGCCAATCAAACACTCACCCCCAGTCAACTGATCTGGGTTTAATCCATCATCATTCTTTAGCTCACTCCACCACCCCAGTTCAGACATGGCCATATGCAAATCAGTCTGACCCTGTGCCTCATGGGAACAGTCCAGCCCGAACTGCCAAGCCATGTCTTCCCTGGACCGGAAACAAGCATCCTAGGACCGGTTTCTGGCCTTCCAGCCGTCATCAGCCAGGCTTGCTTGAATCCAGTGGCAAAGTGAGCAAGGGACCCACGTCTGGGCATACCCCCGCCAACTTAGGGCGAACAAAGCGATACAAAAGGGGATGATGGACGGAATGTTTGAGCCAATCAAACACTCACCCCCAGTCAACTGATCTGGGTTTAATCCATCATCATTCTTTAGCTCACTCCACCACCCCAGTTCAGACATGGCCATATGCAAATCAGTCTGACCCTGTGCCTCATGGGAACAGTCCAGCCCGAACTGCCAAGCCATGTCTTCCCTGGACCAGAAACAAGCATCCTAGGACCGGTTTCTGGCCTTCCAGCCGTCATCAGCCAGGCTTGCTTGAATCCAGTGGCAAAGTGAGCAAGGGACCCACGTCTGGGCATACCCCCGCCAACTTAGGGCGAACAAAGCGATACAAAAGGGGATGATGGACGGAACGTTTGAGCCAATCAAACACTCACCCCCAGTCAACTGATCTGGGTATAATCCATCATCATTCTTTAGCTCACTCCACCACCCCAGTTCAGACATGGCCATATGCAAATCAGTCTGACCCTGTGCCTCATGGGAACAGTCCAGCCCGAACTGCCAAGCCATGTCTTCCCTGGACCGAAACAAGCATCCTAGGACCGGTTTCTGGCCTTCCAGCCGTCATCAGCCAGGCTTGCTTGAATCCAGTGGCAAAGTGAGCAAGGGACCCACGTCTGGGCATACCCCCGCCAACTTAGGGCGAACAAAGCGATACAAAAGGGGATGATGGACGGAACGTTTGAGCCAATCAAACACTCACCCCCAGTCAACTGATCTGGGTTTAATCCATCATCATTCTTTAGCTCACTCCACCACCCCAGTTCAGACATGGCCATATGCAAATCAGTCTGACCCTGTGCCTCATGGGAACAGTCCAGCCCGAACTGCCAAGCCATGTCTTCCCTGGACCGGAAACAAGCATCCTAGGACCGGTTTCTGGCCTTCCAGCCGTCATCAGCCAGGCTTGCTTGAATCCAGTGGCAAAGTGAGCAAGGGACCCACGTCTGGGCATACCCCCGCCAACTTAGGGCGAACAAAGCGATACAAAGGGGATGATGGACGGAACGTTTGAGCCAATCAAACACTCACCCCCAGTCAACTGATCTGGGTTTAATCCATCATCATTCTTTAGCTCACTCCACCACCCCAGTTCAGACATGGCCATATGCAAATCAGTCTGACCCTGTGCCTCATGGGAACAGTCCAGCCCGAACTGCCAAGCCATGTCTTCCCTGGACCGGAAACAAGCATCCTAGGACCGGTTTCTGGCCTTCCAGCCGTCATCAGCCAGGCTTGCTTGAATCCAGTGGCAAAGTGAGCAAGGGACCCACGTCTGGGCATACCCCGCCAACTTAGGGCGAACAAAGCGATACAAAGGGGATGATGGACGGAACGTTTGAGCCAATCAAACACTCACCCCCAGTCAACTGATCTGGGTTTAATCCATCATCATTCTTTAGCTCACTCCACCACCCCAGTTCAGACATGGCCATATGCAAATCAGTCTGACCCTGTGCCTCATGGGAACAGTCCAGCCCGAACTGCCAAGCCATGTCTTCCCTGGACCGGAAACAAGCATCCTAGGACCGGTTTCTGGCCTTCCAGCCGTCATCAGCCAGGCTTGCTTGAATCCAGTGGCAAAGTGAGCAAGGGACCCACGTCTGGGCATACCCCGCCAACTTAGGGCGAACAAAGCGTATACAAGGGGATGATGGACGGAACGTTTGAGCCAATCAAACACTCACCCCAGTCAACTGATCTGGGTTTAATCCATCATCATTCTTTAGCTCACTCCACCACTCCCAGTTCAGACATGGCCATATGCAAATCAGTCTGACCCTGTGCCTCATGGGAACAGTCCAGCCCGAACTGCCAAGCCATGTCTTCCCTGGACCGGAAACAAGCATCCTAGGACCGGTTTCTGGCCTTCCAGCCGTCATCAGCCAGGCTTGCTTGAATCCAGTGGCAAAGTGAGCAAGGGACCCACGTCTGGGCATACCCCCGCCAACTTAGGGCTGAACAAGCGATACAAAAGGGGATGATGGACGGAACGCTTGAGCCAATCAAACACTCACTCCCAGTCAACTGATCTGGGTTTAATCCATCATCATTCTTTAGCTCACTCCACCACCCCAGTTCAGACATGGCCATATGCAAATCAGTCTGACCCTGTGCCTCATGGGAACAGTCCAGCCCGAACTGCCAAGCCATGTCTTCCCTGGACCGGAAACAAGCATCCTAGGACCGGTTTCTGGCCTTCCAGCCGTCATCAGCCAGGCTTGCTTGAATCCAGTGGCAAAGTGAGCAAGGGACCCACGTCTGGGCATACCCCCGCCAACTTAGGGCGAACAAGCGATACAAAAGGGGATGATGGACGGAACGTTTGAGCCAATCAAACACTCACCCCCAGTCAACTGATCTGGGTTTAATCCATCATCATTCTTTAGCTCACTCCACCACCCCAGTTCAGACATGGCCATATGCAAATCAGTCTGACCCTGTGCCTCATGGGAACAGTCCAGCCCGAACTGCCAAGCCATGTCTTCCCTGGACCGGAAACAAGCATCCTAGGACCGGTTTCTGGCCTTCCAGCCGTCATCAGCCAGGCTTGCTTGAATCCAGTGGCAAAGTGAGCAAGGGACCCACGTCTGGGCATACCCCCGCCAACTTAGGGCGAACAAAGCGGGGGTATGCCCAGACGTGGGTCCCTTGCTCACTTTGCCACTGGATTCAAGCAAGCCTGGCTGATGATGGCTGGAATGCCAGAAACCGGTCCTAGGATGCTTGTTTCCGGTCCAGGAAGACATGGCTTGGCAGTTCGGGCTGGACTGTTCCCATGAGGCACAGGGTCAGACTGATTTGCATATGGCCATGTCTGAACTGGGGTGGTGGAGTGAGCAAAGAATGATGATGGATTAAACCCAGATCAGTTGACTGGGGGTGAGTGTTTGATTGGCTCAAACGTTCGGTCCATCATCCCCTTTTGTATCGCTTTGTTCGCCCTAAGTTGGCGGGGTATGCCCAGACGTGGGTCCCTTGCTCACTTTGCCACTGGATTCAAGCAAGCCTGGCTGATGATGGCTGGAATGCCAGAAACCGGTCCTAGGATGCTTGTTTCCGGTCCAGGGAAGACATGGCTTGGCAGTTCGGGCTGGACTGTTCCCATGAGGCACAGGGTCAGACTGATTTGCATATGGCCATGTCTGAACTGGGGTGGTGGAGTGAGCTAAAGAATGATGATGGATTAAACCCAGATCAGTTGACTGGGGGTGAGTGTTTGATTGGCTCAAACGTTCCGTCCATCATCCCTTTTGTATCGCTTTGTTCGCCCTAAGTTGGCGGGGGTATGCCCAGACGTGGGTCCCTTGCTCACTTTGCCACTGGATTCAAGCAAGCCTGGCTGATGATGGCTGGAATGCCAGAAACCGGTCCTAGGATGCTTGTTTCCGGTCCAGGAAGACATGGCTTGGCAGTTCGGGCTGGACTGTTCCCATGAGGCACAGGGTCAGACTGATTTGCATATGGCCATGTCTGAACTGGGGTGGTGGAGTGAGCTAAAGAATGATGATGGATTAAACCCAGATCAGTTGACTGGGGGTGAGTGTTTGATTGGCTCAAACGTTCCGTCCATCATCCCCTTTTGTATCGCTTTGTTCGCCCTAAGTTGGCGGGGGTATGCCCAGACGTGGGTCCCTTGCTCACTTTGCCACTGGATTCAAGCAAGCCTGGCTGATGATGGCTGGAATGCCAGAAACCGGTCCTAGGATGCTTGTTTCCGGTCCAGGGAAGACATGGCTTGGCAGTTCGGGCTGGACTGTTCCCATGAGGCACAGGGTCAGACTGATTTGCATATGGCCATGTCTGAACTGGGGTGGTGGAGTGAGCTAAAGAATGATGATGGATTAAACCCAGATCAGTTGACTGGGGGTGAGTGTTTGATTGGCTCAAGCGTTCCGTCCATCATCCCCTTTTGTATCGCTTTGTTCGCCCTAAGTTGGCGGGGGTATGCCCAGACGTGGGTCCCTTGCTCACTTTGCCACTGGATTCAAGCAAGCCTGGCTGATGATGGCTGGAATGCCAGAAACCGGTCCTAGGATGCTTGTTTCCGGTCCAGGGAAGACATGGCTTGGCAGTTCGGGCTGGACTGTTCCCATGAGGCACAGGGTCAGACTGATTTGCATATGGCCATGTCTGAACTGGGGTGGTGGAGTGAGCTAAAGAATGATGATGGATTAAACCCAGATCAGTTGACTGGGGGTGAGTGTTTGATTGGCTCAAACGTTCCGTCCATCATCCCCTTTTGTATCGCTTTGTTCGCCCTAAGTTGGCGGGGTATGCCCAGACGTGGGTCCCTTGCTCACTTTGCCACTGGATTCAAGCAAGCCTGGCTGATGATGGCTGGAATGCCAGAAACCGGTCCTAGGATGCTTGTTTCCGGTCCAGGGAAGACATGGCTTGGCAGTTCGGGCTGGACTGTTCCCATGAGGCACAGGGTCAGACTGATTTGCATATGGCCATGTCTGAACTGGGGTGGTGGAGTGAGCTAAAGAATGATGATGGATTAAACCCAGATCAGTTGACTGGGGGTGAGTATTTGATTGGCTCAAACGTTCCGTCCATCATCCCCTTTTGTATCGTCTCGATAGGATAAGGCGCCTCAGTCAGTACACGATGATCTGGGTCGTGCCCAGGCAATCCGGGCACAGTGACTGGTACTCGTAGGGATGTCGCACCAGGCACTTCAGATTTCAAACACGATGAGTTGCAAATTCTGCACCTCCCTGGTCAGGAGGCACAATGACCGGTGCACGTCGAGTTTGGTTGTACCAGGCAATTCCGGTCACATACAGTGAAGAGTTGCAATTCCATACCTCTCTGGAAATGAGGCACAACGTCTAGTGCATGATGATATAGGTTGCACAAGACCAGTCCGGTCACACACAAATTAGCGCAAGTTCAGCAGAACTACATGAGGTAGAATGAGGCACTACTCCAGGTACACCCCCACTGCCAAGGATCACACCCTGTGAATCAGACACCATAAGTAATGAGCATGCAGTAGGCATGTCACACGAGAGAAATGCAGCACGGCTGACGAAATGGGCCACGCTGGGTCCCACAACCAGTGAATCCGCTCACCACCACTAGACGCTTATGAGTGTCGCAGTTTCCGCTGTATGGGAATCACACGCCTCAGATGCGGGCAAGATTTCTGGGCTCTGCACAAGTCAATCCAGTCTCCAGACACAAGTCTTAAGTCCACGCTCACACCATGCTACCAGTTCGGGTTTAGTATCCGATGTGGGCACTTGACAGGGCACCGCTCTCCAGATGTCACAGGTAGATGGTGTAGGTCCCTCGGGGTAGATCTTTGATGTCCCTGAGATCTTCGGGAGAACAGGAGGCCCACCGTCGGGCCCTTAGAGTGCACTCTTCAGGGCGCCACACTTCAGCAGCTCCTCGGTCCAGGCCAGTTTCTGTTTGGACGGTTATCCTCAATGTGCACAATAGAGTCCTCTGTCAATGTACACCACACAGTCCGGGTTCTCTGGTTCCACGTCCCCACAAGCTTATCTCACCCTGTGCTGGAGGAATGACACCAGTGATTATACTGTTGTGTGTCTTTGACGTTGGCGGTGGTTTAGGGGTTTTTCCTTTGTCGGCGGTGGTTCAGGGGTTTTTCCTTTAATCCACAGATGTCTCCCTTAACTTGTAGGCCTGTCTATCATAGGGCCTTGGAATGCAGATCTTAATCTTTAGTGGGGCCATGCACCGGCCCCTAGAGTCTAAGTGTCACAATCTCTATCTTCAATCGATCCCATTCAGCCCTCAAATGGTAGAGGTCTGCCATTCCCGTGGGATGCCCATGTTTTAAGGCTGTCGATTGGGGAATGCATAGATGTGCTCCCCCAACCCCTGGTGTCCACTGGAGCCAGACACCACGGTCCCCAGGAGTCTTAGAGCATAGAAATGTTCATATTCTATAAGAGGCATTTCTAAGCGAGATATGCCAAAACCCCCTTTACCAATGCAAAGGGTCTGGCACTGCAAATCCATTGATATGAAACATCATGAGGCTGCTCCACTGCAATCCACCATTTCAGCACGAAGTATTGTCAACTATTTCCATATTAACTTATGGGCAGACCAGGCCTCATAGGTAGTGAAACACACATAGATATTCATCACTATCTGGGCGCACATGCTGTATTGCACACTCCGACCTGCGAGGGCAGGAGGGACACATAGTTCCCAGCACTAGTGGTGCTAGTGCACCCAGCCCGAGTCTGCACAGCAGACTGGACACTAGTTTTACCAATACGTGTGCCTGTGCGCACACGCTAACCTGTGTTGGAAGGCAGCACACGCAATCCAGGGACCCACAGTAGCTACCAGTGCGCACCCACCGGTCTGTAATGACAGTTCGACCCGTGTTTCAGAACATGAAACCAGCGCCATTCCCAAAATGGAAAGGAAGGGGACACCCACATTCACACGGCTAAGACAGGCCGGGCACATGGCTTGCCCGTGCACCTTTGGTGCCAGTGCGCACAAACCACCCTGCTCGACCCAGCCGGACATGGGTGGACCCCGTCACAGGCATGGTTGCGCACTCCCGCCATGTGACAACGGAAGGCACATTGCCGCTAGCACCAGGGATGCAATTGCACAGACGCAGGCCTGAACCGGCAGGCCTGACCTGGTGGTTAGATCACCAGGGTTGCAGGTATGCACTCATCAGCCTGCAATGGCAGACAGGGCACCTATCCCTCATGCCATAGGTGCCAGGCGCATCCTCCAGCCTGCCACAGTAGGCGGGCCGGGGCTCACACCTCGGTCTGCATTGGCAGACCAGCCCATTTTCTAGAACAGCGTGTTAGCACCTCTTCCTAAACTGTGTAGGAAGGCGCACATATTTCACCACATCTTTAACAGTGAAGATGTGGGGAGGGCCCTGAGGACACTCCAGAGATTCGATAACCCCCCAGGAGTATACATGGGGAGAGCCGAACTCCAAGGCAGGGGAAGCCCCATTAGGGGGTTCCTCACTACCCGGGCAGCGAACATCCATATGTTCCACACCAATCTTCAGTCTACCACCCCCTCCACTAGGTGCCCATCAGGGCTTCCCTGGAGGGGTGCCCTCAAGATAGGGGACGACCCACTCTGGGTTGTCTGAGGCATAAGTGATGCCCACTTAGGCAGGAGCACAATGGCGCCCTGCAGGCCTGCCATGGGAGACCCAATATAGGGTTGCTGGTTATATGTGGGTGGCACTACATCCCACTGCTTAGCCCTTGCCGTACCCGCTCCGGGTATGTGGTGTTCCTACACAGGGCGCACGGAGGTACAGAACCAAAACCCTACCGTATCTGCTTCCCCAGCTCAATGCGGGTGAGACGGGCACGCACATCTTCCCTCTCACGTACTGGGGGAAGGTGCCCAGATCCCCAAGGTTATGCAGAGAGAGTCAGCAAAGAGTAGGCAGAAGAAAGTGAAAAGTTTTGGGGTAATTTCCCTAAGAAGGCCATGTCCAACAGGCATCTATAGCTAAACTACTAAAACCGGTCAAGTGAACTCTTATGTGCTTCTCCTACAGGCCAATTTCCCTTCAATAGCAAAATCTTTGCGAATATCTTGGAGAAGCTCATGGAGACTGTCCAGCCCAATTTAATACATGCGGATCGAGTGAGATTTATACTTATCCGAACTACATCCGATCACACTATGCAGGCCCTCCATTCGATTTGCATTGCAAGGAAGCAGTTCTCCTGTCCAAGGAAGCAGAAAAAGTGTTTAGCAATGGACTGGGTATGATGAGAGCAGGCCCCAGATTTCGGGGTTTCGGTGGATGCTCTGTATTCATCCCCTGGAGCAAGAGTTCAGCTGAATGACATATGACCTCCGAGAATAAACATAAACAGGGGCAAGAGACAGGGTTTCCCACTCTCACTTATACTTTTTGCACCCTACCTTGAACCACTGCCACAGAAAATCCGAGAGAGTGGGGGAGGTTCAGGGCATCCCTTTTCGAGGAACCACGTATAAAGTCTCAGCATTTGTTGATGATATTTTATTGTCCCTCACTGCCCCAAAGCATTTACTCAGGGAACTTTCCACACTGTTGGAAGAATATCAACAGTGAGCAGCAGTGGCTAATTTGTAAAATAATAAGTGCTGGGGCTCTCGTCAGGAGGCAGGTTGCACCAGCCCACTTCTTCTGTCAGCACCGCTTAAAACAGAGCCAACTACTAACCATGAAAGTGGGAAGAGAATGTGGCATAATGGCTAGAGCTGCCACTTTGGTGCTGGGTGACCAGGTTCGAGTCTCAGCATCGGTTCAACATCCTGTGATTCTGGGCAAAACACTTAATCACCCCGTGCCTACCATAAATGAATGTGTCCCTAACTGGTGCTCATAAAAAGCGCCGGTGTTGATGATTAAGTGCCGGTGCTGAGCACCAGAAACC
The DNA here is from genome assembly GCA_963921515.1 of Calotriton arnoldi. NCBI lineage: Eukaryota > Metazoa > Chordata > Amphibia > Caudata > Salamandridae > Calotriton > Calotriton arnoldi. The sequence goes on from CAWUFW010002525.1 coordinate 432,319, forward strand.
ACCTGCTCAAATTAAGCACTGGTGAGCAGGACTCAAAATCAACCTAACCAAGTATGTGGGCCTGGTTTTGGCAGGGCCCAATCTTTAGCAGCTTCTTTACTGTAGCAGACCCCTTTTCAGTGGACTCAGATGGGTCTGAACTACCTAAGGATTTTCCTAACACCGGACCTCTATGAGTGTTCAGGAGCAACTTTAAACTCCTACTCAAGATGATCAAAGCCCTCAGTATGTGTTGGCGCTAAAACACATTTTCATGGGTGTGCAGTGTAGCATCTGTCAAAAAGACTATTCTTCCTAAAATCCTCAATATATTTCAGAACCTCCCACTGATGTTATCAAAACAAACTGCAAGATACCTGTGGTAAATTTGTCTTGGCAGTGCGAAAACCATGACTCCATAAGCGTATATGTAGAACAAGTCCGCAAGGCTGAGGGGTCCCAAACATTTGTGGTTATGATAAAGCTGCACCATTGCAGTACATAGTTGAATGGCTCCGAGGGGAGTCAGACAAAGTCTGGTGTGCCATAGATCAGAGCTTCACAGCCTGATGTCTGGCGGACGTTCTCTGACTACAGAAACCCCAACGGTGTCGCAACCTCTACAGATCGCCTATACTTGTAGTCACAGTGCACACTAAAGACCACCTGATCAATCACAGGGACTTTGCCGCCAACCCTTTACCCATGATAAAGGTGGTTGGTAATATAGATTTTACTTCAGGTCTCGGCAGGTGACGACTCGAGGAGTGGACAAAGAGGGAGTGATACCAACAATGGAATTTTTTCCCTACCAGGGTATTATGAGGTCGTTTGGGGATATCAAATCTACTTCTGGATTCCAAAAAAGTAAAGATATCACTATTTACAACTGCACCACTGGGTCTCGTCTCCATCTATAAATTCAGCAGCACCCCTGTTAGAAATGGGGTTTCTGGTTGGCTAGGGTATGCACCTAATCCAGGCAGAACCCACCACTCTAGTCAGGGCAAGGGAGTTACACGCTGAAGATAACCCCTGCTCACCCCTTAGGTAGCTTTATAGCTTGTAACAATTGTTCACAAGAAACTCATTCTAGGAAAATTACACTTTGGCTAGTATATACTTTTGCAAAGACTCAATCATAAATCAGAGAGGTAAGTATAGAATTTGATGCAATTTCTATACCTAGGTCAGATAAAAACGTGTAGGGTTAATCTATACAAAACAAAGTAGCCCAAAAAGTATGCTAGTCTTACTCACTTCAGCCAAAATTAGTAGCATATTTATTCATTGTTCCCCAAAAAGTTTTTTAAGAGATTCTAAAACAAAGTACACACACCCAGTATATATACAGTACATCAATATCAATTAAAAAACATGTGACGTTTGTGAGCCCAGTAAAGTGACCATAACCAACTTGTATTCAAGCAAAGTGACCGTGTTTTTAGGAAGGTTATTGGAGGAAAGGATGTCTTTAGATTCTGATTCAATTTGCCAGATCAAGGACCAGCTTCTTTTCTAGTGCTTCAAAAGACTATCCATTTTAGTTGTCGACGACGTTTCGACCCAGCTGCGGGTACGGGGGTCTCTTCAGGACAAGGGATACCTGGGGACTGTAACGGGTATGTACCTATTAGTATAGTATAGCAGAGTGTATGAGGGCTACTAAAACGGACTACATTGCTGAGGTGCTTACCTCAAGATTCTTGGGTATTTGTATCAGGCGCTGAATCTGTGATAATCACACTCTTGCTGATATGCAAGGTCACAACCCCTTGATTCCAATAGTGGCAGGGTGATTATTCCTGAGGGGGCAATCCTTTATAGCCACCCTGTAATCTGAGTTTCCACATTGGGATATTACTCTAAGAATTAATGAAGTCGGTTCAATAGACGATCTTAATGCCAGGAAGTAAAATACTTGAAGGGGGTTGAAAAACTCACCAATGACTCTTTGTGGTTACAACTTAGAAGAGCCTATCTATTAGAGTTGAATCTCCAACGTGAAAATGTGTAATAACCAAGGGTACGTGGTATTTAAGGTTGACACTCACCGCTGGTATGTCAGGGCGAGGTCTCGTGATCGTAAATCTAGGATAGCACAAAGGTAAACGTTAAGGCTGTTATTACGGAATACGTCTGTAAGGTGATCACGGTCAATACTTACTGCGATCATCGAGCCGATGGGGAGAATCCAATCGGTGACACGATGGAGAATTCAATGCTCCATACTGGCCGTCTCGATGCTGTGAGCACAGATTGAATAAATTGAGAGTGACGACTTGTTTGGACCGGAAACGAAAAAGTGATAACCCGGATCTGTAATCGGGGTCACTAGAGTTTCATGGCGGCCATCTTGAAACGGAGTGAGTGGGCAAGAATCGTCGGGTATTTTAGAGATTTTAGCTCTAATATCCGCAAGCAATTTTAGATGCAAGCGGATATATCATATATTTTTAACGAATCATGCAGGGGCATCGCCCAAGGATACACAATAAAGTTGAAGCCTACCTATCTATGGAACTGTGTGATATTATTCTTGGAAAAAAAAATTCAATGGGTTATAAGGTGACATTTACAGAATAGACGACTGTCAATTCGACCCCTGACACCTTATCTTTTTAGATCTGATTCCAAATCTTTTACGACAGTATAGACAGTTTTAAAATAATACATGATCAATTATAACATTTAGCATATACAGACAGAGATGCATTATACACATATCGACAATAGTGACATATAGGGAAGTGAGATTCACCCAGCTGACCGGACTCTAGTGGATGAACATCTCACACCTCAACTTGGTAATTATCTAGCTGGAGACCGGGTTAATGCAGACAGATAAATTTCCTCCATTCTTCAAGACTATTCAGACCAAATCGAATTGAGTTACATTTATCAATCCATTTACATTCTAGTCTTTGTAAAATCAGGGAAACATCCCCTCCCCTCTGTGGGATTCTGGCCTTTTCAATTACTTGCCAACGCAATTCGTCAGCTGTGTGAGTTTTATCTTGATCGTGCTGCACTAAATGTGCATTCTCTGTCAGACATCGAATCCTACTTCTATGTTGTCCTATGTGGGTCTTTACGGGTTGTGATGCCTGGCCTATGTATATTAGGTTGCAGGGACATCATATGCAATAAATGACATGAGAGGTGGAGCAATTGGTATGATCGTACAAGGTCATCTTAATATCTCCATGTACAAATTCCTTTGTGTTAGTGGTGTATTGGCATGCTATACATCCACCACACTTGAAGTGACCTTTGATGGATGGTAATCCCAATAGGTTTGTGATAGTACTCTTCTGTGTGTAGATACTGGTGTCTGAATGTACCAAATGGTCGCTGATACTTCTACCATTTTGAGAACATTGGTGGCTCTTTAAATTTAAATATCTTCATGGTGTTTAGTGTGGGCCAATGCCGCTTGATGGTTTTAACGATTTGTGTGCTGTGTGGGCAGAAGGTGGTAACACAAATGTTTTTATTACACTGCTCTCTGATTTATGATTGAGTCTTTGCAAAAGTATGTACTTGCCAAAGTGTAATTTTCCTAGAATGAGTTCTTTGTGAACAATTATTACAAGCTATACAGCTAATACCCAGTTCACAGGGACATACGGGTCGCGCTTGTGTTTCTAAATACTCCTTGGTAGCTTAACAGAGCAGTCAGGCTTATCCCAGAGGCAATGTGTAAAGCGTTTGCGCAACACACTCACACAGCAGCGACACACCAGGCACACCACAAAAGAAACTCCACACAAGGTTACATAAAAATAGCCTTTGTATTATCCATAAAAACACATTAGAACACAATCACATATATCACTGTGCCACAAGGCACTTGTCATGACTTCACAGGGATTACATATACCATTTGGCCAATCGGGCCATTGTCACTCATATAGACCATAAATCACGTTGTCATAGACACATTATAGTTAGGGCGACCAGTAACTGCGGGTAATATTCCACTTAGCACAACACGTTATGCAAACATAATTAGCAGTGCACCATAGGAAACACTTACAGTGTGCACATCTTAGGTATTTCCTTCCAATATCACCACTGGAAAAAGAACACCCCATATACATTTACATCAGGGCAATACAATCATGACATTGTACATGTGGTGCAAGAACCCTGGCAATGTATCACCATACACATAAGAACGTCAGGGCACGAATGTGTGGCCATTAGCGTGAGGCATATCCCCTAAGAATTACTAGCACCTCATGATGCCTTCACAGCACACACATCTGTGCCTAAATCACGCTGCCGAGTAGGCAGGCACAGCTTCCAATACCTCAGGGGAGGGCACCCGCCCGGTCCCCAGTCAGGGCAAAATGGCGTAAGTCAGCGGCCTCTCTGGTGGCACGGTGCGGGCATGAGGGCTCCCACAGCGAGGGGAGAAGGGCACTCACCCGATCTCCCGGCAAAGACCAGCTGACTCCTGATATCGGCGCCTCCGGCAGCACAGAGCTGGAGGTGCCAGGGGCGTATCTTCTCCGCAGCGCGGCTGGGAGGTTCCTGATTGCCGGCATGGCGTACTGCTGGATGGGGCTATCTCGCCGTGAGCAGGCATCCCCTCGGTGGTGCCTGGCAGCGGCACAGTGGCTCCCTCTGGGAGCGGGGGCCTCACGAGAGGGGTGATTGGTAGCCGATTACAGGCCCTAGGGAAACCTGGCTCCAGCCGGTTTCCTGCGCTGCTGCACATTGCAGTCCCCCTTCTGGAAAGGTAGGGGGCCGTACTGGGCTGAGAGACACAGCTGCAGGGTTGCGAGGATGACGCTTCTTGCAGCCCGTGTCACAGGTCCACCTCGGGTTCAGGTTTGTCGGTGGCAGCCCCGGCCTTCTTAGTTTTGCGATCGGGCCACCTCAGCAACTGGCCCCAGCACAGCAAAGTTTCCAGTCGGTTTCTCTAGCTTCCCCATGCTGTAGGGAAACAACAAGGAGCAGACCACTGCGCTCACCACATGCTCTGGTTTACCATGACAAGGGGCACACCAGCCTGGTGCAGTTAGCAGGCCAGCACAAGGGTTTCTCAAGGCAGTGCTGCAGTCCTTCTTTGAGCCTAATAGGCAGCAGGTCAGCAGTCCAGAGGAGTAACGTCCCAAGGCAGTTCCTCCTGGCATACAGCAGTCCACACAGTGTCTTCTTCACCAAGCCAGCTCAACAAACATGGGGTCACAGCCCCTTCTCTTATAGTCCACAAAGTATTTGTTCTCTGCTGGCACAGGGCTCTGAGCCAAGTCCAAACCAGTTCTGGGGGCACTTTAAATTATAATTGCCAGTGCACAACACTCCCCATTCAAAGTGCAAGCCCTGGCTCCAGACACACCACATGGGGGCAGAGCCATCATTGTGGAAGGCAGGCACAGCCCTATTCAGGTCCAGGTGCTACTCCTCCCACCACTCCAAATGCAGACCAGGCCTATTCAGCCTAGCGCTGAGTCACCCAGGCAGGGCAGGACACACCTCAACCCTCCCCCCCCCCAGGACTGGCTGGAGGGAATGCACATCCCCTCTCCCCCTGTCAGTCAGAACCAGATGGTCAATACACATCAGGCAGGCACAAAGACACATAGCACACAGAAATGCCTACTTCTAAAAGTGGCATTTCTAAAATAACAAAAATAAATCCGCTAACACCAAGAAGCAGCATTTATCACCACTATTCCAAACATACCAAACTTGATCACGTTACCCCTCTCCTGTCAGGAATTACCACTGAAGCACATATCAGGGAATCCCTATGCATCCCTATAAGAGGGCAGTCTCACAGCAGTGAGAAACCAAATAGGCTGTTTGTCACTACAAGGACATGCCACACAGTTAAGGCACATGTCCTACCTTTTACCTACACCACACCCTGCCCATAGGGATAGCTAGGGTCTACTTTAGGGGTGACTGATATGTAGTAAAAGGGGAGTTGCAGACGAGGCATCCACTTTATGCGCCACGTCACAGGGGCAGTAAACTGCGCACGCAGGCCCTGCAGTGGCAGAGGCCTGAGACAGGTTTGAAAGGCTACTTTGGTGGGTGGCGCAAGCAGTGCTGCAAGCCCTCTAGTAGCATTTAGTTTACTGGCCCTGGGTATGTGGGATACCACTATACAAGGGACTGATAGGAAAATTAAATATGCCAAACAGGTGTAGACCAATATTACCAAGTTTACCATAGAGAGCACGTGCACTTTAGCACTGAACAGCAGTGATGAAGTGCCCAGAGCCAAAAAACCACCAACAACAGGTCAGAAAAAATACAGGAGGAAGGCATAAAGTTCTGGGATGACCCGGAAAAAAGGGCCAAGTCCAAAAACCCCGATCCCTGTCCCACTTTGAGAAGTTTCTTGAAGGGCTACATACAATATGCCACTTAGTCCCATGGTTGTATAACCTCCTCAGATCCCAAACACTCCTCACAAGCTGAGAAAGGAAATTGGAGTTATAAATGGATCGGAAACAAGTGGGAGGCGATCTTCACTCATAATATGAATTTTGCATGTCATGTACAGGGTCAGGAAACAACTCCCTAGCATAGCGTGGATGGCATCATGGTAATCCTATGCTTAAAAACTGGTAGGAAAACAGACATTTGAGGTGAGCATTTTTTTATAGAGTGTCTGTGGTGTGGGAGAGTATTTCACATAAAGGTGGTGCTCTCCACCTAAAACTTGCCAACTACTCAGAGTCCTCTACTTCCTTTTTGAGAACTTCCCTTTTTTATATATTTATTAATATATATATATATATATATATATATATATATATATATATATATTCACTGAAAAAACCATAGGTTTTAGGGACAGTTATAGTTAGTTGGACATTGCACTCGTACAAAACCCATGAAATTCCCCTGTTATAGTTAGTTCAGCTAACTATAACTCGCGCCCGCAATGCACTGCTGATGACGTCACATATTACATCACTCATGACATGGTCAGTGACATCACTGATGACATCACTGATGACATCTCAAATGACATCACTGATGACATCACTGATGACATCATCCAGTGACTGTGTGTTTCTGTAAAGTTTAAATACGTTTAATATATATAGGGAAAGGCGTATTGAAGAATGAGTGGATGTATAAGTGTCTGAATGGATGATTTAGTACGTGAGTGACTGACTCTACAAGTGAGTGATTAAACGTATCTTACTGAATGCATGGGTTAGTGACTAAACTGTGTGAATGTCTGTATCCGTCTGTTTGTTGGTGTGTAAGTGGATGCATGGATTTGCGAATAGCTACATGAGTGTCTATATGGGTTATTGATTGGTTCTCTGAGTATCTGTATGGCTGCCTGAGTGTTTGTGTGGGTGGGGTGTGTGTGACTCTATACATAGATGTGTGAGTGGGTGATTCACTGGGTGCATGATTTCAAGAGTGCATCTGTGATGGACTGCTTGGGTGGGTGAGTGTGTGTATGGGTGTGTTAGTGAGTGAATGTATATCTCAGTGGTACATGTGCGAGTAACTACATATGTAAAAGGCAGTATATATGTGTGTTAGAGTATTTAAATGGCTATAAGTGAGAGTGTGTTATTGTGAGAGTGGCTGTATGGATGCGTGTGTGCTTGTATCAGTTATTGTATAAGAGCGTAAGAATGTGCTAGTATTTGTATGAGTAAGTGAGCTGGTGTGTGTATAACTGTATAGGTGAGTAAATGGGTGTGTGATTAATTTTTTGCATGACTGACTAGGTGTGTGAGTACCTCTATGGATGAGTGGCGGTGTGTTAGTGTTTATATAGGTGTATGAGTGCATATGATAGTCCTGTACTGAGTGACTGTAAGTATGAGTGACTGTACAGGTGAGTGAGTGGATGTGTGTGTAGACCTAAGAATCAGTGAGTGGGTATGTAGTTTTTGGTGTTGGAGTGTCTATGGTTTTGAGAATGGCAGTCTGTAATTTAGAGTGGGTGTATCAAAAGTTATATTAGGGTGTGAGAAGATGCATGAAATTATCACATGGATGATGTCATCAGTGATGTCATTTGAGATGTCATCAGTGATGTCACTGACCATGTCATGAGTGATGTAATATGTGACGTCATCAGCAGTGCATTGCGGGGCGCGAGTTATAGTTAGCTGAACTAACTATAACAGGGGAATTTCATGGGTTTTGTACGAGTGCAATGTCCAACTAACTATAACTGTCCCTAAAACCTATGGTTTTTTCAGTGAATTTCAAAGGTTTTTAAATGCTAATTTCTAACTATAACGGGTCTGAAACCTATGGTTTTTTCAGTGAATTTCAAAGGTTTTTAAATGCTAATTTCTAACTATAACGTGCCTGAAACCTATGGTTTTTTCAGTGAATTTCAAAGGTTTTTTAAATGCTAATTTCTAACTATAACGTGCCTGAAACCTATGGTTTTTTCAGTGAATTTCAAAGATTTTTTAAATGCTAATTTCTAACTATAACGTGCCTGAAACCTATGATTTTTTAAGTGAATTTCAAAGGTTTTTTAAATGCTAGTTTCTAACTATGCCAACAGAGGTAGGACATGTGAAGAAAGAAGAAAAAACGCACAGAAAGAAGCAAAAGATGTGCAGAAAGAACCAACAGAGGAGCAGAAAGAGGCCTTGTTGCAAACTCATCCTGTGCCCACAACTTTTTCAGACGGGTACTGGTGGTAACTGACTCTGACTAACCAGAGCCAGTGCGCGTTTGCACAGTGGTGAAGGGAGGGGGCCTGAGGTGACATGTGTGCAAACACGCCCGTGGCGCGTTTTAAGTTGCGGGATTAAGTCCCCTTGAATCCTGAGGGTCCCTGGGGCCCAACTAGCCCCCCAGGTACCTACAGTTAGGACCACAGAGCTGAGTTGCAGAGAGGCGTTCCGAGGCCACGCACCTTTTTCACCTCTCTGCAACGCAACTCTGTTGTGCTTACTGAAGGTACCTGGTGGGCTAGTTGGCCCCCAGGATTCAAAGGGAATTAACTCCCCAACTTAAAACGCACCACAGGGCGTGTTTGCGCACATATCACCTGAGGCCCCGCCCTCCCTTCACCACTGTGCAAACGCGCCCCGTGGCGCGTTTTAAGTTGGGGGATTAGGTCACCTTGAATCCTGAGAGTCCCTGGGGCCCAACTAGCCCACCAGGTACTTCCAGTAAGCACCACAGGTCTGCGTTGCAACGCCTGTAACAAATTGTGCAGTTGTGTTTAGGTAGTGAAGAGGGTCGTGCTGGGGGTAGTGTTTTAGGGTTTAGGGTAGTGCAGTGGTGTTTGTGTAGGGGGTCATGCTGGGGGTAGATTTAGGGTTTAGGGTAGTGCAGTGGTGTTTGGGTAGTGTAGGGAGTCGTGCTGGGGGGAGTGTTTTAGGGTTTAGGGTAGTACAGTGGTGTTTGGGCAGTGTAGGGGGTCGTGCTGGGGTTAGTGTTTTAGGGTTTTAGGGTTTAGGGTAGTGCAGTGGTGTTTGGGTAGTGTAGGGGGTACTGCTGGGGGTAGTGTTTTAGGGTTTAGGGTAGTGCAGTGGTGTTTGGGTAGCGTAGGGGGTACTGCTGGGGGTAGTGTTTTATGGTTTAGTGCAGTGGTGTTTGGGTAGTGTAGGGGTTCGTGCTGGGGGTAGTTTTTTAGAGTTTAGGGTAGTGCAGTGGTGTTTGTGTAGTGTAGGAGGTCGTGTTTTAGGGTTTAGGGTAGTGCAGTGGTCTTTGGGTAGTGTAGGGAGTCGTGCGGGGGTATTGTTTTAGAGTTTAGGGTAGTGCAGTGGTCTTTGGGTAGTGTAGGGGTTGTGCAGGGGGTAGTGTTTTAGGGATTAGGGTAGTGCATTGGTATTTGGGTAGTGTAGGGGGTCATGCGGGGGTAGTGTTTTAGGGTTTAGGGCAGTGCAGTGGTGTTTAGGTAGTGTAGGGGGTCGTGCTGGGGGAGTGTTTTAGGGTTTAGGGCAGTGCAGTGGTGTTCGGGTAGTGTAGGGGTCGTGCTGGGGGAGTGTTTTAGGGTTTAGGGCAGTGCAGTGGTGTTCGGGTAGTGTAGGGGGTCATGCTGGGGGTAGTGTTCTAGGGTTTAGGGCAGTGCAGTGGTGTTCGGGCAGTGTAGGGGGTCGTGCAGGGGGTGGTGTTTCAGGGTTTAGGGCAGTGCAGTGGTGTTCGGGCAGTGTAGGGGGTCGTGCAGGGGTGGTGTTTCAGGGTTTAGGGCAGTGGTGTTCGGGCAGTGTAGGGGGCATGCTGGGGGTGGTGTTTCAGGGTTTGGGGCAGTGCAGTGGTGTTCGGGCAGTGTAGGAGGTCGGTGCAGGGGGTGGTGTTTCAGGGTTTAGGGCAGTGCAGTGGTGTTCGGGCAGTGTAGGAGGTCGGTGCAGGGGGTGGTGTTTCAGGGTTTAGGGCAGTGCAGTGGTGTTCGGGCAGTGTAGGGGGTGGTGTTTCAGGGTTTAGGGCAGTGCAGTGGTGTTCGGGCAGTGTAGGGGGTCGTGCAGGGGGTGGTGTTTCAGGGTTTAGGGCAGTGCAGTGGTGTTCGGGCAGTGTAGGGGGCGGTGCAGGGGGTGGTGTTTCAGGGTTTAGGGCAGTACAGTGGTGTTCGGGCATTGTAGGGGGTGGTGCTGGGGCTGGTGTTTCAGGGTTTAGGGCAGTGCAGTGGTGTTCGGGCAGTGTAGGGGGTCGTGCTGGGGCTGGTGTTTCAGGGTTTAGGGCAGTGCAGTGGTGTTCGGGCAGTGTAGGGGGTCGTGCTGGGGATGATGTTTCAGGGTTTAGGGCAGTGCAGTGGTGTTCGGGCAGTGTAGGGGGTCATGCTGGGGCTGGTGTTTCAGGGTTTAGGGCAGTGCAGTGGTGTTCGGGCAGTGTAGGGGGTCTTGCTGGGGCTGGTGTTTCAGAGTCTAGGGCAATGCAGTGGTGTTCGGGCAGTGTAGGGGGTCGTGCTGGGGCTGGTGTTTCAGGGTTTTGGGCAGAGCAGTGGTGTTTGGCAGTGTAGGGGGTTGTGCTGGGGGTGGTGTTTCAGGGTTTAGGGCAGTGCAGTGGTGTTCGGGCAGTGTAGGGGGTCTTGCTGGGGGTGGTGTTTCAGGGTTTAGGGCAGTGGTGTTCGGGCAGTGTACGGGGTCTTGCTGGGGGTGATGTTTCAGGGTTTAGGGCAGTGCAGTGGTGTTCGGGCAGTGTAGGGGGTCTTGCTGGGGGTAGTGTTTCAGGGTTTAGGGTGGTGCAGTGGTGTTCATGCAGTATAGGGGGTCGTGCTGGGGGTGGTGTTTCAGGGTTTAGGGCAGTGCAGTAGTGTTCGGGCAGTGTAGGGGGTCGTGCAGGGGGGTGTTTCAGGGTTTAGGGCAGTGCAGTGGTGTTCTGGCAGTGTAGGGGGTCATGCTGGGGGTGGGGTTTCAAGGTTTAGGGCAGTACAGTGGTGTTCGGGCAGTGTAGGGGGTCGTGCAGGGCGTGGTGTTTCAGGGTTTAGGGCAGTGCAGTGGTGTTCGGGCAGTGTAGGGGGTCATGCTGGGGCTGGTGTTTCAGGGTTTAGGGCAGTGCAGTGGTGTTCGGGCAGTGTAGGGGGTCTTGCTGGGGGTGGTGTTTCAGGGTTTAGGGCAGTGGTGTTCGGGCAGTGTAGGGGTCTTGCTGGGGGTGATGTTTCAGGGTTTAGGGCAGTGCAGTGGTGTTCGGGCAGTGTAGTGGGTCTTGCTGGGGGTAGTGTTTCAGGGTTTAGGGCAGTGCAGTGGTGTTCGTGCAGTATAGGGGTCGTGCTGGGGATGGTGTTTCTGGGTTTAGGGCAGTGCAGTAGTGTTCGAGCAGTTTAGGGGGTTGTGCAGGGGGTGGTGTTTCAGGGTTTAGGGCAGTGCAGTGGTGTTCGGGCAGTGTAGGGGGTCGCGCTGGGGGTGGTGTTTCAGGGTTTAGGGCAGTGCAGTGGTGTTCGGGCAGTGTAGGGGGTCATGCACAGGGTGGTGTTTCAGGGTTTAGGGCACTGCAGTGGTGTTCGGGCAGTGTAGGGTGTTGTGCTGGGGCTGGTGTTTCAGGGTTCAGGGCAGTGCAGTGGTGTTCAGGCAGTGTAGGGGGTCGTGCTGAGGCTGGTGTTTCACGGTTTAGGGCAGTGCAGTGGTGTTCGGGCAGTGTAGGGGGTCATGCTGGGGCTGGTGTTTCAGGGTTTAGGGCAGTGCAGTGGTGTTCGGGCAGTGTAGGCGGTCATGCTGGGGCTGGTGTTTCAGGGTTTAGGACAGTGCAGTGGTGTTCGGCCAGTGTAGGGGGTCGTGCTGGGGCTGGTGTTTCAAGGTTTAGGGCAGTGCAGTGGTGCTCGGGCAGTGTAGGGGGTCGTGCTGGGGGTGATGTTTCAGGGTTTAGGGTAGTGCAGTGGTGTTCGGGCAGTGTAGGGGGTCGTGCAGGGGCTGGTGTTTCAAGGTTTAGGGCAGTGCAGTGGTGTTCGGGCAGTGTAGGGGGTCGTGCTGGGGCTGGTGTTTCAGGGTTTTGGGCAGAGCAGTGGTGTTCGGGCAGTGTAGGGGGTCATGCTGGGGGTAGTGTTTCAGGGTTTAGGGCAGTGCAGTGGTGTTCGGGCAGTGTAGGGGGTCGTGCTGGGGGTGGTGTTTCAGGGTTTAGGTCAGTGGTGTTCGGGCAGTGTAGGGGGTCTTGCTGGGGGTGATGTTTCAGGGTTTAGGGCAGTGCAGTGGTGTTCGGGCAGTGTAGGGGGTCTTGCTGGGGGTAGTGTTTCAGGGTTTAGGGCAGTGCAGTGGTGTTCGGGCAGTGTAGGGGGTCGTGAAGGGGGTGGTGTTTCAGGGTTTAGGCAGTGCAGTGGTATTCAGGCAGTGTAGGGGGTCGTGCTAGGGGTGGTGTTTCAGGGTTTAGGGCAGTGCAGTGGTGTTGGGGCAGTGTAGGGGGTCATGCAGGGGCTGGTGTTTCAGGGTTTAGGGCAGTGCAGTGGTGTTCGGGCAGCGTAGGGGCTCGTGCTGGGGGTAGTGTTTTAGGGTTTAGGGTAGTGCAGTGGTGCTTGTGTAGTGTAGGGGGTCGTGCTGGGGGTAGTGTTTTAGGGTTTAGGGTAGTGCAGTGGTGTTTGTGTAGTGTAGGGGGTCATGTTTTAGGGTAGTGCAGTGGTGTTTGGGTAGTGTAGGGGGTCGTGCTGGGGGTAGTGTTTTAGGATTTAGGTTAGTGCAGTGGTGTTTGGGTAGTGTAGGGGGTCGTGCTGGGGGTAGTGTTTTAGGGTTTAGGGTAGTGCAGTGGTGTTTGTGTAGTGTAGGGGGTCGTGCTGGGGGTAGTGTTTTACGGTTTAGGGTAGTGCAGTGGTGCTTGTGTAGTGTAGGGGGTCGTGCTGGGGGTAGTGTTTTAGGGTTTAGGGTAGTGCAGTGGTGCTTGTGTAGTGTAGGGGGTCATGTTTTAGGGTAGTGCAGTGGTGTTTGGGTAGTGTAGGGGTCGTGCTGGTGGTAGTGTTTTAGGATTTAGGTTAGTGCAGTGGTGTTTGGGTAGTGTAGGGGGTCGTGCTGGGGGTAGTGTTTTAGGGTTTAGGATAGTGCAGTGGTGCTTGTGTAGTGTAGGGGGTCGTGCTGGGGGTAGTGTTTTAGGGTTTAAGGTAGTGCAGTGGTGTTTTTGTAGTGTAGGGGGTCATGTTTTAAGATGCAATGCTCCAATACCTGACCAGTCTGCACTACATAAAACTGCAAAAAACTAAAAATAAAAAGTGTTTTGCACACTTTTGTCATTGGGCTATATGTGGGCTACATCTGGGTAATATTTGTGCTACATTTGGGCTCTTTTTTCACTGGTGGCCATCTTGGAAGACTTCTTTGTTATGAAGTTTCCTAATTTCTTCATTTACTGCAGTCTCCTCAGTAGGAAATGCTTTCAGTTTTTTACTTTGATTCCATCAAGAAGGCATTCAGATGTGTCTCACATCTGCCATAAATTCAGAATGTTAGCACTCTAGTTGCTCATTAGATCACTGGAGTAAAGCTACTGCTCACCAGGGAGTTAACTGGTGGTCTGCTGCTGGTATTGAAAGTGATTGTTTCAGTCTGCATGTCAGAATTTTCTAATGAAATAGAAGAGGATTTGAGATCTCACATAAAACATGCCCTAATTTTTCTTTCTGCAGCACTAACCATAATTTCTATTTCAAAAAGAACCCCTCATTTTGTTCCTTTTTAAATTAAATGTTTTAAGTGTTACCGGTTTATTCCAATCAAGATGGCTTCAGGTGTGCCATACTTTTGTCATAAGTAAGGCTGTTAGCGCTCTAGTTGTTCTTTAGAACACTCTGGGAAGCTGCAGTAGAACACAAAGGCATCAACTGGCAGGCTGCTCCTGTTGAAATATAACAAGAAGATATTTGAGATCACACTTGAAATATGTCCTAATTTTTCTTTCTACAGCACTAACCATAATTTCTATGACAAAATGAACCCCATCATTTTGTTCCTTTTTAAATTAAATGTTTTAAGTGTTACCAGTTTATTCCAATCAAGATGGCTTCAGGTGTGCCATACTTTTGTCATAAGTAAGGCTGTTAGCACTCTAGTTGTTCTTTAGAACACTCTGGGAAGCTGCAGTAGAACACAAAGGCATCAACTGGCAGGCTGCTCCTGTTGAAATATAACAGGAAGATATTTGAGATCACACTTGAAACATGTCCTAATTTTTCTTTCTGCAGCACTAACAATAATTTCTATGACAAAATGAACCCCATCATGTTGTTCCTTTTTAAATTAAATTGTTTAAGTGTTACCAGTTTATTCCAATCAAGATGGCTTCAGGTGTGCCATACTTTTGTCATAAGTAAGGCTGTTAGCGCTCTAGTTGTTCTTTAGAACACTCTGGGAAGCTGCAGTAGAACACAAAGGAATCAACTGACAGTCTCTGCCCTTGCTGGATGTACATGTTTTACTGAGAATGTCGGACTTCATTCTCACATGAGTGAGAAAGATAATGTGAATTTACAGAAAATATGCTCTCATTTTAGCTTCTGGAGCACCTTCCAAACCTCCATGGGACAAGCATGAGAAAATAGTGTTCTCTCAAACATGATTCATGATATCCCAGCAGAAGATTTTTCACATGGTAAAATCACCTTAGAATACACCACAATTCCTAAAATTAGTATGGTACCATCCACAAATAAATTCTAATGTAACTAAAGCCTGTTATCACCCTTTATAGTTCTCCTTTTGGTGACCCTCAAAATCTTCTATTCACTACAATGCATTTCAATGAGGTACTATCATTTATATTGGTCCCAAGATGGCTGCCAGCAATTCCAGGATGAAGTGCTGACAGCCAATCAGATCTCACGATGACATGTGTGGTTAGGCTCCGCCCAGATATATATGTGACTTTACTTTTGATTTTCTCAGGAACTACTGAACGGATTTACACCATTTAAGCAAAAGGCACGACACTGAACCAAGGGCTACCTCTTTGCCAAATTTGGTGTAATTCCGTTCAGCAGTTCGGGCTGTAGCTGCGACTAAAGGTTCCTATGGAAAAATGAATGGGGAAAACGCGTTTTGGGACCCCCTTTTTCTCGGCCCCCGCTTGACGTATCACCCCGAGACTTTCAGGATAGGAGCGGACCGGAGCGCCCCAACAAGTTGGAAACTTTCGCGAAGATTCGTCAACCGGCGCCAACGTTATTTCAAATAGAATGTCGCGGATTTCCTATGGCTAATAGGTTTTAACTATAACTATCTACTGGCGACCGCCAGTAGATAATATATATATATATATATATATATATATATACACACACACACATATATTACCTACTGGCAGTCGCCAGTAGGTGGTTATAGTTAGAACCTAGTTTCCATAGGAAAAGCGTTTTTTGACTTGCTTATAACTTTGGCGCTGTTTCAAGAATCTTCACGAAATTCTCCAAAAAAGTGCCCTCCTGATTCTCATACAGTTTTCCATTGGGATTTTGAACATGACTCCAGCCCGAACTGCTGTACGGAATGATACCATATTCGGCAGAAAGCTGGCTCTTGGTCCAGAAAGAGCCCCTTTTAGGTCGAGCCTGTAACGGCAGCGCGCATGCACTGCTCGCTTTGCGAGGCATGCAGTAATAGAGTATGGAGTGGAAGCTCCGTGGAAGCTCAGCGCACTCTCCGCCCATGTTTTTAACTGGCTCGTGTCATTGTCTTTTGTAAATGCTGCCGTCTGATTGATTATGAGGCTTGTTAGTCCCTCCTTATTATAGCCATGTCGTCATTTGTACCCTTCCATGGCTACTGGCCCCTTTACTTCGAGTGTTACACAGTACGCTACGTGTTATTTAGACTGTGAGCACTACTTTGTCTGTGCCTTCTCGCCCCCTTCTCCCCCCTCCCCCGGCCCGCACTCCAGTTGTCCGTGCTTCCCCCCCCCCGTTGTCCATGATGCAATGCAATAGGTCTCCCGTAAATGCGAGTCCTATTGCATTTCAAATGCTTGTTGATAGTATCCATCACTGATCATGTAAAGTGCACGTCGAGTCTGGTCAGCCTATGCAGGGGTCTGAGCCAACCCGCACTGGGTTTTCTATATCTGGGCTCAAGTCGAAGTGCTCAAGAAAAAACTTGAAAGGACAACTTTTAAACTAGGAAATCATTAACCAGCATTGAACATTCACATGTGCATCCACGTGATAGTCGGGTCACTAGAAACTTCAGACTACTCAGAAACTGCCAGCATTGGAGGCAAAACATGATCTATTTCTTCATGGAAAATCAGCGGAGCAGCATAACATCTGGGAGCGATGATCTCACACTAAGTGAGCCATTCATCCACCGGAGAAATCCAATGGCCTTGTGGGTAGAACCTCTTCCTGTGAGGATTAGTGTACTTTGACTACTACAATGTTTGGGGGATGTGCAAGGCCCCAATGAAGGGGGCATGCCTTTTTACACTCCATGCCCCTAGAACAGAACCCCACTCATTCACTCGGGTCCCCCTTAAAAGTCCTGCAACGCCCTTTAAAGATCCCAGGCCCTAGATAAGCAACAAGGAACTTCCACAATACTGCGGCGGATCTGAAAACACCCAGGAGGGAGGGGCGCCCGCAGCTGGAGGACACCGCAGACAGAAGCGTGCCCAGGTCCAGGGACGAGACTTCCTGGTGGCCCGGGGACCCCCCACCCAGCACTCCCACTGAAGCCCCGGAGGGAGGGGGCGCCTGCAGCTGGAGGATGCCGGCAGACAGAAGCATGCCCTGGTCCAGGGACGAGACTTCCTGGTGGCAGCCAGATTTGCCCCGTCGATACCAGATGTGCCAGGATCTGCCCGGGAGGCCTGCTCAGGGCGCAGCACCTGCCCTTGCAAGGAGCCCTTCCTGTGGCATGTCCAGCACAGGCGGTGCGCACTGCCCCTTCCAGCCTCTCCTTTAACACGTGAAACGCAGAAGGGGCTTCATCCACTCCGCACACAGCATACCAATGCCCTTCAGTGCTCCTGCTGGCTGCCCCCACAGGCCCAGAAGTGACCTGCAGCAGCACATCCTCTGCGCCAAGAGAGTGAGCACAGACCTGGGTGTAGGAGGTGTGTGCAACAGAGAAGCATCCACATCACAGCGGCACCGAGGCCTAGGAGTGAATGGGCATAGGTCTAGGAGGTGTGTGCAGCACGACGTGCAGCAGAGGAGCATCATCACAGCAGCACTGAGGCCAAGGAGTGAATGGGCACAAACCCAAGGCTAGGAGGTGTGTGCAGCACGACGTGCAGCAGAGGAGGCACATCACAGCACTCAGGCCCCGTAGTGACCCGCAGAAGCACAGCCTCTGCTCCAAGAGAGCACCGACCCAGGTCTAGGTGGTGTGTGGAGCACGACGTGCTGCAAAGAATGATCCCCATCACAGCAGCACCGAGGCCAAGGAGTGAATGGGCACAGACCCAGGGCTAGGAGGTGTGTGCAGCAAGACATGCAGCAGACAAGGATCCACATCACAGCAGCACTGAGGCCAAGGACGAAGCACAGACCCAAGTCCAGGAGGTGTGCAGGACACGACGTGCAGCAGAAAAGAATTCACATCACAGCAATCAGGCAAAGGAGTGAATGGGCAGAGCTGCAAAGTAAATAGAACGGTTTAAAGTTGTGAAAGGATAAACTTCCTACAAAATTAGCATGTGGTCTTGATTTGCTGCTCTCCTAATAACAGGTCTCCAGACATGAGCCACACGGTCATCATATCTCAAATAAAGCCTTTTTACCCTCCCCGACCTCCCAAGAAGTGCCCTCACATACTAGAGGGCCTTCGACCACTCACCCAGAACCTGCAATGAACAAATACCTCAGTTTCACACCGAGCAACACCATGAAAACAGACAATCTTCACCACAATTTCGTAAAATCTTTTCCTGGAGAGCCTCCGCGGACACCAAGATCCCTGCAGAAGGGAATGGACTATAAGTGGTAACCAAGAGCAGGAAAGTCAATAGGAGACTTTCAGTCATCTCGCAAATCTACACCACACTATGTGACCCCCTAGATCGAGGGAAAGCCTCACACGGCTACTGAAAACAACTCCTTCAGAACAGAGGATGACATGGCCAGCTCAACATTCCCCAACCCCCAGGAATTCTCATCCATCCAATCAAATGATCTCAAATGCAACACTAGCTCATTTAACTCATCGGCTAAGCCTCATAGTGAAAATTCCCTCCACACAAAAAACAAGCATTTGCAATGCAATAGGTCTCGCAATTACGTGAGTTTGAGCTATTGGCATTGTAAATGACAATGCCTTTTATTTATGTTTTGGTTTTTGAAACATAAATAAAAGGCATTGTCATTTATAATGCCAATAGCTTAAACTCACAAATGCGAGACCTATTTGCATTGCAAATGCTTGCTGTTATTTGCTGTAAATCTGTTCAGTAGTTCTGGAGATATTAAAGGAAAACCAAATTTGTATATCTAGAGGCGCGGACATCTGATTGGCTGCCAAAACTTCAACCAGGAACTGTTGGCAGCCATCTTGGGACTTGGACTCAGCTGAGTCCCAAACTAAAATGTAACAAATAGAAGGGGGCAGGGTAGAAATACCCTAACCTCCTAGGCCTGGTGGTGGGGACCCCCAGGCACCCTGCTGGGGCCAAAACGCATTTTTTTTTTTTTGCAGGGAAAATCACGAAGATTCACAAATCCCCTCAAATGTTATTTAAATACCAAGCGCAGTCTCCCGCCCTTGTTTGTATAAGAGCCCTCAGGTGGGCAGGTCTCAACGGCTTATTTATATGTAAAATATGGTGAGGGGAGCGCATGTGGCCTCCCTCCGTGTGGCCAACCTTGGCCCTGGGGAACAGCCACCTCCCAGGGGCAGCCCGAGTGTTAATTTTACTGGGGGAGGACGAGCGGCCCTCCTCCAAAGGCTCTCTAGAGTGCTATGGACCACAACCACCTCTCTGGGTTTTATTAAAATATTGGAGGGGGAACCTCAATTGCTCCTAAGGGCACAGGGGACCACCCTACCCCAGATCCAAATGAAATTTAAAGGGGGAGGGCTCTCCTTTCAGACCATTCTCGGCCCCGGGGAACACCATCTCTCCAGGGCTGGCCCTAAATAAGCAAAGGTGGAGGGCAGTTCAGCCCCCCTACTGGAGCCATTATTGGCCCTGAGTCTGTTACCCTCCAGGGCAGGCTCCATATATACCGGGATGCCCACCCCCGGGACATAGCTATTTACTCTCACTTGCCAAGAACTTTTACAGCTACCGCCAATCCAGAGCAAACAATAAGTCAGCTCGCAGCTGGTAGGAGCAGGAAAACAGCTCCCACCAGCTGACTTTTCATCTGTTTTCCTGCCCACTGCAAAGTGGGCAGGAAAACAGATGAAAGAATTGCTCCTGCATGCAGGGAGAAGCATTTTTTGCTGCTCCCTTTGCGCAGGAGCAATGCCGACTCCAGCTGGAGTTGGGGAGCCGGAGGGACCACGTGAGCATTTGGGCTCCACCCGCAGTTCCCAGCAATGCACACTGGGTGTCCTGGGTGGGCTCCAGGGCACCCAGAATGAAGTTGCCGGGCCCTGGGGGATTGATAAAGTGAAGAAGTGGAGATTCAACTCTTTGTATCCTCATCGTCTTCTCTTGATGAGTATATATGTTATCACAGATTTGTGAATGAAGACGCTTAGGGAACAATCACATTGCTGAAATTACATACACACAAGGTCACTGGAGAAATTACCTCGTGGTCCTTTACGCAGCTGTAGTGTAGAATATGCACTAGACATTTACCCAACGAGCTAGCACTAACTAATTAACCAGTAGAAAGTACTCCAGTTGGGTCGACATTTTCAACTGTGGACTCTTCTTGGAAAAACTTAGGTTCCGTTATGGCCCTGATGCTCATGTTAGAGAAATTAAACCTCAACAGGAAGCACTTGCAAATATAAACACAGCAGGTGCCCCAGTTGAAGCTCCAAATCTGCAGATCACTAATGATCCTAACATCTTGGGTTGGCAAAGGCAAAGCAAGTGTGTTTCCTCTTGTATTCCACGTTGAAAAACAATCTGTAATCCTTAAAGGAGGTGATGCATTGTTGCTCTATTGGAGCTCAATCTGATCTATAGTGACTGTGACAAGTGGTTTCTTTCTTGTCTTGATAGCAGAGTCCATGGTTCTCCCTTTTAATTACCCTATGCTTGCAAATGTCCAAAATAATCTGCAACGTTCGCCAGTTAGGCCCCACCCCGTTTTCCTTAGTAGTATGCAAAGGTCTTCCCGCCTTTTCCCACGTTAATGGATATCTTACCAAAAGCCCCCGATTGCGTTACCTGCCAATTTTAGTGACGCATTCTTGATGCGGAGGAATTATGAGGACATCTCCACCAAACAACAAAGTACTTACTTCATATTGTTAGGAGGAAGTACCCTTGTTTAGTGAAGATTCTCCTCTTTGTAGTCTTGTTCTCTTCTCTAGACGAGGATTCATGTCATCACAGATTTGTGGCTCAAGAAGCTCTAGGAACAATCACATTGCCACAAGTATATGCACACAAGGTCACTGGAGACATTTCCTTGTCGTGCATTACACAACTGTAGTGTAGAATATGCACTAGTTATAATCCAATGAGGTAGCACTTATTAATGAACCAGTAGGAAGTACTCCAGTTGGATAGACATTTTCTGCAAAATTGTGGACTCTTGTTGGATAAAGGGGCAGTTGAGGTTTTGTTCTGGCCCAGTCACTCAACCAGCTACTGACACACCCACACAGACACTCAGACACTCACGTACACACCCATTCAGACACTCTCACATACACTCAGAGACCCACACAGCCACTAGCACACCCATACAACCACTCACAGACCCACTCGCACACCCACAAAACACTAACACCCCCACTCACAGACCCATACAGCCACTCACACACCCAGAAATCACTCACACACCCACGTACAGATCCATACAGCTACTCACACACTTTTCATAGACCCATACAGCTAATCACACAACCACTCACAGACCCATACAGCCACTCAAACACCAACTCACACACCTACAAAACCACTCACACACCTACTCACAGACTCATACAGCCACTTACACACCCACTCACTGACCTATACAGCAACTCACATACCTACTCTCAATGGTAACAGGTTACAGTTAGGAAATAACATTAAAAGTAATTAGTAATTCACTCAAAAACCAAAGGAAGCAAGGATGTTATAAGTAGAAAATAACATTAAAAAAATGAAGAAATTCACACAAAAAAACCAAAGATTACAGGGATGTTATAATTATGAAATAGAATTTAAAAAACCTTAAAAATTCACTGAAAAACAACAAAGGTTACAGGGACGATATGTGTGTGAGTGGGTGTGCGAGTGGTTTTGTAAGTGGTATCATCAGTGATGTCATCAGTGATGTCGCTGACCATGTCATGAGTAATGTAATATGTGAGGTCATAAGCAGTGCATTGCGGAGTGCGTCAGTTATAGTTAGTTATGGTAACTATAACTGTTGAATTTCACCGGTTTTGTACAAGTAAAATGTGAGCCTACCTATAATGTCCCTGTAATCTTTGATTTTTTTCAGTGAATATATAACTGCACCATTTCTACAAGGACTGACCCATCACAACAATTGAGACTGAGCAGTAAAGACTTTG
This sequence comes from Calotriton arnoldi, assembly GCA_963921515.1. Taxonomy (NCBI): domain Eukaryota; kingdom Metazoa; phylum Chordata; class Amphibia; order Caudata; family Salamandridae; genus Calotriton; species Calotriton arnoldi. The sequence goes on from CAWUFW010002525.1 coordinate 454,296, forward strand.
GGAGTGGTGCTGCATTTGAGCCATAATGACACTAATACCTCTTATCCTAAAGAGGACGGACCAAGTAGACCTGGGGGTGGACCAAGCCTGGATCAATGGGCAGGATTGGGGAATTAGTTGATAGAGGTGCTTGATAATGCCTAAGTACATTACATTTCATTTGACTGAAATAGTGTGTAGTATTTGGTTCTAGTGCACATCAAAGAACTTTTTTTTCTTAACAGAGAAACACTTGGCTGGACATTCATTTATTGTGTAGTGTGGTTGTTGAACTCTGAGCGTGAACACGCTCACACTACCTACATCAGAAGCCTCTGACTGTTGAAACTACTGAGAGTTAAGGGCTGAAGGGGCTGCACAGCCATGGTAGGATGGATTCTGGGTCAACATACACAAACAAGCTCACCTTCCATGGTTGTGGCCCTGTAGCCCCTGCCTGGCCATAGTGCCCCAAAAAGGGTTTGGCAGAGGCATCTTGCCATGCCCAGATAATGTTCTCATGCTCCTCGTTCCTGGCCTTCGGGACGAATTTTGATTCCTTGTTTTGCACACTGTATTTATCTCCAGCACAGTAAGGCCAGCCCAGGTAGACAGATCCAGTGTCAGGACCGGAGACTTCGGATTATGCTGACTCTTTCTTCGCTGTTTATTATCAATTTTGTACAGCAGCCAAACAAGTTTAACATTAAAATAGAGAAACTACATTCCCCAATAGCTGCTCATGACGTCATCTTCAGGCATCCAATTAGGCCATGCTCATGACGATATAATCCTAGGACGCCATACCACATCCTCATCATTTGGTGCTTCCCACTAGAGATATGTGCCTTTTCACTCCTTTTAATTATGTCCATAACTTGGCTATTTCCTTTGTGTTAATTTATATATTAGCACCGCGGGCACTTACCGCCTCTGTTTGGGTCATATATGCTCATTTAGCACCTGACAGGGGTGCACTGGAGGCGGGAAGAGGAGCTCTCTAACGCTTGGACCTTGGTCTTCTTTTTAGCTCGTCGTTCGCGGTGGATGCATCACACGCACCGCGAGAAGCCCTGGTATATTGGGCTTAGCGAGCCATGCTGCCTCCCAGTTAGAGAGCTGGCACTCCTATATATCGGAGCGCACAGCAAGCGCTTCCTCACGCCCATGAGTGCAAGTGTAAACATTATACAGGCTTTGCCAGAGGGGCTGGTGTCACCTTGATTTGTCGCCTTGCGGTCTGCTTCTCCTGAATTGGGGCTGGCCCCCCCTGGTTTCTGCTAGTATTACCCTCATTGCGCCTTCACATAATATCGGCCTAAGATGGCAGGGCACCAGTTTTTTTATGACAGCTATCAACAGGACATGCAAGAGGATTCACCTCTATTTGAGGAGAATTTGGTTGAGGCTCTTGCCTTGGTGATGCATTCGGTCAATAGAGCCCTAGCAGCTGCCCTTCAGCCCTTCACTAGTCACTTGCAGTGCTATGCTTTTAGCACTAACCCCCCTTCTACCCAGATTCCCACAGACAATGAGGCATTGTCCCCTGAATGGCCCAATATCGCGATCATGTCACGTATTTCTCGCACCTTCTCATCGGATCATGCCTACAAGATGTGTGACAGGTCTCCTGAGGCCTCTATTCCTCCCCCTTCCATGTCTCATGACCAGGATTCTGACTCCTTCTCGTCCCCTCCCTCGGACATGGACAGGGTGACTCCTCCACCCCAGAAACTCCCGAAAGCCCAACGTGACTCTTCCCACCCCTCCACTTCCTTGCATCCCCTCCTCTGAATCCACTGGACTTAGACCCAGACGAGATTATACACCCTCGTTCCTCAACCAAGGTTCCTCTCCCTCCTGTCTCAGATTATGCCCATGAGCATGTCATGAAGGGTTTTGACAAGGAGGTGTGCAATAGATTGTGCTCCAAGTTTCCCCGGCATGACATTGCAGACAGGGTGACTGACACACCAGATAGACCAAACCTGGCTACTTTCCTCAAACGCTCTTCTAAGGACCCCAAACAAGGGATCAACAGGTCTTGGATGGCATGTCAGGATAAAGTCCTTGACCTGACTAGACCCTTGTGCAAATTCTGGAGATGGTGGTCTCCGCAAAAGACTCTGGTGGCCCCATTGAACCCAACACCTTAGCTGGTTGGTCACAACGAGCATTATGTATGGCGGGGAATGCCAACTGCGCCTTATCGGCAGAACGCTGTAGGTCTATAATAATCTGCATAGACCCTAAGCTAGCAGAACTAGCAAATTCAGAACCAGGCCCTAAAGTGAACGGACTCCTTTTTGTGGATCGATATGTGAAGGACATCGAAAAATTTGTAAAACCTTCACAGCGCTTGATAAAGTGCAATCATCGCTTGATAAGGTTTTTTGTAACCAGCCCTCTTTTGGGTGGGCCGGCTGATACAGAGGGTGCTCAATAGGCCATCCACATGGTCCAAGCCCTTCCAGAAGCTTCCAGGGCAAAAAACGCAACTATGATTCTGAGACACGCCCAAACGTCTATCCCCCCAGAGCACGAGTGGGTTGGTACTGCTACCATAAAGGCCCTTCCCGAGGGCAAGGGAATTTCAACACCTCTTCAGCCTAATATCCCCTTCCTCTGTTCAACTGGGGGGCAGAAGGCAACTCTTCCTCCACAACTGGAAAGCCATCACACATGACCAGTGTGTACTGAAGTACTGGGTTTTATTGGACCCAGCGGTGCCAGGGAACACACCCAATGACCTCGAGTTCTTCCTGTCTCAGACTACAGAAACACAGAGTCTTCTTGGTGGCTTCAAAGATCAATTTATTGGCTGCAGCCAGCAACAGGTATCCTAGAAGTACAACAATGTGTATGTTCTCAGGAGACTGCCTTCTCATGGAAACCAGCTATCTCTTTTATACAGAATATTATGCTTTAGGCAAACATTCCTTATTTTTACAGTGGGTCATTCACATATTTCTTACAACAAAAGAAAAGACAGATTCATGATGACAAGCCCATTTTCAGTTTGTCCAGCCCACAACCAAATACCCAGTGAGGCCCAACACCTGCAACAGATATAATCTGGACCCCTAATAAAACCGGGCACCTCCTCCTCGTAAAGCAGGTCATAAAGAAAGAGCAGTGACAGGTGTGAATAAGATTTAGATATAGATGTGTGCAATGAAGGGTTTATGGCATGCTGCACCTGGGCCCCTAATCTCGATCGGCCACTGGGAACTAAAACTGGCCGAACAGGTTCTGGCTCTGGACAGTGGAGTCAGCTTGCCCAGGTCACTGAAAGTGTACGTGTCCCCTAAAGGCGCGTTTTGGCTTGAGACATTGCCTTATGTGAGGGCAACCACAAAATGGCTGCCGTACACAAAATGGAACCCGAGGGTTCACAAGGGAATCGTTAATATTAGAGTGATCCCGTCACTCGAATATGACGCAAATACTCAGATATAGCATACCTGTCATTACCGGTCTGCTGATACCAAAATCGTCATGTTACAATGATGTTAATGACACAGGTCCAGAATTTTCAGTACCACAGAACTGGAGACGGTCTTTGGTTTCAAGATAAAGTTCTGCGGAACTCCTCATTAACCTTCCCTTCCTTTTCCTCTCCCTCTCCCTTTTTCCCTGCAAAATCAAGTTTTCATTCAAAATTAACAGTCATAGCTTTTACAGAAAGGGGTGATCACTCCTTTCCACCCCGACTTGGTGGGGCTTTGCAGAAATATTTTTGTGGTTCCCAAAAAAGGGAAAGAGGCCCACCTAGTTATCAACTTGAAAAAGTTCAATTCTTGGACCTTATAACATCACTTCAAAATGGAGGGGATTCATCTCCTCAGCTCAGAGACCTCCTTCAAAACAGAGATTGGATGGTCCATCTCGACCTGAAGGACACATGTCTTTCAATTCCCATTTTCCGTCCTCACTGCAAGTTTCTACAATTCCTGTAGGAATGTCAATGGTTTCATTTCCAAGTGCTGCCCTTCGGTCTGTCCTCGGCACTGTGGTGTATCACCAAGGTGATGCACCCGGTGGTGGAACAGCTCTGCGCCAGAGGTGTTCATCTGATCATTTACCTCGACGATATTCTTGTGATGGCACAGGACAAAGATATACTCCTAACTCATCTTTCATGGGCCATTCACCTACTTCAAGATCTGGGCTTTCTGATCAACCAAAAGAAATCCAGCCTATCTCCCTCTCAGCACATGGAGTTTCTAGGTTTCTAAATTCACTCAGTGGAGGCTACTCTGTCCCTCCCTCATCTGAAACTGAAGCAGGTATTGATAGCCCTCTCCAAGAACATGATCTCTCTGAGAGTCCTCGCCAGAATAGTGGGGCTATTAGCTTCCTCCATTCCGGCGATTTTTCTGGCACCATTACATTATCGGGCGCTACAACATCTGAAGATCAGACACCTCCAACGTGGCCTTTCTTATTACGAGATGATCAGTCTCACTTCAGACACCTGAGCAGAACTGCAATGGTGGCTCGATCACATGGCTGCCTAGAACAGCTGAGCCATATTTGGCACCCGTCCGGATGTGACAATCGAATCCGACACTAGTCGGTGGGGTTGGGGAGCCAGATGTGGGAGCATCTCCACAGGAGGGAGATGCACTCCCAATGAATCTCAACTCCATATCAATTGTCTGGAGCTTTTGGCAGGTTCTTTCGCCATCAAGACACTGGCACCCCACGCTTCCAGCTGTTGTGTTTTATTAAGGATGGACAATGTCTCCATGGTCCAATATATCAACAGACTGGGCAGGACCAAGTTGCATGTCTTAGTGGAAATTGCCAAAGAATTTTGGCACTACTGTCTTCAGAGTCATATCTCCGTAATCGCGAAATATCTCCCAGGTCAAGACAATATTGTAGCAGACTGGAATTCTCGCTACCTCTGAGATGCCAGTGAATGGAAGTTACACCTGATGGTCTTCCAGCAACTTCCGACACAATAGGGTCCATGCAACACAGACCTTTTTGCCTCACGCCTATGCAATTAACTTCTCCACGTTCTTTTCCTGGTGCCCGAATCTGATGGCTCTGGCCACAGATGCCTTCCTCCAGGACTGGCATGGCCTTCTCCATTATGCCTTTCCTCCCTTTCCCCAAATTCCGAGGGTATCCACTCAAACCCGCAGGCTACATGCAGAACTCATTCTGATTACTCCACTGTGGAAATCTCAACCATGTTTCCCTGTTCTCATGGAGATGTCTTGCACTTGTCCGTCTATGATTGCTCGGTTCCCAGATCTACTTCTGGATCCCTCAGGAGCTTGACACCCCTAGCTGATGCAGGACCATCTACATCTCATGGGGTTGTGCATTTTAGGGACCGTTGGGTCCTGCCTGGCTTTTCAGAACACTGAAAAATTCAGTCTCCGTTCCTGGTACGAGGCCAGACAGAAACGTTATGCCTTTGCTTGGTGACGATGGTTGGGTTGGTGCAACCAACAAAGTTTGGATCCCTAGGGGGGCCCCCACTGTTTATGTAATAAACTTTTTTGCAAGATTAGCAACGGCCGGTTTGTCTTACTGATCTGTCAACAATTATCGACCGGCCGTTTCAGCCAGTCACGCATTGGTGAACGGAAAACCGGTGTGGGATCATCCCTTGGTATGCCAAATTATGCAGGGCATTCGCTTAAGCAATCCCCCAAAACCCACATATGACTATTTGTGGGATGGCAATATCGTCCTTTCCTTCTTACAGAGATGGACTACCAATTCTGACCTTACACTGAAACAGTTATCAGCTAAGTTGACCATGCTGCTTTGTTTGGTTTCTTGCAGAAGGGTGTCCGACGTCAAAGTTCTGGACTTAACAAATAGGGTCTTTACTCCAAATGGAGTTACTTTCACCCTGTCTAGAAGAACAAAAACAGATTCTAAGCTGAATACTTATCCGCATTTTCCTCATTACCCAAAATTATGCATTGTACAATGTTTAAAAGAATATGAAGACCGAGCTAGAGAGTTCCGGCATTCTGGTGGAGGTCAATTGCTAATTGCCCTACAAAAGCCTTTTAATACGATCTCCTGTGCCATCTTGGCCAGGTGGGTGAAGTGGCTCCTGGGAGAAGTGGGAGTTGATACCAGTAAGTTTGGGGCTCACTCCATCAGAGGAGCAATGGCCTCCAAAACCTTTTCCCTGGGTTCTCGGCTTCACGACATTATGAAGGCCGCCGATTGGTCATCAGATTCTACTTCGAAAACATTTTATTGTGAACCTATTATAGATGTAGCTTCAGTGGTATTGAATCAGCTTTGAACAAGCATAATCCAAAGCCTTCGGTCCTGACATAGAATAAAAGAAATTCTAGCGGACGCGTCTAGAATTTTCAATTTGTAATTCAATTCTTTATTTGTATCAGTTAATTTAAACCATTACAAAGAAATAAAAAACTTTAAAAGCTGCAAATGAATTCATATAAGTGTATAGATAAAAAAATTCCCAACATTGCTTCCCGGGTCAACCACTTTAACAAATGTGTGCTCTATTTTATTTGGGAGAAATGTGTTATGTGATTGTAAGTACCTCTTAAAACACAATAAAATCTTAGAGCAGCAATATAAAGTGCTAGTGCCTGCTATATTCGCAAATTTCAGGAGAAGAACTAAAGTGCATAGGGCTTGCTAATTTTGTGAGTTCTTAACTTGATGATTACAGTCCTTAAAAGGTGGCTCTGGTTGCCTAGGGAGGGCCTGCCATTGGGATAACAGGGGGTGCCAACAGCAAATTTACGCAAGGGCATTTCTCAGGCTCTTGAGTCTTTTCCTGAAGAAGCGGGCGCAATGGGCGGGATTATTTGACTCCTGTTTTCTTTGTATGGTAGTCCGTTATAAATTTCTGGACTTTGTGCCGGCATTGCGAGGATTCAGGATGAGGGTATATAGCGTCACTAAGCCTTTTTACAAATCTCCAGCAACGAGCGAGGTTGGAAACATCAGATTGTGAAAAACATACTGCTGATGCCTCTATGCAGGTAGGGACCCCTTGTCTCACAAATATATGCCCGAGTTAACTCTCCTTTCTTTGATCATGGCAGGACAACAGCACAGAAGGTGCAGCCGTGATTTGTGTTTGTAGTTACATAACCTGCAGGCACCTCCATTATCCTGGTTGGCCCATGCCGGATTGCAGTCTAGTATCGGTAGGCCCAGCAAACGCAAATGCATGATCTCTCTACGCATTCAGAGGTTGATGGCAACTGAAAGGTAAGGCTGGGCTTTAGCTACCAAATACAAAGAGTTTAGAGGGCGCAAGGACTCTGCATTTTTTAAAGAGGCTTGGTCTTGCTGAAATGAGGGCAGTCGTACTTGTCGATTGATGGTCTTTTTCCAAATTGTGTAGGAGATAGACTCCAATGCGAGTGTTGCTTGATTTATTGCAGTGGTTGCTACTGCTCTCTGTAGTTGTTTTTTCCACGGGATCCTGGTTTTTCGAAAATCACTCTGAGACAGGCCTTAAGAGAGTTCTCTGGTGTTTTTAAAATGCAAATGTAAAATTTGAGGAAGTTCGCCTCAGTGATTAGGCATTGTTTCACCAGCCCGAGTCCAGTCTGAGTCTCACTCTGCAGAGGTATTTTGGCAGGTGGGAAATGTTCTTATATCCCACGCACTGAGCATGTACCAGGCATTCTGAGCATGCTCCAGGGAAGGCTTGGTGGCCATATTGTAATGCTGGAAGAAGGGAGGCTTGAAGGACTTTGATTATTCCCTCAGCAGACGGGCTGTTTAAATTGTTGTTAAGCCTGGCTAGGCCATAGATGGTTGCTGTTGATTTCTTTTTTAATGCGCTTTTGTGGGCGGAAGTTGGGCATATTGGGTGAACCACACTCCCAGATAGTTGTATTTGAAAGCCGAAGTGATGGTCATAGATCCCATGGTGCATGAAAACGTGTTTTTGTTCTTATAGCAGCCAACTACTGATATTTTAGTCTTATCTGGGTTGATGGTAAGAAAGTTCTTCACATTATATGCATGGAGGCTAGTCAGTGCTCGCTGGAGCCCCACTTTTGTGTGGTCCACGATAACAATGTTGTCCGCGTATTGAAGGATGTGGCGTGCTCTAAGGCCTAATCGAGGGAGAGCAAGGCTACTGTTTGCTAAGGCCTTCCCCAGATCTGCTGTGTATAAGTTAAAAAGTAGGGGTGCTTGCACACAGCCTTGTTTCAAGCCCCCAAAAGTGGGAATTTTGGGGGTGAGTGTAGTTGGGCCCATACTCACACGAACCTATGTTGCAGAGTACAAAGAGATTATTTGCATTAAGAGAGGCAATGGGATATTCCAATGTGCTAGCTTCCTCCACAAAGTCGGTCTGTCTACTCCGTCAAATGCTGCAGTAAAATCAATAAAATAACAAAAGAGTGGGAGTTGTTTATGATACGCGGCGTGCTGGCTAAGGGCAGCTAGTGCGATGATGTTGTCATTGGTGGCTGCTCCTCCACGAAAACCTGTTTGGAACAAAGGGAGCAGCTCGTTTTCTGATGCCCAGTTTTCCAGATTTTTCAATAAGATTCGGGCATAAGCTTTTGCCCTTATGTCTAGCAAAACTATTAGGCGATAATTACATGGCTTTGATGGATCGCCTTTTTTAAATATCGGGCATAAGGTAGAGCCTCTCCAAGCTTCTGGAATTTGGCCTAGGCTATAGGCTGAGTTGAAAAGCGGGGTCAAAAAAGATGCCCAATCCTCTGGTGCACATTTGAAGATACCAGCTGGTAGACCGTTTGGGCCTGGCGCTCGGTCGCCTTTCATGTCCTTAATAAGTTTTACAATTTAAGATGGTGAGGTTAATTATTGTGGGTCTCCTAGTTGTTGCTGAGTGGGCCCATCTTTGTCTGTTTCTTGGTGAGCGGAAAAAAGGCCGGTTACATGCCTCTCCCATCCGGTTTCAGAAACTGCATTTTCACTTGTTGAGTTTAGTTTAGTCATGTAATTACAGAAACGTGCAAGGGATCTATCCTTAAGCATCCTATGTATCTTTAGCCATTCCTTTTCTTGTAGAGCTGTCTTAATTTCCATATGATTTTTTTGTATGCTTTCCGTGAGTCTTTGACTGTCTTTAAGTTTTTACTTGTGCGGTTGGTCTTACATAGTCGGATACTTCTCCTTAGGTTCTTCTGTGATGAATTGATGTCCCGGTTGTGCAGCTGTGTGTAGGGGTAGGATCGTGGTGGATTTAAAGAGTGCGGACGACACCGGGACCCCAGGATGGTATCAGGAGGATCTTTAGTCATTGTGTCCCATTGAATTAAAATTGCCCCCCCCCAGTTAAGTTGTTGTAGCAGATGGTTCTGCTGCTGTGCCATTTGACCACCTGTGCAGAATAAAAGGGTCGCCATTTGATTCTCCTGACTAAAGTCTTTGTTTCTGCTCTAGTTGAAGTACCTGTTCCATGAATTTTGTCTGCTATCGGATACTCTAGGTCCAAGGTTAAGGCTACAGGATTATGATCACTTTTTTTTCGGTTTGCTATTTCGAAGTTGAGAAGGTGGTCTGCCAGGGGAAGGGACATGAAAATATATTTTCAATTCTATTAAGTACTCGGACTTCATCTCCATGTTCCCAAAAAAAATCAAGGTACAAAAAGTTGATCGAAAAATTAAACAAAATCACTCAACAGAATTTAATAAAAAATTAGTAAAAATAATTCCTGGAAATTACAAAATCAGAAACAAATTCTGCCTCCGAATTTGGAAGGGAATTTTTAACTCTTAATGTTAAAAACGTAACAGCAACTGCTGGACAACATCCTTTCCTAAAGCAAAGTCAAGATTAGGGTTATTCATTTGGGAGGAAGGACCCCTACTAACTCAATAAATCCACTCTGGTAAAATCAAAACACAGTTCTGAGAGAATCCCTGCTCATCCCGGGCAACTATGGCACGCACATGCAGCAGACAATCCCCAGAGTAGTAAATATTGATTTTAAGCAGTAACAGCAATTTTAAACTAAAGAACACAGCACAATAAAATTTCTAAACCAATTCAGAAAAATAGAAAAATAATTAACAAAAAGACACAAATATAATTAAACTAGGTTAATGGGAAACAGTGGTAAGAATTTGGAACAATTTAGGGTAAAAGGCTAAAAAAAAAGAGTCAAGAGACAATCAAAAGTCACTGTTTACCAATGACCTGGACCTGGATGTGATTTCAGCCCACTGTCAGTGGAGGTCGGAATCACCAAGTGTGTAGTCCCAGTCAAAGACGTTCTCTTCAGGCTTAGACTCTGAAATGGAAGTCACATCTTTCAGTGAGGCAATGTCCAACCCTGTGGCTGACAAGGAACACTTGATGTCTGTTAGATTTGGGGGTCTCTAGTTGGCAGAGGTAGGTACCTTTGACCAAATAGGGACCCTTGCGTCTAGTCAGGGTAAGGGGGTACACTCCTAAAATAACCCCTGCTCACCCCCTTGGTAGCTTGGCACGAGCAGACAGGCTTATCTCAGAGGCAGTGTGTAAAGCATTTGTGAACACATACAGTAATCAAGTGACAACACTACAGATGGACACCACACCAGTTGTATATTAAAAATAAGTATCTTTTATATAGATTTAACACAAGACCATAAACGACAAAAATCCACAATACTGTACTTTAAAAATGGTAGAATTAGCTTAGTTCTCTTAAGATGTAAAATGCGATACTTTGAGTTCAATGTACCTTTGGATGCGTAACGCTATACAACGAAAGTGTTGCAGGGAAGGTAATGCGTCGGTTCCTTACACGCAAGAACGGTGATGCGTCGGGCCCCTACTGATGCGTAGGGGATGCGTCGGTTCTTCTCGGCGTGGGGAGGTGATGCGTCGGTTTCTTACTGCGCTTCCGTGGCGATGCAACCAGCAACGCCGTGATGCGATGAAGATCTGGTGCGATGAAACAAAGATGGCGTCTTCTTCTTGATGCGACACGATGCGAGCACGCACGACGGCCGTGCGGCGACTCAACGATTCTTCTGAGCCGCGACAGGCCCTGCGACACACTTCCCGGTGATGCGGCGGCGTCTGATGCGACGTCGATCCTCTTCTCCGGCGATGCGAGGCGCTTCGGCAATGATGCGATGGCCGTGCGGCGACTCAACGATTCTTCTGAGCCGCGACAGGCCCTGCGACACGCTTCCCGGTGATGCGGTGGCGTCTGATGCGACGTCGATCCTCTTCTCCGGTGATGCGAGGCGTTTCGGCAACGATGCGGCGGCGACACTCTTCTCCATTGATGCTGCAGCGTCTGATGCGACGTCGATCCTTTTCTTCGGCGATGCGAGGCGCTTCGGCTGCGGCGGCGACGCTTCTCCTTCGTGAGTCGCGCTTCCAGCTCCTTGCGACACGCAGTCCCTCAGAAAGTCCAGCACAGCAGCAGGCACTTTCCAGAAAGACTCTTGGGGAGCTGGTTGGTGACGTCTGTTGTCCCTGAGACTTCAGCAGGAGGCAAGCTCTTCTCTCAAGCCCTTGGAGATCTTTTACAAGTTGATGAAAGTACACACAAAGTTCCTCTCTCCTTTCTTTGGCAGTCAGGCAACCACTGCAGGCCAATCCCCCAAACAGCATTCAGCTTAGGGATAGTCTCCTCCTCAGTTTCTCTGGTTCCTCTCCTCAGCAAAGGTTCTTCTTGTTTCCCAAAGTGATCCAAAGTTCTGGGGTTTGGGTCCCCTCTTTTATACTCATTTTCCCTTTGTTCTCTGAAGGCAGAGAGGCCTTTGCCTAGTCCAAACCAGTTCTGGTCAGTCCTGGAGCACTTTGTTGACAAGACTCCTTCTTTCCTTTCACAGTGTAGGCCAGGGACATCAGACACACCACAGGAGGTGGAGCCAGCATTGTGGAGGGAAGGCACAGCCCTATTCAGGTCCCAGGTGCAACTCCTCCCACCCATCTCAATGCAGATCTCTCTATTCAGCCCTGTGCTGACTCACCCTGTCTCCTGGAATCCCCCAGCCCCTGTCACTCACAAACCAGACAAGGAATACACAACCTAGCAGAGGCAGGCTTGGATAGTTTAGGCAAGAAAATACCTACTTTCTAAAAGTGGTATTTTCAAACACAGAATGTTAAAACCAACTTCACTAAAAGATGTATTTTATCATTCTGAGTTCAGGCATACTAAATTCGTTTTTCTAACATGTTCCCTGGGTCAGTTAGGATTATAAGATGTAATAATCAAACTGCCCATTCTGGCCTATGGGGAACAGGTAGCCTTGCAATAGTGAAAAACGAAAATGGCTGTAATTCACTATTAGGACATGCCACACACACCATGGCATGTCCTATCTTATACTTACAATGCACCCTGCCCTTGGGCCTACCATAGGGGTGACTAATATGCAGAAAAGGGAAGGTTTAGGGACTGGCAACTGGGTGCACTTGCCCAGTCAACATGGCAGTACCAGACTGCACACAGGCTCTGCAATGGCAGAACTGAGACACACTTTTACAGGCTGCTTCTGTGGGTGGCACAACCAGTGCTGCAAGCCCACCAGCAGCATTGGATTTACAAGCCCTGGGTACACTCAGTGCACTGTACTAGGGTCTGACAAGTAAACCAATCCAGCCAATCAAGGAGTCACTAATCCATACATCAATTTACCATAGGGAGAGCATATGCACTTTAGCACTGATCAGCAGTGGTAAAGTGCCCAGAGTCATAAAACAGCCAACAACAGGTCAGAAAAAATATAGGAGGAAGGCAAAAAGTTCCGGGATGACCCTGCAAAAAGGGCCAAGTCCAACACAACCCCCTTCCAGCCAAAACGCAGGGTAGACCAATCACTACCTTGATGGGCTTCCCTGCTTTGGGCGATAGAACCTGGACCTGGCCCGCAACTGCAGGGGCATACTCCAGTTCTACGCCAATCTGAACCTATTGGAATCCCTCTGTCCATACTCTCAGGGCCCACCAAGCTAATCCATGGGGAACCCTTCTCCTTACCTGTGGATACCACCTGTGCAGCACCTAACCGTAACTTGCTCACAGGTGTGTCCCAACAGACAGACAGCAAGCCACAGTGGCCACTGACAGTGGTCAGGGATGAGACCCAGGCCTTATGCCTCTCAGGGCTCTCAAACCTCTGTGGCTTCAGAGAGCGGGGGGCAGTAGCCCCAGGTTCTTGGCACCCTTTGTCCACTCTCCCTCCTGTCAGGTCAGGTATGACATCCTGACACTGACCTACCAGCCCCGGGCCTGTACCCGGTGGCTGGACAGGAGACTGGGGTGGGCTCTCCCACACCCGTTCCTCCTCCTCGGGGCTCTGTACCCTCCCACCTGGAGCGGTACCCCCTTCCAGAATTGTCAGGGCACCTGTGGCAGGGGTCCTGCACAATTCGCCCCCCAGTTCAGGGGTTCTATCCTGCAACTGGGATCCCAGCTTAGGGTCTGTACCCTTAGACTGGGCAGAGGTCAGGGGTGAGGCTGCCCTCTCCCCGCCTCCCTCAGTAGGGCCCTGCACCCTCCCACCTGGAGTGGTGCCCCCAGAAGACAAACTGCTAGGGGCACTGTTAGCAGCTGCCCCTTCCTCCAGGTCAGGGGGGACACCCTGAACCTGGCCCTCCAACCCAGGGTCTGCACCCTTAGGCTGGACCTGTGCCTGGCAACCCAGGACTTCCGGGGGGGTACACCAACCTCCCCCAAGGAAACCACACTCCTCTAGAGTTGTGTAAGAATCTGCCTGGTGCACCAGGACTTCCTGGGGAGCACGCATGCCCCCCCGAGGGTAACACATACCTCATCTGTCTTGTGACAGTCTGCCTGGCGCAGGTCTCCCGACCCCTGTCCATCTGACAGCGCGTGAAGACTCCCCAGGACAGAAGTGGCGTCACCATGGTCACTCCTTGGAGACTCAGCCCTTCTGGCTGGCCCCTGACCCACTGGTTCTTCCACTGGGGACTCTTTCCCCCTTTCCCCCTTTCACCCCTCAACGTGGACTTCTGCACCCTCCCAACTGGAGCAGCACTGCCAGACACCAGAACCACTAGAGCTCTGTTTACAGATGCTCCCAGTACCCCAGATACTAGGGGATCCCTCTCAACGGGCGGCCCATCAGGACAGACTAGGTTCCTGTCCTGGTGTTCCCTCATGGAACCATTCAGGACACGAGACTGGGGTTCGGGCACCTTGGGACACGCAGCCCCACACTCACTCCGCCTCCACCGAGACAGGACGTGAGCCCTTACACCCCTCCCACTATACCGGGACCTAGCTGGGCTACTCCGAACCACTTCCACCACTCCGGGTTGGAAGATACCTGAGCCACTCCCCTTAGGGTCACTCCCCAATGCCTCTTCAGACCCTCTGGAATCCACCAAAAGGTCTTCCTCCCTGGTGAGCTCCCTGGGGTCAGAGAACTCACTCTCCAACAGGTGTTGGCATAGCTCTGGAAAACAGGGACTTACAATATGCTCTCCCACAATTGGGTCACATAACCCCTCACAGGTGTTAAACAAACTATCCTTCACCTCACCATCCAGTGCCTCACACACGTACCCCACACCACTCTCCTGAGATTGGCAAGACAGTGAAAGACTGTCTCCGTCACTCAATCCACACTCTTCTGGGTGGTCTTCACACTCACACACCAGGACTTCACCCATGGGGGAACCCCTCTCCCTGCACCTCTCATCTAGAGTCAGTAGAGTGTCCCTCCCACCACTAGGACTATGAACCCCTGTGCCAGTTCCCCAATCCACCTCAGGGACACTGCGCACCACTGGAGCTAACTCATATCCTTGAACCTCCTGGTGTATATTAACCCCCTCCTTCAAGTCAGGCGCCACATCTCTGGATGTGTGTACTACTCCCTCAGCACTAGATAACTCACTATTTCTGCCACCATCTGAGCTGGATTCCACCTCCAACTCAGCAGAGCTCATTTCTTGAGCTACCCAAATTTCTTCTTCTTGGGTTAAGGCCCTTTTAGCCTAATCAAGCTCTCTAAGCTCCTCATCAATCACTCTCAGCCTCTGCTCACAAGCCAGAAGCCAGCTATCTTTTTCTGTTTCTCCCTCACTCTCAGGGAATTCCTCCTCCACAGACTCAACTGGTAGTGTTGCCTTCCAGCGTGGTAACTCAAACTGAAATAGGAATGCCTCTAGATCCTCCCTGGACCTTCTCCTCACAGGCAGCCCCCTTTCCTTGCAAAACACATGTAGCTCCTTCATTGTGTAGACGAACATGTGCCACAAGTTAAGTTCCATTTTGCAACAACTAACCAGAGTCCTTGTATCAAAAATACTTCCAGGAGGACACCAGAAAACAGAAAAAACAGTATGTGGTTGCGTTTGGTCTGCACTCACTAGTAGTGTTCATCAATCACGGTACATGAGTCACAAATGCAAGTCCAGAATCCTCACCGCTGACCACCAATGTTAGATTTGGGGGTCTCTAGTTGGCAGAGGTAGGTAACTTTGACCAAATAGGGACCCTTGCGTCTAGTCAGGGTAAGGGGGTACACTCCTAAAATAACCCCTGCTCACCCCCTTGGTAGCTTGGCACGAGCAGACAGGCTTATCTCAGAGGCAGTGTGTAAAGCATTTGTGAACACATACAGTAATCAAGTGTTTCTACAGATGGACACCACACCAGTTGTATATTAAAAATAAGTATCTTTTATATAGATTTAACACAAGACCATAAACGACAAAAATCCACAATACTGTACTTTAAAAATGGTAGAATTAGCTCAGTTCTCTTTAGATGGTAAATGCGACACTTTGAGTTCAATGTACCTTTGGATGCGTAACGCTATACAACGAAAGTGTTGCAGGGAAGGTGATGCGTCGGTTCCTTACACGCAAGAACGGTGATGCGTCGGGTCCCTACTGATGCGTAGGGGATGCGTCGGTTCTTCTCGGCGTGGGGAGGTGATGCGTCGGTTTCTTACTGCGCTTCCGTGGCGATGCAACCAGCAACGCTGTGATGCGATGAAGATCTGGTGCGATGAAACAAAGATGGCGTCTTCTTCTTGATGCGACCCGATGCGTGCACGCCCGACGGCCGTGCGGCGACTCAAAGATTCTTCTGAGCCGCGACAGGCCCTGCGACACGCTTCACGGTGATGCAGCGGCGTCTGATGCGACGTCGATCCTCTTCTCCGGTGATGCGAGGCGCTTCGGCAACGATGCGACAGCGGCGGCGACACTCTTCTCCGTTGATGCAGCAGCGTCTGATGCGACGTCGATCCTTTTCTTCGGCGATGCGAGGCGCTTCGGCTGCGGCGGCAACGCTTCTCCTTCGTGAGTCGCGCTTCCAGCTCCTTGCGACACGCAGTCCCTCAGAAAGTCCAGCACAGCAGCAGGCACTTTCCAGAAAGACTCTTGGGGAGCTGGTTGGTGAAGTCTGTTGTCCCTGAGACTTCAGCAGGAGGCAAGCTCTTCTCTCAAGCCCTTGGAGATCTTTTACAAGTTGATGAAAGTACACACAAAGTTCCTTTCTACTTTCTTTGGCAGTCAGGCAACCACTGCAGGCCAATCCCCCAAACAGCACTCAGCTTAGGGATAGTCTCCTCCTCAGTTTCTCTGGTTCCTCTCCTCAGCAAAGGTTCTTCTTGTTTCCCAAAGTGATCTAAAGTTCTGGGGTTTGGGTCCCCTCTTTTATACTCATTTTCCCTTTGTTCTCTGAAGGCAGAGAGGCCTTTGCCTTGTCCAAACCAGTTCTGGTCAGTCCTGGAGCACTTTGTTGACAAGACTCCTTCTTTCCTTTCACAGTGTAGGCCAGGGACATCAGACACACCACAGGAGGTGGAGACAGCATTGTGGAGGGAAGGCACAGCCCTATTCAGGTCCAAGGTGCAACTCCTCCCACCCATCTCCATGCAGATCTCTCTATTCAGCCCTGTGCTGACTCACCCTGTCTCCTGGAATCCCCCAGCCCCTGTCACTCACAAACCAGACAAGGAATACACAACCTAGCAGAGGCAGGCTTGGATAGTTTAGGCAAGAAAATACCTACTTTCTAAAAGTGGTATTTTCAAACACAGAATGTTAAAACCAACTTCACTAAAAGATGTATTTTATCATTCTGAGTTCAGAGCATACTAAATTCGTTTTTCTACCATGTTCCCTGGGTCAGTTAGGATTATAAGATGTAATAATCAAACTGCCCATTCTGGCCTATGGGGAACAGGTAGCCTTGCAATAGTGAAAAACGAAAATGGCTGTAATTCACTATTAGGACATGCCACACACACAAGGGCATGTCCTACCTTATACTTACAATGCACCCTGCCCTTGGGCCTACCATAGGGGTGACTAATATGCAGAAAAGGGAAGGTTTAGGGACTGGCAAGTGGGTGCACTTGCCCAGTCAACATGGCAGAACCAGACTGCACACAGGCTCTGCAATGGCAGACCTGAGACACACTTTTACAGGCTGCTTCTGTGGGTGGCACAACCAGTGCTGCAAGCCCACCAGCAGCATTGGATTTACAAGCCCTGGGCACACTCAGTGCACTGTACTAGGGTCTGACAAGTAAACCAATCCAGCTAATCATGGAGTCACTAATCCATACATCAATTTACCATAGGGAGAGCATATGCACTTTAGCAGTAATCAGCAGTGGTAAATTGCCCAGAGTCATAAAACAGCCAACAACAGGTCAGAAAAAATATAGGAGGAAGGCAAAAAGTTCCGGGATGACCCTGCAAAAAGGGCCAAGTCCAACAATGTCAGACACATCATTGTTGAACTCCTGCTGAAACCATTGGATTTGGCACCAAGAGCTCCAGGTGGAACAAACCTGGATTTCAGAGCTTCACGAGGCGGCTAGATTTACTGCTTCGCCCCAGCCCAAGGACTCAGTTGCTTTTCTGGAAAAACCTAATTCTCAAGCGGGGCAAGGTTGAAAGCCATACCAGGCAGGGCTTCATGAGGCCAGATATCTTCATCGTGAGATCCCACAAAACCAGTTTGTGGCACAGCGAAAAATGCTTTGCTTGCCTACCTTGCATGTGGCCTTTCTGGGAAAAATCTGCATCTTGTCCCAGTTCTTCACAGGTAGAAAAAAGTGGCTAAGTCCCAACTTTTTTCAATTGCTGGGAAAGTTCCATGCTGCAGCCATTGGCTCCTCAGAGAAGATTTCTGGGCACCAGGTCTCTTTCTATCCAGGCTTCCATTAGGGTCCAGACCTCCCTGGTCAGCAGGGCCTTCTTGCTATTATGAGTTCTCCTGCTTTTTATGTCGCTAAAGCAGGCAAACAGGGGGCCAACCACTTGTAAAAGTTCCAATCCCTTGGTACCAGCAGGATTCAGAACTACTTAAATCCTTATGAGAGTCCACTTCTTCCAGCAAGAATCAGGAGTGTTCATCCAACAGAGTCTTCCTCACTTCCTCAGGTAGAGCCTCCCTGGTCCAGGAATGTTCTGTTGAGGTGGCAAGTGAGGTCCCAATTTATCCTGTGCACCAATCACTGATTGGAAACATTCTACCACCAAATCCTAACTACTTCCTCATAGTCCCCACACCTCCTTTTGCAACACATCAACTTACTATAAAATGACTCGTGACCACTTTTTCACGATTTCAGAAACCAGCTGTCACCAAGCATGCCTATGGTCAACACCTTAGTCGCTCCCCTCATTAGATGTGCTCTTGTCCCATCTAACAAGGTCAAAACGGATTCTCTCCACTACTCTGAACAGAGCCTGGGAGAGCTTTGGGTATTAATAGAAGCCATCACTAGCATTGCCAAGTCAAAAGAGGTAGTGCTAAAGCTTTCCATTGTTCTGCCAACTGTTCATGTCCACTCCCAGAGAGCTAATAACTGCTAAATGGTCAGCAGTTGTAAGAAATTGGATTACTATTTCGAGTGGGTACTACTCAACTCAAGGAATAATTACAGCCCTACTAAGGGTGAACCTTCAAAGCCACAAAAATAACCTCAACTCAACCCCTTGGTAGCTATGGCACAAAGCAGACAGGCTAAATTTAGAGCACTGTGTAATGTATTTATGCAGTAACAAAACAGTGATAAAGTCAAACTGTAAAACAATAAAAATCCTAAATAGAATTAGAAAAATAGAGTAAAATTTAATGAACAACATGGCATGCAAGTGACAAAATACCAAAAAGGGGAGTCAGAGATATGAATTTTTTAAAGTTGCAAGTAGAAATAGCGCCAAGCAGCACAAAGTGCCAATGGTAGTCAATGGTTGCTGTAGACCAGGACCTAACCACAATTTAAGGCCAACCATGATGGAGTACAGGTTGAATATGCCTACCAGGTTCATGCTGGTCAGAGCGGGAGTTCTGTTCCGAGTGACCACCACCAACTCAGACAGGGAAGGAAGACACACTCTGGTGTACAGCACTTTGGATGGTCAAGTGATTGTTATGGGCAGCATATATAACCCTAATACTGAGCAGGCAGTATAGTTTGACAATTTGTCCAACATATTGTCGCTGTGGGTGGAGATCCCCTGACTACTGAGAAGGGATTTTAACCTTCCTGGATAGATCAGTTTCCTATCTGCAGCAATCATTGGCAGGACGCCAGGCACCTGACCCAATGGCTGGACCACTGGTCACTAGTTGATGTCTGGTGGTGGTGTAACGCAGGTGTTAGGGTATACTCTACCTACTCCTCCCCCACATGATATCCACCTGAGGCTGGATCTCATAGTATGCTCCACTTCAATAAACCAACTATTTAATCAAGCATATTATCTTGTCTCAACTGTTTCCGATTGCAACCCCCTGCTAGTGGGGCTCTGCTATGAAAGCTCACACTCTTCAGTACTCACATGGATAGTACAATCCATGATGCTAGAAGACTTGGCCTTCCATGCCACATTGCACGACAAGATTGTTGATTTCTTTCACTTTAATCACAACATAGCTTCTATCTGTGCTTTAGAGTGAGAAGCTTTCAAAGTCATGATCAGTGGGCTCTGTATAAATGTAATGGTTGGGCCTCACCACATGTTAGAGTCGGACTTCAAGGTGTATGAGGAGATCCTGCTTTGACTATAGGGTCAAGCCATTAATAGTGAAGGCCGAAGTCAAACATCATTAGCAGCATGAGATAAGTATGCTACTTTGCTGGAGCGACTGCACTGCGTCATTTATGCTGCACATGTTGTTTGGACCTACACAAAAGTCAACAAGTCAGGTGCTTTGCTTGCCTGGCTCATCAAGCAAGAACAACTTCATTCATGACCTCCAGTCTCCCATTGTCCCGACATGTATGTCTATACATAATCTGAGATACATAACACCTTCTCTCTGCACAATGGGAAATTATACACTACAGGGCAATCAAGTTCACCTGCACATAAAGTGGTCCTGCTTGACAGCATCCCACGGCCTCGTGTCACCCCAGAGCAATGTCAGGATTTAGACCTTGTTGTATCCTCAATGAAGATATTAAAGGCTATACATTCCCTGTCCATTAAAAAAACGTCCTGATGAGGTCCTATTGGAGTTCTATCAGACCTTCTCCAGCTATAAGGAAACCTTCACCCTCTCTTTCAGAGAAGCCCTGTTAATCTCTATCCATAGGCTGGGAAACGATACAGATGACGTTTCGTCCTATGGGACACTTGTGATCCTGAACAGGGACTATAAAGTCCTTAGTAAGGTCCTACCTGATCAGTTACTACCGCTGATCCCTCAGCTGGTCCACCCAGACCAAAATGGCTTTGTGCCTGGGTGGAGCACGTCACTTATTATACTTTGGTTTTTCAGAATCATGGTGTTCGTTACAGGACCTTGGCCCCAGGGCAGCCAGCATGGTCCTGTATTTGGAGACGGCCTGGATATGTTGGATAGGATGTATCTCTTCTAACTGCTTGGCCAATACACCTTTGGGAAGTGTATGGTAAGTATGGTCAAACTCCCTTATACTACCCCAGTGGCGAGGGTCTGCACTGGGTGCCTTGATCCAGGTACACTAGCCATTGAAAAAGATACCAGGCAAGGCTACCTGTTGTCTCTCCTTCTCTTTGCTTTGGCATAAAAGCCAGTTGCTATCAGGTTGCATGGGCAAAGGGCTCAATGGGGTATCCCCCTTTGGGATTGAACACACTCTATCTTTCTTTATGTGGACGACCTATTACTATATGTCAGAGACACAACAGAGTGCCAAATTGAAATCATATAGACTCCTAGCACTGTTGCCCTAGCATCAAGCCTTTCATCAATTGGCAAAAGAAGTGCCTGTTTCCCCTCCTGCCTGTTGCTCCGGAGGAAAGGCAGGACATTGGCAAGGACAGCTCAGCTGACATTCAACTGAAATTCAGACAACTGGGAATCCGGGTTTATCATGAGGCAGGTGACCTGCTGGATGGTAACACTGCTAGAGCAGTTTCAGCAATCCGGAACCAAATGGCATTCTGGCAGAAACTCCTGCCCTGATTTTGATTGATTTATATTTTTATAGAGCGCAAACAAGTGCCCAAGGGCGTCTCGGCGCTGCACCAGACATGTGACAGAGAAACAAGAGATTAAGAATACTAGTCTTGCGTAACAGCCAGGTTTTTAAAGCCTTCCTAGACCTAAAAAGGGAGGTGGTCATTTTTAATTCCAAGGGCAGGCGATTCCAGTTTTGAGCTGTGCAAAGGAGGACACTCCTACCACCCCGGGTGGTCAGTCTGTACTCGGGGATTGTCAAATCGTTAGCAAAACTAGAACGTAACGACCTGCCTGGTAAATACCATCTGAACTTGTCTTTGAGATACTCTGGGCCAAGGCCGTGCAGTGCCTTATAGGCTGTACAGAGTCCCTTAAAGATGATCTTTTTCCTGACCGGCAGCCATTGTAAACTGTGAATAGCTGAAGAGGATGACATGAATCTAGGACCCTTCATCAACATTCGCGCTGCTGCTCTCGATGGCAGGATGAATAGCTCCGTCCAAGACGATCCTTCTGCCACATCTCCTATATGACTGTGCTAACCTCCCACTCCCATTGCTGCAAAATTCTTTTGCTTACTGGATGTCATGCTAGGTGACTTCATATGGTGAAACGGACAACGTCGAGTTGCACTTGTGAAGCTAAAAGTATCTACGGGTAAAGGAGGGCTCGGAGCCCCCCATTTTGAACAGTACCTCGGCAACACAGCTGCAGTAGGTGAGCTGCTTTCTAGCTGAGCGCGATAAAGGACACCGCTGCAGGGCGCCCTTCTTGGTGACTACAGCTATTTCACCCTTCTCAGCTCAAAGCGTCCATCCCTCTCCCAGGTTGGTCTGTGTGGTGTTCCAGTGCTTCCGCAAAAGCCTGCATGTCATGGCTCTTGTTGCTTCCTACGCACCAGTCATCCCCTCTGTTGGGCCTTCGGCATGTCAGGGGAGCTATAACACTTTCTAATCGGCACCACTGGCACTCTGCGGGCATTGCTACCGTTGGCAATCTTTTTTTGCGATTGCAGCTTGAGGTAGTTTGAGGATTTAGTGGAGCAGAGCAACACCCACAGAGGGCAATTCCTCACACACCAACCTTTGATACACATGTTGCGTATGGCTTAGAGATGAGCATCTCAACCAGTCCCACATGCTGCGCTTCAGTATCTTAAGAAAATGGGAATGGTCACCGACTCATCAGCTGGCTCGCTAAAGCTATAGGCGAACACACCCAGGCCTCTCTTGCTGCCCTGCAGCATAGATGAAAGCCAACTTGTTAAGACCATAACAGATAAAGAATCGGAGAGAGTGCTGGCATACCAAGCCAAAGTTTCCAGGAATGCACAGTTTAAACTAATGCAGTTCTTTGTTCTCCACCGGACATACTTTTCCCCAGTCAAGATTAACAACTTCTTTCCAAGAGTGGTTTGCCCGGTGCCCTGATGTTAGTACTTAGCACTGACTCGCTATATATATATGCTATAGGCCTGCCCATCCCTGTCAGCGCATTGGAAAACTGTCACTACAGAACTAGCCCAAGTCACTGGACAGGCCACTTTACAGTGATGGAAGGCCTGTGCTCTGGGGTCCTATGCATGCACCCCTAAAGACAAGAAAGGACTCTCTTCCTTTACCTTTCATTATTGCCGGCCTAACACATTGTAGTAACTTGCCAATGGAGGGACCCACGTCGTCCTTCAGTGATGGCTTGGTGTCAGTCGGTCCTGGTGTGGTCCAAGATGGAGAGCTCTGCTCTGAGAAGCCTTCACAAAAACCCCATCTCTCAGGACTGGGACGAGCTACTATTCACCTTCCAGTCAAAGATCTAAGGTGGTTCACCCCTCCTTCCCGAGTGCCCCATTGCACCACGCCCCAAGTTGCTGATTGACCCCCTAGACTGACATTACCATGCAGGCTCACCTGAATTGACCCATGCCCCCTCCTTCCACCTAATGGCAAGGATTGCTGGTAGACGTAGGCCCTTCTCACTACATAGCGCCCTGCAGTCACTCTCCACATGCCCAGTCACACACCCAGAAAAATTAGGAACTGTCTGCCTGGTGGAGTAATGAGCTATTAATATTGAAAACGCAGTTTTCCTGCCCTTTAATCCATGACCTCTTACAGTGAATCTATTGCCTAATGGTTATTTTTCTTAATTTTCCTTGAGATTTCATTTCTTGTCTAATCTCCTACTCATTTCTCCTCATGCAACTGTGCTCTCTTAATTAGTTCCAATACTGGCAATTTACGTGGCCAAGCATGGCGCTGGCATGACTGCACTGTTCAACCTATAATATTATAGCTATAACAGAACTAATAAAGAAGTTGAGAAAAAAAGGTTCATCCTGGTCAAAGATTTTACCTTCTAAATGAGCCTTTTAAGTCCCAAAACCACCATAGGAGTATACTTCTAAAGCCCCAGGACCTCAGGGTAGGTATTTAGAGACTCACATGGAAGAGGTGTGGCACAGAGGTCAGGGTGCCTGACTCTGGACCACGGGGTTCACGGTTCGATCCCTGGTGCCGGCGGCAGGTTAGCCCAGCACCATGTGACTCTGGGCAATAGCTCGCTTAATCTTCCCGAGGGCCCCCAGCGCCGGGACACCTCTCCGGAGGTAGCTGTGTGCTTTACAAATGCTGGTATTTCATGGTATCAGGCAGAGCCCATAAGGAGGGCCCAGTCCAGATCCAGTTGCCAATGGGCAGCTGGGTAGTTGCAGGCAAAGGCCTCTTGTAGCTAGTTGTGTCCATGTAGCCTTAACAGGGGCCAGCCGTATGACCATTGGAGTCCACTTCTTTGTACTGGGCACAAGAGAGAGCAGGTCCAATCCTCCAGGGTTCCTCTCAGGTCACAGACAGCAGGTCCAGTTCTCTTCTGTTCTTCCCCAAATACTCAAGGGAGTGCCGGGAGATGCCACATTTTACCTGACATTAGGTTATGAGTGGAAATGACTTCTGGGCACACCCTGAACAATAGAGCAAAAGTTCCTGGGACCAACCCGACCCACTTTGGGCATTTTCAAAATGGTGAAAGTCTTTGGCTACTCTAAACTTAGGCTCTGAGGGCTGGGTGTGCATGCGAGGAGTGTACTATAGTAATCCTAGTGCCTTCCCACATCTAACACCAAAATCCAGTTTGAAGCAGTCACTGTACCCCCAATAAACCCAGAAACAGAGGTCTGGTAAAAATTGACAGGGTTTATCAGCAAACAGACAGTGAGTACACAAGAATTGTCTAGCCGTCCTGTTCCCGTCTTTTCAAGTGCACCCCTAGTGTTTTATATAAGACCAGCAGACATGTCAAACAGGATTTGACGCTGAAGCAGGATTTAACACAGCAGTGTCAAAAAGAATACTCACAGCCTACACCTGTCAATCATAATAACCCTTTATGTAGCTCCTTGGAGGAATTTCACACCTATTCAAATACTAATTCCTGGGTGGGAGAAGTTGGAGATTAACTGCAATTTAGCCTCCAGGAACTTCAAGCAAGGAAAAGGTAACTTTCTAAAAGTGACTTTTCCTTAATATTTTTATTAAAATTCTGACATCAACATTGAATTGGATTTTTAATATTTATTAAAAATAGTTGTTTAACTATTTTTCCAGCTAGTCCTATTCCAGTACAGTATTATGATTTTAATATGTACTCTGGCTTTCTACATAAGACAGCTAGTCTTGCCACCGTAAAATGAAGCTTTGTGCGATAGTCTCTGTAAAGACATGTTAACATTACATTTTCATTTCCTATGCTTAAATACTATGCATCCTGCCTTGTGAGCCACAAGGTCTACCTTTGGGAGAAGTATTAATATTTAAAAGAGACTTTTTGACCTATCAAACAGATTTGTTTTGACAGGTTGAATTGCAGTTTTTACATTGCTACAGTCAGGCTACAAATGGTAGGCTGTAACCATGTTTGCACCATCACGTTAGTGGGTGGAACAATAGGTACAGCAGTCCACAAGTGGCACTGAACTTCCAGGCTCTGGGTATACCTTGTACCATATACTAGTGACTTATATGTAAGTTAAATAGTCTGATTAGCAATATGACAATGTAACCATGTTTAAAGGAGGAGCACAGGCATTTTTACTACTGGTTAGCAGGAGTCAAGTGCAAAGAGGTTTAAAGCCAGCAAAAATATAGGGTCCAGCAAAAGGCAAAATATTAGGGGTGACCACTTAGAAAAGTGGATTTCCTACAGCAGCTAACACCCATTTGCTCTTCTTTAGCTAAGAGGCAGGCAATTGTCCTCTAAGCCATAGCTGTTGATGCTTTCAGTAAAAATGTACATTTCAGCTCTGGGTGTATGATGACTGGCACAACTAGTTTTATGCCACTTCTGGCTCAGGCAGCCTAAAGCATATTTTTACAAACTTACTTTTCTATGTTAGTTAACAAAATTCTGATTTCACCATTAAATCAGATTTTTTAAATTAAGTAGGAAGTATGTTTGAAGTATTTCTGAAGCGTGTTCCCAAGCATAGACAGAAAATAAAGATTTTAATCCCATCTACACATGATTAGGGAAAGGTCCAGCTAAGCCTACACAGTGAAATAGCTTTGGGGTTTTATTTCACTGTGAGAGCACACTAACCCCAATATTTAGTGTGCTCTATTTGTATACATTAGCACCATGTAGTGTGGGTTTACAAAGCACACTTTTTTTTTTTTTAAACAGATTTTATTGGCATTTAGTGCACATAACATTCACTGAAGTTTTCTACATCTCAAGTATCAGACATTTGTTCCACAGTGTACATTATCTTATTCTCTCGGTCTTCCATGTTAATATCCGTTTAGGTTAAATTGGTCAACAGGTCCAACCAGTTCTAACTTTCAACTACCCCCCCTTCCCCTAAACAAGTTGCTTAGTGTCAGTTGTATGTGTCAGTGGTGTGTGCTATTCCTTCGTCTATCCGTGCTGTTCTTACTGTGGGCGATGCTCAATATGTGGGTGGGGATGAGGGAAAGCGGGGGCTGTCGCATCTCTCGCCACTGCGTAGGGCCTTTACCTCCCTCATACCTACAGTGTCCCTATTTCATTGTCCCTGTTCTGTGGTGGCGAATCTGGCTGGTCATCTGCTATATCATCTAGGTCTGGTGTTTGTAGGTCATTCACTAGGTTCCCCCAGGCCCTTGCTGTTTCTAGATTTCCTACGCCTCTGTTCGCTGCGCGCAGTAAGACTCTATGTTCTGCAGCTGCCCATTTCTCCATTTCCCTTCTCCAGCTCCCTATTTGGGGGCCTCTTGCAGACTTCCAATTCTTTGTGATTTCCCTTTTCGCCAGTACAAATGCTAAGTCTTGGAATCTCCCAGTAGTCTTTCGTCTTGGCCGTGTGTGGGAACCAGTGAAGTATGCAGCGGCGCGGTGTGTGCTCGATTGCCCTATCTATGACGCTCTCAACAATCGTTAGTACCTCCTCCCAGAATTCCCTCAAGCCTGGGCAATCCCCCAACATGTGCAGGATGTGTGCCTCCTCGTCCCGCATCCTGGGCATGCTGCTTCCTCCATTTGGAAGTAGCGCCTGATTCTGGCTGGCGTTAGGTATGCCCTGTGAAGCACATAGTAGTTTAAGAGCTTGAACCTTCAGGGTGTGTTCCACAATAGCGTCCCAATCTTTTTCTATAATTGGTACCCCTAAGTCTTCCTGCCACTGTGCTCTCAGCCGCTCCATGGCCCTCTGTATGTCCCATCCGATGGCTCTGTATATGCAAGAGACTGTTTTTATTCTACCTGCAGAGAGGACTACATATCTACAACAATCTAGCGCTCTAGGTTCTGTCGCCCCCATCGTCCAGTGTTTTCGGAATGCCGCCGTAACAGCTCTGTGTAGTAGGAAATGTCCCTGTGGGAGACTGAACTCCTCTCGCAGATCCTCGAATGGAACCATTTGGGTTTCTCTGAAGAGGTCTCCGACTACTTTCAGCCCTGCTTCCTTCCAGTCATCTAGCCCAGCCCAGTTCCCTCCATGCGGTAGTTGGCGGAGCATATCGATGGGTATGTCTGGAGAGTAGGGGACCGTGCAGCCCGATCTTTGTAGCCATCTCGCCCAGCACCTCGTAATTACCATCTCTTCATCCGTCTTCCTATGGGGCCTCTGTCTCAGCCTTAACAGAATTTTCGTTAGGACTTGGGGTTCTGGTGCACATGGTGATTGCACCCTTTCTGGGTCTCTACTGCTCGCCAGCCATCTTACAAACCATTGCAGCTGTGCTGCCAGGTAGTAAGCTTCGAGGTCAGGGACCGCTAGCCCTCCCGTGGCTGTAGAGAGCTGCAGCGTACGCAGTGCCACTCGTCTGCGCCCCGACCCCCACAAAACATTTATGATCTGTGAGTTTAGCTCGCGGAATGTCGCACATGGGATCCAAATCGGGAGTGTCCCAAATATGTAAAGCAGACAGGGCAACGCCACCATATTCAGGAGGGCCACCCTGCCTGCCACTGACAACGGAAGGGACCCCCAAAAGTCCATGGAGGCGCGGAGAGCGCGTATCCCCCTTCCCACGTTACCCTCTATCAGATCCGCCGTGTCATGGTATACCGTCACTCCCAGATATTCTAGGCATGTGGGCTCCCATCGTAAGGTCCCCAGATCTTCTGGAGGTCGTCCCATAGGCATCACAGGAAATACCTTAGATTTCTGCCAGCTTACTCGTAATCCCGATAGTGCTCCAAATTCTTCTAACATACCCCTGGCCCCCTGTAAATCTCCACCTGTATTTTGCAAGAAGAGGATTAAGTCATCCGCATAGAGTGCTATGCGATGATACACGCCATTGATCGCCAGCCCCACATAGTCCCGTCCCGTTCTGGCCCGACACGCCAGCGGTTCCATGGCCAGCGCGAATAAAAGAGGGGAGAGAGGGCATCCCTGTCGAGTCCCTCTCTCTACCCTCATGCTCTGGGAGATCACTTTCCCCGTCCGCACCCTCGCCCTGGGATCCACGTATAGCAGTTTCACCCATTCTATGAATCCCTTCCCTAGTCCCATCGCTTCCAGAACTCTATAGAGGTATTGCCATTCTAGGCTGTCAAATTCTTTTTCGATATCTACTGCAAATATTGCAGCTTTGTCTTTGACATAGTCCTCTGCCCTCATTATGGCCATGAGGCGCCTGATATTAATGGCAGTATTCCTTTGTGGTATGAATCCCGTTTGATCCGCGTGCACTAGCTGGGGCATGTGGGGAAGCAATCTATTCGCTATAATTTTGCTTAATATTTTATAGTCCATGTTCAGCATGGACAGTGGTCTGTACGTGGTTTTATCATGGGGCGTTTTTCTGGGCTTAAGTACTGGGATTATTAGGGCTTCCCTTGTAGTGTCGGGCAGGTGGCGCTGTTCTTTCGCTGTCCGGTATAGTACAACCAGCTTAGGGGCCAGCTCTTCAGCATATGTCATGTAGAACTCTGCCGGGAGTCCGTCTGTCCCCGGTGTTTTGTTCCACACCTTAGGCTTTATGGCTACTCTTACCTCCCGCAGGGAGATGTCCGCCCCCAACTCCTCTGCTTCTTCAGGCTCTAACTGAGGGAGTTCCAGCTCATCAAGGTAATCTCCTAATGTCTCTCCCCCACTCCCCATGACACTGCTGTATAGGTTGGTATAATACTTGGCGAAGATGCCATTGATATCGTCTTGTGTGTACCGCCTGCACCATTGTCATCCTCCAGTTCTACCGTCAATGACCCCCTGTTGTGTGGGTTGGCGAGTGCTAGACCTGGCACCATTGGCGTGGGTTTCCCTTCCATTTTTCACTGTTGCCTCCTATGTTTTTCCTATGTTTTTGCTATGTTTTTGCTGGTCTAGATGCTTTGGGACCTTTGCCACTGCTGTTCAGTGCCAAAGTGCAAGTGCTCCCTATTGTAAATTGTTGTAATGGATTAGTGACTCCATGATTGGCTTATTTGATTTACTTGTCAGACCCTAGTACAGTGCACCATGAGTGCCCAGGGCCTGTAAATCAAATGCTGCTGGTGGGCTTGCAGCACTGATTGTGCCACCCACAGAAGCAGCTTGTAAAATATGGCGCAGGCCTGCCATTGCAGAGCCTGTGTGCAGTCTGGGACTGCCATGTCGACTTGGCAAGTGCACCCACTTGCCAGTCCCTAAACCTTCCCTTTTCTGCATGTTAGTCACCCCTAAGGTAGGCCCAAGGTAACCCTTTGGGCAGGGTGCATTGTATGTGAAAGGTAGGACATGCCCTGGTGTGTGTGGCATGTCCTGATAGTGAAATACTGCCAATTTCGTTTTTCACTATTGCAAGGCTATCTGTTCCCATAGGCCAGAATGGGCAGTTTGATTATAACATCGTATAAACATAACTGACCCAAGGAACAAGATAGGAAAATAAAGTTTAGTATGCCTGAACTCAGAATGTTAAAGCGCATCTTTTAGTGTGGGTGATTTTAACATTCTGTGTTTGAAAATACCACTTTTAGAAAGTAGGTATTTTCTTGCCTAACCATCCAGTATGCCTCTGCTAGGTTTGTGTATTACATGTCTGGTTTGTGAGTGACAGGGGGCTGGAGAGGGCTTTGGCTCCATCAGTCTGGTGAATTGGGGCTGGGCTGAATAGGACCTGGGTTGAATAGAGAGTAGGGGGAGGAGATTTCCTTTCACTTGCCTGAGCCTACATAGAATAGAGAGTAGGGGGGAGGAGATTTCTTTTCAGCTACCTGGGCAAGGTCTGCTTTCAACAATGCTGTCTCCACCTCCTGCCAGGAAGCTGCACCAGGGAGGACAGAACTGGTTTGGGCTGGGTACAGACACTCTCTGCCTTCAGAGAACAAAGGATTTTGGAGTATAAATATTGGGGCCCAGACCCCAGAACTTTAGATCACTTCTGGGAATCAAGACGAACCTTTGCCAAGGAGAGAAACCAAGGAAGCTGAAGGAGGAGACTGCCCCTGCGCTGGTGACTGTACGGGGTTGGCCTGCAGTGGTTACTTATTGCCAAGGAAAGGAGAAAAAGGAACTTTGTGTGTACTTTAATCATCTTGAGGAAGATCTCCAAGGGCTTGAAGCTGAGCTTGCCTCCTGTTCTGAAGTCTCAGGGACACAAAGACTTCACCCCCAGCTCCCCCTGAATTTCCTTGCTGGGAATTCTACCTGCAGAGAAGTGCCTGCTGTTGTTTTGGGCCCTCTAGGGACTGTGTGTCGCTGGGAGCTGGAAGTGTGACGCAACGAGGCAGAAGCGTGTCGCCGCCGCAGCTGTTACCGTCGCATCGGCGAAGAAGCATGCCGCCGCCGCAGCTGTTTGCCATCGCATCACCGAAGAAGCGTGCCGCCGCAGCTGTTGTCGTCGCATCGCCGGAGATGCGTGCCGCCACCGCAGAGGTTGCCGTCGCATCACCGGAGAAGCGCGTCACAGGGCCTGTCGCGGCTCAAGAAACCACCGATTTCGCCGCACAGCCGTCGGGCGTGCACGCATCGCATCCAAGTTGTCGCATCGCAACAAAGACGCCATTTTGTCGCATCACACCGGATCATCGCATCGAGGCGCCATCTTGTCGCATCGTAACCAGGACGCAGTAAGAAACAGACGCTTCAATCCTCTCCGGTAAGGAACAGACACATCGCCTCCCCAGCGCTGCAGTAAGGAACAGGTGCACCGCCTCCCCCGAAGTGAGAAACTGACGCATCGCCTTCCCTGCGACCCTTTTGTTTATATTGCGTTACGCATCCAAGGTACTTTGAGAGTAAAGTGTTGCATTTACCATCTACATTGAACTAAGCTATTTCTACCATTTGAAAGTCATATTTTTTTACTGTATTGTGGATTTTTGTCGTTTTGGTCTTGTGTAAATCTAGATAAAGATTACTTATTTTTCTAAACTGGTGTGGTGTCCATTTGTAGTGTTTTCACTGTATTACTGTATGTGGTCACAAATGCTTTACATACTGCCTCTGAGATAAGCCTGCCTGCTCGTGCCAAGCTTCCAAGGGGGTGAGCAGGGGTTATTTTAGGAGTGTAGCCCCCTTACCCTGACTAGAAGCAAGGGCCCCTACTTGGTCAAAGGTACCTACCTCTGCCAACTAGAGACCCCCATTTCTAACAGCGAGCCACGCCAGCAATGAGCCTGATTTATCGCGTTCCGCATGCGTGCGGTCTATGTATTGCTTATAGTCAAAGGCTCATAGTCTTTCTGTCTGTCGCGCCACCGTCTCACACGCTTCTAGGAGTGCGTCTTGCATATCAGGGCGCTCCGGTCTTTTCCTCTCTATCCGTCTTAGCTCCTTTTCAGCAGTTATAACTTCCGCTGTCAGTGAATGCCTGACCTCTGTTATCTCGGCTATACAATGGCCTCTGATGGTTGCCTTAAAGGCATCCCTTTTAGGGAGCGGAGAGGAGGCCGTCCCTTCATTGTCATGAAATATTGTGTGATCTTTTCTCTGGCACCTTCCTTGAAGACCTGGTCTTCCAATGTTTCGGGGCGCAGTCGCCATGTAGGGATGGCTGGAGCCCGACTCGCCCAGCTGAGGCCCAGTAATAAGGGGTTATGATCGGATATCATCCTCATCAGGTACTCAGTACTTTTCTCCTGCCCATGTGTGTCTGGTGTGCTTAGGAACGTATCCAACCATGTGTGTACCTCATGCGTCGATGAAAAGAATGAGTAGTCTCTGTTCTGGGGGTGTAGGGTTCTCCAAGAGTCCACCAGTCCCCAATGTCCCTGCCAGTCTTGAAACACCCTAGTATGACGGACCGTCAGGGTGTCCGGTAATGGCAGGTGCGACCTGTCCAAGTCCACATCTGCAATGGCATTAAAGTCTCCGCCCATGAGCACTGCGGTCGTCAGGTATGGGGCCAGCTGTCGGGATAGTCGCGCCCAAAATTGTGGTTGGTCCACGTTCGGGGCATACCCATTGACAATGCTCATTTCTCTGCCCTCCAATCTCCCTCTCAGCGCCACATATCGGCCCTCTGGGTCTATTAGTTTGCTGGTGACCTGAAATGGAACGCCCGCCCTCACCCAGATCATGGCGCCCCTAGCAAAGGCAGAGTATGTAGTGTAGAATGTTTGTCCCTGCCATCTCTTCTGCAGAGCTTGGCCCTCTTTTGCCGTGAGGTGTGTCTCCTGGAGGAGCGCTATATGTATCCCCCGTCTGTTGAGGTAAGAAAAGACTTTATACCATTTGGTCATTGTGTGCATGCCCCGTATGTTCCAGGTTATGCACTTGTACTTTGTGAAAGGAGCGTCTTATTATATCTATATACTATATAAATGTTTTAATTACATAAGTCCCAAGAACAGTCTCCAGGCCATTTTGTGAATTTAAAGTCCACTTATTTCATTTTTTATTTCAGTATGCTTCCAAACATGTACTCATCTGCCCTGTACAATGATTTTAAAGGGCTTGACAGCTAATAAGCAAAGATCTTGACAGCCTGATTTTGACAGTCAATCAAAATGTATTCAACAATGCATATTCATATTCATTATACAAAGGTCTTGACAACTAATAAGCAAAGATCTTGACAGCCAACGCGTTTCGTCCCTTTGCTGGACGTCATCAGGGATCCAAAATCACCACTATTTAACCATATAAATGAGAATCATAAGGATCGTAAAAAGATTAAGTTTCATGGTATAAAGAAAGTGGAACAAAAGGCCAGAGGTGGTGATTGGGAACTGTATTTGAGGCAGCAAGAGGCTAAGTGGATCAGTAGGTGCAGAGCAGTATCATTAGGTCTTAATAGTGATAATGAACTTCACTACTTTTTGGGTTAAAACTGAAGCAAACCATTATGGATAACACTAAGAGTATTATGGGCCTAGTATCGAGCATTGAAGGATTGATAAAGTGCCTGGCAGGTTGAAAATATTATGGACGTAATGATAAGATTTTGGATATGGTAATGATTATTTTCGCGATAGGGAAACTTTCAGAAAAATAAATGACATAACAGAAGGGGTAAACATGATTGCGTTTGATGCTAAATATATATTGGTTGAAGTGATAAAGCAGGGGAATGATCGATGTCTTCAGGGACGGTGTAAGGAGGTGTGAGCTGTGAGAAGCTCCACAGATGTTTGGATTGGGGAGCCTAAAATTGGATTTAGACGGTTATGAAATATATACTCAGATTATGGTGATGAGGGCTGAACGGCGCACACTAAAATGAGAATAAATACATATATAATGAAGCGCCAGCTGATTATAACTCAGGGGTAAACATTTCCCTTTTTAGCCTTTTTTTGGTAATTATATTTGATCAATAAAGATAGTTTTGGATTAATTCATACGAACAAGACGGCAGCAGTGTGCGATTAGCACGTTTTGCATCGGACTGAACAGTAAACTGACGGGTGGGACTAAGCGAAGTGAAGTTTGGCCGATTGGATATCGGAAACTTTAGCGAGGCTGGAAGGCAATAGGAAACTATGATTGGATAGGATTAGACATAGCGGACCTGATAGAGAACGTTTGAGGGTAGATTGGAGCGTAGCGCGCAATCTGTGATTTTTCCGACTGTTTCCGGTTTTTTGAAACCTGATTGGTTGAAGGTAGATTGGAACACAATGATTGGTAGAGTAGACACCGGAAACTGTTGCGAGGCCGAGAAGAGAACGGAAGGCGGCCTGGTTCGAGATACTGCGATCTGATTGGAGGAAGTGATGCGGACCTGAAAGGGAACGTTGGATAGTACATGGTAATGAGTGTGGTAATTGGTGGGCTTACAATGAACAAATTCTATTGGTTCTCGTAAAACTTCAAAAAGGGAACAGCGCGAAGAAAGCACGACAGTAGGAGTTATCAGACTGGCTGTTCGTGGATTCAAACGCGTGGCAGAAGAATGCAGGTAACGGATAGTTTTGTAGGGGATTGACAGGATACTGATTAGAATAGAAGAGCATTTTTTATGTGAAGAGAACATACTAATAATAGAATGTTTGGATCGCCAGGATGGTAAAGAGAGGGGGTACTTATATAATGCACATTATAAGTTAATTTAATCACTTTGGCTTATAGACTCCTGTTGACATCGATTTTCAAATGAATGGGTTGTAATGATAGGAGGGAGATTGGTTTTTTAGCGTCATATATTTAATAAAAGTACGGACAAATTGAAGTCACAGAAGCTATTTACTTGGATTTTGAGGAGAATAAGGAGTCTAAGATTGGCTCTTTTCGTCTTTTTATCTTTTTGGTCATTAGATTGAGGAATTCAAGAGTAATATGTGGATTGGAAAGGAAGATTAAACATAACGACTGAGAAAGAAGATTGTTTAAGACTATTGTTTTTGGAAGAATACGTCCATTAATATAAGGTTTGTACCACCTCTACGTATAATTTGTAGTAAATCAATACTTATGGAGGATCACGGGTGATTGACCACAATACGAATTCTTTTCATTTATAGTTTTAAAGAAGAGCAAGAAAAACAGTGAAAAAATCGTTGTAAGGGCCACGCTGAACTTACAAATAGTTTGAATAAGAGAAACTGGGAGAACAGAAATATAAACGGAACTATACTACAAAATAGGTGGGTGTTGGTTTACAATAACAAGGGAATCAAGAAGGATAGGAATAAAAAGAATAGATGGTTAATGGATGACACTTTATTTGTAGAAAATTGATATTCGGAGGAGCAAGGAACGGCCTGAATGAGGGATCTCACAGTGCCAAAAGAGTGATAGGAGTACAGATCTGAAATTTAGGTATGTCCCATGCAATACACATTGTGATTGATTTTTGGAGTGTATTCGAATTATTTGAATTTGTTAATGAGGACAATTCTAATGTGGAAGTAAATGATCGTTATTATCCTGGGCTATCAAGTATAGAATGGATATAGGCAGGTCATTGTACAATAATGTATTTGAATAGCTTTTGATAGATAGGAGTTATGTACTTAAATTGTGTAGTATTCATAATAGTAATGTTGATCTGTATACTTATATTTTTGTTTTTGCAGCCCTGATGACGTCCAGCAAAGGGACGAAATGCGTTGGCTGTCAAGACCTTTGCTTATTAGCTGTCAAGACCTTTGTATAATGAATATGAATATGCATTGTTGAATACATTTTGATTGACTGTCAAAATCAGGCTGTCAAGATCTTTGCTTATTAGCTGTCAAGACCTTTAAAATCATTGTACAGGGCAGATGAGTACATGTTTGGAAGCATACTGAAATAAAAAATGAAATAAGTGGACTTTAAATTCACAAAATGGCCTGGAGACTGTTCTTGGGACTTATGTAATTAAAACATTTATATAGTATATAGATATAATAAGACGCTCCTTTCTCTTTATTAAATTTGTATTATTAAATAGTGGTCTATAGTGGTGGACCACGGGGAGTTGAGCGTCAATATTACTAATATTGAAAGACTCGAAGTTGTGACTAGTGCACACGTGTTCAGGCCCTCATCGCGCTGGTTATATCAAGACACTTGTACTTTGTGTCGACTGCCATCTCCCAGCCCCTCCTTTTAGCGCCCACCCCTCCGACTCCACCATGCCTCTCGCCCAAATCGGATGTGTCTTCTCACAACCACTGAAATGAGTATATGGTGCAACTCGTATTTCCCCTTTCAACAATTCAATAACATTATAACTATTTCCCCAACGTCCCTTCCCCAGGACAAGTAGGCAAAACCCTCCCATCCAAACCAAAAAGTCAGAGTCCTGGACTGTCGTCCACAAAGTTAGGGGGTGAGTCTATGGGCGCTTCCGATGCGTCCGCCCGCCAGTCCGCCGTTCAGCACACGTATTGCATTAGTTCATCTGTGTGCCCCAGTGTCTCTCTCTCGCCTTCCCCCTCATTGAAGCTCTCTTACCTTCACCGTCAGATGATCTCGTCTGCCGTGCCAGGTGTCACGATGGGGAGCTCATCACTCCGGGCCTCCGAGATGTTAGAGTCCCGCTCAGAACTCTAGTCCGTACCTGAGCAACCCAGTTCTGAATTGCCTCGTGTGAGTCCCTTTCCACTGATCAGAGCTACCACTTGCATAGCATTCCGTCATTCCAGCTGTGTCTCCGCCTGCGTCGGTGCCAATGCGCCCCGCCTAGCGCCCTTACAGCGAGATCTCCTACGTCGGTTCCCCCGGCGCCCCAGGTCTTTTGGTGACGATATTCCTCGATGCTGCTCCAACCATGACCATGCCTCCTGTGGAGAGGTGAAGAATTCCGTTCCGCCCGGGGTGGACAATCGTAGTTTCGCAGGGTACTGCATTGCATATTTATATTCCAGTTGGTGGAGTTTGGCTTTGACACTCATGAAGGAGCTCCTTTGTTGTTGGACATCCCTCGAGAAGTCCGGGAAGAGGTGCACCACTACATTGTTGACTTTTATTTTGCCTTTCCGCCGGGCTTGCGCCAGCATATGGTCTCTGTCACAGTAATGTAGCA
The DNA here is from genome assembly GCA_963921515.1 of Calotriton arnoldi. NCBI lineage: Eukaryota > Metazoa > Chordata > Amphibia > Caudata > Salamandridae > Calotriton > Calotriton arnoldi. The sequence continues at coordinate 490,989 of CAWUFW010002525.1, forward strand.
GTCTCGCTATCACCGGTCGTGGTGGCGCCCCTGGCGCAGGTGGCTTTGCCGGCACTCGGTGTGCTCTTTCTAAGGCATAGAATGGCGAGAGGCCCTCTGGGGCCACCGCTGTGCGAAGCCACCCCTCAAGGTATCCCACCATGTCTGTTCCTTCTATTTTCTCAGGGAGTCCCGTTATTCTCACGTTGTTCCTTCTGGAGCGGTTTTCCGCGTCCTCCGCCCTGAGTTCAAGCACTCTCACCTTCGATTCCAGCCCCGTGAGTTGCTCTTTCAATTCCGTGTGCGCCGGGCCCGTGTCAGAGAGTTGGCGCTCATTGGCCGTAACTCTTTCCGTGAGGCGTCGGTGATCATCTCGCAGTAATACCAGATCCGCCCCTTTCGAGCCAATTTTGGTCTCTAGCCTCTCGCTTGAGGCATTAATGGCCTGCAGGATATCCTGTAGAGTCGGGCTCTCAGGGGCGTTTGGTGCTACGGATTGCGTCGCTCCCTCCTCCGAGGGTATGTCTGTCTGTACATCCCCCTTCTCCTTCCTCTTGATCTGTTTCCCCATTCTCTGCTTGTGGTGTCCGTGAGCGCCCTGGTCTTCTGGAGTGGGGGTTAAATCTTTTAGTCTCCTTTAGGGGGCCCAATGTCGTGCTATCTTCACCTGCTCAGTGTCTCAAGCCTCTGGCTTACGTGCATCCAGCATGGCATGGGTCGCAGTGCTCTGTGTCGTCTGCCAAACCGGCGTCCTCCGTGTGTTGTAGATTGATGCCCGCGTGCAAATGGAATGGGTAGGTGCCTCACTTTGATCGTGTCCGCCGCAGCCTCGTCTGCATTACAGTTCCGGGGGTGGGATACTTGCCACAATCCCCCCGCTTATGTGGTCCGGTGCGTGGCACTCAGGATGTGGGGCAAAAGGGTTTATTTATGGTTTTCTGTTCGGGCGTCCATCTCGGCTTCTGGCTTTTCAGCGCCGGCGGGCGCCGCCATTTTACTTTTGGGACAGGGTCCCCTTAGCCCTCCTGCCGTTATCTCTCCCTCTACAGCGAGCGGCTTCTTCTCAGCGGGCGGTCCGTTAACGCTGCAGCTCCACCGTCGCTTACCCGCTGTTCAGACACGGGCTGTCTTCAGCCCCCTCAGCTCGTCACGGCGTCACAATGTCGGCTTGTCTGTGGCTCTCTGCTTACACGCCCGTCTCGGCTTCAGCCTTTTCAACGCCGACGGCCGCCGCCATTTTGTGTTCTCCCCGTCTCTGCAGCAGCTTTTCTTTCAGCACTGTTCTCCATACAGCACTGCCACTCGGGGGTCCGCGAAGTCCCCTGCCTTATCCAGGGGTGCAGGGCTATCGGTGATGTCTTTTTTATACCCCGTGGGCTGTCATGATGGGTCCGAACGGCAGCCGGTGGGACGGAGCTCACAAGCTCTGCCGCCTACTCCATCGGCGTCCAAGCCACGCCCCTTTACAAAGCACACTTTAGCGTTAACTTATGAATATATAAAAATGGACTGTTCCTACATGACAAACACACTTTTCACTGCAGTGGGTAGTGTAAATACACACTGCAGCCCACATTTAAAAATTTGCTTCCATACCATAGGTGCATTTTCTGCGCCACCTACCATGGTCTTACAAGTCAATTAAATAGACTAATTAGCTGAAACCAATTTTAGGGCCAGAGCATACACATTATGGTACTGATTAACTGTGTCACAGAGTTCCAATACCAGCAAAAACAGAGTCCAGAAAGGGATGAGAAATTGTGGGTGACCATGAAGAAAAGGCAAATTTGTTAGTTTCACTGGAATATCAGAGGGTTGCTAAACAATACTTCCAGGCACCCATTCTCAATTCCTCAAGATGGTTTATTTATTTGCATAGAAGGTAACAAAACGCAACCCTGCCTGCACACGTCCACACCCTGGCAGCTTTTATCTGGAAATGCTGGTCATCCCTCCACTCTTCTAATTTACACCACTGATAATTTGTTATCTCTAAAACCACCTCGATGGTAGGCGGTGCACTGCTCTCTTCTGCTCCGTCTAAACTGTCAGGGAACCGCACAGTGTAATATCGAATTCTCATACTTTCAGTTGTCTCCTCCTGAACATCTGTTCTCTTTCTCTCCATGCAACAACCTTGATGCTCTGTTCCTTTTGGGGATGGGGCTTCATGATTCTTCAAAGCGAGTTCTTCTCTCGGTATTCCTGCTGATTATAAAATCTTATGTATCGAGCCTTTGGTCGGATTGGGTGGAGGGCTGACTATCGTTTTTCATTTCACGATTTTTATCTCTGCTATCACCTGCCACCCATTTTTCTTAGCTGAAACTCTCTTTTTCAAACTAGATAGCTTCTCTTCTTTCTCTCTGTCGGGATTGCTTCTTTGTTGTGCTCCTGGCAACATCCTTGATCAGTATTGCCCATGCTTAAAAGTTCTCAACTGCATGGAATGTCTTCCAATGCAAGTTTTTGCTTCACTTTTCACATGCTCATTAAACAAGAATGAGCAATCAAACATTTTTATGGAGCGGAATGTGGTGGTACTCAACTCCGGGCCACACAAAAGACCACAGAGAGGAAGAACCACCAAAATTAAGAATAGCCAAGCAGCCAAACATTACTGCAAATTACTCATAAGACAATGGAGACAACAACAGTGCATCTGCTAAATCTATCTACATATTGGATATCAAAAACTAATAGAGATATAGAGATCACTTAAGAAAAGTTGCTCCACTTATTTCTCTATCTCCGTTGCTGCACCTAACATGAGGTTTCAAGATTGTAAAGAACCTGTTCTTACCTCCTGCCTTTTTTGTTTTACAAACCTCTCAAAAGAGGTGCAATTCTCTCTCCTATTATCTTGCTGATACAATCTTAAATATATATCAGACTTCATTCAGAGATGCGCTATTCTGTTTGACACCACCCTCCTTGTATCAGTTGACCTCTCTAATTTTAATCTCCTCTCTCTTGAGTCCACTACCTCCTATGCCCTCTCTGTTAAAGCAGACTACCCTAGGGATCCATGTTCTACCCATATCTCCATCAGGGCTATTGATACAATTATCCTACACTTCAATCTTTCTGCATCTTCTCTCTTGTTCTTGGACGAAAGTCATGTTGATTTCCCTCCTAAAAAACCTTCAGCCAAACTTCGGGCACGTAACAGTTTTAAGCTTATCTCCATGCTTCCTCTACTAGAGAAGAGTTTAGAAAATGAAGTCAACAGGTATCTCTGTCTTGATTGAAGAAAATTATAGCAGTACTTAAGTAGCCCTTTTGGGGGGCATTTCCAAGATGGCGGATGGGACAGTAGCCTGAATTCGAGCTCCGACCCCTTCGCCACATTTATCCGTTTAAATCCCCTTCTGCGCTGGGGATCCGGGCATGAATCGAGACCCCTGTTTCACAGGAGGCAAGTTAGCTTCCCCCGACCCCCACCAAGTGGCACTACTGCGTAAGAACTGTTTGTGATAGACCAGTGCTGAGGCCTACAATTTGCAGCAAGGGAGGTGCCCGACCCAATTCAGGACAAGGGGTCTCAGCACCTCTCACACCACTCTCACCGGTCCGGTGCCACCCTCGGCTGTCCCGCTGACGACTCCAGCCACCAGTATCTCCCCTGAAGCAGTACCGGAGTTTGCCGCTATGCTGGTCCCTGCTCGCTCCGCTTTGCCAAAGCAGCTGCCGCCTTTCGACTTGAGGCGGAGTAATCTACTCTGGTGCGCAGAAGCCAGTGCGGGGGCCTGAGAGAGCATCGCGACCCCTGAGTTTTCAGCATATGCCACACTGGGTGCTCCCATCAGTCTGCTATCTATTGTTGGTTCGACCGACGACTGGTCTCCGAAGACTGCGGCGTGTGCTGGGCCTGTGAAAGCTATATCCCTTTTTAGCTGATTTTCCCCCTTTCCTCCCTCTATCAGGCTTCTTTTCACTTCATGGGGAGCATGCATTGGATTGACTGAGTGCTCAGGTGACAGCTTCACTGTTTCCAGAGGCCCATGCAAATCGATCCACACTGACTGCCATCACTGTGCTTTCGAACGTGCCCCGCACCATCCTGAGGAGTCACGCCATTACCCCCAAAGTGCATGTGTACTGCAGATGGTGTAAGCTGTATGGGAGAGGATCATATACTTTTGCCAGTGGGTGCAGGCTGATGAGGGGGAGTGATACACCAACAAAGCAGGTATCAATATCGTGAGAACTGGAACTGATGGATCAAGCCTACTTCCTTTTAAGGTACCTGAGATCCTTGTAATGTTCAAAGGGGCCGGGTAGCCGTCTAGTGCTCCCGCGCCCGAAGTTCACGCTCTGGCGTTGGCGTACGTATGCCAACGCGACTATAAATAAAGGAGGCGTGGCCCGCGGCGGCAGTCGGGACCACGCTAGTTAGAAAGCACACTGTGTGGTGTCCCCTTATTTGCGCCTCGGCCACGCAAGCGACACGCGCTGGTTCGAGGCCTCTACAGTGGCGACGAGGCGGGTGACGGCCCGCGCAGCAGCACGAGTCATCGAGGGCGCCGTGTGGCCCCCCCCCTCCGGTGGCGAAAAGCGGTACTGCGCCCTGCAGGCTGATTCCTGCCACGAGGCACGTGGAGCTGCAGGGAAGGCCTGCCACGGCCTCTGCGCAAGGTGGTCCAACTGCTGTTGGTCTGGAACATCAGGCGCCCGACAGGAGAGACACACAGTGACCAGACAGGCCTGCTGCCCAGCGTCACCGGCAGGCATTGTGCAGGCTGCTCCAGTGCTCCCAAGGAGTGAAGGTAAGGGGCAGTGACCTGGTTGGTGAGCCCCCATCGCCCCAAGAAGCGCACAGGGTCATCTCATCCTTAGTGCCCTCGGCCAGGCGGCTGTTCCCCATTCCGGAGAGAGGGACAGTGCACGTGCCCCGAGGAGGACCACTCATTACCCCAAAATGGCGGCAATCCCGGCCATGGAGCCTTTCGTAGTCGACGGCGCTCCCTCTGCTTTGGCCCCAAGGTGGAAAGACTGGACGGAGAGGCTCCAATTCTACTTCGAGGGGGCGGGCATCTCCCGTGAGAGGCGCAGGGCGCTGCTCCTTCATCTGGGTGGGAAGGACATTCACCGGATATACAAAACACTGGTAGAGGCCACCCCCAAAACCTACACTACACTGCTCAATGCCCTTAACGCACATTTTGAGCCCATGGCTAACAGAGACTACGAAAGATTTATCTTTCGTCAGGCAAAGCAGGAGGCGGAAGAGTCATTGGACGCCTTTCATGGGCGGTTGAAGGAGTTAGCCACCACGTGTGGGTTCACCGATGAGCAGGAAGAGATCCGGGCCCAAATCATCCAAGGGTGTTTCTCCGCCAAACTCCGTGAACACATCCTCCAGGAGTCGGGGAAGCCCCTCGCGGACATCCTCACGATGGGGAGATCCAAAGAGTTGGCGCGAGCGAGAGCGTCCCATATGGAGGCCGCCCTTCATCGTCCCATCAAGACGGAACAAGTGAACATGGCCCAAGCAAAGCCGCGCCCGCACCTAGGGAAACGCGCACAGGACAAAAAGAGGCAATGTGGCTATTGTGGTGGAACGCCACACCGCATGCAGGAGTGCCCGGCGAAAGGACGGAGATGCTCAGCATGTGGCAAGGTTAATCATTTTGCAGCAGTCTGCAGGTCTACAGGACACAAAAAAGAGCTGGCTCAGACGGTAGAAGAGGCCCACGATCCCGAAGACATGGACGACGATGACGAGGGTAGCTATCCAGTCCATTACGTGTTCGCAGCAAATCAATCAATGCCGAAGAGACGTCGGCTGCCAAAGTGCAGGGTAATGGTCCACCGCCAGGAAGTACAGGCCACCATAGACACGGGAGCATCTATTGAACTGATGGCGGAGGATGTCTTCAACCGGCTGGACCCCCGTCCATCACTGCGAGAAGCAAAGATTCGAGTATTCGCATATGGCCAGAAGACGCCCATCCCACTGCTGGGATGCTTCCCGATGAAAATCAAGCATGAGGAGCAAGAGACCCCTACCACAGTGTATGTCACTAAAGAGGGCAATGGCATGCTGGTGAGTGGCCAGACGGCTGAGGAGCTACGGCTCATATCCTTTGCACTAGCGGTACAAGAGGAGGAGTTGTCCACGATTATGGAGGAGTTCGGTGATATCTTCACAGGAATCAGGTGCCTCAAAGGAAAGGAAGTCGCCCTCCACATTGATCCTTCGGTCCAACCGGTGGCGTTGAGGCACAGGCGCATAGCCTTCCACCTGCGGCAGAAGGTGGAGGCAGAACTTGAAGCGTTGGAAGAACAAGGGGTCATTGAGAAAGTTGATGGACCGACCCCCTGGGTGTCCCTCATAGTAGTGGCTAGGAAGCCGAAGCAGCCTGGCCAGGTTCGCATATGCGTCGACATGCGACTCCCCAATGCCGCAATAAAAAGAGAGCGTCACCTAACGCCTACCATAGACGATATACTCGGGGAGCTCAACGGAGCAAAATGGTTTTCAAAGATGGACCTACGGTCAGGGTATCATCAGCTTCCCTTACACCCGGACTCACGGTACATCACCACATTTTCAACGCATGTGGGCCTCCGGAGGTACAAACGCCTCAGCTTCGGCATATCGAGTGCAGCGGAGGTGTTCCAAAACACCATCCGAGAAGTCCTCAGCGGGCTCCCGGGGGTCCTGAACGTGAGTGATGACCTGTTGGTGTATGCTGCATCGCTGGATGATCATCACCAGAGGCTACGCAATGTCCTGCAGAGGATCAGGGATTCAGGTTTGACGCTCCACAAAGAGAAGTGCCAATTTCTGAGAAAGAAGATCAGTTTTTTTGGCTACACCTTTTCTGACCAAGGGGTGGCTCCAGACCCAGACAAGGTGAGGGACATCAGAGAAGCTCCGGCGCCCTCCAACATCTCGGAAGTCCGGAGCTTCCTTGGAATGGTCAATTTCTGTGGACGTTTCATGCCAGGCCTAACCAACGTCACCAAGCCCCCCGGGAACTGACCAAGTCTACCACCGTCTGGCAGTGGGGCCCTGACCAGGAGCAAGCCTTTCAGGACACAAAGGCGGCGCTGTCAGCCGACACCACGTTGGCATACTTTAATCCGGCTTGCCCCACCAACGTGGCCGTGGACGCCAGCCCGCACGGGCTAGGGGCCGTACTCACACAGCAGGGGTCCAGCGGGGAATGGATCCCCATAGCGTATGCGAGCAGGTCGCTGACGGAGACTGAACAACGCTATTCCCAGATAGAACGGGAAGCGATTGCCATCCACTGGGCGTGCCGCTATTTTCACGTTTATGTGTACGGCAAACCGTTCACCGTCACGACGGACCACAAACCCCTAGTGCCACTATTCCAGGGCTCGGTGTCCAAACCACCACCGAGAATTGAAAAATGGATTCTCCAGCTGCAGGAGTACGACTACAAGGTGGAGTACAAGCCAGGGTCGTCCAACCCGGCGGACTACCTGTCTCGGCACCCAAGAGCGGCCACCATAGCCGAGGAAGATGAAGCAAATGACACAGAGGAGTATGTCCGATTCATAGCGGAAAGGTCCCGGCCGCTACCCATTAGTGTGGAAGCCATTGTGGAGGCCACCCAGAAGGACGAGTGCCTACAGCTGGCTAAAGCGGCAGTCAGGGCCAATGACTGGCGGGCCATCCTGACCACATTGTCCCGGAGGACGCCCCAAGCCAAGGCGGCGTTGGAATCGCTGCACAGAGTAAAGGACGAACTGTCTGTTGACAACAGTGGATGTGTGTTAAGAGGCCCTCGGCTGGTAATTCCATCAGGTTTGGCCCAACAAGCCGTAGATCTTGCCCATAGAGGTCACCAGGGGATCGTGAAGACCAAAGGACGTCTAAGAGTAAAGGTGTGGTTCCCGGGGATGGATCACCTGGTTGAACAAACTGTTCGCACCTGCCAGTGGTGCCAGGTCTCGGGTCAACCAGACCGCCCTCACCCGGTCATCACAGAGGACAATCCCCGAAGACCATGGGAGCGGGTCAGCATGGATTTTGGGCACCTGCCAGATGGGCGACATGCCCTTGTGGTCATTGACGACTACACAAAGTATCCAGAGGTAGAGGTGGTGGCAAGCCAGACCGCCACGGAGGTCATTACGAAGATGGAGAAGATCATCGCGACCCATGGGATCTTCGAGATGGTCAAAACGGACAATGGCCCCCCTTTTCAAGGGCAAGAGTTTGCCGACTACCTAAAGTCATGGGGGATACAACACCGAAAAGTCACCCCGCGCTGGCCCCAAGCGAATGGGGAAGTAGAGAGATTCATGCGCACGCTCAATAGGGTGATTCGGATTGCGCATGCTGAGAATGCCCCCCTGGAGAGAGCCATTTACAGTTTCCTTAGGGAATACAGGATGATACCACACTCGACGACGGAAAGGGCACCAGGCCCCGCCTGTCTGGGCAGAGTGGTACGAGACACTCTTCCTCATCACCCGACGTGGGTCCCAAACCCCATTGATGGCCCCAGGATTCTGGCAAAGAGGACCACCACCAACGACCGGTCTAGCCGCGACCGGAGAGCATGCCCGGCGAACATCCAGGAGATGGATCAGGTGTTTGTGAAAGACCGATATCCGGGGAGCAAGTTCCGTCTCCCCTACGAGTGCCAGCCCTGGACGGTGACCCGCCGGACAGGTACGATGGTGACCGCCCGAAAAGGAGCAGAGGAAATTACCAGAAATATCTCATTTTTCAAGAAAGTCCACACCGGGACACCGGGAGCTGAACCCGAGGAGGCTGATGTGGGAGAAACCCTTCCGGAGGAGGAACCAGCGGATGGAGGAGTTGGAGCGAGTGACGGCCAGAGGTCGCCGGCAGGAACACAGGAGGGTCGACGGAGGTGTCCCAGGGAGAGTGGTACACTGGAAAGAGGCTCACCGAGGGGAGGTGTCGTTTTGCCAATGACACGTGGAGCCGGCTGTGGTTACGGCCTACGGGGCAATCCTGCCCCATCATCTAGGTTGGCCGGGTTTCTGGTATAAGGAACAGTGAATGCCCAGCTGATCGAAAAGGGGGGTGCCAGGTGGTGGACGTGAGACCCCGAACCAGGAACTGGTAACAGATCGACTGTTTGTTGTTTGGTTGTGTTTTATTTAAAGGTTAGAAGGAATGTAATGTTCAAAGGGGCCGGGTAGCCGTCTAGTGCTCCCGCGCCCGTAGTTCACGCTCTGGCGTTGGCGTACGTACGCCAACGCGACTATAAATAAAGGAGGCGTGGCCCGCGGCGGCAGTCGGGACCACGCTAGTTAGAAAGCACACTGTGTGGTGTCCCCTTATTTGCGCCACGCAAGCGACACGCGCTGGTTCGAGGCCTCTACAATCCTGACACAATATCCACCAAGAGGGTCCCGAGTGTGGTTCATCTTACATGCTGCAGGAGCTTGCATTGCAGAGACTCTGGCTGCTCTGAACCTGGTGACCCCACTGTTCATCATTGCCCCTTACTCACTGTTAACTACACGCGCAGTGCATCCTACTCCTAATCCTGCTAAATCCCTTCTTGAGTGCCACATGCCCATTGCGAACCCGCTTGTTCAAGGTGAGCTGCTAAAAAGCAGTCCACACATTCCAAGACTCTCGCTCTGCTGAAGTTGCTACCTCTCCTCTCACAAAGACACGCACAGGTGACGTTTTTGGGGTAAAGGACCTCTGGGATGATTGCGGAGGCATTGCCGGGGTGTTAGGTTGCCGCTGACGCCATTTCCCTGCCAGACATGTTGATCAACACCTTTGAAGTGTGAGTGGTGCTGTGCTCCCCCACTGGAACACTGCTACGTTCTTACTTTTCCCCATACTGAGCAAGTGTACTTTTAACCTCACTTGGCGGACATGTTTAAAGTGAAAACGGGTAGGGGGGAGATGGGCCCACCATGGGCAACACCACGGACTCTGGACCTCAAGCGCACCATTCACCTGTAAAACGGCAGTTGCAAGACCACACAGAGAAATTTACGGAACTATCTATAGCTGTCAATAGCCTTAAGTCCTCTTTGGAGCTTAATTTGGATTCCTTGATGATTGATGTGGGGTTCATTCGCGAGGACCATAAAAAGCTAAAAGACAGAATAAAACATACCAAAACGGACCTGGTGACAATTCATCCTTCTGTGATGGAACACCAGCAACAGATTGAGACACTACAGAAAGAGGTGGCTCATTTACAGGCTAGGGCAGATGATGCAGAGGGGCGTGCCCCTTAGAACACTATTACAGTGGTGCGTCTTCACGAGGGTATGGAAGTTCCAAGTATGGAGCTGTACCTGGAAACATCGCTGGCAGAGCAAGTATTGGGAAGGAAGATCTCCAAATTATTTTCTATAGAAAGGGCACATAGAGTACCAAGGCATCCCATGAACCCGGGAGCTTTCCCCAACCTGGGGAGGCAAGATTATTTAACTTCTGGGATAGGAACAATTTCCTACAGATTGTCAGGACCATGGGACCCCGGACCATTGAAAACAGCACTGTCACAATCTTCCCGGACTACACAGTTGAGGTATGGAGGCTACGTGACTCATTCTGTGCAGTGAAACAGCACCTACGAACTCTGGATAACAAATACGTACTGTTGTTTCCTGTGAAATGTAGGGTCATATTTAGACAATGAGACACTGTTTTTCTGTTTGCCTGAGAAGACATGGGCCTGGCAGGAAACACAAGGTGACTTTCAATGCTTCTCCCAAATGGCCCAAGGTGGGGCCTGGCTGACCCAATGGAACAGGAAGCGTTCTATTAGGACCGTCCATGGCAGGCCACCAAAGGTACAGACAGCGCTAGGCAGAGCGGAGGGGCTGGTGGCAGCAAGGCAGACATCCCTATCCAGCCCAGATGGCAGAACATCCGTTGAGGAGGCGAGGGCACTGCACAGCGGTATGCAAGAGATCAAGCTGCCGGAGGAACTGAAAGGTAGCCCCCTGGCCGCCCCAATGACTGCAGACTTATTGCAGAGTACCTGAAAGGCGTAACGTTTATCGTTTTGGTGATACTTCTTTTATGCCTGTGACCCCCTGGGGGTTTAAGTGGGTTATATGAACCAAGGAAGATTCTACTATTGCAGAAGGAGGAATAGGTCCTTGTTCTTCTGTATTGTCAAAGGGGAGCCAAATTGTATTACTGACCTTGGACTATTATCTTGGACCTCCCCCACCATCAAGTAGACTTTTTACTAATTGCCCAATCATTGTTGGCGATGTCTGGCCATAACCGATTGAATGTGTGGCCTGGGCTTTGGGATAATGCTACTAATGTGGACAGTCCCTCTTTTTAACCACATTGACACCAGCTCTTCTTCATTCAACGCACACACCTACGTTCTGGTGCAGAGACTTTAATTGTGTCCCGGACCTAGACCTAGACAGATTCCCCCCCTCCTGTTCGGGAGCACGGTCCCACAACACTGCCAAACACCTGCAACAGTGGACTCAGAATGGGCAAGTGGTGGAAGTATGGCGCATATTATACCCGCATGGGCATGAATACTCCCATTACTCTGCATTGCATACCCTCCAGACGAGAATAGATCTGATCTATGGCAACGGGACGCTGGTAAATAAATGCAGGCAGGCGGACTAGCTGGGAAGGACATTCCCTGATCACTGTCCCCTGTTGGTATCCTTTCATTGGGGGAGGCCTCGCTCATTCATACCTACCTGCCGATATCTAGACACGCGATATCTGTTATAAATGGCACGCTGAGTCGAGATCCCTTTGATCCCTGCTTTCATACCCTTAGGGAATGGTGGGAAGATAAATTGTCTGTAGAATTGACAGATACTGTCTGGCAGAGATATTTTGGGTCCCTCAAATTGATTTTGTGGGATGCTTGGTTCCGTTTTACACAATTTAATTACCTGCATCACACATACCTCTCTCCGTACAGAATAGGCAAGATGTACCCTGGTGCAAGTACACAATGTCCCAGATGCCAACAGGTTGAGGCAGACTTTGATCATGTGGTGTGGGCATGTCCAGTGATTTCGGATTACTGGAGATCGGTGACCTCTTGTATTTCCGCTATCACAGATTCTATACCACCTTGTGATCACACCTGTTTCATCCATTATGCAGGGGTAATAACAAAAAAAACACCTGGTGTGCTTTCAGGGTCTGGCTATGTTTTAGGGGCGGGCTGCTGGGTTTGTATGGGTATAGGATGGGAAGTTAATTAAGTAATAATTAATCAACAATTAATTGTTTATTAATTTTTTTATTGATTATCAGTTATGTAAATTGTGCTATGCTTATTTATTTGGGTTACATTTTAGTTGAGGGATGCTGGATTTGTAGGGATGTAGGGTGGGAATTTAATTAAGTAATAGTTAATTAACAATTATTTATTGATTGCTAATTATTTAATTGATTATCAATTGTGTAAATTGTGCTATACTTATTTATTTGAGCTACATTTTAGTTATGGGATGCTGGGTTTATAGGGGTCTTGGGTAGGAAGGTAATTAAGTACAAATTACTGAACAATTAATTATTAATGTTTAGTAAATTGTTTAATTTATTTTAAATATGTAAGTTATGGAATAGTTTTTTTAGTTATATTTTAGATGCAATCTGCTAGGATTGTAGGAGTAGAGGGTGGGAAGTTAATAATTGAATAGCCATTATTTATTAATTGATAATTATGTTCTTTATTTGTAATTATATAAATTGATTATTTTTAGTTTGTTAAATATATATATGTAAAGTATGTTAATTACTTTTTTTATTAAGAGTTTATTATTTTCCTACATTGATGAGGTTACTCATATATGTAATATGTTTGAAGTTAAATATTATCCCTATTCTTGCTTAGACTGCAGTAGGAATAGTAAAATAAAGTTCTTCGGAGGTCAACACTTTCTCTACTGCAGTGCTGTTTGGATTGGTAATATTAAATTTCATTCCTCCAAAATCTAACGCTTTCCCTATTGTTGCAGAGACTGGAGTGGGAATAGTAAATTTTACCCCTCCGAAGACCTACAGTTTCCATAAGTTGCCCTGACTGGAGTGGGATTAGTAAATTGCAACCCTCCGAAATCCAATTCCTCCATCACTGTTGCGCTGTTTGGAGTGGGAATAGTAAATTTAACCCCTCCAAAGTCTAGCACTTCCCCTACTGTTGTGTAGACTGGAGTGGGAATAGTATATTTAATATTCTTTATAGACTTAGACTATTTTAATGCTTATAGTTTTTTTGTAAATTTCTTTTTTCGATATGTTAAATAGATTTATATATATTACCTACTGGCGGTCGCCAGTATGTAGTTATAGTTAGGACCATTTTCCATAGGAAAAGCAATTTTTGACTTGGCTATAACTTTAGCGTCATTTGACCAATCTTCATGAAATTTTCCCCCAAAAATGTCAAGGTAGGTTCTGGTTGTCATGGAAAGTGGTGATCTGTGCTGTGGGGACCGAGAATTTGGGGCGTGAAATAAGATTGCGTTTCTAATGTTAATTCCCATAGGAACCTTTAGCCACACCTACAGCCCGAACCACGGAACGGACTTACACCAAATTTGGCAGGGAGGTAGATATCGGTTCAAGGAAGTGCCTTTTGTTTATTTGGTGTTAATCTGTTCAGTAGTTGTTGAGAAATGTAAGTTTAAAACTATAGTGATATCTCTGGCCGTGTATATTTTGCAGAGATTTCGCGATGAATCGCGAATGCACGCGCCAACGGTAATGCTATGATTGGCTTGACTCAGCCTGAACAGAAAGTTGTTGCTGCAATTTTATCTATCTGGAACGGTTCCCGAGGCTGAAAATTTGTGTGAAAGCCCACATAAAGGATCAAGGTGGAGATGCTCTGACCCTATGGTTGAGAAATGGGGGTGTTAGTGACAAAAGTTATGTGTCCAAAATTTATTCTTTTAATCGCGCGTGATATTCGTGACAATGCCGTGACCGACAGCATGGCCACCCGTGTACCGTCGCTGGGACATCGCGGCTATCAACGTCGTCGCGAATATTGGTGGAAATATAAAAAACTATATCAGTGAATCATTAATACACATTGTTATAGAGATATTGAGATTCTGATAAATGTTTTTAGAGTTATTTAGATAGTGAGTTATCTACTGTGATGGTTAGAATTAATTATATAGCTATCATTTTTTAATGTGGTGGTGGCTATTGAATTCCTGCTTTTGTTTTCTGTTTTCAATACGTGTCCGGGGGGACTGCGATTACCAACGTCATCGTGATCTCCGAAGTCACAGTGAAAATATAAAATAGGTTTTAGAGATGGTTTTTATGAAACTCTCTAGAAAAACATGAGTTTAGAGAATACTGTAAGAAACCCCGTAGTGTGTGAAATACTGCAGTATGCGTGGGTATGTGTGTTTTAGACTTTATGGAAAAGGCGAGATTGTCGCGGTTAACGACGCCATCGCGACATCCCGAATAACCGCAAAAACAGAAAATCGGTTTGAAAGATGGTTTTTAAGGAAACTTAGTACAAAAATATGAGTTTAAACATGCTTTGAAAGAAGTATGTATATAGTAATATGTTTCCAAAGTGTTGCCCAAAATTGAAGATGCACTCAGCAAGGGATGTTTCATCAGAAACTTTACTTTCAAACCGGCATCTCATTCCAAGCATTTTTCATAGCCTGACGCGTTTAAGAGCTCCTGCTCTTTCATCAGAGGCTTTCATGCTGGGAGTTGTGGTATGTTTTGTGCACCTGTACAGCCCTGCTGTGGAAGACTGCAACACCAAGAAAAAGGTATTTGGGGATGGGGGCTATGAACTATTCTAAGCCTGTGAACAGTACAAGGGATCTTTTTAAATGCAAACCGAATTCATATTCTGAGGTCCATTGGGGGGCAAGGAAAATGTTTTAAATAAAGTTGCAACAAGAACACATATCCCACTGGAGGGAAATAATGGTGCACAACACATACCACAACTCCCAGCATGCACAAGCACTGGAACTCACTTGGGAGGCCCACCTGAGAGCAATTACTTATTAGCATGTAGAGGGGAGAAGAGGGTGTGTTACTGCTTCTGTGGACTGTTAGCAAGCCTCGGATGAAACGGCAGGAGCTCTGAAACGCGTCACGCTATGAAAAATGCTTGGAATGAAATGCCGGTTTGAAAGTAAAGTTTCTGATGAAACATCCCTTGCTGAGTGCATCTTCAATTTTTGGGCAACACTTTGGGAACATAAATCACAGCAGTCCTGCTGTGGAAGACTGCACCACCAAGAAAAAGGTATTTGGGGCTGGGGGCTATGAACTATTCTAAGCCTGTGAACAGCACAAGGGATCTTTTTAAATGCAAACCGAATTCACATTCTGAGGCCCACTGGAGGGCAAGAAAAATGTTTTAAATAAAGTTGCAACAAGAACACAGATCCCACTGGAGGGAAATAATGGTGCACAACACATACCACAACTCCCAGCCTGCAAAAGCACTGGAACTCACTTGGGAGGCCCACCTGAGGGCAATTACTTACTAGCATGCAGAGGGGAGAAGAGGGTAAGATACTGCTTCTGTGGACTGTTAGCAAGCCTCTGATGAAAGAGCAGGAGCTCTGAAATGCGTCAGGCTATGAAAAATGCTTGGAATGAAATGCCGGTATGAAAGTAAAATTTCTGATGAAACATCACTTGCTGAGTGCGTCTTCAATTTTTGGGCAACACTTTGGAAACATATAGTAATATGTGTAGTACAATGTTCAGAATGGATTTTTTTACATATTATGTTTGGATGTGTGGGTGGTCATTGAATGTCTGCTTTTGTTTTACGCTTTCGCAACATGTCCGGGGGAATCGCGATTACCGACGTTATCGCGGTCTCCGGAGTCACCACGAAAATGGAAAAAAGGTTTTAGAGATGGTTATTTTAGAAATAAACTAGAAAAACATGAGCTTGAAGTGTACTGTAATAAACCCCTAGTGTGTAAAATACTGTAATATGTGTGTATATTTGTATTTTAGACTTTATGAAAAAGTTGCGATCGTCCCGCATAACTGCGAAAATAGAAAATCAGTCTTAAAGATGATTTTTAAAGAAACAGTAGAAAAATATGACTTTAAACATGCTTTGAAAGAAGTATGTATATAGTAATATGTGTAGTGCAATGTTCAAAATGGATTGTTTTACATATTTTTGGATGTGTTGGTGGCCATTAAATGTCTGATTTTGTTTCCCGTTCTCGCAATGTATTCGCGGGGATCGGGACGTCATCGCGATGATCCACAAAAACTGAAAAAAAGGATCTTTTTAAAGGAAATTAACAATTTTTCAGGTACTAGGGTGGCTCTGAATAGAGCCTTTGTGTTGATTGTGTGTATATGGCTACTACACATAAGACCGGATTCAGAGGTTCAGGTTACTTAGAAACACCTTGTTGCCTTCATCTGTAAAGTGCACTCCATCATTTCTATAAATTCCATGCATGTCAAAACGCAGATTGTAATTAGAGATACAGCCCATGCAATGGTCTCTGAGGAATGCAGAAACAGTTTTATTAACATATTTCCTGGCTTTGTCAATCTATGGACAGAATTGATTGGACCACTTCCATTTCTGTCTTTGGCATATGTTAGAGTACACCAAGACAGTGTGAGGGAAAAGAATCATCAATTCAGCAAAGGTATCCTTTATTAGGATTTCCAGTCCTACTCCAGTTAATGTGCCTAGGTCATTGCCACCACAGTGAACAATCATGAGGAAGGTTACAGGGACGTTATAGTTAGGAATTAGTATTTAAAATACCTTAGAAATTAATTGAAAAAAACCGAAAGGTTACAGGGCCGTTATAGTTAGAAAATAAAATTAAAAAAATCTTAGAAATTCACTGAAAAAACCCAAAGGTTACAGGGACATTATAGTTAGGCTCAGATTTCACATGCACAAAACCAGTTATAGTTAGCTGAGCTAACTATAACTCGCGCCCCCGCAATGCACTGCTTATGACCTTACATATTACATCACTCATGACATGGTCAGTGACATCACTGATGCCATCACTGATGACATCTCAAATGACATCACTGATGACATCATCCACCGAATCTCTGACACACCCACTCACACCCCAATATAACCTTTCATACACCCACTCCAACTTCCACACTAGCATTTTCAAAACCAATGACACACCCATACCAGTACTTACACATCCACTCACTGATTCATAGGTCTACACAAACATCCACTCAGTTACCCATACAGCCTCTCATACACCAACTCACTCACTAATATAGCCACTGATATAGCCACTCATACACCCATGCAGCCACTCACACACTGTCAGGCACCCATATAGCTACTCACACACCTACTCAGTCACCCATAGTCAATCACACAGCCCTAAATCACCTATACAGTTATACACACACCCACTCACTTATTCATACAGATAATAACACATATTTACTCACCCATACAGTCCCTCACACAAGCACACACTCATCCATACAGCCACTATCACAATCCCTCACTCACACAATCATTCATATACTCCAACACTCACCTATACTGCCTTTCACATATACAGTTTCTCACCCATATACCACTGTCACATCAATTCACTCACCGACACACCCATACACACACTCAGTCACCTATACAGCCCTTCACTTATGCACTCACTAACCCATACAGCCACTGACTCACCCACTCACTCATCCCTGCAGGCAGTCACACACCCTCTCACCCAACCACACAGACACTCATACAGGTACTCAGACAGACAATCAATCACCCATACAGCCACCACCACCACCAACGCATTTCAACCAAAAAATGGTCGATACCGTGAGCAAGACCATTTTTTGGTTGAAACGCGTTGTTGGTGGTGGTGGTGGCAATTGTGCTGTCACAATAAATTCAATTTAAGAAAACGGATTCTCCTGGAGTGCGGTGTAATTTTTGGTGAAAGATATATATATATATATATATATATATGTATATATATATATATATATATAGATAGATATAGATATATTCATATTAATACATTTTAAATATTAAAAAAGGATTATAATGTATAATAAATATTTTTTTAACTAGATTAATTATGTTACTATATACAAATAAATTACTTCTCCTCTCCCAACTGTGGCTGCCGAATTCCTAAGACGGGTGCTTCCGTGATCGTAAGGGTGGGACTCACGTTTCATATAACAAGCTTCCACAAATTACAGAGAACTCACGGGGATGCAAAGTTCATACATTTATTAAATGCAGACGAGTTTAAGCAATATATCTTCCTCAGTGCTTGAAAATGTATCTACATAACACACAGCATCGCGCTCATTAAAACAGTGAAAGCCCCATTCTCATTGGTGAATTCAAAATGATAAAGAGTGCCAAAGGACTGTCTTAATCAGCAGCGGTTCATGCAAATAAGTGCGCTGGGGTGGGGGGAATGTCGACTTATCCCACTACGCTTACCTGCATGGACCTCCGTTGGCCTTAATGTTCTTTCATTTTGGACTGAGGTGTACATAAAGCAATCAGTATTCTGGTACTTAATACAGTATTCTGGTACTTGTAATACTGATTGCTGTCACTCGTTATCAGCGTTAAGGAGGACAAAGAGACTGTAAAATACTGGGACAAGCTGTGTATGTAGGAACATTTAGTGAGCTATTGAAAACATTAGAAATCATTGGACAAGTACCAGAATACTGATTGCTTTATTTACACAGCAGTCGGAAATGAAAGAACATTAAGGCAGTCCTTTGTCACTCGTTATCAATTTGAATTACATACATAAAACCAGAGAAATTCAGCAGTTATAGTTATGACAAAAAACTATACCTCGTGTCTTAAGGTAACTATAACTCAGGCCCCCGCCATGCACAGTTTTATGATCAATAATTTTTTTGCAAATGTCGCAGTAATATTATCAACGATGTCATAGAAGCTGTAATGACAAATGTAATATGTGGGGTAATTAGCAGTCCATAGCGAGGGCGCGAGCTATAGTTACCTTGGGACACAAGTTATAGTTTCTTGGCATAACCATAGCTGTTGAATTCCTATCGTTTTATGTCCGAACCTAACTGTAACGTCCCTGCAACCTTTGGCATTTTTAGTGAATTTCTAATGTCTTTTAAAAATTCTATTTTCTAACTATAATATCCCTGTAGCCTTTGTTTTTTTCAGTGGATGTCTAATGATTTTTAATTCTATTTGGTAACTATAATGTCCCTGTAACCTTTAATTATTTATTTATTTATGAGTTTTATATAGCGTAAACGTGACCCGAAGTCATCAGAGCGCTTTACAGAGTAAGCACAACAGCAGTAACACGAGGGACATAGAGGATAGATAAAATATATGGTAACAGTAAAAAGAGTAAACGGTATACAGTGGGATATGCAAGCAAAAAAACAGCAAGTACACGAGTTACATGAAATGTAAATAAAAATACATAGCAACATTATATAAAAGAATTCATTAGACAATAGCAAGTGCACGAGTTACATGAAGCGTAAATAAAAATACATAGCAACATTATACAAGAGAAGAATCCGATAGACCGTAGGATGTGTGGACATAAGGTTATGAGGTAGTTAAGGTGAGGAAAGTAGATGCATAGTGTCCCGAGGTAGTGAACGTGCATGGCAACTTAGCACTAACGTTCATGACAATTTAGCACTTTAAAGCGAGAGCACATCAGCAATTACAATAACCTTTGTTGTCTTCAGTCAGTTTCTACGGTATTTTAATGGTATTTCCTAACTATGATGTCTCTGTAACCTTTGATTTTTTTAGCGAATGCCTACTTTTTTAAAAATGTAAATGAATATTTAATTAGCATACGTTTATCCAAACGCTGCCTCGCACAGCCTTTGGCCATGGTCATGCAGCCAACCCCATGCTGCACATGGCCTTTGCCCGTGGGTGTGTGAGTGGTTGTGTGCGTGTGAATGCATTTGTGAGTAGCTGTGACGGTCTATGAGTGGGTGTGTAACATTTCTGTATAAGTGTGTACATGGGTGTGTGAGTAGGTGTGTGAGTGCCTGTGTTGGTCTGTGAGTGGATGTGTGTGTGGTTCTCTGGGTCTGTAAGTGGGTGTGCGAGTGACTGTATGTGTGTATGAATGGGTGTACGAGTGGTTTTCTGGGTCTCTGAATGGATGTGTGACTGGCTGTAGGGGTGTGTGAGAGGGTGTGTGAGTGGTTATCTTGGTCTCCGAGTGGGTGTGTGATTGAAAGTAGGGGTGTGTGAGTTGGTCTGTGAATGGTTGTGTGGGTGTGTGAGTGTGTGTGAGTGCCTGTGTGGGTCTGTGAGTGGTTCTCTGGGTCTCTGAGTGGATGTATCAGTGACTGTATGAGTGTGTGAGTGGGTGTGTTGCAGTGTGAGTGGGTGTATGTGCTTTTTTTATATGGGGTCCGAATCCATGGATCTTTTGTGGATTCACACAGGGGCCGCGCTGAGCACCGTGGTGGATCCACGATCATCTTGCGCCCAAAGAAAAACATTTTGGGTAATTTCTTGCCCATGAGGTGTCTCTCAAAGGCCCCTCCATCGGTCCCATGGGGTCAGGATACCTCTATCCTGACCTCTTATATCATATTTTTACTTTATTTCCACCGCCTGGGAAGCATGTCCCGAATCACAAAATGGCAGCTGCAATTTTTCTCTCAGGTTGCAGGCGGACAATCACAGCATTGCTGTTGGCGCATGTATCCGCTGAACCACCACGGTGGATCCACACCTCTAGATGTACATAAATCTTTTTTCTTTAATAACTCCAAAACTACTCAACAGGTGTACACCAAATTACAAAAAGCACTTTTTCTGACCTAATATCCAGGTTTCTGCCAAATTTAGTGTAATTCTGTTCAACAGTTCAGGATGTAGTCGTGTCTAAAATCTTTATGGGAAATTGCATAGGGAAAAATCATTTCAGGATCCCTCCTTTTTCTTGGCACCTGCTTGACGGACCACCCCAAAACTTTGCAGACAGCAGCTGAAGTGAGTAGCATCTAGTTTTGACAATTTCACAAAGATTCGTCAAACGGAGCCAAAGTTATTAGCACAACAAAAAACGCTATTCCTATGGAAACTAGGTCCTAAATATATCTAGCTACTGGCGGTCACCAGTAGGTGGTTATAGTTAGGACAAAAGTTCCCATTGGTAAAGCATTTTTTGTTTTGTCAATAACTTTGGCGCCGCTTGATGAATCGCCATGGAATTTTCGCCAAACGTCCCCTTTTTTGGTTCAGCTGCTATGTTGAAAGTTTCTGTGTGATCCGTCAAGCGGGGGCTGAGAAAAAAGGGGGGGTCCCAAAATGCGTTCTCCCCATGTTATGTCTATGGGGATTTTTCATTTTTTGAAAACGACTACAGCCCAAACTGCTGAACGGAATTACACCAAATTTGACAGAAAGCTAGATTTTGGTTCGGAAAGCGTGCTTTTTGTGACTTGGTGTAAATTTGTTCAGTAGTTTCAGTGAAATACAAGTTAAAAAAATAAAGATATCTGGGGACGCGAGTCCTTGAAGTGGACTCGCGGACCCTATTAAAATTTGAGAGGCTGCCAACACTTCAACCAGGAAGTGTTGGCAGCCATCTTGGGACACCGAGTCCCAGAAAAAGAGTGAAAAATAAAGAAAAGGAGGCAGGGTAGGAATACTCTAACCCCACAGACATAGTGAGGGGGTCCTATCGGGACACCGCCATGTTTTAAAAGCATTTTTTTCTTTTGCCGCGGACTCGCGGGTGGATCTGTGAATCCGCAGCAAAATGAAAAAAAAAAAAGACGTGCAGTCTCCCGCGCATCTTATTTTAAAGCCCCCGGGTGGGCCAAATCCCGGGGACATAAAGGAGGGGGGGCTCATGGGGCCCCCCTCTTGGGCTTGCGCAAAGGTCCGGGCATCAGCACCTACCCGTGGCTGTAAACAATTAAAATACGGGAGCCAGCTCAGCCCCCCCTCTGCCCCGTTTGACCACCACTTCCCCGGGGCACAAACATTAATTTGTAAAAACCAATGCGGGGAAGCCCTACGGCCTCCCCCGCAGCCCGTGGGACTGCCACCTCCCTGGGGCTAATTATGATAAATGTGGAGACCACATGGCCCCCGCAGCTCCGGGGACCGCCACCTCCCCAGAGCTAAATGAAATATCAATGCATGGGGGGCTCCAGCTGCCATGGCAAACTCAGCTCTGCTTTCAACAAGCGAGAGCAGAAAATGCCCTGGGGAAGGGGTCCCCAGGGCTGAAATCGGCCTGGTAGGGGGTGGCTGTGTGCCCCCCTCCCCTTTTAAAAAAAATATTTAAAGGCCTGGCCCCAAGGGATGGGGTCCCCTCAGCCGAAAAAGTCCCAGGAGGGGGGAAACGAGGTACCCCTTCCTTAATTTAAATAAAAAACATACTATAAAAAAAGAAAGTCTGAGCCCTGGGGGATGGGGTCTAAGGGGCCGAAATCGGCCTGGGAGGGGGGCCACACGGCCCCACTCCCTTTTTTAATAAAAAAAATTAAAAGAAGGGGCATGCGTCGGAGGATGGGGTCCCTGGGGCCCAAAATGGTCCAGGGAAGGGGGGCCACGCAACCCCGCTTCCTGAAAAATAGAAATAGAAAAAAAAGCTGGCAACTCGCCAGAGGCCCCGCCCCCTTTCTCCACCACTCCGCAAATGTGCCTCCAGGCACACTGCTGGTTGGGGGATGAAGTCCCCTCGGCTGTTGAGGGCCCTTAGGGACCCCTCCTGTTACCTCCAGCAAGTACTACACACTGGGTTTGCTGAGAGGTTATAGGTGGCCACGCCCCCTTTCTCCACCACTCTGCATACGTGCCTCTCGGCGCACTGCTGGTAGGGGGATGAGGTCCCCTTGCATCCTGAGGGCCTCAGGACAAACGTGGACTTCTTCCCCCATGCAGCAGAGCACCAGGAGGCGCATTTGCAGTGGTGGAGAAAGGGGGCATGGCCTTTGATGACCTCTCAGCAATCCAGCTGTTTGGGTCTAACTGGAGGTAACAGGAGGGTTAGTTGGCCCCAAATGCCCTCAAGAGCCATGGGGACTTCATCCCCCAACTAGTAGTGCACCAGGAGGTGCGTTTGCAGAGTGGAGGAGAAAGGGGGCGTGGTCACTGATAACCTCTCAGCAAACCCACTGTGTAGGACTTGCTGGAGATAACAGGAGGGGTAGTTGGCCCCCAAGGACCCTCAATAGACAAGGGGACTTCATCCCCCTACTAGTAGTGTGCCAGGAGGCGCGTTTGCAGAGTGGTGGTGTCATGAGTGATGTCACTGACCATGTCATGAGTGATGTAATATGCGAGCTCATAAGCAGTGCATTGCGGGGGCGCGAGCTATAGTTAGCTCAGCTAAATATAATTGCTGAATTTCCCTGGTTTTGTACGAAACCTGAGCCTAACTATAACGTCCCTGTAACCTTTGGTTTTTTCAGTGAAATATATATATATATATATACACACATATATATACACATAAACATATAAATGTATATGTGTCAGTGTGTTTATATGTATATATGGTATTAAATATCGCTGGAATATATATTTCATTTACATTATATAACAGTTATATATTAAATATTTAACATTTACTACATTAAACTCTATTCATATTAAAAAATATATTTTTTTGTGAATTTTTTGACAATATTAGTGTCAACAATATTTTATTCACCTATTCTTTACTTACCATTATAAGTATCGGGACACGATATTTTGGTAAACACTATTTTTGGCAAAATATTTGTGTCAATCGATATTGTTTACTTCTATATTGTGTCAGTAATCCATTTAATTTCTGAAAGGCACATTGCATTATTGCATGTGTTGATAAATTTGACTTCTCATTCTAACTAAATTTTTACACTCTGTAATAATTATTTTGACATTTGGATGAATATATGAACTGAGAACTGGAAGAAGTCTGTGTATATTTTTCAGTAATGGTTTTGGCTGATTATTTAAGCTCAGCATTCTCCCTTTCCCACAAACTGACCCTCCTTAATGTTAATTGAGTTGGAGTTTCAACAATATTTGCAGGAGGATGTGCAAGTAAAATAATTAAAGGCCTTGCAGATTAAAGCAATTAATTAGTTTTGGTGAAGGAATGGGAAGGGCAAAGTAATTAATAAAAGCAAAGGGTAATTTGAGGCTAATTAGTCAATAATTAGACTATTTTGGAGAATTGGTGATACTTGGAAAGGTGGACTGTCCAATGTTGAAGTGGTCCGATGGTGCAGTTTGACAGAAAGGTAATCTGGTAGTCTAGTCAGTTCAGGAGGCTTGGTGAGTAGGATTTCATGGTAATGTGGTGTGTCTAGTGTGGTATGGTCTGTGACGGGGATTTGTTGTTGGTAATGGCATCCATGTTTTGCTATGATATTGTGTTTTGGGTATTGTGTTTTGCACATGGAAAAATGGTGTGTGTTGAAATATTGTTGTGATTTATTGGTCTTGAGGGTATGTGTTTTATGTAAAGATTTTGGGGTACTTGCAAGTTTCGTATAGTGTCTGTGGGAATTTAAAGGTGTGGCATCAAGGTTTATGAGTTTAAAATTTCCTTAAAAGTCTTGTTGTGAACGTACTAATTTGGAGTGGAATAGTGGTAGTTTATTGCGCACAAACAAAGGTTAAACTTACCTTTTCCAGGTCCAAGGGTGTCAGGGACTGTCCGGGACTATGTCGGGAACACAGTCAGGGACTTGGGCAAGGACTGGGAACTGGCTAGAAAACGTACACAGAAAGAGTAGTACAGCACTGTCCAGGATCACACAGGAAGAAAGAGGAGAAAAAGGGATCTAAAGGGGAAGCCTGTACAAGTGAACAAGATGGCTAAGGCTCAAAGGATGGGCACTCAAGAGGCAATTTAGCATTCAGAATACCTACACCCAGGATGAACATGCAGACATATACACACACAATAACATTAACAATAAAGGGAATGTGGGGTAAAGCACTCGGGAGCTCCACACGGTAAGACTGAAGCTCAGTAAGTTCCTCACCCACAATTGCTGTTACAGATACTGACTGAAAATACCCACATATAGGATATGCATGCAAGGGCAGGGTCTGTGGAGCGGATACCTATGGTGATGTTATAAAGACAATACTCACAGTGAACAAGAAACACCACCTAGGTTGTCAGCTGTGCCCACGGATCCTGGCGATCAAACAGAAACATGCAAGGCAGTAACAGCAAGGGGGTAAAACTAAATACAAGCGGAGCTAGCAAGGAGGAGTGCTTAATTAACAGGAAAGGAAGGAAATCACAGGGCACACTTGGCAGAAAGCAAGTAACAAACATACAAAGTAATAGAAGCAAGACAGCAGGAATAGAAAGACAGTAAACTAAGAACTGGAACCAAGGAAATGGGAAGAAAAGCAGGGACTGGAAAAGGATATACAGAAGGGGAGGCTACAAGGGTATACTAGAATAGTATTGAATCAGGAGTCAAGAAAGCAAAATAGCACAGAAGGCTGTGCTGGAGCAAGAACAAGAATTGAGCAAAAGCTCAAAAGTCAAGGTAGCACTGCAGGCAGTGCTAGTTCAGGACCAAGGGAAACTGCTGCAGCTCAGGAACAAGGAATAACTAAAGGTCAGGAAACACTGGAAACAAGGGTATCAAAAGCTCAGGAAACACTGGAAACAAAGATATCAAAAGCTCAGGAAACACTGGAAACAAGAGTCGGTCTCACCGGTACACAGCTACAATGACCAACCTTGGCCTGAAGGGAGCTGGGGCTTAAAAGAGCTCACAGTAATCACATGCACCAGGTGTGAGCAGCTAGCAACAGCCAGCCACAGGTGAGCTGAATTCCTTCACCCATCCTTGGCCTGCAGGGGTGGAGACGAAGCTGTGAACAGGAAATTCTAGGTAACAGAGTGTCAAACATAAGCAGGCTGGCTTCAAGCATGAGCAGGCTGGCTTTCACAAAACCCGACATGGATTGGGAATGAATGGCAATTTGCAAGTAGAATCCAAATGACTGGAAGTTAGCATATGCATCAAGGGGAGGGTCTGGAAGCTTATTAGAGCACTGGAGAGCCCCACAATTCAGCCCCCTGGTGGTGGATACAAGAATGCAGGGAGCGAGTCATGACAAAGGGTAGGTCATCTCTGGTCCAAGCCTATCTCGATGTGTGATTATTTAGTGCCATAAAGCGCTACTGCTCAACTAGTGAGTTTGATTTCCATTCTTATTCTTATTCCCAATACAAAGACACAGGTTTTATTGTCTGTTTTATGAATTATTGTGTTTGAAGATTTATTGTTTTGAGATTATATTATGATTGATTGTGTGGTGTATTGGAAGAGTATTTGAAGTTATGATTGGAGGACGTTTGCATAAGTTTAAGTAGCTAGCAGAAACACAAACCTCACCGCCAGTGGAAGTCTAGCCTATAAGATACTTGTGAATTATGGGATGTGCACTTATGGCTTAAGGAGTGGTACAAGGCTACAGAGAATAATAAAAAGCTAAAACTTTCTACAGAATATTACTTCTGATTTAAAGAAATTTTCTTTCATGAAAAGATGTTTGTTTAACACGACTCCACAAACAAGACGTGCACAGTTTGAAGCATTGAATGAACGGAATACAAGGGATAATCTAAAAGCTCATCAGAGAATGCTGAAGGATCAGGTTGGTAAGGCTGTTCATGATTGGATGGATGCTAAGTTGCGGTTATAGGCATGCTGAAGTACTGGAAACTGTTAGTATATTTCTTGTGGTAGCTGAGGATGAGGCAAAAGGTAAATCAAAGGAGCTTATGAAGAAAAAGAGTTACTCTGATGGAGAGGATGAGGTGTTGGATGAGTTATTAACAAGATGCCCACCATCTTCTAATGAGGTTAGTGAGCTAGAATTGAGACAGGAGGATGGACACTCAGAATCTGGAGAACCACAGACAAGTGTAACAAAAGATATTCAGGATGGTGCTTCAACGAGTAAAGTGAATTTTCAACAACTTATTGATTTGTGAACTAACTGTAGTATGACTTGGAATTTGACGTTTGATGAGATAGTATTTTTGAATTTGGAAGCAAGAAAGTGAGCTTGTCCTGAAATGAGAAACTGGAGCGTGTGGCTAATGAACTAGCTGTGAACTTACACAAAATGAGAATTTGTAAGTCTTATATAATGGTGATGACAGAAACTGGAATGTGAAACAAGACAATTATACAATTGAAAGCAAATTTGAGAAAGATTGTGGAGTTAATCAGTGATTGTGAGAATATGGGAAAACGCAAGAAAGAATGGACTTCAAAGCTGCTGAAGAATGAAGAAGGGAGAGTTGTGAGTGATTCTGAGTGTGATTTTTTGAAGGAGGATTCCCATTGAGAGACATGCGAGGAGCTAGTGGTCCAGCTTATGTTCATGGACAGTGGAGCTGACATGATTTATGAGCTTTATACAAAAGATTTTTCAAAGCTTAGTGAGGAACTTGAAATATGGTACTATGAAGGGGAAAGGATTGTTATGGTATCATAGGTACTAAGGGAAGATTGGGTTGCATTGTTTCAGATCACTATGCAAAAATATTTGTGGATTGAATGCAAGATGATGGTGAAGTAGTCAGATGAAAAACAGTTTAAGAGACTGCCTATTTATCAGCCTTCTTTGGTGATTATGGATAAATATGCTGAGGGTATTGAAGACTCGAAGGGAAAGGTTCCAGAGAAGCAGGTTAATTGGTCCACAATTATGAGAATGAGACAAAATCCAGAGAAGTTAGTTCAGCATCAATCTCTCATAAAATGCATGATTTACAGACATTACAATAAAATGAAATCCAGCTAAAGAGAGTGTGTTGGGTTTTGTTCCAGCTTTTGTGTTGGGTTTGTGTTGTCCGGAGTTGAGTACTCAGATTCAGCAGAGCATGATGTGTTGGGCAGCAAAGGCAGTCTATGAAATTCTAGCCTTTGCAAAATATTGTAGTGATTATTATGAGCCTAAAAAGAAATCAACAAAGGAAATCTCGATGGTGGTGCAGGTTGAATTCTTCCAGCAAGAAGGGCAAGGATTGACAGCTCAAGGTTAGCAAAGTTTTAATATGCTGAACTCCACATATATATATATATATATATATATATATATATATATATATATATATATATATATATATATATATATTTCAGGTAACCTTTTCCCTTATGATTCAATGCGGCGTGAATCGGAAATCAGGAACGGACACCTCTTCTCTTGTGCAGTTTATTTTATTTTTCTGTTTTGCACTGTGCCGCCATGACGCGTTTCGGTCCACGAGGACCTTGATCACATGACGCGCTGACAACACTTCCCCTTTTTAAAGTGCCAGTGCAAAGAATTAACATAAACAACAGACTGTCATTTCCTGAACCGAGGTTCTATTGCTATTTAGCAGCAAACATATATGTTCAGTGCAACAGAGAAGAATAGTAAATTTGTGCAAAAGGACTGCTGTGGAAATATGCAATTATAGGTTAAATAACAGCAAAGAATAACATCAAATTCATGTTTCCATGAGAAAAGGAGTTATCAATGCCCATACTGCTGGCCAACCTGTCAGTTATAGGTTGCCATAAAAAAACAATAAATGTTAATACACATGTATAAAAATTCATTTGTAAAAATACCCCAAAAAATTTCTTGGGGAATAAATATACAGTGAATATTGGTTTAAAAGCAGTTTTAAAAGCTGATTTGTGTAAAATAAATGTATATACAATCAAATATCTGTATAAATACAATAAATAAAATATACAATACACAATGATTTCAATTACTCATTCCACATCCTTATAATTTCTGTTTGAATACATTTATCACAATATTGTTGCAATTAATTATTGGGAATATTTCGCCCACAGTGGGCCTACTGACCGAATGACAGTTAAAATATTCAGTTGTTTTTCAGTGCCAGAAAGCAAGTGTAATACGATGTGCGTGAACTTCTGCTAATCCACCCTGGAAATCAGTAGAGCATGTGTTAAAAGTGCATGTGCTAAACATAAATTAAAAATTGTGGTGAAGTTAACATTAAACCTATTTCCTTGCTTAATTTTGATGGTATTCTCGCTAAAAGGAAAGTGATTCAGGCAGAGATTATGGAGGTCATATATTTGTCATATATAGCTTAAATGCTTATGTAGAAGCTGCTAGAGGTGTCTGGAACAGAATACTGCTAATCACTGTTAATACGTCAAAAATGTATCCCTAATCTAGCCACGTGTATAAGTCTTCAGTCGTGTTAAATCCATGAGGACTTTTACTATCGAGTTCCAAGATATACTTGGTCTTGAGTTTGCGTAGGAGTGCCTCTCTATCTCCGCCTCTTCTCAATGGTGGTATGGTATCTATGGCGAAGTATTTCAGTTGAGATGTATCATTCCCATGTGTCTCACTGAAATGGCAGGCCACTGGATAAGTCGTATCCAAGTTTGTTATGGCTCACAGATGCTGGAGGATCCTCTTGTGGACTTGCAGTTTCGTGCTTCCCACGTACTGCAGTCCACAAGGGCACTCCAGTATGTAGATAGCATACTCCGTTTTGCAAGTGATCAGCTTACTGATCTTGGTGGGTCTTATATCAAAGGCTGTCTGGAACATGATTTTGCTAATCCCATGTTTGCATGCTTTGCATGTGGAACATCTTATAAAGCCCTTTCTTCCTGAAAGCCACCCTATGTTTGTTCTCAACTCTGGGCTGCTGCTGACTAAAAAGTCGCTTGTGGAGGGGGCCTTTCTATAAGTGATCGTTGGTCGGGCTGATAGTTTGGGGCCTAACACTGGATCACTACTTAACAGATGCCAATTGCTTGTGATGATCTTACTCAGACTATCCTTTTGTTTGTTAAAAGTTAGGATAAGTCTGGGACCCATATTGACTACTGATGAATCTTTATCAGCACTGTATTTCCTAGTTTTGCGGGATGGTTTAGACAAGAGTTCCTCTCTGGATAGATTCCTGGTCTTCTTTATGGCTCTGTCTATTGTTTTCTCGGTATAGCCTCTTTCCAAAAAGCGTTGTTTGCTGGCTAGTTGTGCCTCTAATAGGTCTTTCTCAGTGCTACAAATACGACGAATCCTAAGCATTTCTCCATATGGGATACTGCATATGGTGTGCCTAGGATGAAAGCTTGTAGAATGGAGTGTCGTGTTGCCTGCGGTGGGCTTGCGATGCAGTTTAGTGTGTAGCTGATTTTGTGCCACATATATCTCAACATCCAAAAAGCAGATTGTCTACTTATATTACAAGTGAAATGTAAATTCAACTCATTGACATTGATTTGCTTAACAAAATCAGCTGCGCTTTGTTCAGATCCCCGCCAATTGACGAATAAGTCATCGATGTATCGAATCCAAACAACTACATTCTCAGCTATTATGGCAGCATATTTGATGTTGAGCACTAACTCCTCCCACCACCCCATATGGAGGCAAGCGTAACTAGGAGAAAAGCTTGCCCCCATAGCCACCCCCCTTATTTGTTGGTATAATTGTTGGTGGAATAGGAAGTAGTTGTTGTTTAGGCAAAATTTAATCAAACTCATTATCATCTTGTTGTGTTGGTGATACTTTATCTGCCTGCTGCTCAAAAAGTGATCAACAGCACATAGCCCATCTATGTGATGTATAGATGTGTACAGGTTTGATACATCCAAAGATAATAAAACATAGTCATTTTGCCAAGTGATATTCTGTATCTTTTTTAGAAAGTCTGTCGTATCTTGTATGTAAGATAGCAAAGATTTTACATGGCTTTGAAAAAAAAGTCTATGTAAATTGATGCATTCTCAAGTAGACTTTGCTTGGCCGATATGATTGGCCTGCCTGGCGGGTTGTTTAAGTTCTTGTGGACCTTTGGTATAAAATATATAACTGGTGTTATTGGATAGTCAATTTTCATAAATTTATACTCATCCTGATTGATCAGGCCCACACTTTTCCAGGCAAGAAGTTTAGTGTGTAGGTCATGTTGAGCAGCTAGCATTGTTTGTTTGGTACTCAGTCTATAACAACTCCTGTCGATATATATATATCAATAGCAAAGCATAGATGTGGAGGTGAAAATAGTAAATCTATACTTACCTATTTGCTCCTACCTACTTACCTTTTTGCTCCTACCGTTTCAAACTTTTTGTCCTTGATATTTTTGATACATTATTTTTGGGACACTATATTTTTGTCCTTGATATTCTGTCAGACAACTGGAAGTTCACAGAGAAGAGGTTTTGCTAACAATGGTATTATGATTTCTGGAGCTTGTATCAGATGTGTTAAAGAGGAACATTGGAAGAAAAGTTGTATATTTAATGTAAGTCATATGCTAATGGGGCACACATGATAAATCAAATGAACCCTATGCAACAGAATATGATATGAGTAACACACAATGGGGTGACTGAATCAATGGTCCCAGCCCATCCACCTCTTCCACCTGAGATGCAGAATAATACAGAAGGATTTCCACAGACTCTTCAGTTTCAACAAAATTCAGTTCAATCTCAAGTGATAAACTCAGCGATTTGTTTCTCCAATTTGCAGCCACTCTTGGAGTTCTGCAAGTCAGGCACAATGACGGTATCTGAGAGGGGAGGAGGGCTGAAGGCTTGGTGCAGATTAGAGGTAGACCAGAATGGCCCATTTATGGAAGGAGTAGTTAATGGCCATCCTGTATCATTTTGGGTTGATACTGATGACACCCATTCAATAATCAGACCAGTGGAAGTTCCTGACCTTCCCCTCTTTGGAAAAGTACAAGTATTAGGCATCCCAAATAAAGTGATTGATACGTTTTCAGTAAATTTTCCAGTAAAAATAGGTTGAACTGAAAAAGGACATGAATTCATGATTAGTGAAACCAGTCCAGTAAATTTGCTAGGTCAAGATTTCTTGTGCAAGCTAAATTGCATAATTTAATGCACACTGGCTGGTATCTTCATTCAACTGAAAGATCCAGAAGTAGAGTTTAAACTGAAATCAGAGGCAATGAGAAATTGTATATTTTCAGCCCTAAAAGTGCAAATCCATTGAAGATTACTATGAAGCCAGATGCACTGTATATGCGCATTCCCCAATATAGACTTTCTCATGAAGTTGAGGGAGGTATTACATCTGTGATTGAAAAGATGATGAAGCAGGGCATTTTGAATGAAGTCTTGAATGTCCATGTAAGGCATCTATAATGCGATTGTGAAAGCCTAATAGTAAGTGTAGGATAGTACAAGATCTTAGTAAGATTAATGAGATAGTATTTCGATGTTGTCCAGCAGTGATTTCATTTCATATTCAAGCAGATGCAGAAAGGTTCAAAGTGATGGATTTGTGTTCCACATTTTTCTCCATTGCTCTACATGAGGATAGCCAGTATCTTTTTTATTTATTTTGATTTATTTGAGGTTTTATAGAGCGCGAACATGACCCGTTAGGTTATCAGAGCGCTTTACAGGGATAAACATGTTACGTACAGCATTAGGCATAGGCAAAAAAAATAAGGAATGGGGGTTAGGGAATTGAACCACAATAGGACAAAGCCAGAGTTATATACAATAATCAGTGCAGAAACAAAATCAGCGAGCGACATGTAAGCGATAAAAAGGGAAAACCAGCAATTGTATACGAGGGGACGGAAGATAGCAAAAAGGCAGAGGGAACCGGCAGAACATTTGAAGGAGTGAGAGTTGGTACACAGAGAGTGCCAAGCAGTATAGGAGATTATGCACAGAAACAAAAGTCATGATAAAAGGCGGTATGTGCGATCAGGGAGAGTTATTAGAGGAATTTGCTCATTAGGAAGGTTTTAGCTTCCATTCGAAGATTGACAGAGAAGGTATTCTTCTGATGGAGGATGGTAGCGAGTTCCAGATTCTTGGAGCAGCCCCAGAGAACGCTCGGTTATAAGTTTTTTCCTTGCGGAAGCGGGGTGGCTGGAGCACAAGGTCTCTGGGGGACCGGGAGTTTCTGAGTTTCCCAGATACCACCATTTTCTGGGCGAGGTGTGCCGGGGAGTTCATGTACAGGGCTTTGTGTGTGATGCAGGCCAGCTTGAGCTGGATTCTGGCCTCGAGAGGAAGCCAGTGCAAGGCCTTCAGATGTGGTGAAATGTGGTCAAATATTCTTGAGCCAGATAAGAGTCTAGCTGCTGCGTTGAGGCAAGCTTTTAGAGGGGCCGTGGAAGTCTTTGGTAGGCCAAATAGGGTAGAGCAGCCGTATTCAATTCTGGAGATAACTAACGCCTGAACTGCGGTTTTTAGGTCGGCAGTTTCAAGGAAGGGTTTTAGTTTTCTCAAGTAGCTCAGATGGAACCTGGCAGTTTTGGCCATCGAGTTGATGTGTTCGCGCATATTCAGGTTGCTGTCCAAGGTTATACCGAGAGATTTGGCAGAATCCACTATGGTCGGTGTGCAGTTGAGTGCTGTGATCGAGTTAATCCATTCCCGGATGACATTGGAGTTATTAGGGGGGGAGATGAGGAGGAACTCTGTTTTTTGGGCATTCAGTTTGAGCTGGTTATTGGCGAGCCATTGAACAGTCAGTTTCAGGGCGTCGTTCAGGTGGGTAATCTCCTACAGAGAAGAGATTTTGATGTATATCTGGGTATCATCAGCGTACATGTGGAAGGAGATTTTGGCCGTGCGAAGAATTTCAGCTAAGGGTTCAAGGTAGAGATTGAAGAGGGTAGGGGACAGAGTAGAGCCTTGAGGGACACCGATTGATATCGGGGAGGGAGCAGATAGGTTGCTGTTGACTAAGAATCTCTGGGTGCAGTTCTGGAGGAAGGAACCAAACCATTTGATGACGGTACCTCCTAGACCCATCCTGTGTTTGAGGCGTTCGAGATGTTTCTCATGGTTGACGGTGTCGAATGCCGAAGAGAGGTCCAGAAGGATCAGGAGGCAGGTTTTGCCATGGTCAAGGGCTTGGAGAGCAACATCAACGATGTGAAGAATAGTAGTTTCAGTGCTGTGTCCAGGCCTGAAACCAGATTGGAAATCGTCGAGCAGATTGAAATTAGCGATATGTTGGCTGAGTTGTAGCTGCACACATTTCTCCAGCACTTTCGCAAGAAGAGGAATATTAGATCTTGGTCTGAAGCTGACTGGAATTGCCGGATTCAGAGTGGGTTTTTTAGGATGGGGATGACTTGCCCGGATTTCAGAGAGTCAGGTATGGACCCTTGAAGAAGAGAAGTGTTGATTATTGCAGTCCAAATGGGAGCGACGAGTAGGGAGGTCGCTGCCAAGCAGTTGGCGGGGAGAGGGTCGTTGAAGTGGGTATTTGGTTTTAAGGAGGATAGAATTTTCGAGATGGAATGGTCATCATAAAGTTCGAAGTAGGACCAGTGAGCATTGTTTTTGGGTGTTGCCTGGGCTGGAAGAGGGGACAGATGGGTCCCGGTAAGAGGAGGAGGGAAGTTTGAGGTGGCATTAAGTTCGATACCTAGCGAATTGATTTTGGTTGTAAAGAAGGAGGAGAACTCATCACAGGTTATTAGTGATTTTGTAGTTTCTTTGGATGATTTCGCTAGTTTGAGTTCAGATTTGAAGATGAGGTGTTCATTTGGGCAAGAATCACACAAGGGTATTGTAAGAAACTGGGTTATGGGTTGACTGGAGTGTGACCAGTGACCATATTCCTTGTAAGGATAGGACATAAGCAAACCCCAAATTAACTTGTGCTCAACCCCCTACTAGCATGGCACAGAGGAGTCAGGCAACGTGTAAAGTATTCGTGCAACACTTCAAAGAGTAAAAAAGTTTAACACCACACAAAATGATCTCACACCATGTTAGAAACATAGAGTTTGATTGAATAACTAAAACTAGACCAAAACGACAAAAATCCAATCAATAGAACCGAAGCTATGAAACTGAAACTTAACCCTGATAAAACTGAGCTAATTTTAACTGGAGGCACTTCCAACCCTTGGAATTCTAATTTTTGGCCTCCCCTCTTTGGCAGTCATCCACGCCCTGTAGAATCTGTAAAAAGTCTTGGGGTTATAATCAGCAACGACCTGTCTATGAAACCCCAGATCAGTGCGGTGGTCTCTGCCTGCTTCTTCCACCTACGCAGAATCCGTAAGATCTGCAGATTTCTGACTACCGATGCCTTGACCTTGGTCACCCTGGCCTTGGCTATCTCTCGAATTGATTATGCCAACTCACTTTATGTCGGCATCCTGGCATATCAACTTCATCGTTTGCAGTTGGTACAAAACCAAGCAGCCAGGCTCATTTTCCATCAACCCAGACACCAACATGTCCGCCCTTTGATGAAGAGCCTCCACTGGCTTCCGGTGGCTAAACGCTGTGCCTTTAAGCTGGGCTGTACCATCTTCAAAGCCCTTGCCAGGAACGGCCCTGCATTCATCTCGTCTAGGATCCATCGCTATGCCCCCTCTCGTGAATTGCGCTCCTCCCATCTGAATCTGCTTACCATCCACACCTTCAATCGTAAAAAACACGGTGGCCTTAGATTTTCATTTCTGGCCCCTCAATTTTGGAACTCTCTCCCTGCTGGACTGAGGTCAGTAACATCCTACGCCCAGTTCAGAACACTTCTCAAGACCTTGCTGTTCTCTCAGGCATATGAGTAAAGGTTCTGTCATTGTGTAACTGTCGCCCACCCACTCTCAGCGCCATGAAACCGCTTGGTGTAAGTGCGCTCAACAAGTATTTTTAACATAACAGATATTCACTTTTAAAGGTTTGAGTAAATATATCACTAAAAGGTGTAAAGCACCAAATGTGGATATCTTGTCGGCCCAGACCAGGACAAACTAACAAGTTCAGGCTGACTGTGATGGAACGTGGGTCGGCTACTGGGACCATGTTTGGCACGCTGAACAAAGTACCTTCAATCATGGGTTGCTGAGCGTTGTGAGGATCTGCGTCGATGATGCGTTGGTTCCGAGATGCAGCGAGGTTGGCGAAACGAGGGCCTGCTGACTGGGGCTTGCGATGCGAAGTCCGGCATCAGGGATGCGAAACCCAGTCTGGGCGATGCGTCGGTTCTAAAGAGCTGATTGGCTGCAATGCAGAGTCCGTTGTTGTTGTCAAGGGTCCTGTTGTCTGGGGCCTGCGATGCAAGGGCCTGCAAAGAAGATGCAGTATGCAGTCAGGGCAATGCAGCGGTTCTGAAGAGCTGCGATGCGGGTCTTTGCGACGGGTCCAATCCATGCAGCAGCCGTGATGCATCGGTTCTGTTCGGGTTTACACCGCACAGCAGAGGAGAGGCGTCGTATCTGCTGGATCCACAGAAGCTGGTAAGCACCTTAGGCCCACTTCCAAGGATGCAGGACTGGGGTGGCACCACTGGGCAGGCCAGGTTCAGAGATGGCATACTCCAGGTGCAGGTGCAAGGATGTTGGAGCCTTCTGTCCCTGAGGCTCAAGGCAGGAGGCCAGCCAACTTGCCCTTTGAGACACTCTGGGGTTCTGGGTTCAAGAGATACAGGTTCAGTCTTTCTCCCCCAGCCAGAAGGCAGCAGGCAGCAAGTCAGCACAGCAAAGCAGGAGTCCAGCAGTGTGATAGTCCATTAGAAGCACCGCAGTTCTTCTTCCTGGCAGAGTATCCACAAGTCCATAAATGTACTGAAGAGTTGTTGTCTGATGTCCAGTATTTATACCCAGTTGTGCCTTTGAAGTAGGGGAAAAGCTTCTAGAGGATTCCCTTTGAAGTCCCCAGGCATCCACTGCCCTGGCTCCAGACTAACTACAGGGAGGTATGTAGCCCTTTGTGTGGAGCCAGGACACAGCCTATACAGGCTGTGCCCAGGTCCTCCCTCCCATCCTGCCAGTGATGGCCCATCCAGGCATACCTAAGCTCCCTATTGTGTGTGGCCATCTAGGAGTAATACACAAAGCTCAACTGTCAGCTACACACAGTCATGTGACCAGAGACAGGCTACAGGCACTAAATGATTAAGGCAAGAAAATGCCAACTTTCTAAAAGTTGGATATTCAGAATTGCAATTTAAAATCAGACACCCTAAGTTAGGATTTGAAATTGTGATTGCAGAGACACCAAACATGAACAAGTCATCTCTTCTTGGGAAGGCCCACTTATATATTGCACAGGAGGAGACGTGGGCCTGGCTCAAATGTAGAGAGGGACTGGCGCAGGCCCCGACACTGTAAAGCTGAGGTGGTGGAAGGGGTGCAAACAGGCAGAGGGGCAGTAGAGCGGCCGGCTCTGGGAGATCACGCAGTGGAGGGGGCTCTGATGACCTGGTGGTACAGGAGGATGGTACACTGAAACTGGAACGCATGCAGATGGGGGAAGGCCCACCTGTGGGCTGACAGACACTAGGGTTCTTGGCCCAATGCTCGGGGTGCGCACTGTGAGGTGGAGGCTCCCCCACAATGGGCGTGGGGGAGGACTGGGTCCTGTCCAGTGCCTCAGAGACAATCTGGAGATCATACCCGGCTTATAACTTGGCGATTCCGGTGGAGATACAGATTCTGTGGTAGGATCACTAGATTACATCAATCTTCTGTATACAATAGCCCATTACAACTGCTGGGAGTGGAGGCTCCGAAGTGCAGCGACAGACACAATCTCTTTGCTACTTCACCATTTCTCCAGGCACTGCAGCGCTGCTGGTGGGTCAACCCCAGGAAACCAGCCTACTAGCTCTGTAACTGGGGGTGCCCCGGGGGCTGCACCTCTCTGCTTAAGTAGAGTTGAGACTGTAGTACTTGACAGAACTGTTTTATGTTTTGAGGTTCCAATTGTATTAAGGGGGAGTGCTGCCCAATAATATAGGTGGCAAATTGGGAAAACACGTTAGGGGTTTCACGCAGTGTTTACATGGGGTGGGTGGGGGGGGAGTTCATGCGCAGAACAAAGCACACAATAGACTATGCATTATAATCACTGTGGACACAGGGTCAAAGACAGACACCAATGAGAAGGGAGATTTACGGGGATGGAGGGTGGTACAGGACAAGTCAGGGGGAACCTGTATACATGACTCTGACACTACTTACGTGAAATGTCTGGGGCTTGAACATTTATACCAAATGACACAGAGTACTCTCCTGCCTCAGGAGATATACAGTACACATACCATTAGATCTGGGAGTGTGGCCCCATGCAGGCATTCTGGCTGGAATTGGTGACGACTTTACAAAAGGGTCACCACCATAGCTATCGAAAATATGCCCAGCCATTGTGTGCTTGGGATAACACCACGTCCACAGAAAGAAAAGATCAGATAGAAATTTGCCTCTCTCAGACTGATGCTAGGCAAACACCACCTGGAAATTCCTAGCTTTCCCCTAGAGCCCCTACTTATACATCCTGGTGTGATGATATGAGAGAATGGGCACTAGCAGAGGAAAGACGATTGAGAGAAGTGCGTACTGATGAAAAGCTGGAGGGAGATTCACAATAGTGGGGAGCTATGCCGAATGAGCTTTCGAAACCTGGCGAGGGGATTGAGGCGGAGCAGCTGAAGTCAGCAGAATGACAAGGTGGCTGCAATAACATACGTGCGGAGGGGCGGGTATGTCCACTACAGAGGAGTAGTCAACCAAGGGGTAGAAATCTACAACCCTCAATCAGAGGACGAGATGGGGATGATCAAACAACAGAAGGTTGCTTTCCTTGTGTTACATGTGTGCTGTTGTGTCTGTTACATGTAATGTTTACCTTTGTGCCTTATTGGAGCTGTTGCTTGTACTTCGTATGAAAAAATAATAAAGATATATTTAAATATAAATATAAATATATATATATATATATGCCAATTGGGTATAAGCAAATGTTACCATGTTAGGGGAGAGTACACACACTTTAGCAGTGGCAAAATGCACAGAGTCCTGAGGCCAGCAAAAACAAGGTCAGTAAAATAGAGGAGGAAGGCAAAAGGTTTGGGAGAAGACCACCCTAAGGCTGAGCGGTCTAACAAGTATACAAAATCACCTTCAATCTCTTCCCAAGTTCTTAAAAAGAATTTGGAATATTTGGAGTTACTTTGTGAGTCAGTCTTGGTTACAATACATTGATTATTTAATGATTGCAGCAAAATCAAAAGAGATGTAAGTTGGACACCATTGCATTGTTGAATCATTTGGCTGAACATTGGCATAAAGCTTCACCTACAAAATTACAGTATTGTCAGACAGAAGTTACTTACCTAGGACATCTTGTTCAAAAAGGAGTTAGAAAGGTGTCCAAAGACTGCTTTGCTGCAATTCTGAGAATTAATTGGCCCACTACACAAAGAGAAGTGA
Source organism: Calotriton arnoldi (assembly GCA_963921515.1). Lineage (NCBI taxonomy): Eukaryota > Metazoa > Chordata > Amphibia > Caudata > Salamandridae > Calotriton > Calotriton arnoldi. Next base: position 530,151 of record CAWUFW010002525.1, read on the forward strand.
GAGTGGTTCTAGGGATGGTTGGCCACTGTTATCAGGGGTTTCCCACCTTTTCTTTAATTGTAAAACCATTACATTGATTTAATCATGGTGAAATATTTGATTAAAGGCCTAAAGGTGAATAATTTATGCAAGCCTTCCTGGAGGTGAAACACGCTTTGAGTGAGGCACCCACCCTAGGAATGCCTGATTATGAGAAAGGGTTTTATTTATTCTATTTATGAAAAAGAAGGGTGCTCACTTTCAGTTCTTGCACATCAACATGGTAAAGGAAAATGACCTGTTGCATATATTTCTGGAACTTGAATTCAGTTGCCACAGCTTTGCCTGACTGCTTAAAATCAATAGCAGCTTTTTCTACTGCTATTTCACGGAGTGATGCAAGTGTGGTAGGCCACACATTAAACATATTAGGGTCTCATTCAGCTGAGATACTTTTGATCCAAACCAGAACTCAGTACTTAGCAATTTCAAGGTTGACTAAGTATGAAATTATTACACTAGCCACTCCAAACGTGGCAATTAAAAGGTGTGATTGTTGAATCATGCAACTTTATTGCCATTACCAAAAGAAGATAGTGATAAAGATGAAGGCTGAAATTTAACATAATTACCTTTATGTAACAACTGTGCACTAAGCAAAGAGCAGATATTCAAGATGTACCACTTGATTTGGCTGATTTGGTTTTATTTGTGGATGGCTCATGTTTTAGAGATGTCCAAGGAAATGTATCAGCAGCATATGCAGTTTGCACGTTGACATGCATTATGGAGGTATCATAATTGTGTAATGTAACGTCTATACAAGTGGCATAATTGGTTGCTGCATAGCCACTAGTATATTGAGTGTTGCAACCTACACTATTAGTCAATACTGCTTTGGAGTATTTCCATGATTTTGGCAAATTGTGGTCACAGTGAGGTTTCAGGACTTCAGGTGGGACACCAACTCATAATAAACCCCACACATTCTTGATTTGTTGTGTGCTTTAAAATTGCCATCAAATATAGCAGTTGTGAAATGTAATGGACATGGAAATGACATGATTACTAAAGGTAATAATTGTTCAGATGCAGTTGCAAAATAGTATGCCAAAATTAACATTGCTTTATACATGAAGACAGAGGAAAAATCGTAAAAAGTTGAGAATGCTTTTGCATGTGTGTCAATAAAAACATTTGGGGCCAGATGTACGACCAGTTTTTGCGTGCGCAAATGGGTTAGCGACCCATTTGCGCACGCTAAAACCTACATGGCCATGTACAAACACTATTTTGCGACTCGCAAAATAGTGTTTTGCGACTCGCTATTAGGAAGGGGCGTTCCCTTCCTAATAGCGACACTCCAGCCATGTATGAATGTTTTGCGACCGCAATTGCAGCAGCAAAACACGAGCAATTTACCGCCCTCTTCAAGCGGGTGGTAATGGAGTCGCAAATGGGAAGGGGTCCCCAGGGGACTCCTTCCCCTTTGTGACTGGGTCTAAAAATATTTTTTAAGGGCAGGCAGTGGTCCCAGGGACCACTACTTGCCCTTAAAAAATGAAACGAAAACGTTTCATTTTTTTGTTTTAAATGCCTCCCATTTTCCTTTAAGGAAAACGGGCTGAATTAAAAAAAAAAACACTGCATTATTGACAAGCAGTCCCAGACATGGAGGTCTGCTGAGCCCAGCAGGCCACCATCCCTGGGAGGTCCAGCCATTCCCAATGGGGTCGCAAATTGTGAGTGGCTCATTAATATTCCTGAGCCTCGTATTTTGCGACCCCATTGGGAATCGCAATCAGTGTCTCTGCCACCGTTGTACATTCCAAATTGCGAGTCGCAATTTGCGAGTCGCAATTTGGAATGGTCGTATATCTGGCACCTAATGAATTGGGAGATTAACAAAATGATGTTTCAGATGAAGATAAGAAAACATGGGAAAATATAGGATGTAAATCGGATGAGACAGACCTTTGGAAATACACAGATGAGAGGTTTTTTTGCCAGCTTAACTGCTACCTCAGATAGTAAGACTATTTCATGGACCTACACATTAGACATGATGGGATGGTGAGGCTGTTTAATACTTAATGGTTCAATTCTCAATTTAGAACACTTGTGGAGGATTACTGGCAGAGATATATAGTGTATCAATAAAATAATGTCAGAAAGATAACTTGTATTACAATTAGGCATGCAGGGAAGACAGCTGGTCCCTTCAAAAGACTACAAAATTTATTTTGTAGGGAGGCCACCGTGTAATGATTTAAGGTGCATATTGGTTATAATTTGCTTGTTTTCAAAGTGGATTGAGGCATATCCAACAAGGAGGTGTGATGAACTAATAGTTGTAAAATTATTATTTTTATTTTATTGAAGTAGAAAAAGTCCATTAAATAATTTAATCATAATTAAGAATCCTTTTTTTTTACATCACCAAATAGAAAAATAGAAATGTGTATATAGACATCAGTGAATAACATGATTCCATAAAGGTAACAAAAATTCTGAATTAACTACATCAGAATCCATTACAGCATGTAGTCACTGCTCATACAGGCAGAACTCTCCAAATTTCCAGGAATTTTTTCATAAAACCCAATTCTTGCAGCATACAGGTTCTCCAACTGCTTCACCCATTTCATCTTATTTAACCATTGACTAAAAGTTGGCACCTCAGTAGATTTCCATTTTTGTAGGATTAATGACCTGGCAATAAGCGAGGCAATCAATCCATCAATCAATCAATCAATCACAGAATTTGTAGAGCGCACTACTTACCCGCGAGGGTCTCAAGGCGCTGGGGGAAAAAAAGGGGGGGGGTGCCGCTACTGGTCGAACAGCCAGGTCTTGAGTAGCCTCCTGAAGGTCAGCAGGTCTTGGGTCTGTCGTAGGCTGAGTGGAAGGGTGTTCCAGGTCTTGGCGGCGAGGTGGGAGAAGGATCTGCCGCCGGTTGTTGTTCTTCGAATGCGAGGGACGGTGGCGAGGGAGAGGTCGGCGGAGCAGAGCTGGCGGTTGGGGACGTAGAAGAAGAGTCGTCTGTTGAGGTAGGCTGGGCCGGTCTTGTGGAGTGCCTTGTGTGCGTGGATGAGGAGTTTGAAGGAGATTCTCCTGTCGACGGGGAGCCAGTGCAGGATAAATTGCTGTTGCCGTACGGTAACATGCCTTGATTGTGGGATCATTCCGTACAGAGCCCCGTGGGGGTCTGGCTGTAAAGTCACCTGGAGCTTTTGATTAATAAACTGGAATATGTGATCCCAGAAATGATAAAGAAATGGACATGTAAAACATATGTGCAACCAGTCGCCCTTAACATTGTCGCATCCGAAACATGCTGCTGAAAGGGCAGGGTGCATCTTTTGGATTCGGTACGGTGTAGAATACAGCATCCACTTTGAAAAAAAGGACATCCTTTTATAATTAGCGGCAAGAATGGCTTTATGAGCCATTTGATTATACAATGCCCAGGTGTGACAATCGATCCTACAATTTGTGGAGGCCGCAATGTTGGCTAAAAATGGGGGCACCACCTCATCCCGTATTTTCTGACACAATAGGCGATACCAATTACCTATACCTTTAAGGCAAGTTACAAAATAGGCTCTGCTAATAGTCTCAGCTAGCTTACCAGATGCCTGCCCACTCCCTCGAAGAAAATGGCTAATTTGTAGGTAAGTAAACACCAGACTGGGGGAAACTGCAGGATGATTATTAAAAAGCCTTTGCCAGGATTCTACCACACCAGCTAAATTTAAGTCTCTAAGCAGACAACATGCCGCCCTGTCCCATTCCACTATGGCCTAAGCCTTTAACTGTAAGCCTATTGCACAACAATCTCTTAATCATATAGATAGATGAAAATTATTATTGAGGGAGTTGATCTCTAGATTTGGAATGACAACTTTAATTGAGTCAGAGAAGTAGACATACTTAAAAAGTGAAATTTGGAGAGTTTTGTGTGCAGTATTTAGCATTGATAGGCATTTCCATTGGAATTATCATCCAGAAGCATCAGGAGTATTCGAAAGACATAGTAGTACCCTGAAGAACAAGTTTGAGAAAGTGTGTACTTCAACTTCTCTGAAATAGCCTGATGCACCTCCTTTGGTGTTCTTTCTTCCAAACATTCTTTGTTTTTACTATGAAAAATTTGAGCTCTCCTTTCCTCGATTTCCGAAATATATGTATTTTCCAATTGTCTCATTAAAGAGGTGAAATTCTTTTGTATGCTTTGGCAGGGTCTATTACTTAAGGTGATCTAAAGAAATACCATGCAGTGTCTTGATCTTTTGCCTGTGGGTGAAGATCATACTTTTCTGAAGAGGAATTTTTAAAAGAATCATGTCGTAATTGGAAAAATAATATTCAAACCGTTCCTGTCTATAAAATAAGCTAAGCAAACACAAGGAGATGATGGACGGAGCGCTGAAACTTTTCAGACACTCACCCCCAGTCACAGATCTGGGTTGAATCCATTATCATTCTTTAGCTCACTTCGCCACCTCAGTTCAGACCCAGTTATATGCAAATCAGTCTTGACCCTGTGCCTCATGGGAACAGTCCAGCCCGAACTGCCAAGCCAGGTCTTCCCTGAACCGGAAACAAGCATCCTGGGACCGGTTTCGGGGTAACACCGTTCCTCAGACAGGCTAGCTTGAATCCAGTGACAAAGTGAGCAAGGGACCCCCGTCTGGGCATACCCTGCCAACTTAGGGCCAACAAAGCAAACACAAGGAGATGATGGACGGAACGCTGAAACTTTTCAGACACTCACCCCCAGTCACAGATCTGGGTTGAATCCATCATCATTCCTTTGCTCACTTCGCCACCTCAGTTCAGACCCAGCTATATGCAAATCAGTCTTGACCCTGTGCCTCATGGGAACAGTCAAGCCCGAACTGCCAAGCCAGGTCTACCCTGAACCGGAAACAAGCATCCTGGGACCGGTTTCGGGGTAACACCCAGGGCCGGACTGGGAACCAAAACCGGCCCTGGCAAAGTGCTCGGCCGGCCCCCCGGAGGCGTTGGGGAGGACGGCAGAACTGTTTGCCAGGGCCGGTTTCGGCCGATTTTGTTACAGGGCCGATATTGCAGCTATGCTGCAAAAACATCCCTGTAACAAAAATGGCCCCCATGGGCCCAAAACCGGCCCCCACCCTGGCGACCCACCGGGGAAACGCCCGGTGCCCGCTATGGCCAGTCCGGCCCTGGTAACACCCTTCATCAGCCAGGCTAGCTTGAATTCAGTGGCAAAGTGAGCAAGGCATCCACGTCTGGGCATACCCTGCCAACTTAGGGAGAACAAAGCAAACACAAGGAGATGATGGACGGAGCGGTGAAACTTTTCAGACACTCACCCCCAGTCACAGATCTGGGGTGAATCCATCATCATTCTTTAGCTCACTTCGCCACCTCAGTTCAGACCCAGCTATATGCAAATCAGTCTTGACCCTGTGCCTCGTGGGAACAGTCCAGCCCGAACTGCCAAGCCAGGTCTTCCCTGAACCGGAAACAAGCATCCTGGGACCGGTTTCGGGTTAACACCCTTCATCAGCCAGGCTAGCTTGAATCCAGTGGCAAAGTGAGCAAGGGACCCACATCTGGGCATACCCTGCCAATTTAGGGCGAACAAAGCAAACACAAGGAGATGATGGACGGAGCGCTGAAACTTTTCAGACATTCACCCCCAGTCACAGATCTGGGTTGAATCCATCATCATTCTTTAGCTCACTTCGCTACCTAATTAAAGACCCAGCTATATGCAAATCAGTTTTGACCCTGTGCCTCATGGGAACAGTCCAGCCTGAACTGCCAAGCCAGGTCTTCCCTGAACCGGAAACAAGCATCCTGGGACTGGTTTCGGGGTAACACCCTTCATCAACCAGGCTAGCTTGAATCCAGTGGCAAAGTGAGCAAGGGACCCACGTCTGGGCATACCCTGCCAACTTAGCTATGCAGGCTGCTACATGCAATTGCATATGATAAAGGGATGTGGTCATAGGGCACATCATCTGCAGTTGAAGAAGCTAAGTGAGCACATACATAACAGTCCTTAGTATTTAAAGCTTGGGTGTATTCCTGAACTAGTCTAGAATAAACATTAGTCAGAAACTCTTCTTCTGAATAGTCTACAAATGAGGCCTTTCATTTTATATCAATGATTGTGTGCAGGTGTTGTAGTTGCAGGTGTAAATACAGGGCTCTCTGTCTCTGGTATAAAATTGAGTCCAACTAACAGTGTTATGATTACTATTAATACAACTATTAAAGTGACGCCTACAATGATCCTACATCTAGCTTTGGTAAGGAAACACCTGTTTGTCTACAATCAGACCTTCAGTAGAATATAGCAGCAAGCAGGTTCAATTATCTGCCTCAACTTCTACTTGTGTAAAAGAACAAAACTTTTGAACACTGACTTGCAGTTATTTCATTCAGCTTATATACAATAATCTTTGTGAGTCATCCCTAGCCCTACTCTGTCTTCTTCTAAATATGTTAACCCTACTCTTCTACTGCAGCCTTGGCCCTAGGGAATTCTTCTTAATTCTTTTGTTTTTATTAATTCTTTTATCATTAGTCACATTTACTTCAGTCTCTTTTACTTCTTAACTTTAACAGTTAATCACTTGTCATTGAAGCTGTTTTCAGTCTCAAGTTCAAATAATAATGCTATTCAAGTTCTCAATTGTAATATTTGTTTCAAATACTTTGCTTTAATCGCTGTGGTTTGTCAGTGTGGCATATCATAGAGGTTCAAATAACTCGAAGCTCAATTCATCTGGACACATTTCTAGCATAGTAAGTCCATTCAGGTGCTGAATACCTTCAACAAGGTACTCCTGCTTTCTTGGATCGCCTTAGTGCTGATCTTCTTCTGTTTCACTTATACCTCTGGATTCTGTTTCTTCGATGATTGTTTGTGATATATGTTCTACTAACACACTTGATTCTTCACCTCCTACCACTTGGCCATTCCAATCTCCATATTTGTCTTTCTCTCTTCACACTCATTCCTTCATCGGAATCCTTTAACTGTTCCTGAGATACTAGAGTTTGTTCAGTGGGTATTTCCACACCAACTTGTACTGGTGTGAGATCTTGATGTTATTCCCTTTTCTTTTTTCTTCTAGATGTACTGGCTTAAGTACACTATTTCTTTATGTGGACACCTTACTCTCCGAGTATGCGATGCATGCACCCAGTTAGGTATTCCAGCACATTTGACAGCAGTGTTTGTGATCAGGATGACTTGGTAGGGGCATTTCCACCTTGGCTCTAAGCAGGACTTCCACACATGCTTCTTCGCCAAAACCCAGTCTCCGGGACTAAGGTCATGACACTGCTCCTGATGTGGATTTGTCAGTGACAGCTCCAACCTGGTAAGAAACAGAATACACCACATCAGCCAGTCCTCTGCAGTAATCGAGTATCATGTCATCTGTGAAGTTCACAAGTACATTTGCAGGTACAGCAAGCAGTCTCACTGCACGACCCATGAGGATTTCATGAGGTGATATTCCTCTTCTCATGTCAGGAGTATTTTGAAGACTCACCAGAACCAATGGTAAAGCATCTGTCCATTTCAGAGAAGTGGAAGCAGAAACTTTGGCCAATCGTGACTCCAATGTTCCATTTTCTATTTACTTGACTCCACTTTCCCCAAAACCTCAGGACGATAGCTACAATGTAAACTCTGTTTCACACACAGCATTCTAAGGACCTCAATATTCAAATGAGAAACCTGAAATCCGTACTTTGGTATGAGTTCACGCACCAGCAGTTTAGCTACAGTGTGACTGTCATTTCTCCGTGTTGGGTAGGCTTCCACCCATCGAGTGAAGATGCACACTATAACGAGGACGTACCTCTGTACTTTACAAAAAAGCATCTCTATAAAGTCCAACTGCATCCTATTAAATGGTCCACCTGACTCATAGTTACTGGTGTTCTCCTTCCTACATTCATCTGTTGACATGTTACATATCTGTGGCACAATTCTTCTGCTAGAGCTCTGAATCGGGGATTGAACCAATTTTGTCTAAACAACCTAACCTTTGCATGATATGACAAGGATTTGTATGAGCATGCAAATGCCCTAAGGCATCAAGGCGCAAAAGATTAGCCCTGATTTACAACTTGGCAAATGTCTGGTTCCTGATTTCACAAATAAAACTCACCTCCTTACAGGGCAAAAAGCCAGGTCTTTAAGGCCTTCCTGAAAAGGGTATGCATCTTCAGACAAGTAAGATGACGAGGAAGGGAGTTCCAGAGCCTAGCTGCCACAACTGAGAAAGCTCTGCCTCTCCATCTTTTTCTTTTAATCTGGGTACAACAATCCAATTATGATCTGCCAAGTGATGAGTTCTTGTTAAGGTATACCACTGAAACATGGTTTTGATTCCGTAGGGGCTCGCACTGTACAGGGCTCGATGAATGATGCAAAGTGCCTTAAACATAATGCGCTTTTTCACTGAAAGCCACTGAAGTTTGAGTAGCCCTCTGGAAACTGACTGATGTTTAGGGATATCCAAAGTCAGTCGTACTGCTGCATTCTGCACTATTTGAAGCTTTGATTGTGTCGTCTTGCTGGTGTCAAGGTGTAGCGCATTGCAATAATCAATCATCCATTAAATTAGCACTAGGGCTACTTGTTTGCATGCCGGAAGGGGAATGGACGGAAAGACTGATAATCCAGAAAGAAGTTGTCACAGTGCATTTAACCAGGAGGTCCAGTGACAACTCACTGTCCAGGATTACTCCTAGATTTTTCACTGAGTTCGCTGGAGTGGGTAGTGTACCCAGCATATTTGGCCACCAGTTGCTGTTCCATATAGTTGGTTGGCTCCCAAAAATCAGAGCCTCTGTCTTATCACGTTGAGCTTCAGACAATTCTTGCCCATCCACATGGCCACTGCCTTCATGCAGTTATTGAAATTAGACACAATGGCATCTGTGTCTTTTGAGATAGATACAATTATCTGTGTGTCGTCAGCATACGACACAGCCTGCAACCCAAAGAAGCATATTAGCTTGGCCAGTGAGGAGACGTATGGGTTAAACAGTGTAGGGCTCAACAAATCCTGAGGAACCCAACACGACAAGGAGAACGGTTCAGATTTAAACTGATTTATGATCACCATCTGGAATCTATCCATGAGAAATGAGGTGAGCAGTTTCAAAGCCATATCTTCATGTCCCATCCCTGTAAGTGCTTGGTAAGCAGTGTTGGAGAAATGGTATCAAAGGCCGCAGACAGACCCAAAATGATCAGAGCCACGGCCTACCCTGCGTCAACTAACCATCTGATGCTGTCTGTTGCAGATATAAGTGCTGTTTCCATTCCATGATTGCTTCTGAAACCGAACTGCGTTGCATCCAACAGTCCCTGTTCCTCCACATGGACCAACAATTGCAGGTTTAGATGCTTCTCCAGGACCTTGGCTGGGATAGGAAGCAGAAAGATTTGGTGATAGTTCTTACAGTCACTGGGGTCTAGATTAGGCTTTTTGAGTAGTGGCCTGACCACTGCGTCCTTCCACAGACGTGGGTAGCAGCCTGAGTCGATAGCTTTATTCATAATGGAAGTTAAAGGTTGAGATTCAGTACCAGCTGCCAATTGCAGGGTTTTAGGGGTAACAAGGTTCAAGTGGGGATCCCGATTTGATATTAAGGAGATGAGACTCCATTTGATCATATGTCAAAGGTGGAAAACAAGAGAGCACCACCACCAAGTGTTTCTCCTCATCCTCCAATTTTTCTGGGGAGCTCAGCTGCAACTGAGGACTTTACTGAGCGGAGGTATAAACTTCTGTATTTGGTGAAGCAAATTCCTTATAGATGATTATAATTTTAGATTGGAAGAATTCTGCCAGGTTGTTGCAGAACTCTTGTGAGCCATCAATTTCAGAGGGGACTAATGGGGCCGAGAGCTGGTGGATAACGTTAAAAGGCTCTTCTAAAGAGTTGGTGGACTCAATTTTATTAGTACTGTAGAGTGTGTTTTCTTCTCTAATGGCTAATTTGTGTTCTCTGATGGCTTTCTTATGTGAGTTTTTTTTTCCTGCTCCTCATAATGTTTCCTCCAGGAACATTCCTGGCGTCAACAGGTCTGTTTTAGGAGTCTTAACTGTTCTGTGAACCAAGGGGCCGTGGGCAGCTTCCTCTGATACTTTGTTTCTGTATGGGCGCTACTTTGTCAATGGCCGCCCCTATGTTCACATCCTCATAGTCAATGCAGTGCTTGCTTCTGAGGGAACTGGAGAAGGATTCTGCTGAGACCCCCTTCTAATTCCTTTTGGAAATCGTAGTATTAATGAGAGTGTCCTTATTCTGGAAGAATGGCAGAGTATGTAAAAAAGAGATTGCTCGGTGGTCAGACCAACTTAGTGGTAGCGCCTCCTGTAACGACAGCCAGAAAACGTTAACAAAAATCCCATCTAGTGTGTGCCCCGCTGCGTGTGTGTGGCCCCTGACCAGCTGTGGGAGCCCTAGATAAGCCAGAGTGTGCTTAAGTACTCTGGACTCTATGCTCCTAACATCCTCCAGATGGAAATTGAAGACACCCATAACAGTAATGTTGTTTTTTACTAGGTATAGTTCAAAGAGATTTGCAAGTTGGGTCGAAAACGTAGTCCTGGGCCCTGGGAGTCTGTATACTAGCATCCCAGCAAACGAGTTGATAGGTGAAATTTTTATGGTGAATGTAGGAGAGTACGATCTGCCTCTTATGTTGCCCCCACTTTTTTTCTGATGTTTACACTGGTTTCTGGCTATAGTCTGGCTGGGTCCCTGCTAATCAGGGCCCCAGTCTCTCTGTTCTCTCTAAACGATTTGAAGTGCACTCTAGGTGCACTAGTGATTGGATTCTGTGGTACCTTATGAGTCCCTAGTATATGGTACCTTAGGTACCAAGGGCATAGGTACTTCACAGGCCTACCAGGGGCTGAAGCATGTATTATGCCACCCCTGGGAAGCAGACTAAATCTGACACCACAGGCCTGCTACTGCAGCCTGGGTGAGGAAGTGCTAGCACCCCTCACTGAGATATAGGTCCCCTATATCTCTCCTGCACACACATTGAGACTTATCAGTCACCCCTAAAGCAGGCCCTATCAATCCTGAGGGCAGGGTGCTTAGTTTCCATGTGAGGGGTGCCTCTGCCTGAGCAGGGCCCCTCTGCAGCTCTCAGAGTCCATTCTCTGGGGCTGTTTGTGGATGCGGTTAAACCATATACTTTTAAGTGCATTATATCCTCGCGGTAGAATGCTAACTTTGGAATGGCTGCATCGAAACATGTCGTGTTTGGTGTCAAACATCTTGGAATACTACCCCCCGCCAGTCCTGGCGGCGGGGGTAGCATTCCACCCTTCTAGAGGGATAGACATGTACCTACTGTGGAAACGCGGTAGAATCCTGCAGAGCCCTGGCATCACAAAATGGATGCCACCAGTCACAGACACTGGGCTGCCCTCCTGCTGATGACCAACACTCGCAGAGGAGGAAGCCCAACAATAGATATCCTGTCCCAAGGGGGTGTGACCACCTTCCAGACAGGGTTTAGTGTATTGGGGCTGGGTGGGTGCACTCTTAGAGTGCTTTGAAGTCCTGCACTGGGGGAGCAGAAGGCTCCTCTGTGCATACCCCAGTTCAAACCGGCTCAGGGGCTACCTGCCCCTGCTCTGGCGCGAAACTGGACAAAGGTAGGGTCATAGAGCTAGTCCCTCCCTTTCTTTTAGTATAAGAGGGGGAACCTGTGCATTGCAAACTAGATTTCCCTGGACGACGCTCTGAAGAAGAATCCTGGACCTTCGACGTTCCACTACCTTTGGAAGACTGAAGAATCTCCCTTGGAGTCAAGGAGTGACTCCCCTGCTTGGCAGGCACCAAAAACTACAAACGACGGTCGCAAACTACGCCGCTCCCGCCGGAGTCCGAAGTCCCTGCAGCCCAAGAAGTGGATTTCCTGACTTCTCAAAGGCCATCGTGAGTCCCCAGCGAAGCTGAGGCCAGTGGACCCCAAGAGTGACGAGGAACCGCGACTCCTGGGTACTGTGCACTATTGTCGAGTGCAACCCCTTCACAACGTTCCACGAACTTGTGCTTTGGACCACGTGTGGTCCTAGCCTCCAGCAGGAATCCCTCCGAAGATCAGAGGCCTACCACGTCCCGAGTGACCGTGGGCCCCTGTTGAGCGAATCCTCCCGAGGCGTCTTCGCGATCCCTTGCCAGCCGGCTTGTGGGTCCCCAGAAGACTTTCTAAAGACACCAAAGGGCTCCCCTGGTTGCTCCAGGCCTGCCCTGACTTACCCTCGCTGGGTGAGTCCCACAGACCTTGCTGGTCTGCGCCACTGCCTCTTCACACTTTCCCCGAGACTTGCTGTTACCAAGGCTTGTTGGCTCCAATCGAGTCGCCGACACCGCAGTAAGCTGCAGACATCGTGGGACACGCCAAATCCAGCTCCTGGTCATCGTCGACGCCTCCTGGACCTCGTGGCTGAACAGTCAAAGCACCCGCGAACGACCTGAATCTTGCGACGACGGTGGGCATCCATCTTCCTTGCCCCGAGTCACTGCCAAGTGACTTTGAACACTGTCCCCTCTGCTTTCAGGTCTTCCATCTTCCGAATCCAGGCTTGGATTCCTCCGGACACTTCTCCTGTCGCCGCAAGCAGCAAGTCTTCACTGGCTCCCATTGAAAACGACGACGCGACCCGACACCAAAGGACACCTATGCACCCGGCTCCCCTGGGTGAGGTAACTTCAGCACTACGGTGCTCCCGTGGGTGTGGGCCCTAGAACTACTTACCCTGTAAGTGACTTGCTTGTAGCTTCCCTAGAAGTGCCCTAAAACTCTTATTTTCTAAGTGCGACAATTGCGCTGACTCGTACAGGGTTCGCGTCTGTGTTAGACACACCGCGTCCATCTCCTTTGTAACACTATCTAGAACTGTGTCCTTCGACTCGTACTGAGTCCGATCGGTGTTCGCCTCGAACCCACAAGGGGCCTGTAACATCGAGACCTCCATTGTACTGACTCGCACAAGGTTCGCGTCCGTGTTAGACACAGCGCGTCCATCTCCCTTGCAACTCTATCTGTAACCGCGTCCTTCGACTCGTACAAGGACCGATCGGTGTGTTCGCCTAGAACACGCAAGGGACCTTTAACATTGAAATCTCAATCGCGTCTGAGCGCATAGACTCGCACAGGACTCGCACCGGTGCCAGGACACCGCGTCCGTCCCCTGTGGGTTTCCTACAACTACCTGGGGTGGTTCTTGGGGGTCCCTCGATTCTAGATGCCCTAGACCTAGGTCTAGCCAAACTAAGATTGTGATATTCGATTGTGCTAAACTTATTTTGATAACATTTGACTTGTACATATGTTCCTGACTTCTAATCTCATAAAGAGATTAGTAGAGAGTGTTTATTAATAAATACATATATATTTGATATATATACCTGTGTGGTGTCTTTTCATTTGGTGATTCAAGAGATTGTGTGGTAAAACAAGCTGCTTTACATTCCTTCAAGACTTAGCCTGAAGGCTGCTCTCCACAGCTACCACTAGGATAGCGTTCTATAAAGGTTGTCTTAAACCTATCTACCATAAGAGTCGAATTGTTCTGGTGCAAGGTGTCCACTTTAATTAGTGAACAGCATATACCAGGCCAACTTCTCACATTGGTGGGCAGCGTGTGGGATTCCAGCTTGCTATTGTTTTACCAGAAAATCTCTATTTGAATTACTAACTGAAAACCACTATAGGTACTTAAGGTACATATAAAGTCAAGGTTAGTATCAATAAGTTCTACTGAACTTAGAGCTGTGTGCCAAGGGATAGCACACCCTTTCTACAGCTCAAGATAGTATCAGTAGGCCACAAACTAGTGTAGGTAGTACAACACTGCACAACACTAGAATGTCCTTAAAGGGTGGAACCAGTGGATCCACTCAGCCTCAGTATAAGGACATGGCTTTCTCTGACTTGAGAGCCATGTGTGTTGAAAGACACCTGAAGCTAGGACAGAGTCCCTCCACCCTACACCTGATAGATCTGCTGACAGCAGATGATCTTAGATTGGCTCTAGGAGCTAATGGGTCTGAATCAGAGAGTGGGTCAATTACAGTATCTGGGTCAGATGATGAAAATCAGAATGACCAAGACTCTGTGATTGAAGGGCCAGGCCTCAAGGGGCCTGAAAAGGACAGAGGAATTCTCCCTAAGAGAGCTGACAGAGTGGAGGAGAGGCATAGGTCCCCTTCCAGGGAATCTGACCACTCTTATCACTCTGGCAGAGAATTTGTCCACCAGATGAACTCATACTTTCCCATAAGAGAGACCTCCTCTGAAAGACTGTGCAAACTGCTGCAGTATGAGGAAGCAAGAGTTGCCCTCAGAACCAAGCAGTTGGCACTGGATAGAGAAGCCCTGGAGATCCAGAGAGCTTCTAGAAGAGAGGGGTTAGAACCCCTTGGTGGCAGCAACAGTGTCCCTAGAGGCAGAGAATCTATTCCAGACCATAGGAACCTGAGCAAGGTTGTTCCTCCCTACCAGAGTGGGGATGATATCCACAAGTGGATAACTGCTATGGAGAGGGCCTGTAGAGTACAGCAGGTCCCCCAAAAGCAGTGGGCAGCAATCTTGTGGCTCTCCTTTTCAGACAAAGGTAGAGACAAGCTCCTCACTGTTAGAGAAGAGGATGCTGATAATTATGAAGTCCTGAAGAGTGCACTGATAGATGGGTTTGGCTTAACCACTGAGCAGTACAGGTTAAAGTTCAGAGACACCCAGAAGGCACAGACTCAGGACTGGACTGACTTTGTAGATTGTGCAACCAAGGCTCTGGAGGGTTGGCTGGTTGGCAGTAGGGTTACTGATTTCAAGGGATTGTATAATCTGATGATGAGAGAACAGATCCTTAATAATTGCCAGAACCAGTTGTTGCATCAATACCTGGTGGACTCAGATCTGACCTCTCCCCAAGAATTGGGAAAGAAGGCAGACAAATGGGTCAGAACCAGGGTGAGGCAGAAACCCCAGAACCAAGGGGGTGACACCAAGAAGCAGGATCCTAAGGGCTCTGAGAAAGGTGGGGATAAGTCAAAAGGTCAGAAGTCTTCACAAGGGCCCCAAAAATCTGCATCTGGTGGGGAGTCACAATCCAACAAGGGAAAAGGCCAAAAGAAGCCCTGGTGCAAATTCTGTAAACAGAAAGGGCACTGGACTTCTGATTGTAACAAGTCCAAAGACCAAACCACCACCACTCCTGCCCCTAAGGCAACTGTTCCCCCTAGCTCAGCTACTGGTGGAGGTGGTACTCAGAATAAGGGTGTAGTAGGGTTGACCCTGGGTTCTGAAGTGGACTCTGACCTAGTCAGAGTGCCCACTCAGGCAATGCTGATTTGTGAGGGAGACCTTAATATGTCCTTCCTAGTAAGTCCCAGTAATCTGGGCAAATACAAACAGCAGCCTGTAATAAATGGCAAACAGGCTTTGGCATTTAGGGACACAGGTGCTAGTGTCACCATGGTGGCAGAGGATCTTGTGGACCCTGGACAGATCATCCTGGGCGAAATGTACCAGGTGACCAATGCAAGCAATGTCAGGACCAACCATAGTCTGGCAGTTGTGAATTTCTCCTGGGGAGGGGTAACTAGCCTCAAGAAGGTTGTAGTCAGTGCAGACCTCCCTCTCGAATGTCTATTGGGCAATGATCTAGAGACTTCAGCCTGGTCTGAAGTAGAGTTATGGACTCATGCTGAGATGTTGGGCATCCCTGCAGAGGTATTTGCTGTGACCAGGTCACAAGCAAGAATGCATAACACTGAACCAGCTCTGGATCCTGGAACAATGGACCAGATGCTTCCCAAGAGGAGGAGCAGTAGGGTAAAGGCAGTGCCTTCCCCTCTGTCTCAGATCACAGATTCACCCCCAGAGGGAGGTGAAGCAGATCCTGAAGAAGGAACTGCCCCAGAGGGACTTGAGCCTGATCAGGTTGAGTTCCTGGGGGCAGGGGGCCCTTCTAGGGAAGATCTGAGTAAGGAGCAACAGTGCTGCCCCTCTCTTGAACCCCTCAGACAGCAGGCTGCTGGTGAGGCTGCTGGGAGTGCTAGTGGGTCCCATAAGGTTTATTGGGATGAGGGACTCCTATATTCTGAAGGTAGAGATCCAGCCCCTGGAGCCACCAGGAGGATGGTAATACCTCAGAAGTTTAGGGGGTTCCTCTTGACCCTAGCACATGACATCCCTTTAGCAGGACACTTGGGCCAAAACAAGACCTGGGACAGGCTTGTTCCACATTTTCATTGGCCACATATGTCAGAGGACACAAAGGAGTTTTGTCGCTCCTGTGTCACATGCCAAGCCAGTGGTAAGGCAGGTGGCACAACAAAGGCCCCCCTGATACCACTACGTGTGGTGGGGGTACCCTTTGGAAGGGTAGGGATTGACATTGTTGGTCCCCTTGACCCTCAAACTGCATCTGGGCACAGGTTTATCCTGGTGGTAGTGGATCAGGCCACCAGGTACCCAGAAGCAATTCCCCTGAGGACCACCACAGCCCCTGTGGTGGCAAGAGCCCTCATTGGAGTCTTCTCCAGAGTGGGTTTCCCAAAGGAGGTCATTTCTGACAGAGGTAACAACTTCATGTCAGGATATCTGAAAGCAATGTGGAAGGAGTGTGGTGTAACTTATAAGTTCACCACCCCCTATCACCCACAATGCAATGGTTTAGTTGAACGCTTCAACAAAACCTTGAAAGGAATGATTAAAAGACTCCCAGAGAAGCTTAGGCGGAAATGGGACCTTCTTCTTCCTTGCCTGTTGTTTGCATACAGAGAGGTTCCACAGAAGGGGTTGGTTACAGCCCATTTGAGCTTCTGTTTGGGCATCCTGTGAGAGGTCCACTGTGTTTGGTAAAAGAGGGCTGGGAGTTACCTCTCAAGCCCCCCAAACAAGATGTGATGGACTATGTACTTGGTCTCCGCTCCCGGATGGCTGAGTACATGAAAAAGGCAACCAAAAACCTGGAGGCCAGCCAAGAATTACAAAAAGCTTGGCATGACCAAAAGGCTGTACTAACTGTATACCAGCCAGGCCAGAAGGTGTGGGTATTGGAGCCTGTGGCCCCAGCAGCCCTCCAGGACAAGTGGAGTGGCCCCCATACAATAGTTGAACAGAAGGGAGAAGTCACCTACCTGGTGAATCTTGGAACTCCCAGGAGCCCCTGAGGGTGCTCCATGTCAACAGATTAAAGCCATATGTTGACAGGGCTGACATGGGCTTGCTCATGGCAACTGATGAGGAACAGGAGGAGGAGAGTGACCCTCTCCCTGACCTGCTCTCTCAGAACCTGATGATGGGTCAGTAGAGGGTGTTGCTTTGGCAAGCAGCCTCACTGACCATCAGCAAACTGAGTGCAGACAAGTTCTGCAACAGTATAGACATATGTTTAGCCTGACCCCTAGTCAGACTTCCTGGTGCACCCATGAGGTGGACACTGGAGACAGTCTGCCTGTCAAGAATAAAATCTACAGGCAACCTGACCATGTCAGGGACTGTATCAGGACTGAAGTCCAGAAAATGTTGGAGCTAGGTGTAATTGAGCCTTCAGATAGCCCTTGGGCTAGCCCAGTAGTCCTGGTACCCAAGCCTCATACCCAGGGTGGTAAGAAAGAAATGAGGTTTTGTGTAGACTACAGAGGCCTCAATGCAGTCACTAGGACTGATGCCTATCCCATACCAAGGGCAGATGAGCTGATTGATACTTTGGCCTCAGCCAAGTATCTAAGCACGTTTGACCTAACAGCTGGCTACTGGCAGATCAGATTAGCTGATGATGCAAAAGCCAAAACAGCATTTTCGACCCCTGGTGGGCACTACCACTTTGTGGTGATGCCCTTTGGATTGAAAAATGCACCTGCCACTTTTCAGAGGTTGGTGAATAAAGTTCTGACAGGAATGGAAACTTATTGCTCAGCTTATCTAGATGATATTGCTGTCTTTAGTTCCTCCTGGCAGGATCACCTGGTCCACCTCAGGAATGTTTTGGAGGCTCTGCAGAAAGCAGGCCTCACTATCAAGGCCACTAAGTGACAGATAGGGCAGAGTCAGGTTGTATACCTGGGCCACTTTGTAGGTGGAGGCCAGGTTCAGCCTTTACAGAGCAAAATCCAAACCATAATGGAATGGGTTGCTCCAACCACCCAGACACAGGTGAGAGCCTTCTTAGGCCTGACTGGGTACCATAGGAGGTTTGTCAAGGGATATGGATCTATAGTGACCCCCTTGAATGATCTGACCTCAAAGAAAATGCCAAAAAAGGTTCAGTGGACAGCTAGCTGTCAGAAGGCATTTGAAGACCTAAAGCAGGCCAAGTGCACTGCCCCCATCTTACAGAGTCCAGACTACACCAAAAAGTTCATTGTCCAAACAGATGCTTCTGAGCTGGGTGTGGGAGCTGTACTGTCTCAACTGAATGATGAAGGTCAAGACCAGCCAGTAGCTTTTATTAGCAGAAGGCTGACCCCTAGAGAGAAACGTTGGTCAGCTATAGAGAGGGAGGCCTTTGCTGTGGTGTGGGCCCTGAAGAAGCTGAGGCCATACTTGTTTGGCACTCACTTCATAGTTCAGACTGACCACAAGCCCCTCCTATGGCTTAAACAGATGAAAGGTGAAAACCCAAAACTTTTGAGGTGGTCCATTTCCCTACAGGGGATGGACTATACAGTGGAACATAGACCTGGGACCCAACATGCCAATGCAGATGGACTCTCAAGGTATTTCCACTTAGAACACGAAGACTCAACTGGTCAAGGTTAGTTTAGTGTCACTGCGTTTGGGGGGTTGTGTAGGAGAGTAGGATCTGCCTCTTATGTTGCCCCCACTTTTTTCTGATGTTTACACTGGTTTCTGGCTATAGTCTGGCTGGGTCCCTGCTAATCAGGGCCCCAGCCTCTCTGTTCTCTCTAAACGATTTGGAGTGCACTCTAGGTGCACTAGTGATTGGATACTGTGGTACCTTATGAGTCCCTAGTATATGGTACCTTAGGTACCAAGGGCATAGGTACTTCACAGGCCTACCAGGGGCTGAAGCATGTATTATGCCACCCCTGGGAAGCAGACTAAATCTGACACCACAGGCCTGCTACTGCAGCCTGGGTGAGGAAGTGCTAGCACCCCTCACTGAGATATAGGTCCCCTATATCTCTCCTGCACACACATTGAGACTTATCAGTCACCCCTAAAGCAGGCCCTATCAATCCTGAGGGCAGGGTGCTTAGTTTCCATGTGAGGGGGTGCCTCTGCCTGAGCAGGGCCCCTCTGCAGCTCTCAGAGTCCATTCTCTGGGGCTGTTTGTGGATGCGGTTAAACCATATACTTTTAAGTGCATTATATCCTCGCGGTAGAATGCTAACTTTGGAATGGCTGCATCGAAACATGTCGTGTTTGGTGTCAAACATCTTGGAATACTACCCCCCCCGCAAGTCCTGGCGGCGGGGGTAGCATTCCACCCTTCTAGAGGGATAGACATGTAGCTACTGTGGAAACGCGGTAGAATCCTGCAGAGCCCTGGCATCACAAAATGGATGCCACCAGTCACAGACACTGGGCTGCCCTCCTGCTGATGACCAACACTCGCAGAGGAGGAAGCCCAACAATAGATATCCTGTCCCAAGGGGGTGTGACCACCTTCCAGACAGGGTTTAGTGTATTGGGGCTGGGTGGGTGCACTCTTAGAGTGCTTTGAAGTCCTGCACTGGGGGAACAGAAGGCTCCTCTGTGCATACCCCAGTTCAAACCGGCTCAGGGGCTACCTGCCCCTGCTCTGGCGCGAAACTGGACAAAGGGAAGTGGGTGTAGCCACCCACTCCCCTGACCCTCCCATAAGTAGGGTCATAGAGCTAGTCCCTCCCTTTCTTTTAGTATAAGAGGGGGAACCTGTGCATTGCAAACTAGATTTCCCTGGACGACGCTCTGAAGAAGAATCCCGGACCTTCGACGTTCCACTACCTTTGGAAGACTGAAGAATCTCCCTTGGAGTCAAGGAGTGACTCCCCTGCTTGGCAGGCACCAAAAACTACAAACGACGGTCGCAAACTACGCCGCTCCCACCGGAGTCCGAAGTCCCTGCAGCCCAAGAAGTAGATTTCCTGACTTCTCAAAGGCCATCGTGAGTCCCCAGCGAAGCTGAGGCCAGTGGACCCCAAGAGTGATGAGGAACCGCGACTCCTGGGTACCGTGCACTATTGTCGAGTGCAACCCCTTCACAACGTTCCACGAACTTGTGCTTTGGACCACGTGTGGTCCTAGCCTCCAGCAGGAATCCCTCCGAAGATCAGAGGCCTACCACGTCCCGAGTGACCGTGGGCCCCTGTTGAGCGAATCCTCCCGAGGCGTCTTCGCGATCCCTTGCCAGCCGGCTTGTGGGTCCCCAGAAGACTTTCTAAAGACACCAAAGGGCTCCCCTGGTTGCTCCAGGCCTGCCCTGACTTACCCTCGCTGGGTGAGTCCCACAGACCTTGCTGGTCTGCGCCACTGCCTCTTCACACTTTCCCCGAGACTTGCTGTTACCAAGGCTTGTTGGCTCCAATCGAGTCGCCGACACCGCAGTAAGCTGCAGACATCGTGGGACACGCCGAATCCAGCTCCTGGTCGTCGTCGACGCCTCCTGGACCTCGTGGCTGAAGAGTCAAGGCACCCACGAACGACCTGAATCTTGCGACGACGGTGGGCATCCATCTTCCTTGCCCCGAGTCACTGCCAAGTGACTTTGAACACTGTCCCCTCTGCTTTCAGGTCTTCCATCTTCCGAATCCAGGCTTGGATTCCTCCGGACACTTCTCCTGTCGCCGCAAGCAGCAAGTTTTCACTGGCTCCCATTGAAAACGACGCCGCGACCCGACACCAAAGGACACCTATGCACCCGGCTCCCCTGGGTGAGGTAACTTCAGCACTACGGTGCTCCCGTGGGTGTGGGCCCTAGAACTACTTACCCTGTAAGTGACTTGCTTGTAGCTTCCCTAGAAGTGCGCTAAAACTCTTATTTTCTAAGTGCGACAATTGCGCTGACTCGTACAGGGTTCGCGTCTGTGTTAGACACACCGCGTCCATCTCCTTTGTAACACTATCTAGAACTGTGTCCTTCGACTCGTACTGAGTCCGATCGGTGTTCACCTCGAACCCACAAGGGGCCTGTAACATCGAGACCTCCATTGCACTGACTCGCACAAGGTTCGCGTCCGTGTTAGACACAGTGCGTCCATCTCCCTTGCAACTCTATCTGTAACCGCGTCCTTCGACTCGTACAAGGACCGATCGGTGTGTTCGCCTCGAACACGCAAGGGACCTTTAACATTGAAATCTCAATCGCGTCTGAGCGCATAGACTCGCACAGGACTCGCACCGGTGCCAGGACACCGCGTCCGTCCCCTGTGGGTCTCCTACAACTACCTGGGGTGGTTCTTGGGGGTCCCTCGATTCTAGATGCCCTAGACCTAGGTCTAGCCAAACTAAGATTGTGATATTCGATTGTGCTAAACTTATTTTGATAACATTTGACTTGTACATATGTTCCTGACTTCTAATCTCATAAAGAGATTAGTAGAGAGTGTTTATTAATAAATACATATATATTTGATATATATACCTGTGTGGTGTCTTTTCATTTGGTGATTCAAGAGATTGTGTGGTAAAACAAGCTGCTTTACATTCCTTCAAGACTTAGCCTGAAGGCTGCTCTCCACAGCTACCACTAGGTTAGCGTTCTATAAAGGTTGTCTTAAACCTATCTACCATAAGAGTCGAATTGTTCTGGTGCAAGGTGTCCACTTTAATTAGTGAACAGCATATACCAGGCCAAATTCTCACAGTGAAATACAGAGCCTCACATGGACTTGTACACTGAATCGTCTCCATGTGACAGTGATATTTTAATTTGTGTACAATGGCCAGACCTCCTCCTCCTCCTGGTCTGCTTACCCTGTCTAGTCTGAGAGCTGTGTATCCTGAAGAGATTTCATCCACCAAGTCGGAACCCGAAGAATCATTAACCCAGGTCCAGTAATGAAAACCCAGTCAGGGTCACAAGCAAGTGTGAATTTTGCTAACTCAGTTTTGTGCTTGATCAAAGACCTGGCATTGATTGGGAAACCCTTAAGTTATAATTCCCGCAAGGCTGCCCCCTTTTTTGCTATGCCTGCTTTTTAGAAGGTATCAGGATTGAGAGATGTTCTTGCGATGGGAGGATGGGTGACTCTAAATCCACATGTGGCACAGGTACAGATTTTAGATTGCTACAGTTCCTCAAACCCAAAAGGAGAGCATGGACCCCTATGTTGTAGCCTCCATAGTTGTTCTTTGGAATAAACTAAGGGTGGAGATCTTCCTGGCGTTGAACAATCAGGGATTCTGACGTAGTGTGCAGTCCAAACACGCACAGGCGCAGATGGGCTTGCCTTTGGTGCGCCAGCAGCACTTCCTTGCACTCATGCATCTCAAATAGCTGTCTCCGATGTGGAGAAACGGGTAGCCCACTGCCTTACCATATGGCGTCCCTGAAATGTCAACCAGGAATGGGCAGCACTGACTCTCCCTCCGCAACAATCGGCTCCTACTAAGCCGTGGCGTACCAAGGAGATGGCAGATTATCTGCAATTAGGCTTACAAGTGTTAAAAATGCAGCACATATAAAAAATAACGAAAAGCCAACACAGGAGTTAAAATACGTGTAGTGCTCAAGTGGTATTAGCAAGACTAACTGTGCGTCTGCGCACTCAAGCAGCTTAAATAGCCGTCTCTGATGTGGAGGAACGACTAGTCCGCGGCCTAACAATATGGCGTCCCAGAAATGTCAACCAGGAAGTGAGCAGCACCGACTCTCCCTCTCAACAATCGGCTCCTACTAAACCGTGGCGGACAAAGGAGATGGTAGATTATAAGCAATTTAGGCTTCCAAGTGTTAAAAATGCGGTGCAAATACAACATTTGGAAAAGCAAACACAGGAGTTAAAATACTGTGGTGCTCGAGTGGTATCAGCTTGCCCATCACTTCTGATTCGTTTGCAGGACCATGTAAATGTTGTGTCATGGGAAACAACAAACTGGCAACACTGGTCAGCTGAAATCCAAATGTCATTTTCATCCTTAACAAAACTTGCTCTGACTCAACCCAGTTGTTCAACTTCTGAAACATCTTCTTACAATCTTTTAATCTCTTCCCAAGTGCCAGCTACTGACAACAGTATAGAAAAAGCAGTGTCCTCATCAGATTAATTTCCATATTTTACAGTAAATGTGTCAGTCACAATATCAGGCAACTTCATCTGCATTTTGATTTCCAATTGTGACATAATTGTTGCTGATTCTGTGTGCTACACACTTGACCACTGCAATTTCCTGGGGCAACTACAAAGCATCCAACAATTCTTTCACATAATCCCCATTTCTAATGGGGGATCCTGATGATGTCATGAACCCCCTTTGTGGCCTTAACTGTCCAAAGTCATGGGCCACACCAAAGCCATTCTGTAAACTGGCATTTGTGCTGGAAGACAACATGCTCTCGTAAGGGCCATCAATTCTGCCACTTGTGTGGAGGCAACACCTCACAGCCATGAGGCTTCTACCACTTCTTGAATTGTGCAGACTGCATAAGCTGCTCTGAAATTTCCTTCATTGTTTCTTAGACATGAGTCATCCACAAAGATGACTTAATCGGGCTCATCGAGAGGTTAATCTTTTATGTCTGATCTCAGCTTGGTGCATAAGTTCGTAACATCTAGACAGTCATGTTCAACCTTATCCCCATCAATTTAATTTTCAGGTTATGGCAACAAGGTAGCTGCGTTCAGCATGCAACATCTTTTTAACATTACATTTTCTGCAGTAAGTATCTGTTGTTCACACTTTGTAAGTCTACAGTTCGTCGAATCTTGTGTTTTCATTCAAGTGAGCAATATTTCTACAGAATGAGGAGCCATCACTGTAATGTCCCATCACAATGCTCTCACATCTTTCAATACTGACCCAACTGCTGCAACCACTTTAAGGCAGTCAGGCATTCCTGCAGCAACAAGGTCAAGAGTGGTCGAAAAATATACCACAGGTCTTCGTGCATCTCCATGCATCCAAGTAAACACTGAGAGAGCGCAGCCCTCCCTCTCACTCCAAAACAATGTGAATCTTTTATTGTAATCAGGCATTCCTAGTGCTATGGCATGACAGAGATTTTCTCTCAGTGCTAGGAAAGCTTTCAAGCAGTCATTGTCCCATGGAAGCATATCAGGCACATCTTTGTGCGTTAGCCTCTATAAAGGCTTGGCCATTATGGAAAAGTTTGATATCTAATGTTTACAGTAGTCAACCATTCCCAGAAACATCCTGAGTTCTCTCTGTATTCTTGGTGGATTCATTGTTAAGATAGTTTCTACTATGTCTTGTGACGCCTTTCTCATTCCTTTCTCAATTAGGTTTCCCAAATATTGAACTTCTTTTTGACAATATTGCTGCTTGCTTGGACACACCTTATGCCCATTTTCAACGATATGATTTAGTAAAGCAATTGTACCTTGTTTGTAAGCCACTTGTGAATTTGATGCCACAAGCAGGTCATCAATGTACTGCATGAGAACTGAATTAGTAGGCATCTGCAGAGTCTCAAGATTCTTTTTGATGATCTGATTAAAAATTGATGGGTTCTCTGTATACCATTTCTGGAACTTGGCACAATGCCAAAACTCTATCTCTAAACACAAATGAGAACAATAATTGACTGTCCTCATGCAAAGGAATAGTGAAGAAAGCCTGACAGAGATCCACTACTGTAAACCACACTGTAGTGCAAGGGATCTGGAAAAGTATTGTTGCTGGATTTTGTACCAGGGGACAACATGGAACAACTATGTTGAGAATGTTTTGAAGATCCTGTACCATTTGGTATTTCCTATTGGGTTTCGGTAAACCCATAATAGGAGAATTGCAAAGGCTTCCAACAAGCTCTTTTAAAATTCCCGGTTTTAGCATGTTCTCGATCACTGGTGTTATTCCTGCTACTATCTCTGGCGTTAAATTATAAGGTGGCGTTGTTTTACTTTAATTCGGACCAGTCCTACAACTTTGATTAGTCTGATGTCTTTTCCTGAAAAGTCCTATACCTCTGAGTTTACTGTTTCTTTCAAATCAGAAGATAACCCCTCTACTGTTCTCACTGTATATAATCCTACATCTGTTTCTTGTTGGCCCATTTTAAATTCAACAAGTTCATCATGCGTTTGAAATTCAACACCATCCATTGTGCAGTAAATAGTGCAATTTAACTTGCACAAAAGATCTCTTCCTCACAGATTCACAGGACTTGAATCGCATATCACAAACTGATGGCCTTGCTCAAATGAACCTATTTTTACAGCCACTTTCTCTGAAACAGTATTTACAAATTGCTTATTTGTAACACCTACAAGTTGGATCTTCTTTACCGAGAGGGGTAGGCCTGGGACTTCCGCTGTTTTAACAGTTGATCGGTTAGCTCCGGTGTCAAAAGGAAATGACACTTGGTGGCCATTAACTTCTCCTTCTACAAATGGTCCACTTTTGTCTACCTCTAAGACTGTGGCAAGTACACAATCTCCCTCCCTCCTCAGGCACCTTCACTGGCAATTGTTATAGTCGATTCGCGTTTTCCAACATGGGGAACTGTTGGAATGGGTTCTGGTTTTGAAATGGGTTTGGATTTGCTCTTGGTACTTGATTCATATTGAACCTAGGATTTCCCATATTCTGTGGGGCCATTGGAGCTTGCAGAACTTGCACGTTGGACCTTGCGATTGTATTGGTATTTGCGTTCTTGATGCAGGGACCTGAACTGGAACATTCTGTATCTGCATTGGCTTTACTCCCTGCATTTGGCCATCGCCATTCACTCTATTCAGATTCTGCCTACACTCCCTCTTCCAATGCCCGGTCTACGTACAATGACAAGGAGTTGACTTCTTTAATGTTGCAATGTGTGTCCCAGAATTCGGGTCAATCGGAACCCCTCTACCTCTACCCTGTGCGACACCAACTCCTGCGTGAGTAACCTGACCTCCAACTTAAAAACCAACACCTTGCATTCTACTAACATTTCCCCTCAATGACTGGTTTGGGAATCCTTACTGAGCTAGTTTTGTCTGTGCTAGCATAAACTTCTCCTTAAGTCTTTTCTGCTTCTTTCTTGTTCTTCGCTGCAGTAATGTGCATACCTCAGAATCTTGTCTGAAGGTTATGTCTGCCAACAAATCACATTTTGCTGTAAGTGCATAATACTCTCTGGTCGCAACCCAAGAACAAACTGTATCACAAAACTCCCCGTATCACTTTTCTCCAGATTTTCTTGTCCACAGTGCTGTTTAACATAGGTAACAATCATTCATAGTAAGCATGTACTGATTCTTTTGCCTCTTGAATGGTTCAATTGATCTTCAACCAATCAATGTCTCTTGCCGGAACTTTTCCTTTCAAACAGGTAATCACCTCATCATACTTTGTCATGATCACAGGTAAGCGTGCACGTGTACAGGCATCTCTTGGAGGTTTAGAACATGACCACTGCACAGCTATTTTACACTCAGCCAACAAATCACTTGGTACTACAATGTCAAAGAAAGTATTCAAATCAGTCCACAAAACCTTTGAAACTTTAACAAATGTATCAACATGTATATATCATTGTGCAGTATTCTCGCTCAATTTCAGAATATTGTTCGTAAATGTTGCAAGATCACCTCTAACCCACGGTACATGAACATACCATCCACCTCGTATTTCCCTCATGGGAAAGGTAAACGCTTCATCTTCATCTGGGGGTGCTGGTGGTGGTTTACTATTTGCTTCTGCTGTATCTGAAGGTTTCTTTTTCTTTACCTGTTTCTTTGCCCACTTGCTCTCTAATCTGTCAAAATCACTCCATTTGCGAATGAATTTTACCCATTCTGCAATATGTAATCTTATCCCAGAAGAACACATTGTTACTATAGCTACATCATCTAATTATGCCCTAAAGCTTCTTTGTAATGGAACACTCTTAGTAAGATCCACTTCATATTTTCCTGCTAATTCAGACAATTTGTCATGTGTAGCAGCTGTATGCCTCGTGATTTCTTTACTCAAATATATTACTTAATTTTCCTGATAATGATCCAAATGTGAATGTAAAAACAGCCCCTTATAATTTCTTCTAATCATACCTTCAATTTTGAGACATCTAATGGTCTTTCTTTTTCATGACATGAGAAGAATCTCTCTGCACCTCCTCTCTTTTTATTGTTTGTGGTTTCTTTAAACCACAGGGGGAAAATTCCATCCTCAAATAGTCCTGTCTTACTTTGTGCAACTTATTTCATAAAGACAATCCTCCTCCCTTCTCTGAATGAACATTTTGCGGTGTTGTCTAGGCAACAATCTGTGAATTCTGGAAAGTCGGGATGAACCCTGTCGCAACTACATCTCCTACAGCACCTTGAACTACAGCATTCAGGACAATATTTATTGGTACAGTAGCAACTGGAACTACCAATGTCTGTGCTGATGCTACTTGTGACATGGGGGCAGAAACAGTCACAATTGAAGCAGTAACACCTGGAGTTATTACAGTATGAGCCACTTCAACAGGTAAATGCACAATTTAAAGTACTGGAAATAGTCTCTCAATCCAAATAGCTCTAGGATCAACAGGGGGTGCAGCCACTGTAGAACTAGAAGTTGTATCACTATCAATATTAGTTGTAGGGGCCACATATCGTGGTAGATGCAAATCCAATAAAGTATCCAGAATATCATCCCCTGAATCTTTATTAGTTTCTGTTTTCTTTTAAGCTTCTTCATCATCATTTTCCTGTTTCCAATTCTTTTTATTCTTTTCTGTGATTATGACTGGGTACATTCTAGCTCCCTCAATTATACATTTTCTCCACCTTTGCTGTCCTTCATCTCATTGAGCAGCTGCGTAATTTTGCGCAGCTCTCTTTGCTCTATTCTTATATTCTCTTTAGCATGAGCTGCTCTCTCCCAAGCAATTAATGCTTTGTATTGTGTGGCTCTGGGAGGTGGTCTCATCTTGTATAATTTGTCCCTTACATGTTTGATAACCTTTCAATCAAATGTATCGTATTGTGGAAATTTAAATGGCCCCTCATTTTTAGTAATCTTGCACCATTGACCGAGCCACAAACTTGTTTGGAGCCCTACATTTGTTGTTATATTATGATCTGGCATACCTTCCGGTGGCACCTCTACACTTTCCTGAACTGGGACTCTTACATCACCCCTCATTAAATTTCTAAGGGTTTTAAAACATTTAATTGTTGCAATAATTCAATAATAAATTAACATTAATCAGGTTCAAAATTTCAATGTTTTGATGCTGTTCTTAATTCTGTATCTTTCTCCAATCCTGTCATAGTTTAATACCCGAGGACTCGTTAACCAATCTCAGATCAGCACTTCACAACAGCTGACCAATCCCATCGCGGCACCTTGTACCGTTGTCAACCAATACCAGCGCAACACTAATGCCAACAGTCCAATCTCACTGCGGCACACTCTGGCATACTTCTCCCTCTTCGCAGTGGTTCACCCTCCTTTACAATTTTCTCTTGTATACACATTCTACAACTCTTAAGCAAGCAATATAAACAAATAAATAATTCATTCATACAAGAAACGATTGGAAATAAGGTTTTAACACCCTCCGACTTCCCTACACTTACACACACACACACTCAAATGAAATCTCGGCCAGTGGGAAATCACTCTAACTGATGTAGCTTCCCCTTTGCGTAATAGGCTCCACTAACAACAATCGATATTAGTACAATCACAACAAATGTTATAATCCGTATCTTAATTGTACCTCACGAATCCACACCACAAATCTTAGCAGACAAATAACACCACAATTTCAACTGTTTATCCCAGGATCTTAGACTCCTTTGAGTCCAATAACAACTTCTACTGCTCCTCATTTAGTGCTTAAATACCACTATTCTCAAACACCAGCATAATTTCAACATAATGGCAAAGTATCGACAAAGACAATAGTGACGCATGACCCTATTAATACTCACACCTCCACCATTGCAACCACCTTTGAAACCACAACTCTGTCAATCTTCAAATTCAGACTTTGGGCTTAAGGACATGGGCATTTCTAAACTAGGACTAATTATTTTAGCTCCTCTCTTGTGACATACACTGTACTCTGCTATCACTGTTGGGGCATGGGGTTTCTTTATCACTTAGTTGAAGTCAATATAAAGCGTTATCAATTATCGTTTCTTTTAGTTCAGTCGATAGAGTTAAGTGTGTGTTAAAAGGTTTTATTTTCAAATCTTTTAATTTATAATTTTTATTAAGATATTATTCTCCAAAACTCATATTTAAAAGTTAATATAATCAATCGATATTTCATAATCAAGTAAATCAATATATTACTCAATAGTGCAATCAATACAATACTAATAATGCAACAAGCGTGTTCCATAAAGAAACTCCCTATTCTAAATAAATCAGAGTTAAATGAAAAAAGGAATAAAGGGGTCAGTTCAGATACCAATAAATGATCCTGAAGAGAGAATCAAGCATAGTCATAAGCTTTAGCATAATAAGCTAGAAAGTATTCTCAGCTCAATAACAGCAGATCACAAAATAAGCTTCTCATGAAGCGATGTCTAAGGAAAGAAACTCAGCAAAGAGTCTCCTATCAGTGAAAATTAGAATTGAGGAAAGTACAACAACTCTTTGGGCATTTGAATTTTGACTGCAGGGTTGTCAGATCAGGAAGAGCTTTTTGCAGGAGACTTGGTTTTTCCATATCTGGTGCAGTGTTGCCACATCACAGTACGTCTGTGTGCCAGTGTGAAGAAGAATTTGCGAATGTGGATTACATTTTTGAAAGAATACAATGGTGTGATGATGCTCTCCATGGATGTGGAATGGCTGTGGCAGGTACAGATATTTTCTGATGGGGCTGGGGCGCATGGTTTCGGTTAGTTCTGGGATGGGCATTGGTTGGTGGATCGTTGGCCTCAGGATTGGTTGGCCAAGAAGAGAAGTATTGCTCTCTTGGGGTTTTTTCTTCTTGTAGCATTGGTTGTATGGGGCAATTTTTGGCCAACAGAACAGTGTTTTTTAAGGTAGACAACACAACGGTGGTTGCCCTGGTGAACTCTCAGAAGGCGAAGGATGAGAGGGTGCTGCGCTTATTGTGGATCTTCTTGCTTTACTATATGAAATTCAACATTTTATTCAGGGCGAGACATGTTCCTGGAGTGGATTATATCGTGGCTGCTTTGTCTCATTTTCATTGGTAGAGGTTGAGTAGGCTGGCACCAGGAATAGATGCAGTTCACACCAGGATGCCTCAGGAAGTCTGGGAGCTGGGAGATTGAGAGTGCTTGACCTCATTGAGAAGTCTGTTGGGAATACTACCAAAAAAGCTTATAAAATAGCATGGAGGGAGTTCTTGGACGCAGGGGGAACAAAAAAGGGTCCTCCTATTCTGTTTTGGCCTTAAAGGAAGAGGATGCAATTAATTTTATTATGGGCCAGATTGAGTTGGACTTTTCTGCAGTTACAATTGCTGGTAAGATGGCGGGCATTTCATTTTACAGGAAATGTTTTTGGGGTTACGATCCGATGGAAGGAGAGGTGTGTAAAAGAATTGTTGAAGGATGGGCGAGGGAAGGTGGTGATCGAATCGACCGGGGCGTCCAATTTTAGGTAAGGTACTGTTGGAGTTAATTGAACATTTGCATGTTGTTTGTTTTTCCCCGTGGGAAACAGCCTTGTTTGCTTTATGCATGGCTTGGCTTTTTCACTGTGCATTTAGGATTTCGGAATTGTTGAGAGTGTCGGCTCAAGGTGGTTTGTTGACAAGAAATGTTTAATTTTCAGATTCTGAGGTAAGGATTTGGTTGGTGCGATCTAAGACTGATCAGTTGGGTACGGGGAGAGAAGTTCTTTTGAAAAATGTGGGTAATGTTGCTTGCCCAGTTGGATGCTGGTTGCGCCTTTCAAGTTTTTGGGGGTTATCAAGCAGGTGGGTTTTTGTACATAAGGACGGTTCATGTTGATCATCCTTTCGAGTTTTGAGAGATTTCAGAAAGGCATTGTCCATATTGCGTATTCAGGCGAAGGAGTATGGCACGCATTCTTTTAGAATTGGTGCAGCTACGGAGGCAAAAGCTAAAGGTATGTCTGAAGGGCGAGTGACGTTGTTGGGTAGATAGAGATCAAAATGTTTTAAGTGCTATGTTAAACCAAATGCATTGTAGTTTTTTCTGTAAATTTTGCATGTTGTAGTAATTGTTCTTTCTTTCCTAGGATGCGTGGCTGGGTCCAGGGGCAGCGTTTCCACTGTTTGGCTAGTTAGGCATTCATTTGTGTGTTGGGCAGCGAAGCAGGCAGAATCAGGATGTTTTGGCAGACAATTGGGTTTGGATTGCTCTAGGGTGGTGGTATCTTGGAGGGGTAAGAGTCGGATGCGCCTGGGGGAATTTGTGAGTTTCTTATCCATATGGGTTACAGGTAAGGGTGCCGCAACTTGTGGTCATACACCTAGGTGAAAACAATATTGTTTCTCTGTTAGGGATTGGTCTTTTGAAAGCTATGAAGAGTGACTTGTATAGGATATTGCACAACCGGTCAGGTACACACATTATTTTGACTGAGTTGGTACAGAGAAGGGTTTGGAGAGGTGCCAGGAAGCTGGAGGGTATTGAAAAGCAGAAGAAAAAAAGTGAATAGAGAGATGCAAAGTTTTTGTTGAGGTCTTGGTATTGTTCTTGTAAGGCATGAGGAATTAGTGCAAAAGGATCAAACATTGTTTAGGCAGGATGGGTGCATCTATCTGTTTTGGGTAATGAATATTACTTGATGAAGCAAGCTGCATTTAGCAATTGATGAAGTTTTGATGGAAAGTTTGTGATCTTTTTTATTTATATATATTTTTATTGAGTTATCCATTAACAATTATCAGATAACATCTCAATTGTCCCACCTCCCAACCCCCCATTTCTTGCAAGGTGGATTTTATGCTTTTTCTGCAGAGTGGGGCAGGAAAACTCCTTGTGGGTTTTCCTGGTTGGCAGGGGCAGCAGGACAGCCGTTGGATGGGGGGGGGAGGGGGCTCACATGGGGGGGTCAACACAGTTCAGGGAGGTCCGGATATGGCCGAGGACCAAACAGTTGGGTTTGGGCAAAGGGAACAGGGGAGTATTTTTTGGTGTCAACAGTTGGGCAGGATTTTTAGCACTGGTTTGGTGCATGGAAGGGAAGACTGTTGAGGAAGGAGGTATTGTTGTTTAGTTTGGCTGGGGGGATCAGGATTTTACAAATGTATTAGTGAGGCCTATAGTTTTGTAAGGCCTTTTGCCAAGGTTATTATAAGTTGGTTTAATTAAATGTTATCAGACCTGTTCTATTAAAGTGGCCTTTTACCCTTGAGATATATGTGCAAGGTTTCCTTTCTCTCCTGAAATAAGCCTTACACTATTACTATATTCTCTTAGTCATTCATGGCATCTTCAGTTATGTCAAGTTAAGAACTCATGCTTCATTTCTATGATACAGGCCTATAGTTTTAAGTATGGGCGCCTACTACAAATTTTGCATTTAACACATTTCATTTTTAAAAGTAAGCTTTTCACAGTATTTTTGTAAGCATTTTGCAAATGACTAAACTTGCAGTAGCAGTATGTATATTACCTTATAGTTAGGACCTAGTTTCCATAGGAAAAGCGTTTTTTGTTTTCCCAATAACTTTGGCGCCGCTTGACGAAATTTCGTGAAATTTTCAAAACTAGTGGCCTGCTCCGGTCAGCTCCTGTCTTGATTTTTGGGGTGATTTGTCAAGCGGGGGCCGAGAAAAAAGGGCGGTCCCAAAACGCGTTTTCCCCAAGTTATTTTCCATAGGAAACTTTAGACAAAGCTACAGCCCGAACTGCTGAACGGAATTACACCAAATTTGGCAAAAAGGTAGGTCTTGGTTCAGAAAGAGACCTTTTTTTTTAAATGGTGTAAATCCGTTCAGTAGTTCCTGAGAAATTTGAAAAAGAAAAAGTTTCGATATCTGGGGCAGTGGTGGGTTCGCGAACCCTCCCGGGCACGAGCTTCACTGTGATTGGCTGCCAACACTCCAAACCAGGAAGTGTTGGCAGCCATCTTGTGACTCGGTAGAACCGAGTCACAAGAAAACATTGAAAAAATTGTTTAAAAACAAGAAAAGGGGGCAGGGTAGAAACACCCTGACCCCCTAGGCCTGCTCAGGGGGTCCCACAAGGACCCCCAGGGCCAAAAAAAGCAATTCTTTTTTATACTTTCGGCAGAAATCGCGTTGGGGTCGCGAATCCCGCCGAAATTATTTTTTTTTAAACGAAGCGCGGGCTTTCGCGCTTCGTTTTCAAAAAGCCCCCGGGCGGGCCAGGTCCCGGGGGCAAAGCCAATTAATTAGCGGGGGCCCCCGCAGCCCCGGGGATCGCCACCTCCCCGGGGCTGTTAAAAAAATGCATGGGGGGTCCCAATCCCCCCCACGCTGCCCCGGGGACCGCCACCTCCCCGGGGCTTTAACAAACAACCGCGGGGGCACGCGGCCCCCCGCAGCCCCGGGGACCGCCACCTCACCGGGGCTGTTAAAAAAATGCATGGGGGGTCCCAATCCCCCCCACGCTGCCCCGGGGACCGCCACCTCCCCGGGCCTCTTTTTTAAATTAAAACATGTGTGGGGGGGCTCGAGCCCCCCCCACACGCCCCGGGGACCACCACCTCCCCGGGGCAATTTAAATTCGGGGGTCCATTACGGACCCCCAGGCCCCGCCACCTCCCCGGGGCTTTTCAAATGTTGGGAGGGGGGTCGCGCGGCCCCACTCCTGGAGCCCTTGATGGCCCTGGGGACCGCCACCCCCCAGGGCCGGCTCCTGCAGTGTCCCGGGGTGCCCACCCCCGGGACACTGCTGTTTGCAATGACAGGGCGGGAGCCGTGCGGCTCCCGCCCTGTCATTGCAAACTCTGCTTTGCTTCATTGAAGCGAGAGCAGGTTTCCCTGCTCTCGCTTCAATGAAGCAAAGCAGGATTGCTTTTCCACAAGGGGAGCTGCATGTCAACAGCTCCCCTTGAGGAAAAGCAATGCCGGCTCCCGCAGGAGGCGGGGAGCCGGCGGGACCGTGGGGCTCCCCCCACGGTCCCCAACGCTGAGGGCCCGCCCCGGGGGATGGGGTCCCCGGGGCCAGAAGTGGCCCGGGAGGGGGGCCACGCGGCCCCCCTCCCCTTACGAAAAAAATAAAAAACAGACAGGCTGGCCCCGGGGGATGGGGTCCCCGGGTCCATAATTGGCCTGAGGAGGGGGGCCACGCGGCCCCCCTCCCAACATAAAAAAAAATATTAATTAAAAAAAGAGGGTGGCCAGGCCCCGGGGGATGGGGTCCCCAGGGCCATAATTGGCCTCTGGAGGGGGGCCACGCAGCCCCCCCTCCCGTTTAAAAAAAAAAGGGGGTCAGGTCCAGGGGGATGGGGTCCCCAGGGCCCCAAAAATAGTAAAAGAAGGGGGGTCACACAACCCCCCCCCCTTCTAAAAAAAAAAAAAAAAAGCCGGCATCGCGCCGGAGGCCCCGCCCCCTCCCTGCAGCACTCTGCAAACGCGCCCCCTGGCGCGTTGTAAGTTGGGGAATTAATTCCCCTTGAATACTGAGGGTCCCTGGGGCCAATTAGCCCACCAAGTACCTCCAGTATGCGCCAGGGAGCTGCGTTGCAGAGAGGTGGTCCAAGGCCACGCCCCCTTTTTACACCACTCTGCAACGCAGCTCTGTGGCGCTTATCGGAGGTACCTGGTGGGCTAGTTGGCCCCCAGGGACCCACAGGATTCAAGGGGACTTAATCCCCCAACTTAGAACGCGCCAGGGGGCGCGTTTGCACAGTGGTGCACGGAGGGGGCGGGGCCTGATATGTCAAGTGTGCAAACACAGCCCCTGGCGCGTTGAAATTGGGGATTAAGTCCCCTTGAATCCTGAGGGTCCCTGGGGGCCAACTAGCCCACCAGGTACCTCCAGTAAGTGCCACAGAGCTGCGTTGCAGAGAGGTGGTCTGAGGCCACGCCCCTTTTTACATCTCTCTGCAACGCAGATCAGTGGCGTTTAATGGAGGTACCTGGTGGCCTAGATGGACCCCAGGGACCCTCAGGATTCAAGGGGACTTAATCCCCCAACTTAGAACGCGCCAGGGGGCGCATTTGCAGAGTGCTGCAGGGAGGGGACGGGGCCTGATATGTCAAGTGTGCAAACACAGCCCCTGGTGCGTTGTAAATTGGAGTATTAAGTCCCCTTGAATCCTGAGGGTACCTGGGGGCCAACTAGCCCACCAGGTACCTCCAGTAACCGCCACAGAGCTGCGTTGCAGAGAGGTGGTCTGAGGCCACGCCTCTCTGCAACGCAGCTCAGTGGCGCTTAATGGAGGTACCTGGTGGCCTAGTTGGACCCCAGGGACCCTCAGGATTCAAAGGGACTTAATCCCCCAACTTAGAACGCGTCAGGGGGCGCGTTTGCAGAGTGCTGCAGGGAGGGGGTGGGGCCTGATATAACAAGTTAGCAATCCTGCTGTGTGGGACTTACTGGAGGTAATAAAAGGGGTAGTTGGCCCCCAAGGTTGACGTTAGGGGCTAACTATCCCTCCTGTTACTTCCGCTAAATCCCACACAGTGGGATTGCTAAAAGGTGTATGAAGGCCATGCTCACCTTTCTCCACCACTCTGCAAACGCGACTGCTATGTTATAGTTAGAAATTAGCATTTTAAAAAACTTTGAAATTCACTGAAAAAACCATAGGTTTCAGAGACGTTATAGTTAGAAATTAGCATTTAGAAAACCATTGAAATTCACTGAAAAAAACATCAGGCACGTTATAGTTAGAAATTAGCATTTAAAAAACCTTAGAAATTCACTGAAAAAACTATAGGTTTCAGGGACGTTATAGTTAGTTGGACATTTCTCTCGTACAAAACCATAGCAATTCCCCCGTTATAGTTAGTTCAGCTAACTATAACTCGCGCACCTGCAATGCACTGCTGATGACGTCACATATTACATCATTCATGACATGGTCAGTGACATCACTGATGACATCACTGATGACATCTCAAATGACATCACTGATGACGTCATCCAGTGACTGTGTTTTTCTTTAAAGTTTAAATATGTATTATATATATGCCAAGGTGTATTGAAGAATGAGTGGGTGTATAAGTGTCTGGATGGAGGATTTAGTAGGTGCGTGACTGACTGTTTAAGTGAGTGATTACATGTGTCTTACTGAATGCATGGGTTAGTGACTAAACTGTGTGAATGTCTGTATCAGTCTGTCTGTTGTTGTATAAGCTGCTGCATGGGTTGGTCAGTAGCTACATGAGTGTCTATATGTGTTATCAATTGGTTGCCTGAGTATTTGTATGGGTGCCTGAGTGTGTGTGTGGGTGGGTGGGAGGTGTGTGACTCTGTGCATAGATGTTTGAGTGGTTGATTCACTGTGTCTATGGGTTTAAGAGTGCATGTGGAAACAGCTGTATGGGTGGGTGAGTGTGTTTATGGGTGTGTTGGTGAGTGAATGGATGCCTCAATGGTACATGTCCAAGTAACTACATATGTAAAACGCAGTGTATGTGAGAGTTGAAGTATATAAATGACTATACGTGAGTCAGTGATTGTGAGAGTGGCTGTCTGGATGAGTGTGTACTTGTATCAGTGATTGTTTAAGAGAGTGTGTGTTTGTTTCTGTTTGAATAAGTGATGTGGTGTGTGTATAACTGTATAGGTCAGTAAATGGAAGTGTGATTGATTCTTTGCATGACTGACTAGGTGTGTGAGTAACTCTGGATGAGTGGTGGTGTGTGAGTGTCTGTATAGGTGTATGAGTGCTTATGATAGTGTTGTATTGATGAGTGACTGCATGTATGAGTGATTGTATGGGTGAATGAGTGGATGTGTGTGTAGACCTAGGAATCAGTGAGTGCGTATGTAGTAACTGGTATTGGTGTGTCGATGGTTTCGAAAATGGTAGTATGTATTTTACAGTGGGTGTATCAAAGGTTATATTAGAGTGTGAGGAGGTGCATCAGATTTTCACGTGGATGATGTCATCAGTGATGTCATCAGTTATGTCACTGACCATGTCATGAATGATGTAATATGTGACGTCATCAGCAGTGCATTGCGGGTGCGAAAGTTATAGTTAGCTGAACTAACTATAACGGGGAATTTCTATGGTTTTGTACGAGAGACATGTCCAACTAACTATAACATCCCTGAAACCTATGGTTTTTTCAGTGAATTTCTAAGGTTTTTTAAATGCTAATTTCTAACTATAACGTAAATAGAGGGGTTGGGCGTGCGTCAGGTGATGAAGTCCAAGAAGTCGGTGTTCCAGGCTATTCCTCTGGAAGCAATTAGGATATCGCAGGGCCTCAGTAATAAATCTTAGATTCGAAATTCTCCTGCCAGAATGAGCGCTCATTCTGGCAGGAGAATTTCGAATCTAAGATTTATTACTGAGGGATCGCTTTTTCAATTTTGACGAGAGAGGTCACATTGGACCTAGGCTACATTGCACCCATTATACCTGTGGAGTGCGATTATTCTCAATGTATCCCTTTAACTTCAAAGAAAATATACTCACCTACTGAGCCCTGACGAAGTTCTCATCATGAGAACGAAACGCGTTGGCTGACCGTAAAATCACCAATTCTGTGAGAACTAACTGATTGAAAATAAAGATTCATTTGAAAAACTAAATACTGGCTTCTTGGACTTCATCACCTGACGCACGCTCAACCCCTCTATTTGCTTAGGATCTGACTTACAGAGGCATCACCTGACGGCTGGTGCAAGGGCTTGTTGCGCAAGGAACCTGATACAAATGAAACTGATGTGAGGTGCAGAAACAGCAGTCCGCCGTCAAAGTATCTCTGTAATTTTCTAACTATAACGTGCCTGAAACCTATGGTTTTTTCAGTGAATATATATATATATATATATATATATGTGTATATTTGACAGTGAGCAGGGTCTATGTAAGTATCGTTATTATGTATCGACATATGAACATGTACGGCATTTATTATTTTCTGGGGTAGCTGATTCACATATGAACATTACCGTTTGGTTTGTATTTGCATAAAGTAAACCTACACCAAAATTTGAAACTTTCACATACGAGTCTCAAAACTAATATGTGCACAACCTCACTCCTCAACACGTCCATTTTTCCGAGATATCATTAACTTTGAATTTAAACCCATAAATAAACCTTACTCCTGTGGTATATGAAACGGTGGTCTCTGTTAATCTCCTCCTCATCTGGGGGTCCATCCTCATATTATTATCGTTCTTAGTTATTAAAAGAAAAGCGTTTCAAATACTGCGTCTTGTTATGACCCTCCAAAATGTGCATTGCTGTTGCTGACCAGTGCTGGAGTAGAAGGGCAAGGTTGATTGAATAAACCTTATTTTCATTACCAGAGACCCGATTATTTTCATTTTGACGGATCCACAGATATTGCCAGCTCACCACTGTTAATGCTGGATATTGTTCAAAATAGGAAACGGAAGATTTAGCAAAAAATGAACATTCTTTTGCTCAGAATGGGGAATTCGAAATGATGCCGCACATCCCGGGTTAACTAACACTTGTCTTAAGCTATTTTGAAAGGCGTGTGGTGGAGGGGGTGTTTGGACGTATGAGGGGCACGTCTCGTGTTGTACTGAAACGAGTGTAGTATCCGACCAACGCACAACATTTCCGGACACCGGAGACAATGTTTGTCCGCAGAGCAGACGCTGTCCCTGGCGGGTGAGCGCTGGTGCCCCCGGGGGCAGGCCGCGGCTCGGGGCGGTGCAGGCGGGGTGCTGGGGCAGGGGGCGGGGGCTGCTCCAGTGTCAGGCGCTGTCGCTGTCGCGGTGCTAAGGCTGTGTTGCTGTTGCCATCTCTCCCTCCACTAAGCCAGGCACCGGCTGCCCTTCACGCCCGTTCTCAAAGGGCGCCGCTGGTGGCATACCTTGGGAGCAGAGCCGGCGTCGTCTGCGCAGGCCGCGCCTGGATCACCGGATGCCGTAAGAACTCGAGACCGGGGTCTGGGCCTGCGCCACCGCTGTGGCTCTGTTGCTGCAGGGGAAGTCGATGACATGCCGGGGAACCGGAGGCGGAGGAGGAGGTGAGCTGTGTTCAGGGAGGGAGTGCTTCCTAGTTGTCTTTGCGGTTTTAAACCTAGCTGTGTGTTATTTTAGACGCGGTCCCCGTTTCGCTTTCTCGTACCTGTGCTGCAACAATCTACTGCCCTTGTGTCCATACTGTTACACCGTGCCTCTCTTCGGAGCTACATATTTGCCCTGCTACACCGTGCCTATCTTCGGAGCTACATATTCGCCCTGCTTCTCTGCAGCGAACACTAATGCTTGGCCAACTATTGCCCCTTTGCAGGCAGCCTAAGGCGCCCAGTGCTTAACCTCCTCATGTACACAGCAGCCCCACCCCCGCACAGCTCTAATCTGATCCCCGTGTTCACTCTCTTCATGCCACCCTGCTCACTCTTAAGGCTCATTTTGCTTCAGCCTCTTGGCCATTCTGCTCAGCCGACTGTTGTACCTCTCAGCTCATCTTACTCACGGACCCATTCTGCCTAGCCCACTCTGGTGTCCCTATGCCCAGTTTCACCCGGCCCCAATCTGCCCACCCTCCTTCTGTCTTTCACTGCCTCTCCTGCAGTTACATTATCCCCCAGTCTTCAATGTTAAACTGACGCTTGTACCTATCTACCTGTATGAGAACTGTCCATTCAACTCATATTCCTCTCTATTACCCTTTCCGTCCCCGGTGCCCGACCCTCTACCAGCCCAATCTCCCCAGCCCTTCTGCTGATCTCAGCACAGCCACATATTCCCCAGTCATTTCACATTTCCATATTAAGCCACTTCCCAGCCATCTGCATGTCTGATTGTTGTCTATTTCGTCAGTCTCCTGCTCGTCCCTCGTTGCTCCACCGAGGTACTGCCTATGCTCACACACCGTCTATTCATCGAAAATAATCTGGTCGGCTCTAACTCCTAGGCCCCGGATTCTCCCAAATTAAATCCAGCCTCGCTTTGTCAGTCTACCTCATGACTGTCTGGCCAAATCCTCGTTCTTCTCACACCAGTTTTCCTCTGTTTCTGATGACCACTCAACTCCCCCCTATCCCCAGCCTGTTAATGTCGGTTCCCTGCAAATCCTGCCACTTCTTCCCATTTCCTGTCACAGCCTTTGTCACTCTCTTGATAAAACCACTTCCTGTCACTCTCTTGGCAAACCACTTATTGTTCCTCTTTGCCCAGCCACATCCTTGTACCATTCCCATTCTGCTCCCTCTGCCCAGGCAGTCGCTCTAGCCCCTCTCTGTCCATTCCCTTCACACCTTTCTGTTTCCAGCCACCTTAAAACACTCTGCCCGCTCACCTTCAGCTACTTTTGTTAATCCTTGTCTTGGTCCTGTCTTCTGGGTCACTCCTTCTCTTGCCCCTTCCTTCTCCAACCCCCTTTTTTGCCATCGCAGAGCAAAGTCATTCGTCTGCACTGCTGCTAGCTGAAGCCTTTATTTACATCAGGCATTGGCTCTTGCCTAGGGACCCCAACCACTTTTTTCCATTTGAAATCCTTTATTACCCAGCTGCGACCTCTGCCCTTTTCTGAGAAGCATTGGCATCACTCTTCCCTCTTTGCCCATCCTCCTCAGCTAATCCACCTGTTCCTGCGCCCAATCAGCGTTTCAGTCGTCACCGCTTCTAGCTTCCTGTTTACCCCATCCGCTCATTAGAGCACCATTCTCCACCTAATGATTTGTTGTGCCAGGTAATTAAATATTAATAAATAAAAAATAATATCCTATCGGCCCTGTGCCTTCCGCCCACTTCCAGCCTCCCTGCGCCTACCTCCTACTATCCACAACTGCTTCCTTGTTTCTAGTATATTCCTCCTGCAGTTTAGGCTGCTCTTATGTATTCATTTCTTTCTCCTCTTTTCCCACTTTTGGGTCCATACTGCCACTCCCTTAATTCTCTTGTCAGCTATCTCATTTCGACATTTAGCTGGCTCATTTCTGTAGCTCCCTTGTTCTAACAATTTCTGATATGTTTATTTTAGTGAGTAGCTCCTTTCACCTGCTCTTACACCAAATAATTTGTTTCATGCATGCAGGTAATGCCTACTTTTTTCTGTGCACAGTCTCCTCATTTCTCCTCTTCCTACTCTGTTTAATACTATCCTGATAGACCTAACAGCATGGTGAGTGTATGCTAATCCACTGAAAACATAAGCGCACAGTATGGAATTGCACTTTCTTCCTTGTCATTTCAGACGTTTGCTGTTTCCTCAGCCCCATTAAGTTAGCTTCACCTTTTCTACTTGTTTGTCTGATTGTATGGCTTTTCCATAAGTATTTTACAGGGCTGGTTAATTGTAGCCTTGTCTTCTGTTGCTGGGAGCTCGGCAGCTGCTTTACAAGCAGTGGTAGTTATCTCATGTCTGCAATGTACCGATGGTGTAAATTGCTCCTGAGATATGTATGCCATCTTTTTAATTGCTCCGGGAATTACATTTTGATCGCTCTTTATGAATCACACAGGTATAGTGATAAGTGGATCACAGCCACAGGTTTGAAAATGAATACGTCTCCTTCTAAGAGCAAGGGATTCAAATTCTTAGTAAAAACAACACAATTGGTAAATATTAGAGAGTTGAACAATGAAAATATTAAGTTAATCAACAAAATGGCAACTGTCATACAGTATAAGTAAGTTTTAAAAACACAGGATTTAAGTAATTAGTAATTTTTGTTAGTGAATAGTTCTAGAAAAATCGATACAAGACCTGACAGAGCAAATTTCGGAATATCCTTAGTGACATTTTGTGGAAAGCTTGTCCCTAAATACATTACTCTCTGTAATTGGAACACACAGTGGAACTTTGGGGCAGGACAGCTAACCTGTTTGGTTCGAAGGCAATAACTGCTATGTGTTCACTCGCAAACCCTTCTTTGGCTATCATTAGTTATTATATGAGTAGTGGTGTGTCGTATGAGAAACTGCTACGTTTGGGGGATGTGCCTGGTGCTATAATATTAGTTATATACTCTTTTTTTGGGCCTTTTTGACTCTTGCTCAAAATGCTTGAACTCGCTATTAGCAGCCAGCAATGTACTTAAGTGAAAATACAGTAATAACAGATTGATAATGATTTATGCAAAAATGTGTGTGTCGCTGCAGTTGTCCTAATTCAAAATCCTGTTATCCAATCTTTGTTGCTCTTGATGTTGTCTGTTTTATGCTACCTACCTTCACCTCTCTGGCGGTGCCTTTGTGAAGTCCTTCTGTGTTAGAAAGTGTGTTTACTCATGCATTACCCCACTGCCCTTTCACTCACATTTACTATTACAGCTTCCAACACTTCCAGAAAGTTCATGGTTTGCACAACCGCTAATTCTTGTGGGCATCCAAGAGGCACTGACAGCTAGACTTTAAAAAATGTATTATGCTTTTCAGGACAATGATTTCGTTGCATACTGACAACTTGCAGTGGTTGAGCTGCTTGTTTTGCTGCAGTATGTGGCTACAGCTCTCTTTGTAAATCTTCCTGCCCTTAAAGGCCACTCGACAACTTTATGGCTTTCTCTTCAGCTGGCCATTTATTTCGTATGTGCTGGACTTATCTGTAAGGGGGGCTTTTTTCTTTCCCATGGTTACTGTCTGCTTTCCATAACTCTCACTCTCTAATTTACAAGGGCACCCCTTTTTCGTATAACGGTCCTTTGCTTCATTATGCCTAGTTTTATTTTTATCATCCTCCTATGCCCAGTCTCCCTTTGCCTCAGTTTCTACTCTTTTTTTTTTTTTTTTTAAACATATTTTATTGATTTTTATGAAATAGGTCAGCGTACATACATATATCATCCAACAGAAGGTATGAGCATCTTGCATATGCATGAACATCTGGTATCTAAGATATACTATTGTGCATTTAATCATAAAATTCTGACCAAACAACCCAAGCCCTCCCACCTCCCCATATCAACTATCTAGCTCCCTCCCCCTCCATATCCCAGCTCACTTCTGTAGTATCACATCTTACGTATATCCGGACACACATGACTTTCCTATTATGTTTGATACTCCGTCTACAACCCCCCTCATTCTGGCTCTTTAGGGGTCATGCAGGGTCCGCATCTGCCGATTACCCTGCTTATTTAGTAGTATATGTACTATGCATTATTCAATGCAGGGAAGGTTTCGCAGAGACAAAAGATTCAAGGATAGCATCCCACTCCAATGAAATCGGATTCTTTCGCAGACCTCTATTCTCCTCTCTCCTAATTACCATACTTTCAGCCCTGCCCCATCGAACCCACCTCATCGTGCCAGGCCATTGGCGATGGAGGCTTTGCTGACTTCCATTTCATCGTGATGGAGCGTTTTGCCAATATTAGTGCCAGATTGGCGAATCTAGTATGTGTGCCATGTGATTTGTGTTTCTTGCCTAGGCCCCTTCAGGAGATGATTCGTTAAGTAGCTTGTGTACTGTCTCCCAGAATGGAATTAGACGTGGGGATGACCAAATCATGTGCAGTAGGTCAGCTGATTGTGCATGGCATCTAGGACACGAATTTGCTACATCAGGGAACATTTTGCTAAATTTGCAAGGTGTCAGGTATGCTTTGTGTACCAGCATTAGCTGTATCATTTTGAATTTAG
Organism: Calotriton arnoldi; assembly: GCA_963921515.1. Lineage (NCBI taxonomy): Eukaryota > Metazoa > Chordata > Amphibia > Caudata > Salamandridae > Calotriton > Calotriton arnoldi. The sequence continues at coordinate 573,924 of CAWUFW010002525.1, forward strand.
GGTTCCTGGACACTTTCTTGGGGTGTTCGATTACTCTGTCCCATTCCTTGTCCGATAATTCATGTCAAATGTCTCTGACCCATTTATCTCGCAGCTCTGATATTGATATAGCTGCATGGGTGCGGATACCTCTATATATCCATCTGGTCAGGTGTCCCCCATTGCCCATTAAATACAGCATGTGTGTCAGTGCATGTGTCTTGGGCTCAGTACCGTCAGGCGACCAGGTACTTTTTTTTATAAATCTGATGATACTGGCATGGAGGATATATAATGTATTGAATACCCCTTGCTCTCTCACAAACGTGTCATGGTCCATGAGCGTATGGTCTGCGAACAGCATCCCCACTGTGTTCACTCCCTCATCTGCCCACTTACTCAGACATCTCGCTGTCACTATTCTGGTCGGCGTAGGAATGCCCATCAACGGAATATTAGGCCTCAGTTTCTACTCTTAATCACCCAAAAGTCACCCACTTCAATGCCATGCCATCCACTGTGTTACTGACCTTTTATTTGTACTTGGATACTGCCTTCAGGGCCCTTAAGCCCATTTGCCCATTTTCTGTTTAGGTTGCAGCGTTGTGCAGTATCCCAGGTGGTAAACCCAGACTACAGCTGTTAAATCCTTCACTTCACATGTCTAGCACAAACCATAAAATAAACGTATACTGTCCTTCTCTCTAGGAACATGATTCATGAGTTAATTGGCACTTAATTGGCACTTTTTACATCAGATATAGCTAAGAAAACAGTATAGCGTGGCACATCTCTGTTGCAAAATCTAATTGGAAGGATAAAAAACTTAACAGTGATATGTCTTCATCCAGAAGAGTGCTGGGGTGAATCTTGTAAATTAACCTGCTACCGCCTCTCTGATGATGAAAGGCAATCGAGGGAAACAAAACACAAGCGTTGACAAAGCCAGTCTTTTGGAGTAATCAATGCTCGTTTTCTTTTGCCATTGCTTTTGTAAAAAATATTTTTGTTAAAGCTGACTGGCCCTCATCAATTGAAAAAACAAAAAAAAAACAAATGGCTAAAATTAAAATATTTGTTGGTCTTCTAAAGCAAACATTGCATTGCACTATCCTTAGCAGTGAAGGGAACTACTTTGTGTGCAGATGTACTAGTTATGAAAGGCAAAATTCTGCCACTCGCAGTGAAATTAACCAATAGCTGACGTGGGTTGACCAAGTGCCGTATGCTGTGGTGTCAATGCCAATGACACAAAAACAGACACATGGACGAATAAGGGCTGGCTGAAAACCCCCATAAGATAGTGTATTATATGTCATTTTAGTCAAATCAAAAGGTCCTGCTGGTTAAGGCAAGAAACTACAAATTAGAAGGAATGCAGCAATAGTATTTGGCACACAATAAAAAAAAACTGCGGGGTTGCTATATGGTAGGTTACTGCTGCAAGATGGCTGCTAGGTCTAAAAACGTCCAGTTTTCCTTGAAAGGAGATTCAGTGCGTCGAGGCACAACAGTGCAATCCATGCACGAGTGAGCCGATGTTGGTAATAGTCACCGATGTAAATGACCCATACATTAATTATTATAAATATGGTCCTGCTTTCGTTATTTTGTTTAGGAAGTTCGAGCGCATGTCTGTTGTATATTTGCTGTTGCTGTGTAATAATAATTGGTATGGTTGGTGTTCTGTAGTTGTTAACCATGACAGGTCTAATGACTGCAACAGATGTGTGTGTGGCTTCCTGGGAGGTATGGGCATCAATAGTGAAGGGACCTTGGGAAATGTGGGGTTGCTGGTCCGCATGCACATTTTCGCGTTTACAAATATTTTCAACTCTAAAATAAATGTTTGTTTCCCCTCCGGGAATCGTTGTCAGCAGTATAGTATCTACTACGGTGCCTAATTGTACATTGAATTAATTCAGTTATCTAGAAGTTTTAGCTGTCACATCTGAACATGCTTTGTTATTCCGGCTCTCGAGGCAGTCTGCAGAGTGTTGACATAGTCCCGGCGTAATGTATTACGCTGCAAGTATTTTTTAAGGGTCGACGTGCAGCCTTTCTTGAAAGGTGTGTTTCCTGTATGTATGCATATATTTTAAAGATGGGGTTTTTTTTTTGGACAGCGAACCATGCCAAACAATGTACAAGATCTGTTGTCCAAACACTATACAAGATCTGTTAGCCTGCTTAATGTTTTATAGAATAACATTTAGAGCGATGTGTGTGATTGCTAAAACGTTAGTGATGGTTCAGTATGATATTCGTGCTTTTTTGTCGAGATACCTCCTTAAAAGGAGTGCTTTCGTTCTTTCCTGAAATGTGTGTCCAGAGTGATTTTCAGTTGTGTGTGATCTTAGAGAAACGGCTGCATTTCTTTTTTCAACCAAACAGCATGGTGCGCCTAAGTCACCCCATACACTGCATACAGAACCTGTGACAGCACACACTCATTCATTTATTGAGTTAGCAGTCATGGATCAGCATAGCCTGACAAACAACCCCGACCAAGTGGCATCTGAGATTACTATGAACGCTGCCTTCGGCTTCTGTATGATTAGTTTTGAAAAGGGTATCATCTTGGACCTAACATGCCTCTCACTACATGACTCTGCAAACGTCCCCTTTCTTCCTGAGCACTGATTCCTAGCTAACCCTTCCGGCTCCGAAAAATGTCATGTTATATGTGCATTCCTGGGGATTTGAAACACCGTCCCAGTCCAGATCTGCCATGGTTAATCTCTTCTCCATTTCTGAAAGGAGCTTTAAACCCTTGTCTTCAAGCAAAACCTCAGCGCAGTGTATCCACCATGTTTCCAGACCACTCTTGAAGATCCAAAATTCCACTCCTTATCCTGCAGCATTCCCTCTTTTCAACACTCCGCCCATCACATAAGCATCAACTCTACATCCTTCCCTCTCTTTGTTGCATATCCCCGCCCTGCTGGTATATTCCCTCAATACCTTCCACTTCATGTGCATTATGCACTGTCAACACCAATTCCTGTACAGCACTCAATTGCTGGGTAACTAAGTTTTGATTTATACTGCATAAGTTGTTTGCGTGCATAACCACTTCTAAGTGGGACTTAAACTGCATAGCCCGCACTCCACCCGGACATCCTTCACCAGCAAACAAAATTCCTTCTCTCTTATCATGGGCCCCCTTCTTGCACCTGTCACACTATAGAGTCATCCTTCTGGTCGGAAATCCAGTTGGCATCTCTCCTTTCTCCATGCCGTCACTCCAAAACCTCAGACAACTGAAACCCTAAAGATCCCCTCTTGTCTGTGTTGTTCACTACAAAACCGAACATGTCCTCTCTCGCTTCAGCTCATGATTGGGTCCCTTTCTTGCTACTGGCCAGTGACCCCCACGTCAGCAGCTTAAGTGGGGGTAGCCGCTTAAAGTCTCATTAAAAGTTTTTCAATTAGAAATTTTGTTTCTTCAGTCTGCATGGCTGCAGACGAAAACGATCTCATGGAATAGCAGGGCAGGACTGAGAGGTCAGGTGCTTGTATGTAGGTCAAGTTCAGGGAAAGAAATAATGCAAACGAGGACAAACAAACAGAGAGAGCAGCAAATAGTGGGAGAAAGGCAAGTAAGAAAAAATGGCAGAAAATATATAATCGTGGAAGAAACGAGATGGGGGGAGGGGGAAAGGGTGAAAGTACGGATATTTGGAAGGAATGCAATATGAAAAAAAGGAAGGAAAGGTGAAGTGGAAAAAAGGGTGGGTGAAAAGAAAAAAGGAAGGATGAATGCAAAGACTGATTAAAGGATAGATAGATGGAAGAGGGAAAGGATCAATTGGTGAAAGGGTAAAGAATTGATGGATGGATAGACGGATGGGAGGATGGATAGAAGGTGAAAGTAAGCTTAGTGGTTCGAACAGTGAAAGCATGAATAGATATATGTGTAAAGAAAATTGTCATTGGATGGAGGAATGGATGGACAGAAAACGGAAACATGGATAGTTGAAAGGATGGAATAATTTGAGAACAGATGGATGGTTAGAATAATGAAAGGTAAAAAGGATAATTGACTGATGGAATGGTAGTAGGATGAATGGATAGATGAGTAGATTTAAGGGTGATGAGAACTGTTTCATTAAGGGCTGGGCTCAGTTACTTTGCATCACTTAGAGGTTAGTTTCAAAGTGTGGGGTATTTTAATTTTCTGGCTACTCCCTTGCTAATGCCTCATCACAGAAACGGTGCTAATGAAGCTTCTGTAAGCCAGTCCCAAAAAGCTTGGACAAACTTTTTAAATTAATCATTATAGCCTTACATACCCTTCTAAATTCAAATTCAAGGTCATATAGTTTAATCTGGGTGCCAGAAATATGAAAAAACTAACAGCAATGTTGTCATCCTCTGTTCTGCCAAAATAGCCCACTCTCTGAACATCATCAGCTTGAAACGCGCTGGAGCATCAACAAACTAGGTTCTTAGTCCCTGACAAAAAATGAGCAGTGAATGCAATGTTTAGCACCCAAAGTTCCCAAAGTGACCGTTTGTCAAATGTTTGTCAGTGATTGAGAATGCTAACAACCTTTCTCATGTGTCAGGTTTTTAATTCTGAGGCTCAGCCCGACCGTCTGCACTATTGGGACCAGCTCATGGCACACCACCTTCTTTTCATGATCGCATCAAATGCAGTGCTACCAGTTGCATCAGTGTACAGCTCCAGTGCCACATTGTCACCACTCCACAAAAACATGCAAAGTAATTCAAAGTCATCCTGCACCTTCAAGTTATCCCTCATATTATGGGATACTCTGAAAACTGTTTTTATTTTTAAACATCAGCCAGGTGACCCTTGTACATAGTAGATTTTACATTATTACAGTCAGTAGTTACTTTCAGGGAAACAAAGATTACAATTAGGGAGTTCATTCTCCAATACCACTCCTCCCTCCCCCTCCCTGGATTAAACGTGTCCGTTCCCATTGACATAATCTTAAAAAGTGAAGAAATCCGCGGACTACTTGCTACCCCTGTGTGCTGGGGTGTGTATTGTCAATCTCAGACCCCTCGATTTCTAGGTTGTAATATCTCAGCCATGGCTGCCATATTTTGGTAAACTTTTTAGGGCATCCTCTGGCCACATATGTTGTTTTCTCGGCCCCCATATATAGGTCCATATTGGCTCGCCATTCCGCTAGCGTGGGCAGGCCCTCAGCTCCCCAGTGCCTGGCAATGTCTCTTTTTGCAACTATCAACCCTAGGTTGCTCAATAGGAGTTTGCGCCTAGGAAGATCAACATCTGTAGGGATGCCGAATATAGCATATTTGGGGTCCATAGATATCTGTGCCTCTAATATATTGTTAAGTTCCTTTAGTATTCGTGACCAGTAGCTTTGTACATGCTGACATTCCCATAACGTGTGTATGTATTTATTTTATTTATTTATTTATTTATTTAAACAGTTTTATATAGCGCTGGCTAGACCCAAAGGTATCAGAGCGCTTCACAAGGGTTAAGAGAGGAGCAAGTTGCAATATAACATTTGTACAAAAAGCAGTGCCAGATAATCAAAACCATAAGCCAAGAACAGTAAATACAAGGTCGAGAAAGTCAAGGGTACAATTAGGCCATAGTCAGAGTTGGTTGGGAGGATTAGCATGGGTTAACTGGGAAGGGGGGGAGACAGTAAGGAAGTAGGGGGGAGCAGAGGAGGGTGAGGGGTGTATGTAGGTGCCTCGGTCTGTTTTACAGCGTAGACAGTTGGGCGTTTCTGCTCTTCCCATAGTGTGTAATCGAGCCCTGTCATAGTATACCCTGTGGAGGACTTTAAATTGTATCAACCTTAAACAGAGCTTAATCGCCACATCTCTTAGGTGCATCAAGGCCCCCTCCCAGTCAATGTCATCTAGTGGACTTGTGGTTTCCTCCCATTTAGACCTGAGGGATATCAGTCTGTCAGGGATATTGTTAATTAGAGTTTTATATGTCCAGGAAACTGCCTTTGAGGGTATTTCGTCTTGTAGTAGTCTACCTTCCAATGGTGCATATTCGGGGATGCCTGCAGTGTCAATTGTTTGTGCCCTCCAGGCATGTTGCAGTTGTAAGTATTTGTATTTTTGAGTATGTGTCAACTGATATTCGTTTTGAAGAGCCGAAAAGGTGATTAAGTCCCCGTCTTCGAGTATGTCATCCACTGTAGTGATCCCAGCCCCTGAAGCCCTGCAGTTTCGCAAATTCTGGCAATCTCCTACCCTCCCATAGTGGCGTCACTTTTTTCAATTTCTTTTCACTTCCCATCTGCCACTTTCCAGGCCTCTATCGTCCTCTGTGTGGCAGGTAGTAGGTCTCGGACACCTGCGCACCCAGAGAGATAGTGGAGGTGGGAATGTTTCTGAAATTGGAGCCTTTCCAAAGCGTACGTCAGGTGATCTCCCGCAGCGTGTCCCCATTCATTAATTACAATTAAATGTGCGGCCCGGTAGTAGGCTTGGATATGTGGCAGGGCGATTCCCCCGTTGTATTGGTTGCGCTGCAATGTTTGCAGCGCCACTCTTGAGTGGCCCCCGTTCCATAAAAGTGTACGGAGTTCATCATTGATTGCCTTGAAAATAGCCCCTGGGACTCTGTGGTGTGTGTTTTGGAGTGTGTAATGTAATTTAGGAAGCGTTATCATTTTATACATAGCCGCTCTCCCCAGCAGCGTCAGAGGGAGCCGTCTCCACCTAGGCACATCTTCACGGAATTCCGTCAGAACCCGCTTGATGTTATGTTGAAGGCAATCTGCTTCATTTACGGAGATGTACAGCCCCAAATATCTGAAGCCCTCTTTGGTAATGTGGAGATGCCCCGGTACTGAGCTTGTATCAATGGAGCCTCCCACGGGGTATAGACTTGACTTTTCCCAGTTTATATCGTATCCTGCATATTTGTCATATTCCTTAAACAGGTGCAGAATCGGAGGGAGTGTGGTGTCAGGTTTGGTGATATAGAGCAGGATGTCATCTGCATAGAGAGATCTCAGTTCATCTTTGAGGTGACCTCCTGTAACCTGGAATCCACTAAGCTCTGGATGAGCTCTAACCAGGCATGCCAATGGCTCTAGTACCAGGGCAAAGAGCAAGGGGGACAAGGGGCAGCCTTGTCTGGTTCCTCTTCTTATGGGGAAGTCAGCCGACTTTACCCCATTGATCCGGACTCTGGCTTTAGGGTTGATATAAAGCAGCTCCACCCAAGTCATAATTCCCGTCCAAACCTCACAAGGACTTGCAGCATAAAAGGCCAGAGGACTGTGTCAAAGGCCTTTTCCGCATCAAGGGAAAGGAGCACATGTGGGGTAGACCTTTTCTTCACTATGTCTAGCCAGTGGGCCAACCGACGGAGATTGAAACGTGCGACTCGGCTGGGCATAAAGCCTGATTGGTCACTGTGGATGAGGGATGTGATCACCGGTAGTAGTCGTGCCGCTAGAATAGAGGCCAAGAATTTTGTTTCACCGTTGAGCAATGATACTGGGTGGTAGGATTCGCATCTCTCTGGGGGCTTACCTGGCTTAGGAATAACCACCACTGTGGCCTGACAAAGGTCTAATGGGAGCGATCCCTCCTCTCGTGCCGCTTGATACATATTTAGAAGGTGAGGGCCTAGCAGGGTAACGTTTTGCTTGAAGAATTTCCCTGGTAGCACGTTCGGTCCTGGGATTTTCCCTGATTTTTGTCTATTGCATCTAATATTTCTGTCAGGTTAATATCCGTCTCAAGGGCTTCCTTATCGTCCTGTGTCAAAGTGGGGGTATCTATTTTGCTAAGGTGTTCTGCTATCTGAGACTCGTCTGCTAGTGGCCTAGCATCGTATAGTTCTGTGCAAAAGCGTGCGAATGCCCCCGCTATAGTGTGTGCGGTTACGTGTATTTCTTCCGTCTCCTGTCCACCCAGCTTGCCTCTCTCTCCCTTCTGCCCAGCCAAGCTAGAAGCCTCCCAGCACTGTCTGCGGACTCATAGAGTCAATGGTGCGTGGCCTGAATTTGGGTCTGTACCTCCCGCTCTGTTAGGGCTCGAAGTTCCCTGCATGTAACTGCAATCTGTCGTATCAGAGTGGCCTCTGCATCTGGGGTAATACCTTTCTCGAGTTCCAGGAGTTTACGTTCCAGAGTTTCTACTTGGCGAGTTCCTTCCCTCCTTTTCCGCTCTATTACTTCCTGCACCCTACCTCGGATCACTGTCTTATAAGCCTCCCAAAGGGTGGCGGCCGAGGCTACCGAACCCTCATTCTCTTGGAAGTATAGCTCAGTCTCCGTCCTTATCACTCCAGTTACTGTTTTGTCCTGGAGCTCCCAGGCATTCAGTCTCCAATTCGACCGTTGTTTACTTCCCCTGCCTTCCACCGTCAGCCACAGTGGTGAGTGGTCAGAGATTCCCCTTGCGAGGTACTCCACCTTTTCCACTGTCCGTACCTGCCCCACCGGGGCAAAGAAATAATCAAGTCTGGAGAAGACTCTGTGGGCCCAGGAGAAGTAAGAATAAGTGCAGTCTATTGGGTGGTGTTGCCGCCAGAGGTCAGTCAGCCCCAAAGAGTTCACAAATTCGGCCAATGGAGTGGGTATATGGGTTCCTGTGGCAATGTGTGTGCTGTCAAGGTTTGGGTCGATTACGTAGTTGAAGTCACCTCCAATGTGTTTGGAGGGGCCCGATTCTAATAATATCTTAGCTACTGCATCTAGGGTTTGAGATTGCAGTCGTGGGGCATAGACACTGATCAACGTAAGCTCTTGCCATCCCCAGGTCCCCCGGACAGCGACGAAAGTCCCACCAGAGTCTGTCCAGATCTTAGCTGTATGGAAGGGGGGAGTTTTCCTAATCAATATGGCAACACCCCGAGCCCCTGACGAAAATCCCGCATGTGCAAGTGTTATGTACTACCTAGCCCATTGAATGTCAACTGTGTGTAGGGTTCCTCTTCCATCGTGCGTGCATCTCCTTTTAGTCCCCATGTGTTCGAGAAGGCCTGCCTGCTTGTCTCTTTCCCCTTGTCCCCATCTACAACTCCGGCACTCCTACTTCTGGCTGTTTGAAGAACTTACCCACAGGCATAACAGTAAATCTTTTATCCCTCAACCTATCCCCCCACCCCACTCTATCCCACACTCTCCCACTTCTCATGCCCATCCCCTGAACTGTCAACATGACAATCTGGCGTAGGTGTAGCCTGAGAGGTCTGTATTCCCTCCCCTTCCCCTAACCCTCAAATGCTAAACCAATAAAGGATATGAACTTCAGGTAAGTCTTTTCGCTCAGAAACGCTAAGCGCGGTAATGTCTGGGGGACTCCTTAGCAGTTCTACAGTTCTTCTGCTATTGGCATAGCCCGTGTTTCAGCCTTCATCGCCGCTCTTGTCTTGCTGCTGGTGCGTGTTCTCTCGATTTCCTGTCCCGGTACCTCATTCTTCCAATTGGTTAATGTTCTTGAGGAGTGGGCGATCTCTGTCCGTGTCAGCGAGGTACTCCTTATCCGAAGGTTCTGTGTGAGTACTGTCCTGTTGGCTGCAGTATTTTTTACTAGCTTTGGCTTGTGTCGAGTCCTAGTCCTCGTCCGAGCGCGTCTTCTTTTCCAGCGTGTGTGGTGTCCCCTTCAGGGGGTTCCCGTCTGAGTTCTGCGCCCCCTGTGAATAGGCGTCTCTTTTTCACGCTCTGTGGTTTGGGTTCTGGCCGTGTTGATGCGTCTCTGAGTTGCGACCCTTGCCTCACGCCTTAAGAGGGGGGTGCTCCTCAATCCAAGCCCATGTTTCTTCTGGTGACTGGAAGAAATGGGAGTTGCCCTGAAAAATGACTTTTAATTTGGCAGGAAAGAGTAGTATGTACTGAATTTGCAGGGCTCTCGGTTTAACTTTCACAGAATCAAATGTGCGCCTCACCTCACTTCCTGCGAGTAGTCAGGGAAGATCATTATTTTCACTTTGGCATGTTTGATTTCACCAACACACCGTGACTATCTGAGGATTGTATCTCGGTCTTGAAAGTTGAGAAATTGCGCAATCAGTGGCCGCGGAGGGGCGCCGGGTGGTGGTCTCGCATTGGGCATCCTGTGGACCCGTTCGACTATAAAGTAGGGTGAGAACTTTGCCGCTGGGAGGGAGTCACGCAGCCATGTCATCAAAAATGCTCCCTGGTCTAAGCTCTCTTTTCCCTCAGGAAATCCAATAAAGCGCAGGTTGTTTCTGCGTATCCTGTTTTCCGCGACATCCACTTTCCATGCTACCTCTCTCATAGTCCCCTTTAGGTCAGTAACGTCTGCTTTTAGGTTGTGTGTTGTATCTTCCACCTCCGAGATACGATTTTCAGCTTGGGTTACCCTTTCGGAGATGTAACGCATGTCTTGGCGTAAGAGGGACACCTCCAACCTTATTTCTGCCATTTTCCCCTCAATGGCCTCTCTAGAGGCATGGATCACCTGGAGGATGATCGCGTTGTCCGGCGGTCCTTGGGGCTCTCCCTCTCTCTCTGGTGGTGGGGGGAGCACCTTCGTGTATTTGTCCATTTTGCCCTGCTTCTGGGTATTGGATTCTTTATCTCTTGCCATCGTCTAGCCGTTGGGGTTGGACCTCTTAGTAGACTTCAATTTTCTACTCTACTCGCTGTGGTAGACTCGGAGGAGAGGTGTTTTGCAGCTGGCGCGGGGAGTGGACAGGCGGCCGATCCCTGATGTCTAGAGGAAGTCTTGTACCTAGTGGATGGTGAGCGATCTCAGACCCAGGCGGTGCCTCTCATGTAGTTTTAGCGCCCCTCTTTTGCACGTGTCCGCCTGACACGGCCGCTCGCTCTGTCACCTCCGCCACCACCTTGTTACGTATGGGCTTCTGCCCTACGTCCGTTGTAGTCTTGCATGGTCACACTTAGAATTCTGTGTGTCTTCCTGTGAGGAGTGCAGTCTGCTCCTGGCGTTAGTTGCCACTCTTTGGCCCAAGGGGACTCTTGTGCTTGGCCCCAACTGGAGTTCTGTGTCTCCTTAAGAGGAGGGTCTTTCTCCGGTTGTACGTGAGGCCTGTCTTCTTCTTCAGGCGCTTCCTGATCCCAGCTCAGCAGCTACTCTCAGGCCCGCTTTCGCTGTCTGGCCGCGGCGGGGGCCTCCCGAGGTAGACCCCAGATGAAGTCTTCTTGACCACGTCTATCACTCCCTCGTGCCCCTGGGCTCCAGGTTTGTTGGTTCCTTTGTCGGTGGGGGAGAGGGGGTGTAGAGGCCCCTCTTCTCACCCACTGCTCCCACCGATGGGTGGCTCAAGGTATTCCTCCCCACACCTCTGGGTCTCACAGCATCGCCGGAGCTGCTTTTGCCCACCGCTCCGCCTGTTTATTTAATTTGTCTCCAGCCTTCGCGTCCTTCTTCCTTGGACTGCTGGGCAGCCCACTACTGTTTGGAGGATCGGGGAGGGCGCATTTTGCAGCGTATGCCCTTGGGCGCTTCAGCCGATTCCAGTCTCTGTGCCCATGCTGGGATCAGTATCTCTTCTTTATTGCGAGGTAAACAAGGGGAGGGGGAGGTGAGGAGGGGCCCGCCCGACCCGCCGGTGCCCGCTCTTCAACAGACCCTCTCGCCTGCGTATGGGCTCCGGCTCTTTGGCTTTGCTCGGCCGGGTCTGGCACCCGCTTCGCCCTCTGGTGTCTCAATCAGCGTTGGGAGGCCCTTCCCCCTTACCTCACGTCCCCTCCAGCCGAATCAGGGCAGAGTTTCCCCTCCGTACTCCTGTGGTCTGGTCTGGAGCATGGGGCCTTCCTCTGCGGCCCTCCGTCTGTCGATCCTCCGACGCACCGCAACGACCCGTTGGGCTGCGGGGTCGCCCCTTCCTCTCGCCAACTCTGAGCCTTCTCTGCCTCTCCAGGGGGCCTCCGGAAGGCCCCTTATGTTGCGTCTCTTCTTCTGCCATGGCGGGGGGATGAGGCCCAGTCCGCCCGATCTCGTCCGCGCGCAGCCCCTCTCACCTGTGCACGGACTTGGGCCTGAAGTCCCGCGTTACGCTGGGTGCCGGCCCAGCTTCTTTACTTGTGTTGCCGTTTGCCTCCTGGTATGGCTCTCTCCCTCAGTGTTCTGTGGTTGAGCGGCAGGGGAGCCAGGCCGTGTCCTCTTTTCTTGGCGATGGGGGTTTCCTCCGAGCTAAGCTTCCCTATCCGCCATCTTGGGCGGCCTCGCGTCGTCCCTGCCCCGTCTCGTTTTCTCCTCCGCTACACTACTTGCAGCCCTTTTGGACGGTTCTTGCATTGCCCACTGAGTGTGGGGAGTTGATGGCACCGAAGGTGGGCTGCAGATGGCGATTTGAAGGGCAGGATCTAGCTCAGGATTATATTCGGGCTGCCGGAGCTCCGGCAGACGCTGCTAGTCGGCCATGTTCCTGGCCACGCTCCCCCATATTATGGGATTCTCATGTTACACACACAGTTGCCCTCATCAAACTCCTGAAGAGAAGCGTCCTGGGTTGAATAAATCTGGTTGCAAAATCTAACTGGCCTACTGATGACCACAGCTGCAACAGCACCTTCATTAAACAATGAAAAAGGATCTCTGATGACCTGAATTTCTCCATCTTGTCTTATATGAGCCTGGATTCCTACTTTGGTGTCCAAGTTTGTTCCCAGGGAAAAACTGTATCAGATAGCCTTTACACTTTCATAGTGACGGCAACACTTCAAATCTCCTTCTCAATTCTTCAGAAACATTCATGCCTACACCTTTACCTGGGCCTTTTTAGTCTACAAACAAATATCAACTAAGTGGTAAAACACTCTGCACAAACCACATTCCAGCATAGAGCTCAAACAAACAGGCACCAGTCTGAAACGTGTTTGATGTATGCCTTAGCCATCCTGGCTACCAGACCTTTATCACTAACCAACTACTCATCCAAATTATAAAGATGTAAAGGGTTGTTGGAAATTTGCATGTGAAATGACGTAGTCCCCTTCAGCATACATAAGGTGGTAATTATTCAAAATGCCTCGGTTGGCCCTCTCAACATGGTCAACCCCAAACCGTTTTGCCTTTACCCTTCACTTTTTGCTGAAATTCGTTTGTTTTTTTTGGTCAAAAATATGTTTATTGGCATTTCGTCACATCATACATCGCAAAGTTACAGAAGTTACATCGAGATAGGTGCAAAGGCGTGGCAGTTAAAGAAGACCAAAGATTGATGATCGCTATTGACCATATATCCCCCGTCCGTACTCCAAAGAGATCTATAAAGAGAGGTACAGTTTCTTCAAATGCAGGGGCAGGGAATAGGTTTGTACTGGAGCAGATCGTGCCACTCACCCGTCTTTCTTTTGTGACGGTGTTAACCCAAAGCCTTCCAACTAGGAAGGTAGTCGTCAAAAAGATAAATTCCCTGAGTTAAAACTCCCAAGGTAGAAGGAAAGAAAAAAAAAGAAAGAGGAAAAGAACCCCCCCTCCCATCCAACCCAATACTGGTGGCGGCTATCCAACTACAACAAAGGTTCAAGTCATTGTACTCTCAAGTAAATTAAAATTGAGACCGATGCATAGCTCTGATTGATGCAGGGCAGACTGCTAACGGCAACCCCTTTGTAAGGAAGGCAACCAATGGGCCCCATCGATACTCAAAGTTTTTATAGTTGTCTAAATATATCAGCCATCCTTTCAAGTTATAGTCTGAAATTCGTTTTTGTTGGCTCTAGGACTCTGTGCACTTTACCACTACTAACAAGTGCTTAAAGTGTTTGTGCTGTCTCCGTTTAACATGGTAAAATTGGCTTACACCTGATTGGCCTATTTAATTTACTTATAATTATATAATATATAATTATTTTACTTGTATTGGGGAGAGGATGTAGCCTTACGGCTAGAGCGCTCGACCTCTGACCTGGGGAACCGGGTTCGAGTCTCGGCAACGACGCTCAACATCCTGTAATTCTGGGCAAATCTCCCTGTGCCTAACAAAAATGAATGTGTTCATCTGTAACGAAACTGTTGCTCTGATACCCGATGTCTCTGGTCTAGTTCGCGCTATATAAAACTCGGGAAAAAAAAAAAAGTCCCTTGTAGAGTGGTATACCATATACCCAGGGCCTTTAAATTAAATGCTACCAGTGAGCCTCCAGCACCTATTGTGCCACCCACTTAAGTAGCCCCTTTAAACAGGTCCCAAGCTTGCCATTGCAGCCGGAATGCAGCTTTAAACTGCCAAATTCGACTTGGCAATATAACCTCCTTGCCAGGCCTTTATTAAACTCCCCTTTTATGCACACAAGTCACCCCTAAGGTAGGCCCTAGATAACCATAGGGCAGGGTTCATTGTAATTAAAAGTTTGGGTATGTACTATTAAGTTTTACATGTTGTGGTAGTGAAAAACTCCTACATTTGTTTTTCACTACCTTGAGGTCTACCTGTCCTTTAGGATAACATCGGGTTGCCTTATTACATTTAATAAGTTCTAACGGTTGATTGGGGACAGATAAGAATTTCATGTTTGGTGTCTGAGAAAGTGTAATTAAAAATCCTCTTTAATGGTAAAGTCGGATTTTAAATTACAGTTTTGAATATACCACTTTTGGAAAGTTGGCATTTTCCTGCCCTAAACTATTTGGTGCCTGCAGCATATCCTGAGTCACATGACTGTGTAGTTGGCAGTTGGAATTTGTTTATTCTGCCCAGAGAGCCACACAGTAGAGGTATTCGTGTACCTGGATGGGCCATCAACTGGCAGAATGGGGGGTAGAGGGTGGCACAGCCCCACTTGCAGCTGAATAGGCTGTCCTGCCTTGAACCTTCAGAGGCCTGCCCTCCTGCTTGAGCCCTGCTTCATCAACTGCACCCAGTACTACCAGAGTGACTCAACAGGCTAGTTTGCTGGTCTCCTGCTCAGAGCCTCGGGGACTGAAAAGGCTCCCACCATCTTGAACCCACATCTGGACACAGCCTGAGTGGAAAAACTTGGGACTTGTGGTCTGATTTAACTTTCGGCGGATGGGTTACTCCGTCACAACGGTGACGGATATCCCGTTCGCCAAAATATAAATCCCGGACATTTTTGGGCTAAAAACTGCTCTGAGAAACGAGGGAAGACCGAGACCAACCTGTTCATCTGTCCACCCAATTTGCATCACCGGTCAGCTTGACTTTGCGGCATCTCCCACTACGATCTTCTCTGTAGCAGCAAATTCTGTTCAGCAGCCCCTCAGTGAAGGGGAATCCGGTCTCCTGGAACTCTTGTTAGCTACAGCCTCCAGCTTCGTCCCGCTGAAAATATTTAACTTCCAAAAAAGTGACTAAGTTCGAACGTAGAAATCTTCACCGCAACTTCATCTAGCGGCACCCCGGCGACGACACGCCCTCCCCAGACAACGCCTGCAGCCTTCCCCCGCTGGACTTAACCTTCTCAGGACATTTTTTCAAAATTTCTTCTAAGTCCGAAGGTAAGCGCCAACTGGGCCCAATCCACTTTTTGTATCCAATCCGTTCTCCATCGCTTTCGGACATATTTGTTGACTTTGACCCTGTCTCGCGCAACTACATGTCTGCGGTTGGCACTTTGTTCTTTTAGGTACTAGTTTTTACCGTAAACTTTAAAAATTCATAACTCCATTTCTACTGATTGAAGTTTTGTAATTTTGGTGTCAAATAATTTATTTCATTATGCTCTAGTTTTCTAAATTAGAGAGGGATTTTTCTTGTGTTTCCACTTTATAAATGTTTGTGTGCTGCCTAAAAACTTTACACATTGCCTCTAAGTTAAGCCAGACTGCTTTTGTGCCAAGCTACTGGAGGGTTAAGCACAGGCTAATTTAGTGAATTTTGTGGTTCACCCAAATGGGCATTGTGGTTGTTGCTTTAGTAGGGTGTCACCCCTCCTTCAACCAACAACCCAATTTCTCACAGCCTTTTGTTAGTTTGAGCCTGTCAGACAGCAAAAGCTGTTTGATTGCAAAATATGAATTGTAAGTTTATCTAGAACATACAGTTGACATAAAGCCCTCCCATTCCTCACCACTGTTTGACTTTATTATCATTGTCACACTCAGCTGCTTCTCTGTTGACCAGCTTGCCTCCCCCGCAGTTTTGTTTATTTTTATTTTTTTATTTTAGCTTTTTTGTTAGGGCGAGGTAGCAAATTGCTTACAGCTGATCAGCTTTATAAATAAAACCACTTTCATGCTACTTTGTTTGCATATTTTTCTGTTTGCAGATCCATCTCTGATCAGTATGTAAAAAAAAAAATGCACAATGCGTCATGCCGTATGCGCATGCCTACAAAATGACACTGCCGCCAGCGGCTACATCATCACAGTTTTTTTCCCCTTTTGTTCGTGCTGAATAGCATCACTTTTTTGTTGATGATGTACAGCTTAAACAGAAGGTATTGGCAGAGCCAAAAGGTCTTAAAGGCAAGAACTATCTGCTTTGCTAATGCTTGTTTCTTCTTATGGCCTGAGGCTGATGACCAGACCCTAGTGTTCTTAATGGGCATTGTAGGTAAGTGGTGCACACTCTGCTCAAGGCCACTTCTTATTTGTTTAAAAAAAATATATTTTTTAGAAACATAAACAATAAATACAATCAACAGGTATGGTATTGGAGAAATGTACGCTTCCTGCTGGGTCAAGGTGGCATGCACTATAGAAAACATGAATTGCAGGTTCAGCATATAAGCACATTAGAAATAATCCTAAAGAAGATCAGCGCTGTCATTACCATGTGGAGAACAGTCTAATGTTCCCTACAAAGGGTGTGGCACATAAACTTGGAAAGTGAAGGGCGTGGTGCTGGGTTGTCGGGGGGGAGGGGGGGCAGGGGAGGTGTACGGCAGGATACATAGTTGCAAATTAGATAAGTGTGGATGAGATCTTCCAGCAGGTAAGGAATAATGCAGTGTAGAATAGTTGTGCGAAGGGGGGGGGGGGGTGACAGTGAGTAGCGGTGTGTGTGGAACAGTGTCTGGAACTCTACGAGGGGAGGGTCATTGTTATTGGTTAGTTGTACAAATTGCGAGAGAAGGGTAGCCTATTGAGGGGAAATGGGTTGTTTGCGAAGCCCGAGAACTTCCAGATATCAGAGGGCGTCCTCCTCTGCCATGCCTCATTTATTGACAGCTCTTTACCATGCTGCTATAGGGGGACTGTCGGGGATCACCAGTTCATGGTGAGGGTACGTTTGGCAAGGAGAAGTGCAGAGGAGGTGAAGCGAGAGCTATTTTCTGGGGCTTACGATGTTTGAAAATACCAAGTGAACATGCATCCCACGTGTGAATATCAATGAGTTCCGTGACCTGGAGTGGGATGTTGTGAAATTTTTCCCAGAAATGATGTAAGGTTGGGCAGGACCAAATCATATGTTGTAAATTGACGCCGATAGTTTGGGATCTGGGACATCCCGCTTCTGCTTGAGGGAAGAACCAATTGATTTGGGCCGGGGTGTATTATGCGTGATGTAACATTTATAATTGTAGGTTTATGAAGCGAGAATTTCGGGATACCTGTCTCGGGAACTGCAAGGCTAACTCCCATTCTTTATCGTGTAGAGCACGTCCAAACTCCTCCTCCCACCTTTGTCGGAGAGAGTCCAAGGGAAGCATAGTTCATTCGCGTATGGCTTTATATAGTGTAGCGCGGTGGAGAAGGAGACAGGGAGACGGGGAGGGTTCAGGTGAGTAGTATTTTAATGTTTTGCTATTATACAGCACAATGTGGAGCGGATTGCAATTCCTCTGTTCCAGGGCGTAGTCTTCGTTCTCTTCCGTCAGAGAACCTTGTCCCAGGACTTCAGGTTGCTCGGGGTTGAAGGGTCGCTCCCACCAGGTAGACACCACAACTCAGGGAAAAAGGAAAACAGAACTCGGTAAGGAGGGGCTCCGGGTGCTTAAGCGTAAAAGGGGTTAAGGCAGTGAGGACTAGGCACCAACCAACACCAGTGAATCGCCTGCTCCTTTCTAGGAGTTCTTGCGCTCTACGGAAGGAAGCCTCGGATTACTGAGCTCCTCTTCCGGACGTATGCAGTAGCGCCTGCCCTCGCTTCCCGGCCTCCCTCTGCCCCAGACGGCCCCCAGTTGTCCCCGTACCTTCTGAAGCCACGACCCTCCTGGGCCATGGCAGGATTCAGCGCGTTGCTGGATAAGGTCCGGTTCCTTCTTTTCCGTCCTTCCGTCTAGCGGGGTCAAGAGCTGCTGGCTACCTCCTTCCTCCTCCGCGACGGGGTGCTTCCGCAGCTCTACGAGTCCTGGGCCGATAAAGAAGGTCTGTCCGTCTTGGTCTCCTCCAGACGCCGCCGTTGCGTCCTCCGTTGGGCTCCCACACGACTCAAACATTCCCGGAGACGCTTCCTCTTTGAAGGGTGGGCAGTCAGGTGACCACGTCACATGACAGTCAGAGCGCCGTGGAAACTTAAAGGGACAGTGTGCATTGCTCACAGGAGCCGGGGTCTGCAAACAGAGGAGGGAATAGGGGGAGAGATAAGGAGGCAATTGTTCATGCAGCATTTGAGAAGAGGAGGCATCGTCCGGGTGCAGCTCCTCGCCACATATAGCCAGGTAATGGGGTGACTGCCAGGGCCCATCATAAGGATTCTCTGTAATACTGGTTGTGTTGCAGGTTCTGTCTCTGTGCCGTTTCGCAAGGTATGGTATCTGTGGGTGAGTCGACGTGGGAAGAGGAACTGTCCCTGGGGTGCGTCATACTTAGTCACTAGCTGGTCAAATGAAAGAAACTGGCCCTAGAGATAAAGATCCCCTACAGTTAGGATGGAGCGCTTCGTCCAGGGGGCAAGGCCTAGTTGTGTATATGCCCCAGGGAATTTAGGAAGACCAACCAGGGGCAATGAAGGAGTGTACACCGGTGACTATTTCGGGGACATGCGGTGTATGCGTGTCATACAGATCCGGGCTATCACCACATGTATGGGCAGTGAAGTAGGGGGTGCCACCCAGGGGAGTAGGAGTTGGTGAATTGCAGGGATGGTCATTATGCCATCCTCGTTACAATCCTCCCCAAGGTATCTCCCAGCTGTCCACCTCGACAGCCACTGCAATTGTGCAGCAAGATAATGTGCCTCAAAGGAGGGGGCACCCATCTTTCCCTGGTTCATTGGGAGCTTTAATTTGCGAAGTGCCACTCGACGCCGTCCATTTCCCCAGATAAGTTCTCCCAGCAATGTGTCAAGTTCTTGAAAGAATGAGCAAGGCGAGACTATAGGAAGATTAGTGAAGTGATAAAGTAGGCAGGGTAGAATAATAATTTCTCTAGCGCAATTTCCCATATTGGTGCAAGAGGCAACGAGCGCCAAAAGTGCATTTGTGACTTGATGCCCCGTAGCGCCACTTGGAGGCTCCCGTCAAAGATAGCAGAAGGAGTATGGTAAAGTTGGAATCCTAAGTAGTGAGTAGCCGTTTCCTTCCATCGCACAGCAGTAGTGCCCAGGTGAATGGTCCTCAGAGGTTGGTCGGGGTGGAGAGGGTGTATCGCTGATTCATTCCAATTGACTCGGAGTCCGAAGTCTACTGCGAACTCGTCAAGAATAGCATGGAGTGGGGCAAAGTCAGAGGTGATGTCCGTTAAGTAGATAAGGAGATCGTCAGCGTTCAAAGACACCACATGTGTCCTATCTTCTAGGGTTATTGCCCTTGCTGCACCCTCATGTTGTAAGTGTATAGCCAGGGGCTCTATCACCAGGGCAAAAAGCACTGTGGAAAGGGGACAGCCTTGTCTAGTTCCCCTGCTCATTGGGAACGGGGCTGAGACCAGACAACCTAATCGGACCCGAGAGGTTGGATTAGTGTAAAGGAGCCAGAGTTGCGCAAGAAGTCGGACCTACGCCAAATCGGGTTAGGACCCAGAAAAGGTAATTCCATGTTAGGGAGTCGAACGCCTTCTCTAAGTCCAATATCAGACAGGGCGCCTGAGGATAACGTCCTCTGATCCGATTTTGTATGTGACATAACCCGCAAATATTCTGAGAGGTACTGCGTCCCGGCACAAATCCGTTCCGATCTATAGGAATGAGATCGGGGAGTACCCGGTAATAGCGGTCAGCTAGTATTTTGGCCAGAATGTTATAATCTGCCCCCAGAATGGCTACGGGCCAATATGATGAGGGGTGCATTGGGTTTCAAAATTTAAACCAGGAGGGTTTCTTGGAGTGACGGGGAAAGTTCGCCCGTAGATAGTGCCGTCTCATACAGGTCGGCTAGTTTGGGAGCGAGTTGTGAGTAGAATGTGTCATAATAGTCAAGTCGGAGGCCGTCAAGTCATGGTGTTTTGTTACGGGATCAATCTTTAATTGCTTATTGCACATCTTCTGTGGTAATTGTGGCTTTCAGTGTGTTTTGGGTAGTTTTGGGAAGGCATGGCAGTGGGATTTCTCTAGAAAAAGCACAAGGGTAATCATATCCGAGTGGAGGTGGGGCCTGATACAGTGTGGAGTAAAAGGAATAAAACAGTTGTATTATGTTGTCTTGGGCATTAACTGGGACGAGGGCTGGGTTGGTGTCTTTCTCGCAAGCCAGGTTAAATGTTGGCCAGATTTGTCACCCTCTCGGTGGACCATTGCTGCATGGGCTGTGAAAATTCTTATTTGTATTCTTTATCACAGTCAGAGGCCGTTGAGAGATGTTTTCATTTTAATAGGTAAGCAGTCTATCCTATGACCTAAGAAGGGACTCCAAAAACAGTAATGTCACGTTTTACAATTGCACAACATTGCCTTTCCCTACCCCATACTCCTCTCCACGTTTCAGTTGTGCTTGATTTTAAATACATTTTTTTCCACCTACTTCCTTGGTGGTCTTTGATTTTACTAAACTTATATTTAAAAGATTTACTTTTCCTGGGAGTTTTACCAACCCTATTAATCTATTGCTCTGTTGTCATTTACTTTTCTTCTGCTAAGAATGGGGCAGTGGTTCAGTCCACTTCAATCTTTGGCTAACTGCCCTGTGAGTAACGGCATCTTGACCTTTCACAAGGGGTACATCTATTTACAAAGTAGTTCTCTTAAGTGCCAGGGACTTAAGTGGCAGTGTTTTGACAATAACAATATTTTCGCTTTTAGAATTTTTTTTTATTTTAGATTGATGAGGGCCTGGCAGCTTTACCTACAATAAAGTTTAGCAAAAACCATGACAAAATAAACCAAGCTTTGACAAAGGCAAATAAATGACAGACAACGCAAGATGTATTGCCATTTGTGTGACCATGCCATCCGGGGGCCTCTGTTCCTGGACGTAGACCAAGTCAACTGATGAGGTCACATATTTAATCCCTTAGAGACCTCCAATTACACCCCTCTTTGGATTCATTCCAGGCTAATCTTAGAGTCTGCTGAATTCATCTGTTGATGACTCTCGGTCATTTTTGGCTCTTCATTTTGGATTCATTCTTCCTCTTCACATCCTTATTAATTGTTGAAAAGACATCAGTTAATTGTACTCTTGCCATATTCCTTCATCCTGATGATGACCTTCGAATACGGATTGGTCAAAATGGCTTCGAAGTATGCGGCTAAAACATGGATGTCTAAAGAGCTTGTTTGCAGAGAATCTTTTGAATGGACGTTTCTTTTCCTGAACACTCTGCAATCATTTTTACCAGTCTTTTGCTGTTTTTCCGGTTCAGACACACTTGAGCTGTTCTCATTCACCTCTGCACTGTGTGCTCACGTTGCTGGCGCCAAGCACTTATTACCTAACTAAAACTATTTTATTATAGTTTATTTTGGCCTATAGATGTTTTTCATTACTGACCTATTGCTGATTATGGTCTTATTTATTATAGAACATAATTAATGAATGTGTTTAAATGTTACCTTGTTGGATCATTGTTGCGTTTGAAAAATATGTTAGAGTAGTCGGTCTCTCCCTTACTGCCCTAGTCACTACTGCGCCCCTCAGCCTAAAATCCTTGTTGGCCTGGCGACAACTGCAGCTCAATCAGTTCAACAATCCATGCAGTATCACTTCGTGACACGCACAGTTGAATCCCATCAGTGACCCATCATCATACCATGTTTCTCAGCCCTTTGTCAACTCTTCCATGTCCAATGGGTTCAGAAAAACCTAATGCATCATTAGTGCGGGCCAGGCCTTAGTTTCTTTGCCCCCTCAAGATCCTTATCCCAAGCCACAAACAGGACCACAAAACTTTGTCAATGAATGAAGTATTTCAGAATATGCCAACTTGGGACATAGTACCCAGGGGCACTGCAAACATTGAAAAAAACCCTGATTGAAGGAGGCCCTAAAATACCCACTCACAGTATCTCATATTACAATTTTATTTGGGCTTCGTTCTCCTTTTTTTTTTTTATATAAATCTTTTTATTAGAGAAATCAAGATACAATAGCTAAGCAGAAGTATCAATCGATGCATACCACTGGACACAGAGAAAATAGATATGCTACTAAGACAGGCACAAGCCCCATTTGTTGCGAAGGTTGAACCATTTGCCCTCTTTCGCCGGTATCCTCCCATTTTATGATAATATTTTTAAAGCAATTTTGTCTCGCTTAATTTCTAATAAATTTGGCATACTGTTTGCACAGGCTAACAAATCACATTTATTTTGAGAAAGCCCTTGGCTGAGGGAGAAAGATCAGCAGTGAGTAGTTGCCACACACTATTATTGCACTTCATGAGCAAATTGTTGCACTTTAGTATGAGCCAGAGCAATAAAGTAATTTATATCTTTGCATCTTGGGGTATCTACTTCATTTTTACGGGTTGTCACCCCGGTGATTTGGGCATAACCGCTGAATGTACCGTCAGTAGTTTATGTTAATATTTAGGAATGACAGCATTCGTTAGTTGTTACTGTGTGCCGGCGGATGAGTAATAGCTTTGTCTAGACTTGATTTGGGTAACACCATCTTGGTCAAAAATCGCATGCCTTAAATATATGCCTTAAATATTAGACGTGTTTTTCACTAAAAACGTACTTGTACTTATGCAATGTTAAGCCTCTCTTCCTAAGAAGCTCCAAAGCTCTCTCTAGGGCTCTTTGTTACTTCTCATCTGAACCATCAATGAGTTTGTTGTTGTGCAAGGCATTAGTCATTGAAATACTTGAGCTGTGGATGCACATCCACATGGCATTGTTTTAAATAAACGCCACTTTTTTGGTGTTATAATTCCGAATGTAAATCATTCTCTAACTCGGTCTATTGAAAAGCATTTTTTAGATCCAAAGTACTGAAAACCTGTACGTCACTCAAAATAGCAATTAGCATATTTCCTTTTGGTATGAACTCATTGTGTATCCATACGCTCTTGTTCAGAAACCTGAGGTCGATTTACAACCTTCCCTCCCAGGTTCTTCAAGCGCTATTAAAACAGGCGATATCTATAAGGCATATCATGTTGATTGCATAACGCCTTCAAAGCTCACTTTCATTAATAATGCAGACCTACCCTGTCTAGAAGAGGGTGGATTATCACTGACCGCTTGTTTTACCAGAATGGCATTGAGTTTTACATTAATGACATGGTGAAATCCTTTTAATTTGCGTATCTTCTCACCAACGGCATCTATATGTTCTGCTGAATTTTGTATTTCTGCCATCGACACTTGAGGATGTGGCATGAATCATCTTAAGTGCTTTAATATGTCGTCTATCCATAATATCGTCCCCATCCTCAGCTACATAAACATTTTGTATCACACTTCTTCGTTGGAAAATAAATTTTACCCAGGAATACCCGTTGAGTATAATAGTATTCTTTTGAAATGCTTCAGGTTTTATGACTAACTTTCAGTCTGATGTCAGACCTCTTTAATAAAGATACCACCACCTATGATGGTTATAGGTGAAGCTGAATCCACCACACACGTTTCCATTCTGAATATTTAACATGCTAAGTGGTTTGTCACTGTGATTCTTATTTACTATTGAAATTCATTATCGAAATGTTGCCTTATATCCTCTGTGTTATCCACATCTACATTTTTTTTGTTACTTTTCACTCTACTCATATTTGCAACATGTCCTTTACCTCCACAGTTCTTACTATCTTTACCCCATGTCAGACACGTCTTCAGTCGCCTCTCTAGCTAATTGTGGCCACATGTGGTGCATGTCTTATTATGTAATTTTAATTACATTTGTAAGTTTCAGCCCTTGGGGTGGGCTTCCCGAGGCCTATAATGGCTCGGTTGGGAGGCCCTGCAGCTCCCCTCAAAAAATAAAAACGTCCTGGGGGATGGGGTCCCTGGGCCTAAAGAGGTTCGGGGGGGAGGAGGGGCAGCTCGTGTCCCCTTTCAAATAAAAAAACGTCCCTCGGAGATTGGGTCCCCAGGGGCTAAAAAGGCTCAGGAGGGGGGTCGGCATGTCTGTCCTCACCTTTAAAATAAAACAAACATTTGCAATGCAATAGGTCTCGCATTTACGCAAGTTTAAGCTATTGGCATTGTAAATGACAATGCCAATAGCTTTAACACTGAGTGCGGTTTCCTTGAAGCGGGCGCCGCGCTCAGTGTTAAAGTTAAAAAAAACAAAAAAAAAAACTAGTGCGGTGTCCTTGAAGCGGCGCAGCGCTCAGTTTTAAAGTTAAAAAAATAAATAAATAAACCGAGTGCGGTGTCCTTGAAGTGGCGAAGCGCTCAGTTTTAAAATAAAAAAAATAATAAAGACACAGAGCGTGGTGTCCCAGAAGTGGACGCCGCGCTCAACATGAAAGATAAATAAAATTGAAAATGATCGCGGTGTCCCTAAAGCGGGCGCCGCGCTCATTATGCAAATTCCCAAAAATGCAGCCGCCATTGTCCCCATCAGTGCCAATAACAAAAATAGTGCTCACCCCTAGATAAAGCAGGCCTTGTAACGAGCCAAGTAAAAGGTCCAGTCTTTATGGGCCGTAACAAATGGAGACAAGGCGGTACCAAGGCGAGACTAACCAGCCCATTTACGAATCAGAAACCACCATTTAAGAACGACAATGACACAAAGCCAATGACCAATATGGGCGGAGAGTGGGCGGGGTTGCCAGTGCATACTCTATTACAGCATACCTCGCAGAGCGAGCAGCGCATGCGCGCTGCCGCTTGGCTCGACCTAAAAATGGCCCTGGAGGGATGGGGTCCCTAGGGGCCTAAAGAGGCTGTGGAAGTGGAGCCATGTAACTCCCCTCCTCTTTTAATAAATATATACAGCCCTGGGGATGGGGTCCCCAGGACCATAATAGGCTCAGGGAGGATGGCAGCACAGACCCCCTTCCCTTTAAAAAACACACAATTTAAACAGTGCCCTTTCACTGTATTTCTTACAATCACAATTTTTGTTATTCTTCTGCATCATGTTTAATAGTGCTGATTTAAAACTCATACAGATTGCATTGATTTCTCAGTACCTTTTAGCTATGGCTGTTGTTTGATCTAGGCTGGGATTCCTTCAAGCAATAAACTTTCTTGTGCTTTTTTGTGTAACAGTTTAAACAATGTGATCCATAATCGTTTGGTCCACGAAATTCTCATCATCACAACTTGCTGCTTTGATTCATGCATCATACTGTTTTTATTGACTTGTGTGTTTTTTGATACCTCATCAAAAATGTCCTTCTTTCAACTACAATTCTTGTTAATGCCTCAAAATTGGTTTCTGAACATAAGGCTGCCTCCTCATATGTCTAGAACTACAGTTTCATGCTCTGGTTCATACCTTGATAAGTTACCGAAGATGTTTTGTTCTTTACTCCCTAGGCAGTGAAATAAAATTGCAAATTTCCTTTCTTGCAAAAAGTGTCACCTTCTTATTGTCAGATAATTACTAAATGCCATATCCCGTTTTTCCACATCTTTATTCGGCTCATCTGGCATTTCTAAAAAAAAAAAGAATAACGCGTTTGTGCAGCAAATCCTTGTATGTTTTCCATAATGAGCTAATCAGTAGCTAACCAAAATAACAAAGTACGTACAGATTGTTCAATGTAAGATGCACAACTTCTTTCACAGATCGTCCTCTTCTTATGTCCTGTGATGCAGCCTAAAGCCAGTTGTGTAACATACTCCACCTATTACACAAGAAGACAGCAGAACAACTTGCAAACGCTTAATAGCACTGGGTAATTGAAACCTAGAATGGTACTGCCAATCATTACACTTAAATATATGTATACATTTTAAAATTTCAAGACATATTCTTATTGAATACACATTAAAGTAGTTGAATATCTGAGAAGAGTACAGTGCACTTTTGCTAATTAACTTTGTTAATAAAAAGACACACAATGCATGCACATTGTGGATTTTGAATGAAATGTTCTTATCTTTAATCATATTCATTTTTTTCCCCCGTGTGTGCGCATCACCATGTGTGCCAAGGATTCGGTCAGACCATTGTTAGTCTTACCTAACCCTGAATGGCTGCCCATTTCAAACGCACAGATGTAGTAGGAAATGATCAATTTGCTGCTGTGGCCCGATTGAGGCTTGAATTGCTAGACTGAAAGCACAGTGCTCTGAGGACAGTTGAGTGTGCTGAAGGAAGGCATACCTGTGAACACAGAAAAAGTGTAATGATGAGTGCACTCTTTGCCTCCAGGATGCCCAGTGACCTTCACTTTCAAGTAAAGCAGTGTTGGAGAAGCTACAGAACCATTGGATTACCTGTGTCATGAAGGTGAGCTGTCTTGAACACAACTCAATGGTGCAGTTAACCTCCCTAGCTGAATAGCTTCACAACAACATCCTTTTATTGCAGGGCTTCTGCTCTGGAACAGAACTATGCTTTAAACCATAGAACATCAGTATTGTAGGGACTGAGTCACCATACTACCTCAGTGTCCTACCTCAGTGTCTATGATTCGAAGTCCGACTAGCTATAGCGCCTCACTTGCCCTCCTAACTTTACCAGAGAAACAAGTGAATTGGCACCTCTCGGGGAACGCGGTAACAGGATACACCCTTTCGCTCTCTCACTCGTACTTGTCTACAATAAGATAACCAGGAGACACCAAGGAAGTTTAGAATATTTATTTAAACTATTGTGCTCTGAAATGCAGTATACGTGCCACAATTAGAAAACAAATGCATACTAAAAATACTGTTAGCTTAGTTAATAATCCATATATAATGGAATGCCCTGTCATTTTATAGGACAAGGTTAACCTAAACCCCCTCCTTTGCTAATGAAGCTAAAAGATTATATATCAAAGATCTCTGGGATTACTGGCAGGCCCCATACCTGAGCATACACAGATAAGTGTTCTACATCTCAGCAGATGCAGTGCTCTTGCCTCAGAACTCTTGTTCCATGTGTCTGTTTTTTGCTCAAGTGCTCATCTTTATGAGCAAAAAAACGATGGATTTAGGCCCAGATCTCTCTACTGGGGTGAATGTATGACATTGTTCTGCATTCTGTCCATCAATTGTTCTTTTTGTATTTGTCACTCCGAGTGGGACGGGTATGCCCAGACATGAGTCCCGTGCTCTCCATGCCACTGGAGTCAAGCTATCCTGGCTGATGAGTGATAAAACCCCGAAACTGGTCCTAGGATGCTTGTTTCAAGTCCAGGGAGGACCTGGCCTGGCAGTTCGGGCTGGACTGTTCCCATTGGGCGCAGGGTTAAGACTGATTTGCATATGGCTGGGTCCACACTGGTATGGCATGGTGAGCAAAAAAACGATGGATTTAGGACCAGATCTCCGTACTGGGGTGAATGTATGACATTCTTCTGCATTCTGTCCATCAATTGTTCATTTTGCATCTATATGATAGGACATGTGTGCACATAAACAACAGCTGCGTTCTTGTGTTATGTCTAGATACTAGTGCTTGGCCAGAAAGAATAACAAGGGACATTCTAGTTTGACCTTGTCTATGGTGTTCAGACAAAATTCCCAGGAAATGAGCAGAGTGTGAAAACATATGCAGGTTCTGTGTGAAAGTACAATGTGGCACTAAAGCAAACGTGATTATATAGTAACGTGCACAAAGGAAAACAAGGCCTACAACGTGCACAGTTAGGCTAACATAGGGAAAACTACAATGGGCCATGCAAGAAACACCCAACACTTTTTGAATGGCTTCACCACAGCAGCCCATCCTTGTTGCCAATGAAATGGTGACAAAATGATGGTATAGGTGAGGAAAGTTTGTTGAAGATAAACTACACAATTGGTGCGGCAGCATGGAGAGGATCAGCAAATTCTGCAACCTCTTCACACGTAATGATTATTTATTTATATATATATTTATGTATATTCCACATGCACAGTGTCGACATTCTAAGACAGTGCACGGGGCAAATAATGAAATCCTATCCTGTAGCTCATTTAATTCTTAAACTATCATACACTATTATTTCCGAACCCTTAACACTTAGTAATTAATATGCCTTCTTCTTTCCTATACCCCTTCTTCTCTATTGCACATATTCCTTTCCCTCTGCTTCATTCCTCACTCCTGACCACAGGCAAACACCCCAGTTTAAGCTATGTAATACCGTGTTGACCCCTCTAAGCCTCAAAAGGCAATGTTTCTGTGGTTGAGGGCACAGTACTGTGATGCGTCTACAAAATCTACATGACAGTCTGTCTGTATTTTCATAATACTGACAATCCTGGGATTCCAAAACATCGAACACTGAATATTTACAACCCAGACAGGGGAAGACCTCATTTAACATGATGCTTTTTTCTGCAATTATTATTAAACAAAGGTACTTTACATATATTTGCTTGAATATGTGTTCTGGTTTTCTTAAAAACATAAATTTAAAAAAAAAAAAGGTAAAGAAAAAATGCCAAACCACTGCCTTTGCGAGAAGCTGCTCAGGCTTTGAATTGCCTTTTTGTGTGTCTTAACCTGTTCCATGCTAAAGACGTGCTGAAGACGTCCAGCGCAGCAGCACTTTGGTGCTGAGGTCGGCTCCTGCACGTCCGCGGACTGGCGGCAGGAAATCCCTCTGGTGTGAGCACCAGAGGGATTTCCTTGTTCTTTATTTCACTTCGGGCTGCTGACGAATAGCTTCCCCAGTAACCAGAGGGATTTTTTTTTCTCCATTTTGTAATGACGATCGGCGCACATGGTGTGCTGACGTTATTACAGTTGAAAGGGAAATGAACCAATCGGCTCTTTTCACTTTCACCACTTCGGTGCTCAGTAGCCTATCTCAGGCCCCCCATTACAAATTCAAACGGGAGAGGTATCATTGGAAAGGGGAGAATCTCTTCTTTTCAAGTGCACCTTTCCCTAGTGGATTCCTGCTTGGGGATTGCCACAGGAGGGTGATAACAAAGTGAGAATCCACCCACTTGACATCAGGGACTGTTTTGTTGAAGGGGGGGTGCTGCCCCATCACAATGGGCTAGTGCTTCCCACCAGGCCTAACAGTCTTTCTGTCCCCCCTCCCCACCCAGGGCAGGGGTTTTTCCCGCCAATCTGCGCCCACTGGGACAGAAAGCCCACTAGACACCAGGGATTCTTTTCATGCACAAATGGGTGGGGGCAGCCCTCCCAGGCATCGGGCCTAGCTGCCACCCCCCCAAATAACCCCCAGTCGTCTGGCTGCCATCCGTCGGGGACAGATAGGATGTGTTTTCCTCCAGTGTGCCCCCAGCGGAGGGCAGAATGCCCACTAGATTACTACGGAGTGGATTTTGAGAGGGTGAGCGCTCCTCCTCCCCCTTGCCCAAAATACTTTCTGCCCCTTCCCCCAGGGGCAGATTGGAGGTTGTTACCACCAATCTGTCCTAATGTTGGGAGGGGGGGGGGAAGGGCTGAAGGTCAACTAGACACCAGAGAAGTTTATAAGTGCAGAAATGGGTGGGGGTGGCCCACCCAGGCATTGGGCCTAGCCACCCAACCCCCAAATAACCCCCAGCAATTTTTCTGCCTCCCGTTGGGGCAGATACGAGGTGTTTTCCTCCAATGTGTGCCCTGACAGGGGGCAGAAAGCCCACTAGACCATCAGGGAGTGTATTTGGAGGAGAGGAGCAGATCCATGGCTCCTGCTCCCTTGTCCCCCATCCCCAAAACTCCTTCTCCCTCCCTGGGACAAATAAGAGGCAGTTACCTCTAATCTGCCTCCAATGGGGGGAGGGGAGGCAGAAAGCCAACTAGACACCAGGGGTTGTTTTTTTTGTTGAGAAATGGATGGAGTGGCCCGCCCAGGCATCGGGCTTAGCCCCAACCCCACAAATGACTGCCACAGTCTTTCTGCCTCCCTGAGGGGCAGATAGCAAGTTTTTAACCCCAGTCTGCCCTCCGGAAGGTCCAGTAGACACCAGGGAGTTTTTTTATTACTACATATTATGGGGTTGGCCCACCCACACATCAGGCCTAGCATCCACCTCCAACAATATGATTCCAACAGTCTTTCTGCGGCAGGTAAGAGATCGTTCACTCCAATCTGCCCTGGTTGGGGGGGAGGGGGAGCAAAAAGCCTTCTGGACAACAGAGCGTTTTAGTGTTCCATGTAAAAAAGGGGTTGGAGGGTGTTCACCAACAATCTGCCTGAGGGGATCAGAAAAACTGAAGTGTCCATTCTGGAACCAGGGGCAAGGTGCGATGCCCCACCCGTTTTTAGGTCGAACCTGGGCAGCGCATACGCTGTACTGCGAGCTATGCTGTATTGGAGTATGTACTCGAAGCCCCGCCCACTCTCCGCCCATATTTGTCATTGGCTTGTGTCATTGTCCTTCGTAAATGCTGGCTTCTGATTCATTATTAGGCTTGTTAGTCTCTCTTTAGTACCGCCTTGTCTTCATTTGTAAGCTCCCGTGAGGACTGGCACTTTTACTTCGGTTGTTACACAGTACGTCTACTTTAGTCTGTAAACACTATTTTCTTTAATGAGTTTCTCTTACTGCAGGAGGGTCAAGCATTTGGAATGCAATAGGTTTCGCATTTGCGAGAGTTTCAGCTATTGGCATTGTAAATGACAATGCCTTTTATTTATGTTTTAAAAGCCAAAACATAAATAAAAGGCATTGTCATTTACAATGCTAATAGCTCAAACTCGCTTAAATGCAAGACCTATTGCATTGCAAATGCTCGTTCGTTTATGAGAATATTCTTTACCCTTGTGTCTCGTGGCCTTTCTGTCCCCCGGGATGAAGATTTTGGGTAAACACCCTCAATCCACCCCACGGGGGCAGAAAGACTGATGCACCTCTTCTGGGACGAAAGCAAGGCGTGATGCCTGGGTGAGCCTCCCCACACCCTTTTTTTGCCCACCTCCAGAATAGGTGCATCAGTCTTTCTGCATCCACCCAAACCCCACCCTTCCTCCGGTGGACAGAAAGGCCACTAGAAACCAGGGGACAAATATTCCCAAAAATTAAAAAAGAGAGTGGGGTGGTTCACCCAGACATCACGCTGTGGTCCTGTGACAAAAACTTCCGGTAACCACCGAGATCCACAAAACACCTTCCACCCTATCTTTCCCCACTTGTCCCGATAAAAATGTTACCCCACATGTGTGGCTGGGCCTAATATTCGTGGTACAAATTCCCCAAAATGCAATGTGGACAAATCAGCTGTAGGGGTAGCTCCAGTGTTCTGATCCGGGCTCGCTGGCCACACAGGCAAACCTACCAAGCTCAGACATTTTTGAAAACTAGGCATCCGAGGGAGTCCAGGGTGGTGTTCCTTCCATGGATCCACAACATTTTCTTACCCACAATGTCATGCAAATCTCAAATGTTGCCTAAAATCACACATTTTCTTTGCATTTTTGGGAGGTACCATGCGGCTCGCCAGTGTGCGCTGCTTCTTTCTGCCACTCAAGTGGATTTTCTACTTGATCTGCAACTTTCTCATCTCGAATAGTAGTTACCGGCCATGACCACACGCATTTAGGACTCTCACGGGAGGTGTTGTAGTGCTTTATTTTCTCACTTGCCAACCTAACTTTGGCAAGCAGTACGCAAGAAAAACTCTGCCATGTGTCAGTTGGCAATGTTTTTCCAGCACTCTGCACTGCAAGCGGCGCGCGAAATGGGCAAAGCTCCGCAAACTCTGCCGGCGGAGCTGAGTTTATCGCCCACCCCTAAAAAAAAGGACACAAATTTGGCGTGGATGGATACCTTATGTGAAAAAAAGTTAAGGAAGCGTGAACTACCCCAAATAGCCAAAAAAAGGCTTCGCATTGCAGGGGAGAAAAGCCTGCCAGTGAAAGGGTTAATCTGAGTGGTGTTGCTTGGGTTTAAACATGGGTCCCCTGAGAATCTGCAGGAGACCAGGGGATAAACCACTTCCCCCTCTGATGATTCTGTCAGCAATCCTGTGGATCAAAATGGCAGCAATATTTTATTTGTTTCTTTTTATTACCAACCCCAGGGGTGTGGGGTGCAGGGTAGATGGAGTTCTCCATAAAATCCTTAGGTTGTAGATTACCACCAAAAAGTGAAGATTTTGCTGTTGTAATTTTAACATGAAAGCATTTATATGAGTAAAGCAACATGAGTTCTTAACATACCAGGGGCAAGGTGTTGATGTATCAGACCTTTCATCTCGTTTCCTGTAATTCCGTAGTTCCAGTCATCCACTTTTGAATTGCTTTTGTAAACTTCTGTCTATGGTAAAGCGCTCTGCTACCCTCCATGTCTAGGTAAGTACTTTATAAATACCCTCAATAAAAAAAAAGAATAAGCTTGGAGAGTACTGACCAATAATTTCCAACCTCTGTGTTGTGTCTTGTCCTGTAATGTTGCTGGTGGCTTCAGTCCATTTGTAGCAGATGAGGTTTCACTGAAAACGCTTTTGCATTTGTCACTTGTCACAGAGGGAGCAGAAAAAATGAAGTGCTGTAGAATCCTACCATAGCATGATGCGGCGAGAGGATTTCACATCCATGCTTGCCTAGCGAACGCCAGTGGCTTCCATTAATCTAAACATCCTTTCTATCATCTTGATGTTTGTGGCAGTGCCTGAGCTGAGCACACATGGGGCACTTCACTTTTCAATACTCCCAGTCTCACCCTTCTTTCTACAAGTGTTTAAGTAACAACAGAAAAAAGAAAACCGATATTAAAAAATTATAGTAAATAATAAACTTTCGGAATATAACGTTAGGGAAGTGTTGTCTGGATTTTTATTTATAGTATTTGTAGAGTGCAACACTCCTCCCCAGAGGGATATGCCGGCACTAGATCCATTACTACATTGCATCTTGTCTCACAACCAGAGAAATAGGGAATAGCCAGGTCTTCAATCTCTTCCAAAACCTTAGGAAGTCTGAGGTAAGTCAAAGGCCCGTAGGCAGCGAATTCCAATGAATAGCAGCTAAATGAGAGAAAGAGCATCCGCCCATTCTGGCTTTTCGGATTTGCTTAGCGTGGGCCAGCGCTAGGTTTGCCGAGCAAAGTGCTCGTTTAGACTTGTAAAAAGAAAAGCAGAATAGCAAGCCCAGAATCATGTAGTGCCCTATGAACATGGCAAAGCAGCTTAAATGTAGCTCTCTTGCACAGTTAGCCAGTGAACTGAACTCAGACAGAGTGGCTGAACTGTTTTGGGCACTATTACAAATAAGTCTGGCCGCTGCATTTTGAATGAACTTTAAACGAGTTAGTAAACAGAAAGTCTGCCATTCCCAGATATAAAGCATTGGCTTAATCCAGCATGCTCATAATCAATGCCTGAACAAGGGGGAGGTCAAGATGAACTTGCCTTCGGCAACCCTCCGGCGCGGCTGCGCAGCGCTCGCGTTTAAATGCATGCTGCCGGTCTAGCGGCTAGACCTCTGACCTCTCCCTTTCCCCTCACCAAGATGGCGGTGTCAGTCACACTACGGCAGGAAAAAAGACCGACGTGGTTTAACACCACTGGTCAGCCTGCCGAAACCACTACCAAATGATTTAGACAGCCCTGTCATAAAAATGTAATACAAGCATAAACGTATTCAATTTGTCCCCATGAAATATTCGTTTAAAAAAAAAAAATGACCCTAAAGCAGCCACCAAGAAATAGAGGGAAAAAAAGATGAAGTTCAGAATTACTAATCTTTGTCTATACTCTGAAATTGCAACCAAGAGCACATCATTATCAGAAAAGGTGTCCCATCAGCACTGCCTAATATGTGTATCACTTTTCTGTTATAATGGTAATCTGAACACTTCAGATATGGGCCTGGGAATTATTAAACCTTTAAGGTTGACTGACAAATACCGAAATGGCAGTAATGAATTGACATCCTTTCATTGCTTGCGTTTTACATGGAGTTGGGAAGGGATAACGTACTTACAAAGTTATGAAATTACCCAGATTGTGCAGGCTCCCATTTGCTTTATTATCCTCCAGTTAAACCCATTTTGTTGCGGTTGCACTTGATATGTCACTTGTCGATGTTTTCCTTGACACATCGTTCTTTCATTTGCCTGTTTTTGCCATTTTCGCCATTCTTCCATCGCTCACTAATACCTTGCACATCCAGTCTGTTTTTTGCTAGTGCCTCCATTGTAGTCGTTCCTCTGAGTTCCTTGCGGCGTTTTGAATCGCTTTCTATTTAAGTCTACTGTTAGCACCGCTTTCTCTTTTAATTCTGTTACTTCTGAGCTACCAAATTTACATGTATTCACTTAAGTTCTTACAAATGACTTTTCACTTCCCCTTTGCTTATAGGCCACAATGTTTTGTAGTATAATCTTATGTTTTTTCCACACAGCAGTCTGTTACTCCTTTCTTCGATGACTCTATCCTTTCTGCAAAACTGTCCCCTGGCAGCTGCCCTAGTATTGTGTTCCCACTTGTTCCCTGGAGTCACTGCCCGTCTGTCCCTCCTGCTTTTAATTTCCACCAGCTTCGCCTCTGGCCTATGCTGCATCTAGCAGATCAGGACATGAACTCATTTGTATCCACCTGCTAGCAGTACTTCCCGATCCCATATGGCACTCACAGCCCTTCATGCTCCTTTATTATAATCCTATTGCCAGCTGCTGCTATGCATCCCGGAATCGTGCCCCAGTTTTCCCTTCTTTCAGGCACTTGAAGATTAAAGCAGGCTGCCGTAGTAAAATCCTTCGTTTGGAAAGTACATCCACACGCACTACAGGTGCAACGACGTGCCTCCTGAAAGTTGATAGTAGTGGTTCTCTGAGCGCACCTGCTTAGTATATGGGCCATTTGCTTACCTCACACTGTGCAGCGTCCTTATTCTTTTATAGACTTTTATCTTCAGACGTTCTGGTCACAGTTAAGGTGATTTGAAAGCAGCTCTGTATTTTATCCTTGTAAACATACAAGATTGCAGTATGTAAACTCAATGAATGCGTTTTTCCTAGGTGAGGCTGAAGAGAGCTCGTGCCAAGTATTCATTTGACTTTAGAAAGTGACGTAATGTTAGAGTAATTATCGAATGACTATACATGCACTATAGATTTGTGACTGTAGTTTGCATCGATTTCTGACTTTTTGAGGTTTCACAAAAATACTCATCAGTACTCGCGTATTTCTGTACAAAACCTCTATCCAATCTTCCAAGAGTATTATCTTAAGTACTACTCGGGTATAACTAACGGCATATCCGGATTCTTTTATTAAGGCTCTCGGGATTTGTACTTTCAGAAATTTAGTTCACTTTTTTACCCCTTAGTCCTGTATAGGCGTGCAAACACGTTTTAGAAAAAGCCCCCTACCATCACTAGTGTAGACTCTGTACTTCAGTATCATATAGTCAGCGCCACTTGAATTATGTGGTAGAGGAGAACCAAATTATGCGGCTGGGTTAACTAAATTATGTGGATAGA
The DNA here is from genome assembly GCA_963921515.1 of Calotriton arnoldi. NCBI lineage: Eukaryota > Metazoa > Chordata > Amphibia > Caudata > Salamandridae > Calotriton > Calotriton arnoldi. Next base: position 609,535 of record CAWUFW010002525.1, read on the forward strand.
AAAGGCAAATTATGTGATGTACTATAACACTTTGTGGTAGTATTCATTATGTTGTCTTTTTTACATATATTACATATCTGGACAAAAGTTTCACCTATTTAGCAGTAATTTACCACCTATTTAACACAGCCAGCAACTACAAGATGACCAGTTAACCTTTACAAAAGGTTTTCCATTGAGGAGCAACATATATGGTAGCATTTTTATTTTTTATCCATGTACCTAGAAACATGATTGTTTTTGGTCGAATATGCAACAGTATGGCAAGGGCAGCAAAGCCATAAATGTGGATACAGCCGCATAATTCCAGTTGCCTTGCGTATAGGTAGGTCTGTGTCATGCAGCTGTGCTTATCCTAATATTTTATTCTACTCCATTCCATGTTCTGTTAGATATCCCATTCATTGTGGTATGCAGTTTTTCAGATTTCGATCATTCCTAAAAAGGTTTGTAAAGTTCAGGTGCTAGAAGTATGAAGCCATAAGAATAATTAATAAGGCCGTCGCTGTTCAGATTATATATGATACAAGTTAAATTACTAAGAGGTTCTGTGGCATAAAAGTGCAAAGCTTCCAGTCCACTATCATAGCCACTGGTTCTTGAGTTTGTCGTAGAAGAAGCCTCGTTTCAGGGCATGTATTAGCCCAACGGCTGAGCATTGAGTTTAGTGTTCGTTAAGTAATTCAGCACCTTCTTGGACCGGGAGGTCTGACGATTATCCAGTCGTGTAAAGTTTCGGCTGCTATTTTTAACTTATTTTGGCTGGGCACACCTCTAATGCAAGAAAGTCACACGTTTTCTTTACTTTACGATATTTTTTACTGTTAAATGTTCCCCATACTATTTACAAGTATGGTCACAGTTCTATTATCGCAGACTTTGGATATCCGGGCTGTCTCATGTTAGATCAATATTACATGCTCAGATACCAGACTGCCACTAAGGTTTGAGACTTTGCAATTTTAAATAGCAGACATATTATTCAGGGTACACAAAATATACAGTCCCAGGCGTTATACTGCACTGCGGGCATAACACTTCAAAGAAAGTAATAACTGTCAGTTATGTGAACTTAAGCTTTAACATAGCAGGTATTTCCAACTTTTTTAAATTCATTAAAAGGCTGAGGTGATCGCCACAGAAATGTACGTCTATAGACGAACTGCAGATCTGAGACTAGAATAAAAATGCTAATTCTCACATTAATCTTCATGGAAAATGGTTCTTCACTCTTGACTTCTTCACCACCTCACCATACGCTTTTCTGACCACTACGTTTGAGTCCTGTTGGTGTAATTTACAAGCGTTTGTGTGCATGTGAAGATATTGCAAATCAATATGTATACTGTTCTGTGGGCTGTCTCTTCAGTGGCAAGTCAGTTTCCTTATTGAATTAAGACTTGTGCCCGGTATGCCTTGTAAGTCGTGCACAGCATCCTAAATCAATTATTGATGAAGGTATGGGTTTCCGTGATTCTGTGTACATGCTTTTGCAGTAGCACAGATTATTAATTAACACTTATTAAGCGCATGGCTACCCTGAGGCATCCCAGCGCTGACGGCAGAAAACAGGCATAGGAAGGCGGCTACCAGTTGATATTCTGGAATAGCCAGGTTTTAAGACCTTTCCGAAAGGTGAAGTGGGATGTCTCTGAGCGCAGATTCAGGGGAAGGGAATTCCATAGCTTAGCTGTGTTGTATGAGAAGGAGCGACCCCCGCTTCGCATCCTTTGAATTTTAGGAATGGTAGTTTCCTTGGACGGTACGCCGTAATAAGGGACTGGTTGCGGGGGTCTATACCCATAAGAGTCTTGTGGGCAGTACATAGGGCCTTGAATGTAATCCTCTCCTCTATTATCAGCCAATGTAGGGCCTTTATACTGGGCATGGCTGACTGTGTTCTGGATGAACCCGACAAAAGTCGGGCGGCACAGTTCTGTGCCACCTGAAGCTTCCTTAAGGAGGATTTAGGTGCTCCTAGGTACAATGAGTTGCCGTAGTCAAGGTGCGAGAGGACTAAGGCCTGGACCATAATTCTCCTTGCCCCATGGGAAGGACTTTCCGCAGCATTCTAAGGATGCCTTGACAGACCCCTGACTGCCACTGCTTGCTGGTCGAATTTAAGTGACTTATCAAGCCACACGCCCAAGCTCTTTATTTTAGACTTCGCGACCGGGGGGGGGGATGGGGGCCTTAGGCAGATTGGCCATGAAAGTTTGAGCTCCTTATTGGATGTGTTACCTAGATACATGATTTCAGTTTTGTCTCCATTAAGTCTGAGACACGAATGTTGCATCCAGGTAGCTACCTTCTCCAGGCAGGATTCTAGGTCAGATGGAACATTAAGTGGGTGATTTAGAGATACCACCAGCTGAGTGTCATCCGCGTAAGTGACTACTTTCATCCCATACGGCTGGATTGTAATTGTAAATCGGATTTATAAAGCGCAACTACTGCCCGAAGGCGTCTTGGCGCTATAAAGACTGAGAGCGGAAGGGGCAAAAGTACTGGAGATAGAAAGAATTATATAATTCATGTAGTCTGTGACAATAGCCACGTTTTTAAGCTTTTCCTGAAACTCAGCAGGGATGAGGCTGTTTTTAAGGAAATAGGTAGTTTGTTCCAAAGCATCGCTGTTGATCTGAAGAAGCTCTTGCCTCCCCAGGTTGCCTTCTTAAAAGAAGTAACTACCATGTTCCTAGCCAATCCTGATCGTAAGGTTCTGTTGGGAACATACCACGTTAGTTTGTTCCTAAACTGTGCTGGTCCTTGACCGTGCAAAGATTTAAAGGCCAGACAAAGGGCTTTAAACTTACATCTCTGTGTAACCGGCAGCCGGTGTAGTTTTTTTATGGCTTCTCTAGCTGATATATTTTTAGGGATCTTAAAAATGAGACGGGCTGCCGCATTTTGTACAATCTGGAGCCTGTTGACCAGACCAGAGTTGAGGGTGAGATATAGGCTGTTGCAGTAGTCTATACGTGAAAGGACCATGGCCAGTGTCACTGTTTTCAGGAGTTCCCCTGGTATGTATTTCTTAATTTTATTGATTAATCTTATAGCACAAAAGGAAACAGATGTGATTTTGCTAATTTGTTCTTTGAATTTAAGCTCTTTGTCTATGGTAATGCCCAAGTCCTTTATTTTGGTGGAGGGTGTGGGCAGCGCATCCAGTACTGCTGGCCACCAATCGGGCGTCCAGAGGGAAGGTTTGTTACCAAAAATGATAACCTCTGTTTTCGATGCATTCAGCTTCAGACAATTTCCATCCATCCACTCACTTACATTCTTCATACATGCCCTAAAAGCCTCTCCCGATTTCTTTTCTCCATTCGTAAGGGACACCACAATTTGTGTGTCGTCAGCGTATGAGGCTAAAGAAAAACCCGCCTCTTTTATGATCAGGGCAAGTGGCGCTACATATAGATTAAAAAGTGTGGGGCTCAGGGCTGAGCCCTGAGGCACTCCACATGGTAGGGAGAACTGCTTGGAAGTTGCTGATCCCATTGCTACATTTTGCTGTCGATCTGTTAGAAATGATTTTAGAAGCTCAAATGCTGTGCCTATAACTCCTGCCTCCTGGAGACGGTCAGCCAAGATCTCGTGGCTGACCGTATCAAAGGCCGCCGAGAGGTCAAGCAGCACCAATGCGGCTGAACCTCCCCCATCAAGAATTTCACGGATATCCTCCGTTGCTATAATAAGCGCAGATTCAGTACTATGATACTTCCTGAAACCATGTTGTGTTTCAACTAGCAATGAATTTGTTTCGATGTGTTTTGAGATTTGTTTGTTCATTAATTTTTCTATACATTTGGCTGAAAAAGGGAGTCTTGCGGTAATTGCAGGGTTCGTTGCTATCCAGATTGTCTTTTTTTAGGAGTGAAAGAATTGAAGTACGTTTCCATTGGGCGGGGAAAATTCCGCTAGAAAATACTTTATTAATAATTTGCCCCAAATGCACTGCCAGTTGGGTAGATATCAGATGCATTATGCTAGGCGGGCAGGGGTCGTATGGGGAACCAGACTTAATTGACAGTATGAGGTCTTTTAATTGGTCTTCCGAGGGGTTTATAAACCTAGAAAGACTGTTTATATTTTTCCTAATATCCGATGCGTGCTTAAACTGAGTGTTGTTACCCGCAAATTTGTCATAGATATTGACCACCTTCTCTTGAAAAAAATTGCCCAATAGATCGCAAAAGTCCTGATTCAATTCCGTGTGACTAGCCTTATTAGGTTTGACCAGCTTGTTGATAACCGAGAAGAGGGTTTTATTAGTGTCGCATGCATTTTTTATGTGCTTAGTGAAGTATTCTGTTTTAGCTTCTATGATATTTTCTTATGCCTTGCATGTAATTTTCTCCTCTACCTCATAGTTTTTTCTCCATTTTTGTTCTTGTCTACGACATTCCTGTCTCGATAGTCTTAGATTCTCATTATACCAGGGTTGGGACGTCTTTCTTTTTACTGTTTTACTAGTAATAGGTGTTATCTTATCCAGCACAGTATTTATCCAACTAGAAAGGATCTCAACATTATGATCCACATTGTTCTCCAGTTGACATGGGGTGGCAAAGATCGCATTTTCAAGTTCATCTGGGCGGATTTTATGCCAAGCTCTACCGATGGTTTGATGTATGGTTGGTCTATGTTGGCGAACTGATTTAGTCAACATGAGCCAGTTGACCGCATAATGGTCCGATCAGGTCATTGGGAGGGTGGGTGACATCACAATGTCCCCCCAGTTGGAGAATATACTATCCAACATATGACTGGCCTTATGTGTTGGGCCCTTGGTAACTAAAGGCAGTCCAAATGCGTCCATTTTATCAATGATTTTTAACGAGTCAGGGTCCTCAGTATTTTCCAAATGGAAGTTAAAATCTCCCAACACCGTGAAATTCTCATTGATTATTAAAGTTTCCATCACAGTACAGAGATTATCAGTAAAACTGTTCCTATCTCCTGGAGGACAATAGACTAGAATTCCTTTAAAAACCAATGAGTCTGATGGCTCAATCGAGAAAGTCATTGCTTCGAAGCCCACCGTGACTAGTTGTTCGAATCTAGTACTATAGTTGTCTCGATGGAGGATTGCCAGTCCCCCTCCTCTTTTGATTTGCCTATCTAATCTGAAAATGGTATACCCGGGAGGTGGGGCAGCAACAATATCAGGACCGGAGCTGTCATCCGCCCACGTTGGATGACCTCAGCCAGTGGCCTCATATACACATTAAAAAGCATGGGACTCAGGGAGGATCCCTGAGGAACTCCATAGCTGAGAGGTAAAGACCTAGAGGTGGATTCCCCCGCAAAGACTTGAAATGTTCTGCCATTGAGGAAGGATTGGATCCAAGAGATGGCTCCTCCTGACACCCCTGCCCTCCTAAGCCTCTCAATAAGGATGTTAAAATTGACCGTGTCGAAAGCGGCACTAAGATCAAGGAGGATAATGGCCGCTTGTTAGAAATGGGATTTTTGGTAGGCTTGGGCGTGGGCCAAAGCCAGGCAAAAACCACCACTCTAGTCAGGATAAGGGAGTTGCACGTCTAAAATAACCCCTGCTCACCCCCTTGGTAGCTTGGCATGAGCAGCCAGGCTTATCTTAGAGGCAGTGTGTAAAGCATTTGCACATAACCGACAGTAATACAGTGTTCGCACCACAAAAGGACACCACACCAGTTTAGAAAAATATCCAATATTTTTATATAATTAAAACAAGACCAAAAACGATAAGAATCCACAATACTATACTTAAAAGTTCACAGTTCCAAAAATCCGCTGATTAAAAAGAGTTCCATGTGTGGATAGCTCCGTCCAGGCTACCCCGGTGTCGTGAACAACAAATCCAACAGTTCCGGCTGGTCGCGGGGTCGCGGGCCAGCTATGGTGTCGGGAAGACCCGCAAAGCAGTACCTGTGAGAAATGCAGGGCGTTGAGGCCCTTGAAGTCACTCATGTTGCAGGTCGAGCTCCTCTCTGGTGGAATCAGGAGCGCTGGTGCCGGCAGGCGTCGGGTGCTGCGGTGCGAAGTGCAGCGGTGCGGCGCCCCCAGGTCGCGGTGCAAGCAGCGGCTCGGTGGCGACGTCAGATGGCGTCGTCGGTGAGACCAGGGTTGCGGTGCGAGATGAAGGCGGTGCTCGCCACGGTGCTAGCAGGCCACAGTGCAAGCAGCGGCGTCGTCGTTGCTGAAACGCTGTCGTCGGCTGACAAACTGGAGTCGATGGCGCCGGCGTCGGTAGGCCAAGGCTGCGGTGCAGGATGAGGGCGGTGCGTTGTGTGACTTACGAGCGGTGCCCTCGAACCACGGTGCAAGCAGTGGCGTCGATTTCGGCGGGAAGTGGCGGCGTCAGGCAGGCCAAGGCGTCCTCGTGAAGCAAGGCGGTGCGGAGTGCGGTGCCCACAGGTCGCGGTGCGAGCAGCGGCTCGGTGGCGGCGTCAACGGGTGTCGTCGGTGAGACCAGGGTCGCGGTGCGGCGTTGCGGCGGTGCCCTCTGCGGTGCCAAAGCTTCGGCGTGAAGCGAGGCGGTGCGGACTGCGGTGCCCACAGGTCGCGGTGCAAGCAGCGGCTCGGTGGCCGCGTCAACAGGCGTCGTCAGTGAGACCAGGGTTGTGGTGCGGCGGTGCCCTCTGCGGTGCCAAAGCTTCGGCGTGAAGCGAGGCAGTGCGGAGTGCGGTGCCCACAGGTCGCGGTGCAACAGCGGCTCGGTGGCGGCGTCAACAGGCGTCGTCGGTGAGACCAGGGTTGCAGTGCGGCGTTGCGGCGGTGCCCTCTGCGGTGCCTTCAGGACACGGAGTCGGCAGTGGCGTCGTAGACGTCGTCGAGTTGGTGTTCTTCGGGTGGAAGCACAAAACACACAGTCCCCAGTGCTGTGGGTCGAAGAACTTGAAGTCTTTGCTGTTCCTGAGACTTCGTGAACAGGGGGCAAGCTCTACCTCAAGCCCTTGGAGAGACTCACAAATTAGGTTGCAGAAAGTCCAGTCCAGGCCTTTCACTGCCCAAGACCGAAGCAGCCACTGCAGGTCAGCCCAGCAAAGCAGTCGTTCCTTTTCGCAGCTTCTCCGGCATTTCTTCTTGGCAGTCTTCTTGTTCCAGATGAGTTCTAAAGTTCAGGGGTCTGGGCACTAGTATTTGTATCCAAAAATCCTTTGATCTTTCAGGCAGAGGGTGTCTGTGCCCGGCCAGAACCAGTTCTGCCTTCTCTGGTGTGATTTCCTGGCAGGAGGTGGAGACGGCATTGTCAGAGGCAGACCAGGCCCTTTGAGGTGCAAGGAAATCTCCTCCCCCTTCCCCCATCGCAGCCCAGGTCTGTTCAGCCTTTTCCTGACCTACCTAGACTATCTGGAGCCCCTCCGGCCCCCCAGCCTTCTGTCATCCAAAACCCAGACATGCAATCCACATTCCAGCAGAGGCACACGGGATCACTGAGCAAGAAAATACCTACTTTCTAAAAGTGGTATTTTCAAACACAGAATGTAAAAATCACCTTCACTAAAAGATGCATCTTTAGATTCTGAGTTCAGGCATACTAAATTTTATTTTCTTACCGAATTCCCTGGGCCAGTTATGTTTATAAGATATTATAAACAAACCTCCCATTCTATCCTGTGGGGAACTGGTAGCCTTGCAATAGTGAAAAACGAAATTGGCTGTAATTCACTATTAGGACATGCCACACACACCAGGGCACGTCCTACCTTTCACATACATTGCACCCTGCCCACAGGGGTACCTTGGGCCAACCTGAGGGATGTCTGACATGTAAGAAAAGGGAAGGTTAGGGACTGGCCAGTGTGTGCACTGGCCTAGTCGACATGGCAGTTACAAACTGCGTGCAGACTCTGCAATGGAAGGTCTGAGTTACCGTTTTTAGGGCTACTCACGGGGGTGGCACAACCAGTTCTGCAGGCCCCCGGGTAGCATTTGATTCACCGGCCCTGGCACACGCAGTGCACTTTACTAGGGGCTAACAGGTAAATCAAATATCCAATCATGGAAACACCAATCCATAACACAATTTACACAGAGAGCATATGCACTTTAGTACTGATTAGCAGTGGTAAAGTGCCCAGAGTCCTAAAACCAACACAAACAGGTCAGTGAAAAATTGGAGGAAAAAGCAAAAAGTTTGGGGATAACCCTGCAAAAAGGGCCATTTCCAACACCGCTGCTCCTCCCTGATCGATTATCTTTTTAGCTTCTTCGACCACGGCAATTAGAGCGGATTCTGTTCCATTTTTGAGGCGGAAACCCGTTTGGGAGTGGTGTAGGAGCTCATGGGTTTCTAGGAAAGATGACAGTGCCGAGTTTATATGCTTTTCCAAGATCTTTACTAAGCATGGGTAACAGGGATATGGGCCGATAGTGTAAGAATCTCACCTATATTTTCCGCAGGAACGTCAGGGATGTGAAGCAAGGTCCACAACCTCTCCAAATCACCCTATGGCACCTGAGACTAAACAAGGTGGCAAATGGTAATCTGGGGAAGAAGGGAAACACAACAAGGAAAAAAGGGGAAGAACTCCACGCGGTGACTCAGATAACCTCCGGACTCACCAGGACAAGGTAAGAGACTGTAAAATAGGAAAAGAATCAATACATAAGTACAAGGATAGAAACATATGTTGACTTGCTTTATCTTTTATTCTTTCCTTTTCCTACCTTGGAATATCCCTTCTCCTGGAAAACAGGTTAGTTATGTAATGGTGTTTAGGGCTTGTGTCTGGAACTAGAAAAGACAATAAAGTGAGGTAAGTAAAGGAACAATGTGTATGGGAAGGCACAATATGTAAAGGTCTGGATATGTGCCCACCTGGTCACCCCGTATGGTTCTTGAAAGTAATATTCCTTAAGCTCAGGTAATATAAACTAGTTACTTCTCTCCTAGATCCTAAAAGGCGGAGCGGATCCCCACAGCGCCGAGAGAACAGGATCAGGTAAGCGACAATATGTAATCAAACATAAAATGTTGGCGCAAAGCACTGGAGAATTGCTTGAAACAATAATGCTTATTATTGTCTCTATTTCTCTCCAGGAGGCACGTAGACACACTGCGTCATCCAAAATTAAGAGGGTGGCAAGAGTCCCAACGAAGGCTAGGGCTCGAGATCAGGTAGGAAGAAATGATTAAACAAATAAATAAAGCAGCGCTGTTACCGCAATTCAAATGCTGATGCTGTGTCTGTATTCTTTTCTCTTCATTTATTCATGCAGGCAATCGAGGAGTGGAAGAAGAAGCACAGATGCCAGGGAAAGATGACCCGCCACGAGAAAACGCCGGGCAAACGCCGAGTCCGACGCGAGGAGCGCGACGACCCGGAAGAGCTTCAGGATATGTCAGGAAACCAACGACTAGAAAGCGAAGCGCAGCTGATCGGGGGAAGGCCGGCTTTAGCTTGCTCGACCCGTCCCCGCGCATGCACATTCTAGATCAGCGGCCATCTTAGTAGTTTTTTGGGCACCGCGCCGCGCAATCCTGACAGTTGCTCATAGCTTCCGGATTTAGACTTGGCTTTTTCAACAGAGCTTTTACCATGGCGTGTTTCCAGGCCGGTGGAACAAGTCCATTGGTAATAGAGAGATTTATCACATCCCGTATGACCAGTAGTACCACATCTTTCACCTTACACAAGATATGAGGGGGGGAGGGGTCTATAGGAGAGCCTGATTTTATTTGCGCAAAGATGTCAGACATAGTATCCATGTCCAAGAGTGGAAATTCCTCCAGAGTGTACTTGGTGTAATCCACATGCCTATTTATATTGGAAAAGTCCCGAACGATGTCATTGGTCATTGGTCATAGGGGTAAGAAGATCGCTAGGCCCTGGGGAATTTGGGAATGTGTTGTATATAGTCTGAATTTTTCCCTGGAAGTATCCTGCAAGTTCATTACATCGATCGGTAGTTATAACAGTAGCGGTATACGGGGGAGGAAGCTCCATAAGTGTCTTAGCGATACGGAAAATTTCTTTAGGGGCATTAGCTGCTGAATTAATTTTTTCTTCGAAGTAAAGTGCCTGCGACTTTTTAATTTCAGCCTGGTAACATTTTATGGACTCTCTATATATCGTTTTACTGGTCTCACTAAAGTCCTTCCTCCATTTCCTCTCTAACTGTTTGCAGGTCTGTTTAAGCAATCTAAGTTTAGGTGAGTACCAAGGAGAGATTCTTTCTCTCATCCTGCGATGGATGTTTTTAACAGGGTTGACTGTGTCCAATGAATACTCTATCCAGTGAGTGAAAGTCTTGGATGATAAGATAATATTGGAATCAAGTGTGGGTTTAGAGTTTTTAGCGCTGTTGACCAGGCCTCCGTAGAAAGTTTAGACCAAGGACGTGCTTTCCTGGAGCTATACTCCTTGAAACCACGTTGAATGGGTGATTTCAAGGAGAAAGGGATCAATGAATGATCAGACCAAGGCAGGGGAATAGGTGTCTCTACTACCAGCTCCATGATGTTAGTAAATACGGGATCTAAGGTATGACCTTTGATATGTGTAGGCCCTATAACTTTTTGTATTAATTGAATTGCAGCAAGGTCTTGGGTGAGTTCCAAGGCGTCCCCTTTGCTAGGGTCCTCAAAGTGTAAGTTAAAATCCCCTATGAGCGTAAGATTAGTAGATGAACTTGCCAAAGAGGCCGCCACTTCCGGCAGCGAATTAAGGAATTGATAAAACAATACCAAAGCATGAACAAGATTCACCATGGGAACCTAGCTTAGAAACAGTTTAACTGTCGTTGAGAAATCTTCACATGCTGAGGGGCGAAGGCTAGCTAAGGATGCTGTTCTCTAACAGCTCAACTATAACAACTCTCTGCTAGGAAATTTTCTAAAGACAAACCATACATTAGTAATGTGGAGGGAAAGTCAAGATACCCCTCAGGAAGTGTTTAAGGGTAGATGGATAACACCACTCAAAAACTAATAAAAGTCAAATGGAGCGACAATTAACGGGGTGTCCTATAGAACTGCAAGTTTACCTGTCTCATGTGTGCACATGAAATTAATACTGTACACTAGTGAAAAAACTGTCCTCGGGCTTTTTTTGCTGAACAATCTGACAATTGCTTTACAGACTCATGTTTGCTGCTTGGACCACCACCCTCAAGAAGAAAACTAAAGTTAATAAGTGCTCTAGGGCTAAGGTGTTCCTGGACTGCCAGTGCTTGATGCAAAGTTTCTGGATGTACTAGTTGGAATCCTTAAAACGTTTAGCTCTTTGTAAGTTTTCAAAAGCTTATCTTTCCACAACATTCGGGTTGGCATGCTCAGACTGAGCAGATCTCTTCTGAGTGGAGAAGTTTGTAAGAGTTGAAAAAAGGTCTAACTGAATAACAGTGCTACCTACACTGAACAATGTCTTAAGATATCCACAAATGGAATTCTACATACATGAATTCCTACAAAAACAGGATGGGATTTTCAAATTAACTGTTCTCACTCCTTCTGTACACAGCTGGACTCCGGGAAGAATATGCACTCGGGTGTGTCGGACAGAACCCTCTAACGGATTTGCTTTTTTAACCAAAGGCAGCTGATCACCCAGATCTTCATGCAACATGCTCGCTTATAGAAGATAAGCAGGACAAAACAGCAAGCAGTTTATCCTCTGTCCCAAGGCAGTAGTGAGATGCTGACTGCCTCACCTGTGATAGATGACTTACAACACCAGCGGCTCTGAACTCTGGAGAAGAGGCTTCCTCTTCTTCGCTCATGAATCAGTAAAGTTCTCAGGATCCAAGTTTACCAAAATGTCCGCATGCAACGGCAAGGCATTATGTATGTCATTATGGGGTTTTGTTAGTGCACTATCTGAAGGTACTCTGCACCAGTGTAAGCTGTCTCCTGACTAACCACACCCACTTTAACAACATGACTATGCTAAAACGTGTTCTAATTGTTTTCTGGTTACTAAAGGCTTAGGTGTTATTTTTTTTACTATAATTCAAAGATGACAGAGTGCTCAAGTGTGGACCTGAACTATCCTTTCGCTTTGTTCTTATTCTGTCATATTAAAAAGAACCATCTTGCGTCGGCACAGCAGAAGGTGGTCCCTTATTTGGCTTGAAAACAAACATGTAGTCTTCCTGGGCTTGGCCAACAGTGTGAGGTACTGTGAGCTTTTCTACCAAGGAGGTTAATCAGCATGTCATTACCTCTTCTTTTCCCCATTCAGGAAAGCCAAAGTATCCTCCATACAGTTGTTGGCATATTGGCTGATGGCTTACTGGATCGTTAGGACCATTTAATAACTTTATGTAAAATTAAGATTTAGAAACAAAAATAAATATAACATGTTCTAAGTTCAAAACTTATTCTGGTGTTCCACCAGCATGAGATTAATTTATACTTCAATTGCAAGCTATGTTATCTGATACATGTGACTCTAGGCAGTTTATGTATCCTCCTCTCTGGTAAGAGCCACCTCAATGGCATAAATGTGGATGCTGAAGTGAGATGAACATTTCTGTCTAGCCCATTTTAAAACACTGTTGTATAATAGCTATCAGCTTGTTATATTTAAAGGCCACATGTTGAGCTGGTGTATCAGAGCATAACAGGGGAATACATACATGCCTACATTCAACAGCCTAAACTGGATAAAGTAAATGGACAAAATGCTTAGAATATATTTTAGAGGTGGAGCACAAACGACAGACAAACAGACTGGATTACAGAAGGTAAGAGAGTAAATGCAAAGCATAGGAAACAGAAAGCACTGCAGTCATCGGTAAATTCAACATGATTTAGTAGGAGTCGTTTTGTTTGAATGAACTGGAAGTTAGAAGAGAATATTGCAGCCACAAAAATCTGGGTTTGGGCTGAAGATAGGTGCTTTTACATTTAAGATCCTTCTGGTATGGATGCCAATGTGTTCCAGTGGTAGGTTTTTGGAGGTTTACTCAATAGCTGGCTTTGGTGATGGATCGATGTTCTGGGTAAAAAGCTCCAGTACCATGCCAGGATTATTTCTAATGGCTTCATCAGGCTTTTTCCTAAAGCAGCACAGGCTATCCTGGATCCAGCACCCAATTGATTATCTTTCATTTACAGTAAACCTCTAGTGCTTAGATTCTATGGATACCTCTTTAATTCCTTTATCTGGGCTGTCAGCAGAGCCCAGTGGTTATCATGAGGCAGAATTCAGGAAGCAGGCAAAGTGATGTTTTCTTTCTGAATTTTTACAAGTTTCTTTTGGGCTCCCTCTTTGTGTTTGGTACAGGCTTTAACATTTGAGAAAAGACCGTCTTAAGACTCTCTCGCCGTGTTCGTCATAGCTATGGCCGTTAATGAGAAGATGCCCAACTTTGTGGATGAGAGGCCTTCAGATATAATCTGGAAGTATATTTTTAGTGCCCATTTTAATGATGCATTCACGGTCTCCCACTTCACCTCCCACTCTTTTTTGCCAGCAATGTGAACCCTTGTTCTTTCCCACCCCATGGCATCCAAAGCCAAATGAATCACAGAGCTTTTGGAATATCTGCTGTATTTGTGTATAGTAAAGTCAGGCGTAGTCTGTGGTGTCTTGTCAGGTAGACATGATCCAGATATGGCACTGGTGACAGCTGTTCAAACTTTTTTAGAAAATATGGCAGAGACACATCAGAAGTACAAGTCCCCTGTGCTTGGCAGATGGCAGTTGACAATCAAAATTAAGGTCTTCAACATACCAAAAGCCAAGTGCTGCCAGACTTTAAGTTAAAAAAAAGTTAGTCTGTATGAACACACCATTAAGATTATTTTTTACAAATAAAAAGTTTTATTAGACCAACAGGCCATTAATACAAAACAGTTTGATTACATTAAATGCACACACAGTATATTGTACATATATTTCAAAAACATGTTGCATAATCTTCAGTACTGCTCTTAAAAATCTCCCTTCTGCAAGTGTCAAAGGAGGGTCCTTTGAACCACAAGCATTTGCATCCATTGCAGTTCTTGAGCTACCTTCAGGATTGGACACAGTTGTTATTTCCTTATAGTCAAATACAACTGACATCAGTAAAAAATGATCAGGATTAACCCAAATCTTTCAAACTGCAAGAACAGATATTTGTGCTTGTAGTTCCCGACTTTCAATTTGTTTGATTATTCTTAAGTGGAAGACCTATTCTCTTTTTTGTCAAACATCTTTTTATTGCAGTCTTTATTTTAGATTTTTCAACACAAACCGTACAAAACTTAGGCTCAGCCGAGCAATACAATCCAATAGCATGGGAAAATACCAAGAACAGCATATGCCATAATTTGAAAATCATACATCTTTTTATTGAATTTTTAAATTTCATCAGACATCAACTTGTAAACAGATAACATAACACCTCCCCCTCCCAATCAGAGTTGCATTATCCCACGTTATGCATTAACAAATGCCTTACAGATTTTAAACAGCATTCTTCTCCTCTGTCAAGGACAACATACCCATCGCTCTCCATCTTTGTGGGTATAAGGAATGTGAAAGTCCACTGTTCAGTACATCTGTTAAAGTTCCCCATTTATCCTCAAAGTCCATCTACTGACCCTACACTTTGAGCATCAATGATTCCACGGCACATAGCGTCCATGACCTCTGATATCATTGTGTTATCGGAAAAGATCCTGTGCTCTTTCAGGAAAAAGCCAGCGTTCATTTTGCCACACTCAGGCACTGTAGAATAGTGTACCAGTCTTGCTTGCTTAAGCATTTGTATCATGCGGTTCTCCAATCTAGTACCATTACTGCAGGGTCATCTGGAAGTAGGTATCCAAGTACTCTTCCTAATGTTTTTCTCACTTGTTCCCAGAATGATTCCACCAATGGGCATTCCCAACATATGTGGAGAACAGTGCCATGAGCTCAGCACCCTCTCCAATTCTGTCCCCTCGTGTTCAGGTAGATGCACTGTACCTGTGCAGGCCTGTGGTACCAGCCATACATTATTTTGTAGTGGATTTCGTTACTTCTAATATTTATTGAACTCTTATGAATATCTCTACTTAGTGTTTTCCATTATTGTCTGGGGATGTCTTTCTGAACTCTTTTGTTCCCATGTTGACATATGTGCCCACTTTAAGTCTGCAGTTGGCATCATCAATGTTTTATAGAACCAGGGAACCACTTTTTTGCCCACCATTCATGGTATCCAAATTTCAAAATTGGTCCATTCCCTGATTGCAGCTTGTTTATTACTCGGCCTCAAAACCCAGTGAATTTGAGCATATTTAAATCTCTCTTTCGTCCAAATCCAATTCCTTTCTACATTTGACTGTACCTTACTCAAACTTATCAGATGTATCGGGATGTAAGATGAAGGGAATGTTGTCAAACCATCTCGTTTTGCCACCTTATCTCATGTTTCCAATACTGTGGTGACCGAGGTGTTTAGGTATGCATTTGCTGGTTTATTCTCCCGTGCTAGCCAAATAACATCCCACAGAGCCCTACACTTTATTGCGTGTTCATGTGTACCCAAGGAATCTCAGTATTCTGTTGTGACTTTATTGGCATACCTCGAAGCTGGGCCACTTCACAGTATTTCCTGAAGTTGGGAAGAGCCATCCCATCTTGAGATTTATTTTGTTGCAGAAGCTATGCCACTGGTTGCAGTCTAGCTTTGTTTCAAATGAATTGGGGTATGCGTTTCTGCAGTTGTTCAATAACACATTGCTCTATGGGATGGGAAGTACTTAAATTAAAGAAAGAAAGTAAGAAACCTGGGCAAGATGCTCACATTAACTGCATTAATTCTACCCGTCCTTAGAGCGCTGATCTTTGAGTTAAATCTTTATTGACTATATCAGGGGGTGGGGAAGATTAGCTCTGTACAGATCTTTTATTGTTGGAGTTATATTGATCCCCAAATACTTTATATAACACTTCGCCCAGCAAAATGGCAGCGAGGGTGCTAGCCTTATTTTTGTCTCAGTGTCTGATGATAGAGTAAGAACCTCAGATTTGTCAAGGTTCGTTTTGTACCCTGCCACCTTCTCATATTTCCCATAGTGCTGGAGAAGTGCTAGTCACGAGTGTTCTGGTGCGCCAAGCCTTAGAAGAACATCATCGGCATAGAGGATGATCTTGTGCTTATTGGGTCCAAACCTTGTCCCCAGTACTTCCACAGACTGCCGAATTGTGCATGTGAGTGATTCTATACTTAGTGCAAGTAATAGTGGGGACAGCCCTTTCTCATGCCTTTCTTTAATTGGAAAGTCTAGGATAAATCTGCACTGAGGGAGATTTCCGTCTTGAGTGCTCTACAGTTTGTAAAGATCATGTTTATGTACTTAGGACCCATCCCAGTTTGTCTAATTACTTCCTTCAGAATTTCCCACTCCACTCAGTCAAAGGCTTCCTCGACGTCCAACGATAGTACAGCTGGTACCTTTTTTTGTCTATCTTTTTGACCCTGTGGAGTTTCATGCAGATCTCAGTGTGCAATTGTCTATTGGTGACAAATCCGCTTTGATGAGGTGCAACTAATTAAGGCATAATCTGCTCAAGTCTTGTCACCAAAACCTTTGAATAAATCTTTGCATCTATGTTGAGCTGCGTGATGCGTTGAGTTTCGTGTCCTTGCCTTCTTTCAGAATAACCGTGATGATCACTGGCTCCGTAGATGCTGTGACGTCTCCTGTTTTCGCCCAGTGATTAAAGAGTGAGGTCAATCTCGATGCCCGTTTACAACTGTATTTTTTGAAAAATATCCCCTGGAAACTCCCCCGGCCTGGGGCCTTGTGTTTAAGTGCAGCTATCGTTTTTTAACCTCTTCCTCAGTTATGGGAGCTTCAAGTATCTCTTTTTGAGTGTTATAGTGGGTAATAATACTTTTTAAATATAAGACTGTTGACGTGTTAGGGAGTGATCTCCTTTTGTGTAAAAGTACATTTGTAGAATTCTGCTAATTTATCTTGTTCCTTCATTAGAAGTGTGCCATACTATGGTTGTATAAAAATAATGAATTCCCTTTATTTTGTTTAGCGGAGTAACCTTGCTAGATGGTTGCGTACTTAATCTCCAGACACATACAATTTACCCTTTAAATTTAAGTGAGCTAACTCTTCTTTGTTAGTATAGCCCATCTTCGGCTGACCTCTTATTGCCATTAGCCTATGTTGCATTGGAATGGAGGGCGTAAGTCTATATTGTGCCTTAGCATATCTCAATTCCTATTCTATCTTTAACAATTCCACACTAATTTTCTTTAGATGGGCTGTGAATGCGATACATTTCTCCTTATCACTGCTTTAAAAGCATCCTACAGTATACAAAAAGGAGGCATGGTGGACAAAAAAACGATGGATTGGAATGTCGCCCGAGTGATCGCCAGTGGCTGAGATTAATTCAAGCATTCCATCCATCACCCTGTTTTTGCATTAAAAGCGCCCAGAGCGCTGCATTAGATATTTCATCTGATTGGTTTTCCATGAGAAAGTCATCGATATGTTTGCTCAGCTCTTCTCCAAGCATTTATCTCTTCGTAATGATGGGTGCATTCTCCATTATGTAGTTATCTTATTGTTAAGCGTCTGTAGTTCTATATGTGTAGGTGCGTGATCAGGGAATGATATCGTACCTATGTCAGCTGTAGTCGCCTCTGATAGCAAGTCATTGCTGATGCATATAAATTGGATCCGCGATTGCGAATGGTGCATATGTGAGTGAAAGGTATACATCTCTCCAGCAGTTTTTTTTAATTCCGCTTCGAAATAGCACTCCTCAATCTAATTCTCTTATGTGTTCTATCTAGCTGTGGCTCCCAGACCACATTAAAACTCTGTAAGGATGATTTCTCCTCACTCAAAACCTGTCAGGGTCTATGGGAATTGTTCTAGAACAAAATCTTGTGCAACGATAGGTGCATAACTTGTAGCTATCATTATTAATTTGTGTCATCAGAGTCCCCTCACTACCAGATATCTACCATCTTTATCAGCTATTTAATCCTCCACTATGAACGGAAGAACCCCCCGTCATGAAAATTGTTACTCCATTGTGTTTGGACCCTGCTGATGTGTAATAAGAGTTGGGACTTAACCTGTGTCTCATCCTATACTCATCACTTCCCTTGATGGTGTTTTACTGCATGCATACGATATCTAGCTCACACGCTTGCAGATAGCTCCGTATTGAGCTTCTCTTGCTGAATGAGTTCAGCACCTCAACATTAAGCGAGGTCAGTTTCATCAATTGTGCTGTTTGAAGAGTTACTGTTCGCCCCTACTGCTTATAGCTAAAAATGTAGGGGGGGGCGTGGCCAAGATGGCGACAGAGTGAGAATTCGCTTCCCGTCTCTCTGGCACCGCCACCAAATTTCAGCTCGTCTAACATTTTGCTATAAGCACCGTAGACTGGTGACCAGCATACCAAGCCCCGGGTCTGAATTACGGGCTCCGACGAGCGCCGGGAGGCCTGATTGCTGAGGAGCCGGAGGCTGGTCGCAATGGAGTGGCACAGCCCTGTTGGGTGAGCTGCTGCAGCCGCGCGCACCCTTTGCGGCTGGAGGGCGACATGCGGAGCAGAACCAGCTGTAATTCATCACTGCTTTGACGCCACCGGGGTGAGCGAGTGTCTCGGTGGTGGCGCCGGCATCGGCAAAGAGGAGCCCAGCATCGAGGACTTAGAGGGCGGTGCCACCGGCGGTGGAGGACGTGGACTCGAGGCCTGGCGGGACAGGCCTTGAATGCAGTCATGATGCAGTGGCCTGGAGGGGCTCTCCTTACGGGCCAGCACCAACCGGCGGAGCTCCAGAGAGGGCTCTAGGGCTAGACACACACACCCTGAAGCAAGCGGCGAGGCTGGGATGGTATGGGGACTCAGTGCCGTGATAGCAGGGTGCTGGAGCACACAATAGAGGGGGCCCGGCCTAGCTACCCTGAGACTCACATGCTACTGGGCCTACCCTGGGCATCTAGAAGCCTAAAGGATCCCGACGTGCCCCATCACAAAGGGCACATTTCTTCAACAACAGTGGATCCTGAGACCAGGGGGGAGGCCGGATACCCCACCCCGACTGGCAGAGACCCCTCACGACTTGGGGCTGAACCCGCACCCAGCCTTGAAAATGGGCATATACCAGCAGGATTTCCCTACACACATATCTACTCCCTTCCCCATTAATAGAGGTACACGGCAGGGGTGCCCGTTGTCCCCACTGCTGTTTGCGTTACATATGAAGCCCTTTGCTCAGAGAGTGCGGGACAATCTGGAGATCGCTGGCACTACCTTCGGCGGAGAACAACACACAATCCGCCTATACGCTGACGATGGGCTTGTGACTCTGGATAAACCGATTTCAGTCCTAGCAGCTATTCCATCCGAGATAAAGGGGTTCGGTCTCGCCTCGGTCTTCCGAATAAATGTTGCAAAGTCCCTGGCTATGAGCCTCTCCCTACCTCCTGAGATCTCCCACCTTGCTACTCAATACCCTATAAAATGGGCGAAAGATGCAGTCCCATATCTGGGGATTCGCTTAGCGCCCTCCCTACAGCAGACTGCCATCATTAATTACCGATCATTACACAGACATGTTAAACAAGAATTGGCACTGTGGGGGCCGCTTCTCTATATCATGGCTTGGAAGAGTGGCGGCCATCAAAATGACTATTTTACCCAAAATCCTATATTTATTTCAAACGCTCCCCGTGACGCCCCCTTCATGGATAATACACAGATTACAAACTGAAATACATCACTTTGTATGGCCCGGGAAGAAGCGTCGAATGCGGGCAGAATTAAGCTATCTTCCCCAAAACTGCTGGAGGATTGGGCGTTCCGAACTGCCAACTCTATTTCCAGGCTTCCCAATTACTATACCTGGTCGAATGGCATAAAGAAGAATAAGAGCAACACTGGCTCTTTCAAGACCGAGCTGTAGCAGGAACCTCCTTGTGGAAAATTCCCTTCCTTAAGAGGTCACACAGACCCCAGAACCTATACCTCTCGCCAATTACCAAGACGACCATGGAAGCTTGGGACCGATGCAGCACTCACTGCCGATTGACATCCTTTCCCTCGCCGCTGACACCTTTATTCGACAATCCGGACTTTACACCCAGGAATCATCTCGGGGCGTTCCCTAAGTGGCGTCAGACTAAATGCTGCTACATGGGGCACATGATGGGTGGACTTCGACCTTCCCGAGACAGAACGCTTACTATACATACGAATCTGACACTGGCTGCTTCACCCAGACAATAAGGCCACCACCCAGAGACACCTCACTGCCTATAAAAAGTGGCTGATCACGAAAACCTCAGATAAAAGACTGATCTCTGACTTGTACGCCTTCTTGCTCCAGCCCATAAGATACACCCATAAGACTAACCAAATACGATGGGAGAAGGAACTGGGAAGGCAATCGACTACCAAGCACTGGGTGGGACATCTATTACAGGGCCCGCCACACCGCCTGCCACACAGCCCTTACTGAAACACTTACCAAAGTGGCGACATACTGGTACCTCACTCCAGAGTGGTTACACAAAATTGACCCAACCAGATGCACAGATTGCTGGCGGGGGTGTGGAAGTGTAGGGTCTCTGGTGCACCTCCTCTGGGAATCTCCACAAATACAAACCTATTGGACGCAAATACTAGATGACATAGACTGCCACTTAGATACTCAGCTTTCCGATTCCCCTTGTATACCTTATTAAGGTTTACCTAGCCCTCTCACCTATCCCCTTAAATCTTTACGGGGCCGGCATATTGGAATTGCTCTGGGGGCAGCGTTACAAAATTTACTTACACACTGGGGGACGACACATGCCTACTCACCTGGGGTGGCTCCATCGCCTGTGGTACATTCTCTGGATGGAAAGGATTACACTCTCCACTACAAATAGCGGGGTATCATATGGGGTCCATTGGAAACCATACCTATCTCTTTTATCCCAAGAGTTTCGGGGATTAACGTGTCCTAAATACCACAGGGTACTGCGGCTGTCTCAACTATCGGCCACTTCCGGGTCAGGGGCAGAGTCATAAATATGTACTGAGCAGTGATGAATAAGGGTATGGAGTTAGCTGAGTACCGGAAGGGGTGGGGGGAGGGAGGGGGATGTCTTCTCATTGGTTTGTTATTATACATAAAAGCTATATCTTGCTCATCTGATGAAACTATGTATACTAAACGGCATATAACCTGCAAATTGGCATAAATAAAAAAAATTAAACCATAGCTGAAAATGTAAATTGTCTTCACTTGTGTAACCCACTCGGGGTTTCCCTTTCCCCTCAAACTTAAAAACGTATAACTAATTAACAGTCGCATATCCTACAATTCTCATTCAATGAATCAACCTGGGTGACCTCTCACTCCCCTTCTCCTCAGTATAGACCACAGGCTACATCCTATTGGGCACCTATATGGTTGATTCATGGGGAGTCCCAGATCTATGTCACCCCCTCCCCCCATGGCCACCCCCCTCCCTATCATTCAGAATGCTCCCTTGTCTGACTCCCTGCCATGTTCATAATTCTGTAATTCCCTCCAGCATCTCATAACTTGTCCTAGTGCGAAGTTTTTTCTTGTACAAAATGCAGCTCTATAGGAATGTTTCTTATTTGTTACCCTTCTCATCTATGCCTCATTTGGGTCAATCCCGAACTCGTACCTGGAAGCTCTTTGTAGATCAGTCTTTTGCAGTATCCTTTCTTTCTTGGATTTTCCTTCCCACGTCTCATTGTCTTTGCTGCCTAGGCTTCTGTGAACGGTTGATTCCTCTTTTTCTGATATATTGGGATGTTTAACATTAGTGTCCACCTCTATTTCCATGTGCAATATTTTTGTGGCTTCTTCCTAGCTCTGAACTTAGTATGACCTGCCTTCAAATTCAAATACCAGACTATTCAGCTAGGCCCATCTTTATCTAATTCTGTGTACATGTAGACTTTCTGTTATTAACTTCTTTCATCTTCTTTGAAGTGTGGCTTGCGAAATGCCTTGGGAAATCTCAAATGTGAAGTCTCAAAATGTTATGTCTTTGCACTTTCATGAGGCTTTAAATCTTCCCATTCTGAGAAGTAGTGGAACTTCACCACAACATTTTGGGTTTTTTGGTCATGTTGTGGTTGTCTTGGACCTACTCTGTGTGCTCTGTCTATTCTCACCTTCGGGTGTGTCTCATCCAGCAATGACGAGCACAGATTTTCAATAATCCCAACCTCATCTTCGCCTTCTGTTCCTTTTGTCAGGCCCCTGAACCACAGATTCTCCCGTTTGAATCTGTTCTCTTAATCCTATGCTCTCTAAATCTTATGCTAAAAAAAGTGCCAATTCCAAGCTCCTTTCTATTTGCTGAAGGTGGGCCCCTGCTTCCGAGCATTTTCGTTCAACCAGTTCCAGTTTCTGTCTGTCACCTTTAAGTTCCTCTCACTATTCTTGTTTTGAATACCTTCAGTGATTCCAACAAATCCTCTTTAGTGAGAGCCATGCTCCCTGACAGCATAGCTGTTTCTCTGTCTGTAGCTTGTGATAAGTTACTTCCCCAAAGCACTTTCTGCATTTCAGCTGTTTGCAGGGAGGGCATTAGCCTTTTTGTGTTGGCTTCTTGGGATTGGGTGACATTTACTTTCTTCTTTCTGGTCTGTAGGTGGCTATAAACTGGTCTCCTGAGCCCTCTCTGTATCCTCACTGGAGTTCCCCTCCGCTTGCTCTGATTGTCCTGTTCGAGAGGAGCTGTCCTGTTTTGATCTGTTCACATATGCAGCTTACTGTACTAAGTGCTAATAACGCTCAGGGCCTGTCCTGGATTCAGCTGTGACTTTAGTGCGAGGCCCATCCTCCTTTTCTCTCAAATCACCCAGGCCTGATGTACATCACCCTGTGTAGGGTCCCAGTCTCATGCTACATAGATTCTTGCTCTTCATTTATTTGCCACAGTTCTACAAGTTCACGATAGCAGGACGGGAGCTGCGGTTCAAGAGACTTTCTTCTCTTATTTCTGTTCCATGTAAGTGCATCTGTTAGATCTTCTTTGGGAGTCAGATTACTGTATCATTTGTCCTTAAAATTGGTTGTTCATTTCTTCTACGTGGATCTGAGTACTTTACTCCTCGTGGGAGAGTTTCACTTGTAGTCCATTGCCCAATTTACTTTGGTCAGCCCCTTCCCCCCACAACGAAGTTCATTGTCCATCATAGCCGGTCTCCTATAGCTGTTTGCTGCTGCTCAGAATCAGGTCGCCACTCGGTCATTCAGACCCTTCACATGTACTCCTTGGGATGCCTTCACCTCAGATTCCTTGTGTTTTATCGAGGTCTTGAGAGATGCTGCCTCTCCGCATCTATTGGGGACGATGGGTAGTGGAACTCCCCATGGCCCTGGTTCTTCCGTCTCTCCTCCAGGCTTAGACCATGGGTGCCATCTTGGCCGGCCACTCATGCTAAAGCTCCAGACCTCATAAGCAGTGCTTCAGCACCCGCCACTCCACCTCTTTGCATATGGAGGTGTTGGGTCCCCACGCCTTGATACACCAACATGAAGGGGTGAGGAAACTCTTCTATGGGGGCTCACATTCGGGCCCATGGGCAGCGCAGGAGGATAGCTTCACTGTGACATGTCTTATTGTGTTGCTGTCATGGCCACACCCCCATCCTCATTTTTACCAATCAGTGGTGAATTGATGGATCACAGTCAAAGCTCCGATATTCTAATAAAGCGAAAGTGAACTTCACTAACTAAATTTCCCAAAATATATTATTCCTTTAACATATTCAAGATCTTTTTTAAAAGCGTATTTAAGGGATACTTTTCTTAACTTTTTATTCTTAATGCCCATGTAATCATCCACTGCTTTATTGTTGAATGGCATTTTATACTTCTTGAATAATAACTGCAGTCATTCGATAACCATAGAAGCCTAATCTGAACGCCTTTCCATAAGTTCATGTATACACCCCCCTTAATTAGTGGACACTAACATTTTCAAACTGCCCCTTCCACTTCACTTTTTTAGGGCACAGCGTCCCAAATCTAACTAAATCTCTTCCATCATAGAAACCCTTCCAGCATTTGCTTTCCAGCTTACTGTAATTATGGGGCATAATCAGGCTAGTTACAGAGCCCCTGTATAATATAGTGAGCTTGGATTTAGCAAAATATGCTCCTGTTGGTGGTTCTAATAAATATCCCTCATACCTGAAGTTGTCTATTTATAGCCTGCATGACAAGAAGAGCACTTGTGTTCACCATATTGTGGTGAAGGACAGTATACAAAATGTATAAGGAGAACTGGACTCCTAAATAGTTGTACAGATGCACCATCTTCGATCAATTGTTCTTTGTTTGAAAACTATGTTGTTTTCACTGTTTTCCTCAAAAAACTAAGGCCATGTTTGTGCAGATATTTGTGCTTAATTTATTCACTGTGCAAAACAAGTATGAACAGTCTTATCTGCGGCGGTTAATCTATATGCATTTGGTGTAAAATTACCAGGTCATCAGCATAGAGTAATACGTTGATTGAAGACTGATGTACCTTAGGGGAAATTATTGCCTCATTGATAAACTTAGGGAAAGCATAGCTAAAACACTGAGAACAACAAGGGTGCATGCTGGCACCCTTACGTTAGACTCGTTTTACACTGTGTTCTCGGACAGTGTGCATCCAGCTGCATATGAACTCAGTTTTCACAGTACAGAGTCTTTAAAAAGTACAACAATCTATTCATGATCCCTAGCTTATGCCAGAGGACAGCTTAATACACCAAATCATATGCGACCCTGAAGTTCACAAAGCAGGTGTACAGAGGTCTCTGCAGTTTCTTGCCAAGTAAACATGTTCTGCTGAAACGCCACCTGCTTTTTCTGGCTTAATTCGTTTTGGCCTACTCTCTCATTAAATGCCTGCAAAAGGTTCCAACAAGGAAGTTAATCTAGAATAGGGATACCTTTCTTTATACATAAGCTTTTTATTGCTCCTGCATCCAAGATGGCCGCGCTTTGGCTGGCCTTGCAGTATAATCAAATAGCGCAAAACACTGTCGCGCACCAACTAGAAGAACTTTTTTATTTATTTAGTTGCTGGGATTTGTACAGATCATATAGTACTCCAGAGGAATCTATTGCATAGGTTGCACAAGAATGCAGATGTAACAGAGGATCTGAGATGACTGCTCTGAAAAAATAAAGGTTTATGGTCTTAATGAACTTTAGAACGTGGGTAGTGGGATCTTATTCCTGAGAACAATACCATAGAGGCTGAATACTCTGTTTCCCCTCTCCTACACCTCCTTCCCCCCACCCCCAATTTGAGGGATGGAATCACATAGTTAATTTTGTTGTTAGATCTGAGGTTTCTGATAGGGACATGGGGGCTGACTGGTGGAAGATTTTGTACATCATGCAAGAGACTTTAAAAGAATACGTTTTTCCACCATAGGAAGTCAGTGGAGTTGGCAGAGTTTTTGTTACAAGGTCATCTAAAATGGGGCTGCAGTCATCTGTGAGCCAAGTTTCAATTAAGAGGTTGAATTTATGTGCCATTGATATAGGTGCTGTATGGAAACTGAATGCATTCAGTGAGTTATTCGGAACAGGTTGAATGGTGATTCCCCCATACAGCTGAGCAGAGCAGTAGAGAATGCAGTCCAGGCCTTTGAGACCCGATTTTCCTATGCAGCATGGAATGCTCCACTTGGTCCGAGAAATGTTACAGGAAGAGAACTGTGTTGCAGGCATTGGAGGTGAATGTTGTGCAAGGAATACCAGAGCACTCACAGCATATGGTTAGTGAAAGACTGAAACTCGTATATCGGGGCCAAATAGAGGCAGACCTGCTAAGTAAAGCGTATCCTTTGTTGATCACCCTATGAGAGTAGAATTAAAACCAACACCTCATTACCCCATACCCTCTGGTCAGTGTTATCCGCACACGTGACATCAACATCCTCTCCTACACCTACGACACGCAACTCATACTCTTCTTCTTGGACAAGACCCCAGCACAAAAAAACAAATTCACCACCTGTATGACCGAAGTCACTACCTGGATGAGAACACTTCACCATGGGACTACAACTGGTGGCCGGCCAAACTCGGACCATCACCCAGCACCTATGCCAAGAACTTGGGAATAATCAACAGCAAACTGAAGATGACCGCACAAGTCAACGCTGTCAGTGCATCCTGCTTGCACACAGTGAAGATGCTGCGGAAGATCTTCAGATGTCTTCGAAGCAACACTAGAAAAATTGTCACTGATGCCCTAGTCACCATCAAGTTGGACTTCGGGAACACCTTGTAAGCAGGGATCACCAAACAACTCACTAGAAGACTACAAACCACATGGTATTTGGCAGCCAGACTCATCCTCAACCTCCCACACAGACCTTACATTACACCACACTTCAGGGAGCTCCAATGGCTCCCGCTACAAAAACATGCTCATTTCAAACTCCTCACACATTCAAGGCACTAAACAACTTAGGCCCCACCTACCAGCTCATCTCTTCCACCAAACACCCAGACACCCACACTCGGCAGGACTCCAACTCACACATAGAATCAGATTAGGTGGACGGGTGTTCTCTTAAATTGCTCCTAATGCGTGGAACGGCCTTCCACTCCACATCAGAGCCTCCTCGTCTCCAACGCTGCAAGAGGCTAAAGACCTGGTTTTTCAATAAAAAAAACAAAAATAGGCAGGGTTAGGCGCACACAGCTACCCAGTGCCACAATATGCTTTCAGCGATAGTGCACTTCCCAAATATATATTACATAACCTTCCAGAAGTTCTTTAGAAAATTAGACAATCACTGTAGGACCCTGTGGAACAGCTGAGGCATTGTGTGCCATGAAGCATCAGTGATGGAAGACGGGAGATGCCATTGCCAAAATTCCACAGTGGAACTTGATAAATAGCAACTTGGTTTTTCCTTGTGTCTTGACTCAACCACTCCTCATTTGATTTACCAACCCTATCATATTTTACGAGCAGGTATTGGTTTACTAATACATTTGTATGGCTTTATAACATCCGATATGTGAATGACCAATGGGTGCTGCTCCTTAATTATAGGGATAATATTTTCAAATGTGTGATTTGATTATATGTCCAACCAACCCAACTGTCCAATGTAGCGTATACAAAAGAAAAATAATGACAGATGATTTGTCCTTGGGACTTCTAGAGTTTCAGAGAGCGCAGCTCTTTGGTGTCCATGAACATATGACCTCCAGGTTTTTGCCCAATGAGTCAGTAGTTTAAGGCCAGTTCTGAAAAAGATGCTGTCATTGCCAACGTCCATAAGCATCCGCAAAAGAGGCACGCACACCTATGGGTAATCGAAGAAACTCCTGAAATAAAGTTTATACTAATAGCCAATTTAGTACATTTAGCATGTTGTCAGAGATTTCCACTTTATGCATCTGCTTTGATAGCTTTAGCGTTGCATACTCGCACAGATGATACGATCTCTGTCCCACCGCGCCTGGCAGAGAACCTTATGGGGGGGGGAGGTTATGGCCAAGTTCTCGGTTTATTGGCTATAGCTTTGTGTGTCATTTCTAAAAGGCACCCCAAGGTAGTCAAATTCAGCGATCAGGTTCAAGGTAAACATGATCTAGGGTGATGTTTTGCCTAAAGGTATTGTGTGTACTCATGGTATATATTTTGTTCGTTTTTAAAGCTTAGTTTGACAAGCCTAACGTATATCAAATTAAACGTCTGATGTACGAAACTTCCATTCACAAAAAGTGGTTGTAAATTTGTCACTGACATTATTGCGAATGGAAAGAATTTTGCAAATGGACCTAGGTACTAATAAGTCGGTTCACACAATTCTGATTCATAGTGGCTTACCATCTGTCCTACCTCAATATTCATGAGGTAGGTCCTAAATTACGACTCACTACGATTAAATCCCATCATAGGACAAGTAAACCACTGCCTACTCCCCAAAGTCTGTTTTTTTTAACATTCACAAAAGAGAACGGGTCCCAAGGGGGCCCCTTCCCATTTGCGAATGGGTTAACACTTCCTTTGAGGTGTGGGTGAAATTTAAATGCTTTGCGACCCAATTTCGTTAGCAAAACATTGATACATACTACAACAAATTGATATTTGGAAGTGCCCCCTAAACACGCCCCTTCCAAAGAGTGATTCAATATGGGTTTCTAAACATACTTTGCAGTTCGGTAATGTATTACTGGCTCAGATTAGTTCTGCTGAAGTTTTCCCTTCTCAAGTTTTGTGCCAAGAGTCCCGTTCGCATTGGAGAGGGTCTCGAGGAGCAAGAAGAGCGTTGCAGGTGGAAGTCAGTATGGTGTGAAGAGCAGGCAGGTCGTCGCAGACAGGCGGCTGCAACTTCGCGCTGGAAGTCCTCTGTGGGCAATCGATGCTTGACGTGTGAAGAAACAGGCTAGTGGCAGCTCTAGCTGAATTTCAGTGCGAGCCGCGCAGTTCCAGTGTGAATGGGCCCGTTTGCAGTCACAAAGAGACCAAAAGTTTGATCTCAAGAGCCCGTGAGCCACACCAAGGGTCCAGGACCTGAGAGGCACCACTTGGGGTGAGCAACTCACTGCAGTTGGGTCCAGGAGCTGGTTAGGGAGTCTTTTATGTCCTTGAGGCTCAGATCAGGAGGCTAGCAGACTAGCCCTTGGAGTCACTCTGGGGTCCTGGATTCAAGATGAAGTTGCAGGTCCAGTTCTTCCACAGGCAAGAGGGCTGCAGGCAGCAGGGCCTTTAGAGCAGCTGTCCAGCAAAGTGGCAGTCCTTGTAGCAGCACATCAGTCCTTCTTCCTGACAGAGTATTCACTGGTACAGAAGTGTTCTGAAAAGTCGGTGTCTGAGGTCCGGTATTTATACACAGTTGTGTCTTTGAAGTGGGGAGAAGCTTTTAGAGGCATGCCTTTGAAGTGCACAGATGTCCTGCCTTCCTGGCCCCAAACTACAGGGGATATGCAGCCCTTTGAGTGGAGACAGGGAACAGCCTATTCAAGTGTAAGTGGGGCCGTGCCCAGCTCCTCCCTCCCATCCTGCCAGTGATGGCCCATCCAGTCACACCTAAGCTCCCATTGTGTGTGGCCGTCTAGGAGGAATACACAAAGCCCAACTGTCACCCACACCCAGTCATGTGACCCAGAGACAGGCTGCAGGCACCAAATGGCTAAGGCAAGAAAATACTAACTTTCTACTAGTCGCATTTTCAGAATTGCAAATTACAATCTGACTTCGCCATTAGTTAAGATGTTAAATTGTGATTCCAGAGACCCCAAACATGAACTGGATATCGTTTCCCCTTATAAAATGTAATAAAGCAACTCCAATGTTATCGTATGGGAGAGATAGGCCTTGCAGTAGTGAAAAACTCATTTAGGAGTTTTTCGCTACCAGGACATGCAAAACCTAAAAGTACATGTCCTACTTTGGATAGTCCAGATCCTACCCTATGTCTGACTATATGTATTAACAAGCATTTGCAATGCAATAGGTCTCGCATTTACGGGAGTTTGAGCTATTGGCATTGTAAATGACAATGCCTTTTATTTATGTTTTAAAAACCAAAACATAAATAAAAGGCATTGTCATTTACAATGCCAATAGCTCAAACTCGTGTAAATGCGAGACCTATTACATTGCAAATGCTTGTTTCATGGATATTACCACAAACATGGCCTGCAGCAAACGCATACAGCCTCCCATACTTTGCTCAACCCTTATACAGCGTGTCTTTACCACTTCAAAACGGCCTGAGTTCCAAATGTGCCACTTTTTAGCCATCTGATTTCCGAAAGGGGACAAGAGGGTGCATTTCAATTGGGTTGTTGTGGCCCATGGGCAACTTCCATCATGTTTAAAACAACAAGCACCGTCGGACTCTAATCCAGTCTTCACACACAGCGGGAGGACAGGAAGCACTTGCAAACACGTGCACGCACACGCACGCACCAGTACACAGATTTGATTTAGTGATAGTCGAATCGACAAAGTAAAGGTTCCAAGGGTGCAGATTGCGTAGAGACATAAACACATTTTCTTTACAGCCTCCCGTCCAAAGTCCTCTGAATGTAGTTTTTATATAGACTTTGAAGTTTGCACCGCGCTACACATATCTCTGACTTGCAACTCTTTTAAAGTATTCGTATGTTTGCAAAATATAAATAAAACGCACTGCGATGCGTATTGGCCAGTCCCCTTGATACTCTGACACTGTATGCTAGCTCCCACTGTCCGGAGAGGGGGCGGGGTACACGCTACGCTCATCCCGAACTGCCTCCTCTCTGCACAACTAAATGAATCTGGTACTTAAGGGACTCGTCGTCAATGACCTGTGCCTGGCCTTGAACTTAAAGGGCTTTTTATTCACCCTTCCTCGTAATTAGACAAAATTCTGCGACCGGGCATAACTGTACTTTTTAGGCCACAACATTCTGGCAGTGCGCGCAAGGATGGTGAGAGAAGTGAAGTCATATGTTCAGGCGCAGGACTACCATGTAAGCAAGCGCCTAACAGGTTAATTTGTGGTTATTAATCCCCAAAATAAGGTACACACACACACGAGATAGAAAGAGAGAGTATGTTTGTAATTAAACAGACAGCCACAAATAGATATACAGACAGATAGATAGATAGATAGATAGATGGATAGACAGCCTTTGTATAATACGCGTGTTTGTCAAACGAAATACATTTCAAACTTTGTTTGCTGATGGGGCCATCAAAATATGTTTCGGAAGGGGTTCTGCTGAACGGGACATAGTCATTATAAAAAAATGGTCACATATTAACACATTTGATATACACAGAGTTAGTTCCTTTACAATGTTTGCGCCCTCCGTCAGGGACACTACAACCCCCTCATCTCCGTCCCTTTTGATCCGTGGGTGCATTTTCACCACTAGTGCTGGCCTAGTGCACGCTCGTAGAAATGAAGGGTTCTTAACTGAGCCAGCATTCCAGCTGCGCTGTGCACGCCAGTGCGTCAGGGGTGAAGCTGTGCTTTACTGAAGCGCAATAGGAAACCCAGCCCCGGCATGGTGTTTGCGGGACAGAGCACTTCACTCACCTCCACCTTGTCCTCTCGCAGGTGGACCCTCCTTGCCAGCTGCTCGCGGGTGCCCACATCCGGGTACTTGGTCTCCTGGAAGAGGTGCTCCAAGTCCTCGAGCTGCTCGTCGGTGAAGATGGTCCGGTGCCGCCTCTTCCGGCGGCAGTGCAGCTGGTTGAGTAGCTGCTGCTCTGAGCGGGACAGGGTGCCCACGTTCATGTAGAGCATCATCTGGTGGGGCATGGGGGACATCAGGACCGAGCTGGAGCCGTCGTAACCAGGATGGGAGCAAGGGAGAGGACGGTGAGGGCAACGCCGACTGTAAATAACAGCCCCCTGCTCACACAGCAGACGAGCACAGCAAACTTTCCCCTGTGGGCTCCTGGAACAACGCAAAATACAGTACACTCAAACAGAGCTCATAAACACGCATGCTAAGGTTACCCTATCGTAACCAGGATGGGAGCAAGGGAGAGCACGGTGAGGGCAACGCCGACTGTAAATAACAGCCCCCTGCTCACACAGCAGACGAGCACAGCAAACCTTCCCCTGTGGGCTCCTGGAACAACGCAAAATACAGTACACTCAAACAGAGCTCATAAACACGCATGCTAAGGTTACCCTATGTGATGCAGTGCTGGTTTCAGAACCACACGCGAAAATGTGTATACTTCTTGAAAGTACCGCCCTGCGCCCTCATTAATCAACAAGAAGAAAAGGCGGAGTAAAAAAAGTGAAAGAAAACACTATAAACGAAAGAGCCACCCCTTCCCAGCAGATAGAAGGACGAGCACAGGAAATCAGGTCGGGATATCACGACCCACAGTTGGGCTCCTTTCAAAAGTCACCATTACAACGTTAGGCGGCTTTTAAAGGGATTGGCGAGCTGTGCTAGCAGAAGCCGCAGACAAAGAGCGGGCGGCTGCTTCAAAACAAGCATCGATCTTTTATCTTTATGGGGCCATGTGTTTCTAATTAGAAACACATGGCCCCATAAAGATAAGAAAGTGCTTTGCGACAGCACCAGTGTGAAAAATATAGTGCGTCCGTCTCACGCCGCGAGTAAAGCATCCAGTCCCCGCGTGCACATCTGTCCGTCCGCGTGCACATCTGGAATCCGTATCGATTCCAAAAGGCCCTCGCATGGAACGCCAGGCGAGACCTAAAAAGGAAGGTTTGGCCTGGCAATAGGTTTATTTTGCTAGTTCGAAATGGCAGTTTAAAACTACACACGCAAACTTTGCAGTGGCAGGTCTGAGACATGGTTAAATGGCTACTTAAGAGTCCGAAGGCCAAAAAAACAAATTCAGCAAAAGTAGGAGGAGCAAGGCAAAGGTTTGGGGATAACCCTGCGGAAAGGGTCAAGTCCAACAAAAGCTAACAAACCTTCCAGAAAACCTTCCAGAACACTATGCTGGCCGACAGCTGAAGTAAAATTGATAGTATCAAACAGAAGAACTTTGAAAGACTCTTGAAGAAAATCTTCAGGAGCAACAGAAAGATAGCTCTACTGTGCCAATGCAGAGCAACAACAACAAGATAGCTCTCCAGCGCCAGTTCACACTCTATAAGGCATTAATGAAGAAAACAAAGAAACAGTACTTGCATTGCTTCTTAGCCTGGTACAACTAAGGACTTGCATACAATCAATAATTAATTCCTGAACCAACTTAGTGTCAGAAACAATGTGAGTCTTCAGAAACTAATTTCATTAAAATGAAATTACCTAAAAATGTCCCTTGTGATGAAAAATGAGAGCATCATAGCCCCAGTCCAGATCTAACTACGGTCTTTAGCTACCCACTTTTTTTTTGGTAAAAGCACCACCTACTGCCCTTTCACTTTAATGGCGGCTGCGCACCTTTCTTTAGACGAGCTGCATCTAAAGAAAGGGGCGTGGCTGCCATTAAAATGAAAGCACGGCACACCCCTTTCTTTAGACACGGCTTGTCTAAAGAAGGGGGCGCGCGGCCCCCATTAAAGTGAAAGTGCGGCATGGGGTGCTTTAACAAACCAGCATTTGCAATGCAATAGGTCTCGCATTTGCGAGAGTTTAAGCTTTTGGCATTATAAATGTCAATGCCTTTTATTTATCTGTTTTGAAAACCAACACATTAAAAAAAAGACATTGTCATTTGCCATGCCAATAGCTCAATCTCTTGCAAATGTGAGACCTATTGCAATGCAAATGTTTCTTTATTTGAGTGGACCATTCGGTTAATTTTTGAGCGAGAACAAATAAATTAGAACTCGAACAGCAGTGCTTTAAAAAAAATATTTGATAGTGTTTATAAAGCGAGCATTCGCCCACAGGCGTCTTAGCACTGTTGTCTGCTAGACGTCATATGTTCAGCTAGTGTGGTAGCAAAGATGTAAATAGCCAGGTTTTGAGTTGTTTTCTAAAACTGAGGTAATTGGTCTGATCTCTGAGGTGCCTGGGCATTTTGTTCCAGTGCTTTGAATGCAAGCGTTAGTTCCTTTAACTTGGTCAGTCAACAACCATTTCAGGTAGTTTTTTTTACATGAGCGCGCTATTTGGGTAATTTGAGAGCGCAAACCTATAGATCCAAATGCGAATAACTGTAAATCAACTCGAAACTACATTTTCAAGATTAATTTTTACGGACCTTTCGGGTAATTTTTGATTGCGAGATGCATCTTGCGTAATTTTGCTGTAATGTCACATAATTAAATTATGCTACACAAAATTACACAAGTTACACCCGCCCCTACTGTTGATCACCCGGCTTCACAGACATGACACTGGGCATGGCAGGGACAAAGGAGAGAGTGAGAGTCTTGGTCACGTACCCAGTAGAGTTTAGCAGAGGCAGTTCAAATTTGACCCAATCTAGGTCATCAGTGGCTTTGTTCTTAAGAGAAGGGATATGAGCAAACAACTGCACCAAGTTCTCTCTGTTGAGCGTGTCCATAGGGCCCTTCGAAATATATCGAGGAATGAAGGGGAGTATTAAGTGAGAGCTCTTCTCTTCATTGCACTTATGGAGGTTGAAATCTTACTTCTCATCTGTCTGTGCTGTAGGGGGACCTGAGCAGGCAGTCAAATTCTGTGCCGCGGATCTATTGCCTGCAAAGCTATTGGGTTCACATCTCTGACGCTTGCTAAATAAGGCTACCCGGCAAGTTGAAACCAATTGGGGCCCAAGATTTCACATGTGCTGTAGAGGCCTCTCTCTTTTGTGCGCTGAAGATGTGGGTATACTCTAACAGGTCGATGGACACTACCTTCCAGGCTTTTTATGATCAATTATGGTTCTATGGGTTTGTGGGCTCCTTTGCTGACTCCTGGGATTAAGGCATGGGTCTCGAATTCACATTGGGTACCTTGGGCCACCTTTTTACTTTATGTACCCGACATCCCATCCGCTCCAGTCCAGTCAGGTCACCTCCCCTAACAAGGGTGTGGGCCCCTTGTCCTGGCATTCTGCAGTCCAGCGCTTCCATGTCTTGGATTGTCTTTTTCATTGAGTAGCCATCGATCTCCGAGGCCCCCCTGGCTCTTCTGTTTCGAGTAATACAGGAACGCCCGGGGAGACTACGATGGATGCATGGATGGGGAGCAGGGGTTGAGATGTCTGTGTCAGAGGGGTAAAAATTGGAAATTGATTTCCAGAGTTCATAGGATCTTGCACTTTATTACTTTTAGCTGTTTTGGCTGGTGGAGAGGTTCATTTCAGCAAGCGCTGCTTTTTTTGTCTGTGTTTTTAACCTTTTTTCTGCCCTTCTTGTCAGACAGGAAGATGCATGGTTCAGATGGACTTCGGTTTCTGAAATCATTTGTAATCTACTCGCGGTATCTGTCGCATCACACACTGGAGTGGTCCTGCCCAAAAGCTTTCCTTGTCTATCTAATGGCCTACTGGAAAAAGAACAGGCCTCCTGATCCTGAATATCAAATGGCTGTTCAGAGACTTCCAGGGGAGCAGCCGGTTTGGATATACCATGGTTATTTTGATAAACATCCTCCACCATAGTAGCATTAAATAACTGAGCCTGAGATGCTTTTTTTGTTGTAAAGGCCTTGATTAAACCAGCTAAATTCCCCTGGATCTCTGGTAATGTATTCAGCTTGTCAGTGATTAAGGAGCTTGGGCAGGGTTTATCCTTCACAAGGAATTTTACCTCTGTTTTCAATAGATTACGCTTAGAACCAATTTCAGCAAGGTGGGTTGGCAATGATTGGATCAGATCTAATTGCAGTTCCATTTTGATTGACCGCCAAAGTAGAGTCCCGGTTATAGTGTCCTGCGTGTCTCTTATTGCTACCATCACTTGGATATGCAGTGTGACCTGCGGTGTCAAAGCTCGATCTGCGTATTTTTCCACAGGGCCCTGTGTCATTAACAGGGTTAGCCCCAGAGTTTTAACTAATTGAGCCTCAATGTTAGAAATAAAACAATCCGTCAGGATTTCCAGTTCATTGCCAGTGAAGCTCTGCCTTCTGGGGAGTGAGCATGCGGCCTTTTGGTTTAATGGGTAATCACTTATTTGAGGTAGCAAGGCCATATCGCTCGTTGGTTCCAGTAACCAATGCAAGGATCGATAAACTTGTGCAGTTGAAGTCATATTCATGTTTGACCATGGAATTACACTTGGGATTACACTAGTGGTACCTGGGGAGTTACCTATATTAGTGGTGAGGCTGGTGCTAGCAGTAGGCATTGACTCTCGCAATGGCTCCTGCCCTCCTGAAAAAAGATCTTCGGACTCAGGTAAGGCGAGAGCAGGCTGTGGAGGAGAGTCTGTTGTCAGATCAGTGATTGATTTGCACTATCTTAAACTGGGGCATGATTGTGTTCTGTGTTTGGTAAGGAGCCCTGCACGGGCAGCTTCTTTACTTGGCTTTTTTTGTAGCTACCTGAGGTGTGCTAGGCAGACTGCGGGCGGAACACCCTGAGTTGTTCAGGCAAGTATCCATGGATGCCATATCAGAAATATATCTTTGTTCCTTTGTAACTGTTTCAATTGCCTTATAGAAATATGTATTTGTGGAGGAGTGCACCTGAGATGGAGACAGTGCGTGACCCTAACGCCAGTCTACCGGAGTCGCTATTCTGTAGCCGGTAGAAGTGGTATGGTCTTGAGGTAAGAGTTGTAACGACCAGTCGCCCGTTAATTCGCCCATCAGTGTCTTTTTATGTGATGGCTGCTTCCATCTCTCCATTTCTGAAAAGTTTATAGTTTTGGCTGAAACTCAAGGGGTTTCACAGCTCTTTGGGATCAGGATCAGAATTGGAGGGTCTGAGTAACCCTTGCTGCACTGCCTCACCTCCTGAATTAATGAGACTATGGAGGGGCACGAGCACGCAGACGAGGGTGTTTCTTGGTAAATGCGCATATGAATACTAGCTGGGGCAGGTCTGGAAAGATTGAACAGCACATTCTATGCCCTGTACTTAAATCTGACAGGGCTCCCACAATAGTCTCATAACCGCCTGCAACTGCCATGCCACTGAATGATCGGCCACTCCTTAGTTCCCAAACACATCTTGCCAAGGGGTGAGCCCAATCGATCCCCCTTCTGGCTCGTGTCAGTATTTCCTCCACAAGGATAAACACACAATGACAAAACTCAATAGACTGGAGTCGGGTGTGGGGCCGACAGAGGGCTAGGTAGGTGAGTTAGGGACTGATGTTGAATAAAGTGATGAGGATGTAGGCGGAGGTATACAGATATAAATGTAGGGGCATGAGGCCAAGCTTGAGGGCATGCTGGCCCCTCAACAAGGTGCAAGTCACACCGGCCTACCGGCAGCCGCTTTCGCACCTACGTTGAGGGGGCTGCGGACCTAATGCCTACCCACCCGCTGGCTTTCTGCGCTCAGGCTCTAGCTCTCCTGTGGCAAGTATCTTATTTGTTTGCTTATTTCTAACTTCTCCTTCTCCTTACTCCCTAGTATTCCTTAAAACCCACAGTTGAAGCCCCCTTAAATGTTGTCCCTGCACTTCTTAATGGTAAGTGGGAGACCGGTGGTTGCATGCTGTCCGACCAGCAGCCCAACTGGACTCCGCTGAAGGAACGGGGTGGGGGAACACTGGTGGTGCAACTTCTGCAGGCCAAGAGGAGGCAGTAGGAAGCCTGGTGCGGTAGAAGGGCAAAGGCACGGCAGCTGCAACTGCAGGCCCGGCCCAGCTCCCACCAGAGTGGCCGACCACAACAACGCGGCGGCACCAGCACAGGCCGGTTCAGTTCCCCTACAAGGCCGCTCCTGCACTCCGCACCCCGCCTCTCCTTGCTCCCCGCTGCTTCACTCTTGCAGATGTCGCCAGCCACGCCGAGTAGTTTCTGCTTCCTGTAATTCTTTCTTTGTAGTGTCGGCTTTTGTTGCTTCTGTGAATATATGTTGATACATTGCCATTTAAATGCTCATACTTTGCATTTACCATTAGTAAGCATGTATGGACCTGTGTCTCTATACATTTTTATACAAAAAAAAAAGCTTATTTGAAGTAGTACCTGAGCTGTATGTGGTCCTACAGACTAGAGCCCTAACTGTCCCCCTCCCTTCTGCCCCCACAGACAGCAGCCTTGTCTATTCCGGAGTCTCAAACCCCAGCACCCAGAGATACAACTACCCAGTAATTGAGTGTCTCCACCTTTGCTCACCGTCCCGGCTGCATTGCAAGAATCCTCAATGAGAACTCTGTTATGCTCTAGGATGCCAGCTCCGCAGTCTACTACAACTATACTGTCCCACCCCAGGAGGTACTCAGTCTTTCATCAACATCACCGGCTACATTGCAACAATCCTCAGTGAGAACTCTCTGCCGTGCTCTCAGATGCCAGCACAATTATCCCATCCCATCTTGTGGGGTGCCACACCTTTCATCTACAGCAGCAACCACATCAACACTGTTCAGTTAGAAGTTGTGCCTGTTGCTGAGAAATCTTCTGCACTGAGGGTTACTTTTAATGTTCCTAAAGGCCTACGTGTAACTGATTACATTTTAAATAGTGGGCAAGTTGGGCGCTATTGTATGGTTTTATTTGCAGTCCCCACTGGCGCCTGTAAATATTTGAGCACGAAAGGTAATTTATTTGAACTGAGAAAGCAATGGACGCTGACTTGGACAAACATCCTGTCGACATGCACATTGGTAATACTTCATATTCAGGATCTAACCAAATTATGTTTTGCAGTTTATAAAATAAAATACAACATAAAAAACAGATTTGTAGATGCATCACTTTAATCTCGATTGAATATAGTTTAATCTTGGTAGAATATAAACGTCCCTGTGGACTTTTGTTTTCATGGGCAAAAGGTGGTTGGAGAAAAGGAGTGGACAGATCACTACAAACAAAATGTTTCCAAAGCAGTATCTGGTCAACAAAGCAGCAGCTCAGTCACTGGGGGACACAGTGCAGAATGGAAAGCTGCACATTGTCTCTGAGACAAGGAAGTTCCCGCATCAATGGCAGTGAATTCAAGGGACTTAAATCTTCCACAGCGATTCAGGAGAGGGTGCACCCCGGGACTTCTCTGGCAGACTTTCAATCCCAGTGTCTCCCAGACCTTTTTGGCACACTTTCCAAAGTTGTTCAGTTGTCACGGTAATGTTTGTTTTTTTGAATGAAGCAGGTTGACAAAAAACTCTTCACTGCTGCAGGGAACTAGTCCGTACATGAGAGAAGTGCAGCATAGTTCAGTTGTTGTGTGGATATACTTCTAATTTCCAGCATCTATGTGCGTCTTTCTATCAAGCTATCTGTCTAAGTAATTACTCCAGCGCCAGACACCGAGGCCAGTAGCTGCCATAGATCCCTAACTGTTCATGGATGCTGCCGTCACTGGGAGCTCCTGTTATACCAAAGCGTGAGCAAGGCATGCACTCGCACCTTTTCACAAAGCTCACACGTCCCACGCCTGCCTGCGATGAGTCCCAGGCCTCTGTTCATTTGCCACATAACAACCGATGAGCCTTTAGGAGCAAGATCATGAAATCATCTGACCTTCTGAGGTCAGAGACTCTTAATAATGTGACACCTCTGAAGCTGTGCGACCTTATCTCCCACAGACATTCTGCACTTTTACCAATAGTGGTGCAAGCCTGAGAATTTCAGATTGGTTTGTCCAGGTATGAAGTAAGCACAATTTAAATGCATTGAGGCCAAGCTGCAGCGTCTCAATAGAGCGCACATTCTAAGCAATCCATTTATTTGGAAACTGTGAAGTAACAAGACACAAACTTTAACTAAATCACTTCAAGGCCCCGGGACGGGGGGGGGAGGTGGATCGTGCCCGTGCAAAAGCTTTTCTCTGTGTCTCTAGGCATGGATGGTGTTTGAGACCCAAATGTCGCAGTGCTTTGCCTGGAACGCGAACTGCTTGTTACTCCAGGGCTAGACTTGGATAGCATTTTGCCAATAAAATGTTTCAAGGCTTTGCCAGAAAAACAATGTTTGGTGCACTAACAGGGTGATCTGGTGGTTTGGTGTTCATAAGGCATGCTCTCCACCTCTGGAAGGCTACACTGCTTTTTCTATCTCAGTACCATGGGCTGTCATCCATCTCTAACTCACTTTTTAGGTCTCGGCTAGACTGCGCATGTGCTGTCTCAAAGAAACATGTTTACAATCTGTGGGCTTTACTCACCCATAAGCTTACCATTTGCTCGATCCATCATCATATCTTATCCTTTGTCCCCGGCATGCATGCATCCTTCCTCTTGTGTTTAGCCCTCCCCAGAACATGGACCAAGTACTTGTGTCCATCCACTGTACCCGCTTTAGGAGCTAGTTTTTTCTTTGTGTTTGAGCACTCCACATGAGTGTGTTTTCACTCGCCCCGTCCTCTGTCTCCTGTTGCCTCTTGCCCCTTCCACTTGCCCCATCCCAACCCCAGCCAGATCGCCCTCACATCCAAATGCTGCTTTATCTGGGTTTATACGTCTTCGCTGCTCATGTTTTTGTGTGTTTCACACTGTACACTATTGTGAGTACCTCACGCCAGGGTTCTCTTGTGTGGTAAAATCACACACAATATCTCACACTCAAGGCTCGTTTGTTTGCATCTCACTAATTTTCCATGTTAATGAGCCTCTCCCACCCCATGCTTCTTTTTCTGAGCCTTCCCTACACAAGGCTTTCTATGTTTGTGAGCAGAATATACTGTACAAATGTTGGAAAGTGAGTTATTAGTAGTGGTAAATATATATCTACCACTGGCAATAAGGCTGCTAACACAGTCTAGAGCTCAGAATAGGTCTCAGAAGATTATTCTCATGCTCAAACCTTGGTAACTTGGCTGCAAGCAGGCAGGCTTAACTTCAGAGACGGGTATGTAAAGCATTTAAAAACACAAATTCAGTAAATAATCAAGGCACAACAAACAATAAAAATCCACCACCAATGTATAAACATAGGAAATATTTTTATCTTTAAAATGATACCAAAACAAATAAAATCTGATGTAGGGAACTGGAGCTATGAATTGTCAAAGATCTAGCACTATATAGCACATAGAAACCTATAGTGCCTATTGGGACATCTGGTTGCGCTAGAGCTGGACAAAGTTAAAGTTTCAGGCAG
The DNA here is from genome assembly GCA_963921515.1 of Calotriton arnoldi. Classification (NCBI taxonomy): domain Eukaryota; kingdom Metazoa; phylum Chordata; class Amphibia; order Caudata; family Salamandridae; genus Calotriton; species Calotriton arnoldi. Next base: position 650,068 of record CAWUFW010002525.1, read on the forward strand.
ACTGCAATAGAGCCCTGCGCGGCTATCACTCGTGGTAGGCCTTGGTCACAGTTTTTACCTTCTGACTTAAAAGCTTTCCTGAAGCTTTTTTCTGCCGGGTCCCTTGATGCTCTCCTCCAGTCCGGGTTTGGTGAGGATTCGCCGCCTTGGCTTTCGACGAGCTCCCGACCAAACTCTGGAAGTCGGACCTCCGGAGCTTTTCAGCAGGACAAACTGTAGTGTAGCTCCTATTTCCCTAATAGGCTCTGCGCATTGGAATAATATCCCCTATAGGTTTGACATAGGACTAAGGTCAGTATGTCCCTATCGAGTATATTGAACTTAATTACTTGTGCCAGCTAGCTCAGAGGCCACTAGAAACTCCTTGACAAACAAGAAGGTAGTAGTTTCTGGCAGCCGCAAAACATGACAACTTTGTTTCCCTTTAGAATCCGAACGTGTCCCAGAGTCGTGGAAACAATAGATAACTATTTCACTCAGCTCACTCGTGCATACTTAGTTTTCTCAAAGTTACACAGAAAGAATAGACGGGCGTTTCAATAAAAGATTTATTGAACAGTCTTGTTTCTCGTGTAAGTTAAATGTGCTGTTATGATCACAAGACCGTATGCAAGATAAATAATGTACAGCGTAAGCAGTAGAAATAAATAATACTGCGCAAGCATGATCTTTAGCAGATATTCATTTACATAAATAACATAGACTAAAAATGCGAGTACTCATACGATGCGTTTCTAAGCTAATTCTACCCCAAAGTACCTAACCTAGGTGTAGGGAGAGGTATGAAGTAGGTGAAGTATTCCTTACTATCGTATACTAAGAGTATGTTAAGTCTAGTATGCCTAGTATGCCAAGAGTCCCTCTAGGTTCTAGTCAGCTCCATACCTTAAGAATGAGAGAGGTAGGAATCTCTTGCCAGACTCGAACTCAAACACCCCGCGAGGGAAGTCAGATCACTGGAAGCTGGACTCTCTGCGTGCAGGGATGACAGCGTCTTCTCAGTGCGTCAGGCCGGGAAACGGGCTCCTCTGAAGTCGAGGTCTCCTCTAGTTTACAAGGGCTAGGGAAGGTATATTTATACATGAGAGGTACCTCAGAATGTTAGCATTGACGTGATTCGGACAGCGGAAGACGTCATGAATGAACCCCTAAGGTATAATGGTTCATGCATAATAGATGAGTCCTTGAAGAAATCAATAGTCTTGTGCTAGGGAAACTCCCGAAGCCTAAGGGTCTGTTCTTCAAGAACTCGTTGTGACGTTAGGGTGGACGGATGTCGGAGACCATGCCTGTATTTGGAGTGCACGGTTTAATGCCTAAATAAGGACTTGGATTTTATGCCTATATAAGGGCAGGGCGAATTGTGCCTATATAAGGACATGATACAGGAAAACCTATATACAGACACCCTAAGAGGAATACAACACCCACTCCACTTTCGTGTGTACGACAATACTAAAAATGCTAAACATTTAAAAATGCTAAACATTAAATGGAGTACCGCATATTGCTAAAATATTTCTTAAAACCATTTTAAAAAGGCATTTAAAAAAAAACAAACTATTAGAATGCAAAAGGTACTGTACATTTTAAGCATTGCTTTTCATTTCAGGTATATATTTTAAAAATAAAATGCAATTTGAATTAAATAAGCAGTAATATTTACATGTGACAAAAAAATGATCGATAAGTTTTTCCAAAATCAAAGTCATTTCATGTAATGGAAATTAATGAACTTTTTAGACAAACAAGATGACTAAGTGTCTGTGGAAGTACCGCGAAGTCTGTACTATAAGGCTAGTTCTACTTTAAGCAGATTGAATTGCCATTTTAGTTCGAAAAATGGGAAAAAGTTCAATTTGGGAAGAGTTCCAAGTTTTTGAAGTATGAAGGCCAAATTGTTACTGCATTTCTGGAACACTGTGGGCTGAATCAGAGTCAGTTTACGGGTCTGGTGTAAACATGAGATCATCTATTTCTGTAGACAAAATATCGTCCACTGAAGTTGGTGTCAGTTGGAACACCTCGTGTAGTAGATTAATTGCACAGAGATGTGAAGCATCGCTTTCAGCATAGGATGCCGCAGCAATGTTCGCGTCCGTTGTTACCTGTGTGCCTGTAGATCTTTCTCGTACCTCAGCAGCAGCCGGAAGCGTCTGTGAGATCTCAGTGAATGCTGTCATCAGGATTGGTAGCCTCTGGGGACAACACAGAGCATGGGCCGTTATCGGGACCAGCAGAGTATCGACATCCGTTGGCGTTGCTGATGGAAATGTTAGACAGGTGTCCAACAAGCATTCTTCACCGCATAGCAGGCATCGTAGAACAGGTAAGATGCAATCTTGCCAGATTGGTCTGAATGACAGGAACCACGTGGTATTCAGGTCCCGTAGACGAGTCATGCCCAAAAGCTGTACTATTCGCTCACAGCACTTTCGTTCAAGGAGAGCTTTCTCCATTTCGCTCGGAGTGATGTCTGCGAATAGGCTGGCCATAGCGTAATAGCAGGAAGAGAAATAAAATTCCGGCAACAAGTGCTAGAAGTAATGGTATGCCACCAAACACCGAATGTGCAAAGTTCGGGATGATTCCGAGTATTGCCTGGAAAGGTGCTAACAGACCGGAGCAGATGCTCTTAAATACATGTACAATTCCACTTGTATCTGACATGTTAAAGATACGTCCTATCATTTCCACGAAATGTATAGGGCAGTTTGTACGTATTAAAGTCTGTATCTCAGCCGAAGTCCTTGCTACTTGTAGATCATAGGTTTCTTTGGCCGAGGTCAAAGGCACTGTTTGCTGTAAAAGCATGGCTTTCATTCTGCTCAAAGTATCAAATCTTCTAAAAGAGACGTTCAGCGAAGGCCACAAAGGCGACTCCCTGACTCTGTCTATTGGGGAAAACAATACTTGCATACAGCAAGTGACCCTGGAGTTGACCGTTACTAGATATGGGATGCCTGGCAACATGCCGCAGCAACTCTGATCATTCAACATGAGGTAACTCCCATTCGAAAGTTGTCCAAACGTTGGATTAATCACAGCAGCTGGTGTACCCTGCTGGTGGCAAGACAAGTTTGCCACAGAACCATTGCAAGCCCCGTGTAAAGAAATGTCCTGACATATAAGTGAACCGCTCAGTGCACTTTTGCAGTGTGTACCGCTCAAAAACACTTCACGATCCCCACTCCAACATCTATATGTATACGGTAAATCCCAAGATGTCTTAATGTATTCCTTACCCAACCTTTCATATTTGCCTGCTTGCATTTGTCTGAGGCAATACTGAAACTGAAAAGTAGTCACAGGTAATGTGATTTTGCCATGAATAAGCCATTCTGTAGCTGGTTTTTCTGCCACCGGGAATGGTAATTTTTCCAGTTTTTCAATGCTCAACACTGTATACCTTGCTCCTCTTTGTGCCAGTTCGATCTGTTTATCAGTTAGATTGTATTCTGCAAACAGAGCTGACGTGTTGATAAAACGCCAAGGCACATAGCCCGTACGCAAAGATTGCAGCGTCCAGCTTAATAACACAATAGAACGTAATTGAGATTTGCCTTGCTGTAACATCGCCAAATCTTGTTCTAGTATGTCGATAGCAGAGGATACAATGTTGTCCAATGAATATATTCTGGAGGACAAAGTTGTTAACCCATTGTCGACCACAGTGAGTGTTTCCTCTAAATTAATACGATCAAGTTCACGTATTCGTTCTGCGGCCTCCATCTGTGACACTTTCCATGCTTCATTATAAGCAGCGTAAATGCCGGCATATATGAAACGTTTTTGACGCGGTTTTCTTGGTCCAAGCAAGAATTCCCTAAGGTCTGCGTCTTCTTTAAGTAAGGATAAGTGTTGTTTCACATCCTGTAGTGTAGATTTCTGAAGCCAATCGAGGCATAATTTTCCTACACTGTATGTTGTTACTACCCCCGGATGCTGTCTTTGGACGTATCTTGGGTCTGGCCTATGAATAGTAAAGCCCTGAGTTTTATTCAGGAATCTTTCCTGAAAGTTGTTCGTGTCTGTGGGCCAGATCAACCATTTTTTCCAATCAGGATTAGATATGTTGAGTTGTAGTATATTGTCAACTGTCACCGCTGCCTGTGTATTACTATCACTGGCAGGTGTTGGTACAGAAGGTGTCTTCATCTCTTTGATCTTGGCTAGTCCAAGACAAGTTGTTTGTTGGATAGTTTCATTCAAAAACATTATTTGTTCAGGGATGATACAGGCTCTAAATAACGCTTCTATCCCCTGCACTTGCCAATCATTAGTACCCCACACAGTTTTTGTGTCTATTGTGTCTCTCCATAAGTCGAAACCCTGTCTAGACAATTGGGCAATAAATGTTGCAGAGTAAATCTGTTTCGTATTTGTTAACATAATTTTCAGTCCTGTTTTGTTTACATTTTTATAGTAAAACGTTTCTGGATCAGATGTATTGTACCCTGAAAAATATGGAAACTTGTTAGCAAATGTTTTTGAACTACCGTGTGGTGGTGTAGGACAATGCTCCCATTGGTTAAACATAAACACATTTCTAGGGTTTGCAGATTTATGCAAATAATAATGACCATAGTGATTATAACAATAGTTGTTCATAGTCTGATGAACCCTCTAAATATTCATTTTTAGAAAATGCAGCAGATTTTTCTAGGTCAAACACTGTCATTAACAGTCTCAAAGTCCCAATCATCAGAATAGGTACTGGACGAAATTAGATCACTTAGTGAAATTTTAAACAAATGTGGAATGTTCAATTGTTCCGTCAGGCCGAAGATGTCAAGATCTGTTTTGTCCCACACTATACCATCCTGTATAGGAACAGCTGTGATGTTCACTGTTGACAAGTCTCTTGCTTCACGATGGGAAGATTTATGAGGTTTCAAAAGTACGTTCACGTCTTTTCCTTCAGTATTCACATGGATGTATCTGCCACTTATAAGCACGCTCACAGTTGTAACCAAAGCTAGCCAGAGCAGGAAAACAAATAGTCCAGATGTAATCCAAAGTTCAATCCATGGGGAAACCAAATAAGTCTTTTTCAGAAAGTGAAGAAAGTCTTGTACTTGCTGCTTGAATTTCAATGATGCTGGCGTCGTTTCAGGTTCACTTGGATCTTCTGAGAACGTATCAAAGTTAATGAAATAGCCAGAAGCAGTAATGTCAATTGTTGGAATTGCATCAGGATTTGTAGAAATCGCTGGAACCAGTTGATCACTTGCTACATTGGTGTAGACAGGTGTATTTGGACGAACTGTTACTTGATTTTCAAGAGGGATGAGTTCCATTGCATTGTTGCTTAGTCCTTCATCTGTTACTGCTGAAGTCCCAATTGTTATCAGTCTTTCAGTCTGAACCTCTTGGATAGTAGCGAGAGGAGTGCGTCTGCTACTAGGTCGGAGTCCACGAGGCCTACTATTTAGTATTGGCCACATACTGTGGTTTGATGAGGTCGATGGACACAAATCTTTTCTCCTTTCTTCCAGCAAGGGGCGGCAGAAGTACTGTTCTTGTTCCTTGAACTGATAGGACAGGTACTGGTTGTCTGTAAGAAGGTCCAAATTCCTTCTTGTCCGCAATCTTTTCTCTGACTAGATCCCCAACTTTTGGAATCCAGATAGGCCTTGCTGGAACTGCCGGTTTTTCCCCAGTGGTGGTTGGCTGTAGGAATACGTTGCTTTGTTGCGATCTTAGTTTATTCAGTTCCTGTAAAACAGCCAAACGATCTTTGATATCAACGTTTTATTTTCCACCACTGTGCCTACGTAATCGAGATCTGGTACCCACATTCTTGTCCCAAATAGGACCTCATGTGGAGTGACCCCCCCCCTAGAGAACTTCTTGGCAGATTGTTTAATGAGCGTTGGACCCCATAAAGATGTTTGACCCACCCGTCACCCGAACCTAATATCCTAGCTGTTATAGACTGCTTTATGTCCCGGTTTTTCCTTTCCACGACCGAATTTCCCTCAGGATGGAATGGAGAGGAGTACCGCAATGCAACGCCCAGACTGGCCATGGCTTCTTTGTAAGCCCGAGAGCTAAACGCAGGGCCCTGGCCAGAATGTAGCGTGCCAATTGCGTATGTGCCGTTAAAGACTCGCAAATCTTTTATAACAGTTCGAGCGTCAGCCGAGCGCTGAGGCCATATCCATAGGAACCTTGATTCAGTATTTGTGGGATTGCATTTGTCCAGAAGGACGCATGCGCGTAGATAGTCTAATGCTGTCTAACAGCGGTGTCTGTACTGGGCAGCTACATTTGTAGCATGGTGTCTGGTGGCTTTCTCGCTGTAATTTACAGTCTAAGCAGTTATTGATGAATATGTGAATTTCTGTATTTCATTCCAGGCCACCAGTACATCTCTTTTAACGTCAAAATTGTTTTAGAGATCCCTTGATGTGACAGACCTCCCCCAAATGTGCTTCATAAATCAAAGTCGCTCTACGTTCCATGTTTGGAATTACCCTATCCCCCACTCCAGGGATTCGAGCAAAAGGAACGTTGTTCGCATCAATTACATAAGAGTACTTGAGTGGAAACTTTTTTGGTAACGCTGCACTGCTGCCCTTGCTTGAAGCATTGACAGCCAACATTATCTCACCGTCTATTTTTGTTTTGGAACGAGTGATCGCAGCTACGGAAGCCGTCTGAACAGCCCCCTTTGCGGCTTCGTCAGCCAATGAATTCCCTGCAACGTGAACGCCATCACGTTGATGACTCAGTGTGTGGATCACGTGAGCCTTTGGTAGTTCGTTTTTCAACTGAACTACTTGTTCCCAAAGCATTTTGTGCTTTATTGTGCCACCTTTCGCATCTTTGAACCCATTTTCAAGCCAGTTTTGTATATATTCATTATACGACTGAACACAGTAAAATGAATCGCACACTATCAGTGTGGGGAATTCTCGATCTGTACTTTCAGGTGCCAGTTTGAATGCTTATAGTTCAGCTCGCTGAGCTGTACAATCTCCTAGAGATTGAGTTTTTGTGACCATAGGTCTGAAGATGCCATTTCGCATGCGACCTTTAACGATTGCACACGCTGCACTGTAAGCATGCTTACTCCCTGTTGCGGGCTGTGCGGATCCGTCAGTGTAAATTATGAATTCGTACTGATCGAGAGGCAAAATTTCAGTGGGCAGAGGACATTCTTGTTCATATTGCAGGAATGCTTGTGTTTTTAAATCAGGATCAAAAACATATTCAACATCTGTTGCAGCAAAAGAATTAACCCATTGTATCCATCTTGGATGTAATGCTTTAGCATTTGGAATGCTTGCTTTTGTGACCGCTTCTAAAGCCGGTACTGGGGTTACGACAATAATGCGTTTCCCTTGGGCTAAGGCTCTTTCTTTTGCTACAGCGGTTTGAACTGCTGTCAGAATTTTTTCAGTTTAAGTGAAGCGCATTTCCGCTTGTGTATACAAATGAGATTTGTATGCGATTGGTATTTTTTCACCCTCATTGAAGGTTAAGTAGGTGAATCCGCATTGACCCGAAATTATTCGGATCACCAGGTTTCGTTGACTTACACGTGTTTGTAAGTGATTTGTTGCTAACATGTTAGCCTGGAGTGAACGCAAGATTTCTGTGTGTTCATGTGTCCAATTTTTGACCAGGTTTGATTAATGCGTAGAGAGGTTTAACCCTTTCTGCGTAATTTAGAATGTATGTTCTTCCAAAGTTTAGGAAACCCAAAATGGATTGTAAGTTTTTTTAGCGTTTTTGGAGGTTGGAGCAGCGCACATTTCTCTAGAAAGTTAGCTGCCAAGCTCTTGCCTTCACTTGAAAGCTCATATCCTAGAAAATAGGACATTGAGATGGGCAATTCGGGACTTTTAAAGTTGAACTTGTAGCCCTCAGAGGCGAAGCCCAGTATAATGGTGCTCACCCAGTTCAAGTGTTTGTCCAGGTCATCGTCTGTCAGATAGATGTCATCGACATAGGACAATGCCTCATTGTCATAAATTTGTAGTAACTCCGTTACCCTCGCTGAGAATAAACCTGGGCTGTTCTTGAACCCTTGTGGGAGTCGACAAAAGTGACGCTGGGTCCCCATTATGGAGAATGCTGTTAAGTACCTGCTTTCAGGTGCTATGTTTTGACAAAAGAAACCATTTGAGATGTCTAATGTGGTTTTGTATTTTTTACGCACAATGTTATTCATTAATGCTGTACTATGTGCATTTTGCACTGCAAAGGTTTTTGAACAAGTGTTTAGGTGTCTGTAATCCAAAACTAGACGATATGTATTGTCTGGTTTGGAGACAGGAAACAAAGGATTGTACATTGAGGAGGTGCATGTTTCAATCACCCCTTGGTATTCAAGTTGATCTAAGATCTCCCTGACCTGTTTTTTAGCTTCTTGCTTTATTGGGTACTGCCTTTGTGCAGTTGGTTCATGTTTCAGATGTATTTTATGGTGAGGTGAGTCCTCATCCCATCCTACATGATTTTTATATAATGCTGGGGCCTGGGCTACTGCCCATTTCCTGGCATATGTGTATTTTAGGTGTATTGGAATATGGTTGGTGAAGGCAGGCATAATAATGTCCGCGCCGTGTGGGCACTCCCTGACAAATTGTGGTGGCCAGTCTTTTTCTGCTAGAAGTATGTCATAGCCCCTCGATAGTCTTTCCCAAAAAAGTGCTTTCACCTGTCTAGGTTTGTCTCCCTCCAACCGGAGTGTTATTTCATAAAACTTTTGTGGAGTACTAATCCTGGTGTCTACAGTCTCAACTGTAATGTACTCATTCAAGTCCACTATCTCCAGAAGTTCCTTCAGGTTCTGGCGAGCTATTGTGACTTCTGCTGCACTGTCCAGCATTGTCTGAGCCCATTCTCCGTTCTTGAGTTGTGTTCTCAGTATTCTCGGCATGTCTGATCTTTAGACCTGCTACTTTCTTTTTGGAGAATTGAGGTTTTGTTTTGTTTTTTGTAGCGTGTTTTTCTTCCTTGGATTTCACGCGTTCTTCTCTATGTTCTGACCGTCCTCTTCTTTCCGAAGTCTGTGATGAGATCTGAAAGGGACGAGAGGAACGTGTATCAGTATCTTGATACCTGTCAGGCTTTCTCAAATTATCCCTATTCCTGAGGTTATACCTCCTTTCAGAGGAGCTCCTTTTGAGGAGACCTACCTCGGGATTGAGAACGTTTTTCGTTTGAATTTTGTTTATTAGTCTCCCACTTCTTTTTAGAAGATGTAGGAGTTTGTTTAATTGAGTCCTTCTCAGGACTTTCAGCTAGTTTCGGCTTCACTGGTCTTCCACCCAAACTATCTCTGCCTAATTCTGCATAAGATTGTTCTATAATTCTGAGTAGCTCTGTCTGATGTTCTGTAACATCGAATTCCCTTAATTTTTGGCGGATCGCCACTGCTGCTGCCTCTTCTTTAATATTAGATAATATTATTGTTGAGACCTGGTCGAAATTTTTCAGTAATTTCATACCTAAATTTAGAGCAGGCTCTGCCCCGTATTCATTTTGAATTTGTTTCAGGACATCGGGTATTACCGCAATTGACGGAATGCCATGTGTTTTAGTATAGATGGCAGCAAAGACTGAGCCCCAAATGGTGCAGTCTTCCAGTTGTGGTGTGAGCCCCATCGGTAAACTGATAGTTAGGATTCTGTGTTTCTCATACGGGCTAGTATTTGGAAATACTGCTTCGATTTGAGTAATTTTTTGAGCTATCCAGAATGGAATTTGCTCACGTTTTGTGGGCATTTTACCCATGACTGCGTATAGAGTCTGTGGTGTAATTTTTAGTGTATTCCCCTGTTGGGGAGTTTGATTTGGAAGTGTCAATGGTTGTTGGACTGTGAAAGTCCGCATGACATATTGAACCAATTGTCTGTAGATTTTTATTAATTCTTGTAGTTGAACAAGTAGTTCCTCGTCTGACATTTCTTCAATGTCAGGATGAGGTGTATAGCCGGCTAGAATCGGCCATGTTGCTCCTGGTCTACCAAGTGGACCGAGCCTGGTAATGTTTCTGTGATGTTTTAGGGCGCCTTTAAACCAGAGCTGATGCTCCTGGTATGTTAATGGAATTTCTATATCCTCGAAAGGAATGTATTCCTCTGGTGGATCATCTTCTTTGTAGAAGTGAAACATGTGTGTTACTGAATTTGATTCAGGAAATATTACCCATGAATAGAATACCTCTGTCTGAAAGGATTCGTGTGCCTCTATCACGAAAACTGCTCTACCGCCTCTTGGTGGTAGGCCGTGTTTTATGAGTTTTAGAGTGATGGCTCTTCTTAAGTTTTGAGGGATGTCTAGAACTCCCTCCTCGGTTTCAATAAAACCTGTGAAGTTAAAAACTGCCGCTTGGGCTGGATCAGCCACAGCTCCACCGTTTCCGGTTTCAGTGTCGGAGTCAGGCATTTTGTTGTTTGAAAAATGTAGAACAAGTTTCAAGGAAACAAAGATAAGGTGCACAATATTTTGGAACACTGTATCCTTCAACGTTGAGCAAACCAAACAGCTAATATATAGGGTGTTTCCCTATGTAGCCGTGGTGGATACTTGACCCTGCCCACTCCAGACGTCCTTTGGAGTATATGGGTAGGGGTCTCTGAGAGAAAAAGCACGGCTGAGTTACTTAGTATCTAACGTTAAATTACCGCCTTACCAAACAGTTGGGCGCCATGTAGTGTAGCTCCTATTTCCCTAATAGGCTCTGCGCATTGGAATAATATCCCCTATAGGTTTGACATAGGACTAAGGTCAGTATGTCCCTATCGAGTATATTAAACTTAATTACTTGTGCCAGCTAGCTCGGAGGCCAATAGAAACTCCTTGACAAACAAGAAGGGAGTAGTTTCTGGCAGCCGCAAAACATGACAACTTTGTTTCCCTTTAGAATCAGAACGTGTCCCAGAGTCGTGGAAACAATAGATAACTATTTCACTCAGCTCACTCGTGCATACTTAGTTTACTCAAAGTTACACAGAAAGAATAGACGGGCGTTTCAATAAAAGATTTATTGAACAGTCTTGTTTCTCGTGTAAGTTAAATGTGCTGTTATGATCACAAGACAGTATGCAAGATAAATAATGTACAGCGTAAGCAGTAGAAATAAATAATACTGCGCTAGCATGATCTTTAGCAGATATTCATTTACATAAATATCATAGACTAAAAATGCGAGTACTCATACGATGCGTTTCTAAGCTAATTCTACCCCAAAGTACCTAACCTAACCTAGGTGTAGGGAGAGGTATGAAGTAGGTGAAGTATTCCTTACTATGGTATACTCAGAGTATGTTAAGTCTAGTATGCCTAGTATGCCAAGAGTCCCTCTAGGTTCTAGTCAGCTCCATACCTTAAGAATGAGAGAGGTAGGAATCTCTTGCCAGACTCGAACTCCAACACCCCGCGAGGGAAGTCAGATCACTGGAAGCTGGACTCTCTGCGTGCAGGGATGACAGCGTCTTCTCAGTGCGTCAGGCCGGGAAACGGGCTCCTCTGAAGTAGAGGTCTCCTCTAGTTTACAAGGGCTAGGGAAGGTATATTTATACCTGAGAGGTACCTCAGAATGTTAGCATTGACGTGAATCGGACAGCGGAAGATGTCATGAATGAACCCCTAAGGTATAATTGTTCATGCATAATAGATGAGTCCTTGAAGAAATCAATAGTCTTGTGCTAGGGAAACTCCCGAAGCCTAAGGGTCTGTTCTTCAAGAACTCGTTGTGACGTTAGGGTGGACGGATGTCGGAGACCATGCCTGTATTTGGAGTGCACGGTTTAATGCCTAAATAAGGATTTGGATTTTATGCCTATATAAGGGCAGGGCGAATTGTGCCTATATAAGGACATGATACAGGAAAACCTATATACGGACACCCTAAGAGGAATACAACAAAACCTGGAGGGCAGGCTGGCTTGTGGTTAAAAGTTGCTGGCTTGGCTGGCCAGGTCGAGTCGGTCCACTTATGGAGCTTTTTTCCAAACTTCTTCAAACTTGTGGAACTTCATCCTGAAGTTCCTTTTGGGGTCCCAAAGCGTCCAAAACACACTCCAAGGGTCTGCAATCTCCAAGATGGTCCTTGAAAGTTTGGGACTTCAGTTCGCACAATCCACTTGGACAAAACCCTTACAAATTCACAGGACGCACTCCAGGCTGGGGATCCTTGGTGGTGATGGTCCAGGTGAGCCACGTTAACCTGTAGCTTGCAGGGAGTCCACTCTTTATTCCTCTTGAAGCCAGTTAGGTCTACAGGGCTGTAGTTCCAGTTTGTGCAGCAGGTGCAGTCAGTCATAGTGCAGGGCCTGATTGGTGCAAATCAAACTTCCAGCATGGACCCTTCTGATTCTCTTGTTTCAAGCAGCAGATCTGAGAGACTCTGCCCCTCTCAGATTCTTATTCAGCGTCCGCTGGGTCAAGCAGGAGGGCACTCCTGTCTAGTGAGGTGCAGGGCAACACCCCAGAGCATGACCATTTCCTCCAAAGTGTGGCACAATGGTCTCTCAGAAAGCACTATTCTTCCAAGATTCAATATGGCTGAAATCTCAGCAAAAAGCAAGAGCTAGTTAAACAGCCCTCCAGTATGGCTCATTTCCATAGCTTCCCTCCCTCCTACATCTGCAAATTCCTTAAGCCTACCATTTGGCTGGGTTCAGAGTGTAAGGGGTAGATGGACCTGGCTGTCTCTGCCTGTCCCCTTCTATCTTTGAAGCTGATGCTTTACGACCCCTCCTCCCTCTGGCAGGGTCCTCTTACAAGAGTTAGCCTTTCTTCCTGGGTGCCACTTATCACTTCATCAAAGCAGCATGGCTAATCCACTTACCTCTGACCAATCAGGGCAGACCACTGTAAGGATTAATTTTGGCCTACAGACAAAGTCTTCTTTTCTGTACATTTTAGGATAAATTCAACAACAGCATATTGTTGATTTATCAATACCATTCTCCTAAGTCCTTGAATTATATTTTTCGGTTCTCCCTTGCTGTAGTTATGAATTCATAAACTATTGCAATGTTAACCTATGTGGCTGGGGATCTACAATGGGGAAAATGAAATGTCCAATTTCTCCAACACCAGGGCCTTTAAAACTGCTTTTATAAGGAACCTCCTTATAGCTACATGACCCAACATCCCTGGGACACCTAGGGGAGACTTTAGGGGTCCTGAAAATACACAAATAATGTAGATCCTCACTCCAAAGTGCTCCTAGCACAAACGTTGATTTTGGGAAGCACTTTACAACAATGAGGGAAGTGAAATGTGCAATTTCTCTATCCCCAAGGCATATATAACCTCTTTTTTATAAGGGTCTTCCTTATAAGTACATGGCCCTGTCGTGTAGTTCCTATAAATCTATATAGGATCTGCACGTTTAGACAACATAAATTGTGGGATTGGTGTCCAGACTGATTTCAGACACGCCCACCGGAGATGTTCGCCTGTATACCAGCTAGCTCACAGTGCCACTATGAACTCCTCTTACCTAGGAGAGAATAGTTTCTGGCAACTATCGAGCATGACAACCCTGTCCCCTCAGGGATTGTAAAAACAGTGCAGTACTTTTCGCTCAGTCACTCGCGCTCACTTTGTCTTCGAGAGATACACAGAATAAACGATGGGGATGTTTTCAATAAGCATTTATTGAACCAGCGTCATTCTAGTGTAAAATATGTGTGCTGCAACAGCCATAAGACAGAAACAGATGTATACGGTTATGAGCACCAACAGAGTAAATAGATGGTATAATTCTACCATAGTGCTAAAACAATGAATATATGCAGGCATATAAATACATGACAGTAATAATGCATACTCCTACGATGCAGACCCTAACTAGATGTACCTAAATGTACCTAGCATGTATGTAGGTGTCTTGCCAAGAATCCCCCTAGGATAAAGCCAACCCTTTTTCCTGATGTGAGAGAACGAAGGACCCCGTCTTGGTCTTGAGATGGACACCCCGCGAGGGATTTCAGACCACTGCGTGCTGGAGTGTCTGCGTGCAGGAACCTCAACGTCTCGTGTCAGCATGGAAGCCTTTCTCCTCTACCTGCCCCAGCAAAGATATGGTGCTTATATACCCAAAAGGTACCCTCAGGGGTTCTACCTTGTTGTGTCATGTCGGCCGAGGATGGCGATAGAGATGAACCTTATACACAGTTATTATGCAGAAGATGGTAATGCTGCTGTGATTCTGAGAATCCTCATGCATAATAAATTAGGCTAGTTTTCGGGGAAAACCACAGGACATTTATGCAGCACCTAACTAGGTAAAGGGTCAGCACAAAAATCGTTATGTAGCACAATGGCAGGGTAAATGTAGGTAAAAGGTTAGGAGACTACCCAGGCCTATATTGGGGTACATTGTGAATTATAACAGCCCCCCCACCCCTGGGACACCTAGGGGAGACCCTAGGTTTATCTAATATGCCCCAATATTGTAGTTCATCAATTTTTATGTGCCCCTAACACAAAGTTTAGTTTGGGCACAATTTACATTTAAAAGCAGTTCTGCAACACAGGGCTGCTTTTAAAATGACCTCAGACTCTCAGCAGTGCACACATGCAAGGTCAGAAAGGGCTGCTGGCCTCTAAACTGCCATGGCCAATTACATACTAGGGACTTAAAGGTAGTTGTAATCCCCCTGCCCTATTATGTACTAGGGCCTTATAGGGGAGGTCATGCCAATCATAGGGGTACCCTAACCCATAGTGTACCCTAGTGTATGTAGGTGTTTTCACTGTATTCTAAGTCTTTTCAGCATATCACTGGCCCTGGGCCCGGTTAGGCGGAGCCCAGGGACAGTCACAGTCAGTTACCGCCAGTGCCAGTCAGCAAAAAAATGGGGGTGCCCAGGGCACAGGATGACAACCAAGCATTACATAATTAATGCTTCTGGGGTTTGTAAGTTTCCCACATTTTTGGTTTGCCGGGCTTGTGAGCATCTCAGGCACTACTCTTTTGTTTTGCGACCTTCTTGTGCGGTGTACTCATTTGTAAGCTTTTCTCACACACTAACTTACTGCGTTTGCAAGTATCTGACGCTGCCTCTCGTGTCCGTGTTCTTCTCAAACACCACATTTCTGAACATCACCCACATGCATCTCGTATTGTTTATCTCGCTATGCTCATTGATTGCGTGCATTTTCCGCTCTTCACCGTGCTTCTCGTCTGTGTACCTCTATATATCACACACGCTTCCTAGCATCTGGCATACTGCAATCTTTTTGCATTTGCAAGCATTTTGCACGTGCAGTGTGCATGTCATTTTGTACCTCACATACAAGGCTTCATTTACATTTGTCTCATAACTTCGCTTCTCATGCCTGTGTGCATCTTAATGTACTTGGTTTGCAAGCATAGGATACAATCGCCTTCATGAAATTGATTCACCTGTGTCGCTGCACAGGTGAGTCAATACCAAAACAACATTTTCTAGACTACAAACAATTCAGAATGGACCAAAATTTCCTTGTGTATGACCAGTCGAGTTTGTGTGGGCCACAGTAAAGGCAGCAAGACGAGGAAAACTTATCTTGTTCCTGTTTGAACACTTGATAAGATGTGTTTAAGCGTTCTAATGCCTTGTTGGGGAATGGTGGCGCTATATAAATGCACTTGCGATACGATGTGTAGTTTTGTCTTAGGCACGTCTTCATCCACACAAGGGCATTGCTGAGTTATAATGTGATGCTGCCTGTTATGTGTTATCTATTTTATGTATATATAAGAAAAGGGGTTTGCAGTTCCTATAGAGGGGGATGGGGAGGGGGAGGAGGCTAGATTGGTCAACACCCCAACCCTCAGGTGGAGACAGAGTGTCTCCTGATTTGGGAAATGGGGCCCTCAAACTCCTGGTTGGGTGTCATGCTTAATCATAGGGCTTGCTCCATGTTAGGCCGGCGCTGCAATGTCTGACGGGCACCCTATGAGGGGCTCTTTGGCCCAAGCCGTAAGGTGAAGTGCGGGTGTGGGGCCTCGTGGTGTAGATGTGGACAAATATGTGGTGGAGTGGTGTTTGGGAGGATAAAATGAGTTACAGTGTTACTCCAAAACAAATTTATTCGGCGAGCCCACTGGTCTCAATTAAAAACATATAAAGTGTCACTGCTGATATATTTGTCAGAAGTGGCTATGTGTGAATGGTCAACATGTTTCTCGCCTGTAGTGTAGGAAATCATGTGGCGATTCGCCGAATAAATTTGTTTTGTGGTACCACTGTAACTCATTTTATCCTCCCGAACACCACTCCACCACATATTTGGTTCACATCTACACCACGAGGCCCCACACCCGCACTTCACCTTACGGCTTGGGAAAAAGATCTCCGCCAAAGAGCCCCTCATAGGGTGCCCGTCAGACATTGCAGTGCCGGCCTGACGAGGAGCAAGCCCTATGATGAAGCATGACACCCAGCCGGGTGTGTGAGGGCCCCATTTCCCAAATTGTGAGACACCCTGTCTCCACCTTAGGGTTGGGGTGTTGACCAACCTAGCCTCCTCCCCCTCCCCCCCTCTTCCTCTATAGGAACTGCATACCCCTTTTCTTATATATGCTCTTTGCGGCTCGTATGTTGGACCATCAAGCGCCCTTGATCCTTCTTTTTGTTCAGAATCTATTTTATGGACACATATTTTTCACAAACGATTCTTGCCATATTTAAATTTCTAGTAGTGTTTCTGGCAGCCTGATTGAATTTGGTTATTGTTTTTTGCTCCCCTTCGAAAGACCACTGGAGGCCATTGGCGCTGCATTTCAGCAAGCAACCGTTTTATTTCAACTAGCTTTCTTCTCCCAAAGGCCCCCTGGCAGATGTGTAACACTCCTAAAATACTGCTTCAGTGCGCCTGGCATCTGTGCGTAGTCTTAAGATCAAAGGCCCTTTCCACATAATGAGCAGGCTCGGAGCTGGGCAATACATATAAACACCCAGAGAAATTTGGACTTTGACTTGTGTTTTTACAGCTGCCTTAATGCACTTTGTACAAAACGGATAATAAAAATAAAAAGGAAAGCTCAGAAAACGGATAAATCACGGCTTCCCTGTGCAAAGTTTGTGCTCTTGGGCTACATAGCTTAAAAGACATTAATTAACATTAAGAAAGCCAATAGCTCTTGCATCGCCGAGACCTGTTGGCTTTGCCAATGCTTGTTAAAGTTGTTCCTTCAGATGCTTCTCCCTGTGGTACTGTGATTTTATAGAGTAGAGAGCAGTGCACATCCCTTTACTACGGTCTAACCAAGAGTAGGTTCCACCATTGCCTCCATCACACTACAGCCAAGAGAAGTATAGAGCTGGAACCCCATCTCAATCCCACCCAAAGAACATTAATCACAGAATTATTCAAAAATTTTACATAGCGTTAGTATTTTGCATTTTTAGTTCCCTTTTTTAAAGCAGTGTTTTAGAAACAAGTATTGGCAAAGTCAGTAGCTTATCACTCACTTTATAAAGGCGATACCTGTTGGCTTTGCCAATGCTTGTTTTTTTTGGTCTTGTGGGGCATGGCGGGACCAAACAAACCAGCGCGCACACACATTGGCCCAGCTGGGGGTGCTAGACTGCCTGAAAGTCCAGTCCAACACTTCATACAGCCTGTTCCACTACACAATACGTACGAGTCAGAATTGAAGTAGACGAAACCTTATATTTAATGCCCCTGATTAAGTGTCTTTAGAGTTTTGGGTTCATGATAAAGTAGCTTCTTCTAAGTGTCAACGGTACATGTAAGGTATGTGTATCTTATTATAAAAAAAACTAACCAGTATTTGTAAACATCAACATAAGGTATACACAATATTGTCGTATTTCTTAAACCGATTCAGGCACCCCGTCCTTTTATTTTAAACTATCCAGTACTATTTTATTAGTGAATTATTGTCTAATTGGTACAAATACGGAATACTTTCATTGCAGCCTTCCTTCAACACGTATGAGCTAATTGTCACCTTGGTTCCATCGAAAGTTTGAATTGCCGTTGATCTTTCTGCATTGTTAATTATTGTAGCAAAGGGATGATCTTCTTGTGTTTAGGGCCTTTAAGCGCCTAGAAGCAAGAATGTTGCCCATCGCGTGTGTGTTTTAAACAAAGCATCCATTCTTTGCCAAGGCTCCCGTTGCTTACTTTGCGCCCATAGAGAGTGAGAGTGTTAATTACGAATACACTGCCTCCGGGTATGTGTGTATAAAATAATAGTAATACTCCTTACTGTGGCAGCGTTGTGCTTTACCGTGCCAAGTTCCGTTCCCTGCCTCATGCTCTTGGGAATGGAACAGCACTTGACAGCAAATAAACATAAAACGGATTCTGGAGCTTTGTTAAAATCTCTTTTCTCAAGGAATATGATTTCACTCGACCACTTGGATGCACCATGGGGCCTCGTCAAGGGCATTTTATTTTATTGACATAGCGTTTTCCATTGCTATTGCCATGCCTAAAGCGCTTTTCTGGGAGGTGCAGCTATGTTTATATAGCGCTTCATACTACTCTTTTCTTTAGGTTCTTGGGCACTTTTCGGTTCAAAGGATGTTGTATATGGATTGACCTTCAAGGGGTATGGTGAGTGGGGTGGGTGCACAGCGCATAAACCTGGGTGTTGCAGATTGGTGTGAGGATAGACACATCCATACATGCAGCTATGAAGCACTATACAAATGCTACAATATAATTTTTACATTCTAATCTTTTTCTGTAATGCATCTTGCCAAAATTGGTTTTAAAATGGTGATATTCATTAGTGGCCAAACGGTGATAGTTACTGGCAATATCAGGGTAAAACAGAAAAGCCATGAGTGGAGTACTTGATTTTATCTCGGCCGTTGGTAATTACACTAGGACATATTTCGGTCCATTATGCTTTTGCTCACTATGCCACTAAATGCAGGGACCAACCATTTGCGAATCTGCCTTGGTCCAGTAGGAACAATTCAAGCTGAACCACTAATCCGTGTGCCCCCGAATAGGACACAAGCCACTCTAGACCTTGGAGTTTGTTTAGGAGCTTTGAGAAACTGTATAGAAATTACTCCTGTCCTGGGCCCATGGCTACCTAGATTTCTACATTTTTCTGAATGAAACCTCTCAAAGCATAGGGGAGTAGGTGAATCTTTATGTTCATATATAGGAAATGTATCTCTGCTAGTTTTTTCAGGCAAAAGGTTTTTATTGCAGGGGTGCAGGCAGTTATGTTGCTGTTCACAAAACTTGATAGTCAACAAACGCTAAAAGCTGCTTTAAGCACTTTCACTTCAATGTGTGTCATTGGAATGGATGCAAGCCGAATTACAATAGCCTAGCGAGTGAGAAAAATTAGATTTCGAAGGAATTTGTGGGAAGCAAGATCTCGTTAGTTGTTTGTCCAAGCTCCTCATAGATAGCTGTCTAATGAATTGCATTTTTCTGCATTTGTGTGTATAGCACTTTATACCCCGATGAGTCGCGGAATAGTTTTTGATGGATTGGTAGTTTGGCCCATGAGTGAGAAGTCACTGTGATTATTATGGACTTCGATTCTGTGTACTAATAGATGCTTAACATACACCGCCTCTATAGATTATATTTGTGTTATTGAAAACTTTGGACATTAATCATAGCATTTTTCACTCTGTGGATGCGCCATTCTAAACATTGCCCTGCACTGTTTAAATGTTGAATTTCCTTGCACATTATGGCCTGAGACTACATACGGCAAGTATGTGTATCCAGATTGATATTTCTCTTCTATTCCTTGAAGCAATTTGGAAGCACCTGCCCACTGGAAAACCTGAACATGGTAGCACCCACCAATAATGCACTCCAAGCTCAACCTTGGATAAGGGATACGGGATCTCCAGGATGTGGATAGGTTTTCATTTGACAAAGAAGGCGATCTTTTTGAAGGACTCTTTTAGCACATACATTTATCTTGTAGAATGGAATGTATATAGAGCCCTAAAGCTGGGACCTATCTCTCTGTTATAGTGCACCAAGAGAGGAACGCATGACGCTGTCCTGCTTCTTAGTAGGACCGAAGGCTTACTTCATGTTTACAGTCTGAAGAGTGCATGAGGAGAACTGGACTTTCCTGGGGCTGCGGTGGATGATCAGCACTACACACTCGTCAGCTGGAAAATTGCCCCCCTGCCCCAATTTTCTCTATCCGGAATGGGCTTTTGTGCATGATGTCCTGCAAACCAGACAGATCATCACTGTCTTTAAGAATTTCTTATTTTGTCCTGCTTGCCTGAGAGCTACCAAAACGGCCCCACCCAGGTTTCCAGTGGAGGAATGGGTATACACCCTGGAAGGGATGCTTTGAAACAGAAAATGCTGAACCCATTCTTTTCACCCAAACATTATTTGGAGGGACATCTCCAGGCTTTGTGCTGCACTGCCTTTGTTCTTGGATTGCTAGCTGCTGACATAGTCCCCTCTGTAGTTCTCACTTTCCAACTTATGGTTTCTTGTCTGCTTATTCCATCATCTTTGAATCGGCAGACCTAGGCTATCACCTCTCACCACTCAGGACTTAGGCTCTCTTCAACAACCACTGTGCAGCCGTTCCATGTGAGTCTTGCCACTGCAGCAGCCAGAATCCCTGCAGCTCTGTTTCTCTGCTGACACGTTATGCCCTTCATGGCTTCATATTTGGGTTGGGTTGACCTCCAGTGTAGGAACAGAGTGGATAAGTTCTATTGTGAATATTATACCTAGTTATTGCATGTTTGTTTATAACCATTAGTTGATAGTTTTTCCATGGTGCAGTGTATTCTGTGATAAGTATTGTTTGTGGTATAGTGTGTTGCATTTATTGTTCCTTGTTCTGTTTAGTAGGTGCAATCCCCAGTTCTTTCCACCCTTTTGCTCCTCAGAAGTTATGAGTTCCGGAATAAGGCTCTCGCCCCAAACTCATCCAGAACTAGAATGTGGAATCCTGTGTGAACTTTTCTCGAGGCATTTACGTCATTCCTATTCCTATGTGCACCCTTACTCTGGTCATCCTCTACTTGGCTTAGTAATATCCACTGAGGCTAGTGAGCGTGACTTAATGTACATGTTTCCCACCTGCAACCAGAACCCCCTACACATGTTTTTGTTTCTAAGTACAGACAAAACAGTAAAACGTTTGATTTCTGCTCACTAGATAACAGCCTTTCATATACTATAAGATCCGTCTCTGGACAGTAGAGTGAAACCCATGCATTCTGGGTGTAATTTTTATCAGTTGATCCTGAGAATCAGTTAACCTTCGGTTGACATGTTGGCAAGTTTTTAACATGTTGCAAGATAACTTAAAGTAATGGTCATTACCAATGTAATTTTCTTTTAAAGTCTACTTTCCAAACATGTTACGAAGATTTTGTGCTGGAAGACAGGGACTTACTTGTTGAATGAATGTAACTCCACAACACAAAAAGATAATGGACGGAATGTTGAAAATTGTCAACCATTCACCCCCAGTCACAGATCTGGGTTTAATCCATTGTTATTTTGCTTGCCACACCATTCCAGTTTGGACTCCGCAATATGCAGCTCAGCCTCAACCCTGCTTCCCATGGGAACAGTCCTGCCCGAACTGCCAGGCCAGGTCCTCCCTGGACCGTAAAACAAGCTTCCTAGGACCGGTTTCGGGGTATCACCCCTCATCAGCCAGGCAAGCTTGAAACCGGTGGCGTAGCGAGCAAGGGACCCATGTCTGGGCATACCCTTTCCACTTAGGGTGAAAATGCAACAAAAAAAGATGATGAACAAAATGTTGAACATTGTCAAACATTCACCCCTAGTCATAGATCTGGGTTTAATCCATCATTAATTTGCTCGCCACGCCATTCCAGGTCCTCCGCATATGGCCAAACTGGTGATTCTATTTGGAATTCTATCCGAATATAAAAAAACTGAAATTGAGTGCTATGCCATCTTAAAAAATATTCCTTTTCATATTTTGAGTCGCAATTATACTGAAATAGTCACAGGTTTGTAAAAACTTTATTTGACTTTTAGCCATCATTTTACAGTCATGAAAACATTGGCATTTGGTATATTCATTTCCCTGATAGATTAGCAGAATTTTTAAACATGGCACCGAATAGAGAATGAAAGAGTGTTTCCAACAAATATAACAAGAAAGGACAATGCATACAACTGTGCACCTAAATATATAAGTTAACAGACTAATTTGGACATCTACTGAGGCAACACCATTAAGTGACAGCAGGAACTGCTACTAATGAATGGTTTTTCCAGTTACATGGCAGTGTAATCTCCTATTTTCACTAGAGTACATACACCTAACATCGCTAGTCTTAGATAGAAGCATTAAATCTCCTATAATTTTATCTAAACGTTTAGCCAGGACTTAACATAGATTTTACAATCCAACTTTATTAATGATATTGGTCTGTAATTCTTCTGGAACAACGGCTCTTCATCTTCCTTATGTATAACAAAGATACTCTGCTGCTGTGTCTTGTACTATGCCTGTCAGGAAGAAATCCTGAAATAAATCCAATACACAGGCAGCATCCTCTTAACAAGATTTGCCCAACTAGCACACACCTTCCGTCCCTTATTTTTTATCGTTGGGATATGGACTGAGTCCTTGATAAAGAAGGCGAAGAAAGAAAAGGGGTTGCCAAGGGCAGGGTCTTCCACAGAGTTTTGGATAAAATAATAATTTGGATATCATGGAAGGATGTTCGCCTGCTTGAGCAAAGTTTGCAGTGCTGACACCAGTGCTTTCTTTTCGATCTTTGCAGATATCTCTGGCACTATTGCTGTCATAGTTACCAAAAGCAGCCTGGAAAATCTTGTAGAAGTGTTCCGCTAAGCAGTGTTGTTCTGAATGGAACTGTGAATGTGGGCATTCATTTTTGGTTGCTGCGTCCCTTAGCTGAAGAGCCTTGCATCTTAATTTTCTTAATGGTAGATAAGGATGTACGTTCCTTGTCAACGTTTATAAGTAAACATTCACAATCTCCTTTTAGCACTTTTAAAAGTTCATGGAAGCAGATGTCTTGGTGTAATGCAACACGTTCTATTGATCTGCCTTGATTTTTCTGCCTGCAATTCCCAAAGACCACAAGATGGATTAACAGACCAGACCACCATTCTTCCCCTCTATCTGTAGATACCACTACCTGTGATATAAATCTTGGGGTGAGTAGGAGGCACCAGGTTTAGCTTGAATCACAAGTGTACCCCTTGAAGAAAACTATCTGTGGTCGATGGTTTAATATGATGAAAGACTTGTCCCAACCTGAGCCAAATCCCTGGTACAATAATAAAATATTCAAAAGTTCTAATTCCTAATGTAATAGAAAGTTTATGTAGAGGAAGATATTGAAAAAGGTGTGGGAGGCTGTGTACTTCGCTTTGAACATGAAAAGGAATTATGTAAGGATGCTGGATCCGTGAGCTGGTAGGAATACGGAGAACAGGTTTTTTAAAATGACGGGCATGGGGAATATTTGGTAAACAAAAATACCTAAGGGAAGAAGCATTAGGGCAGGAGAAGGTTCAGTGACAAGAATAGGAAGCAGAAGGTGGAAGAAAAGATGAGCAGGGTCTCTGCCAAATGGAAGGAAAGTGTGAATGACGGAGAGGAGAATTAAGAGATGAGAATTGAAATCATCCACAGGAACTTGTCCAGTAAAAAAAAATGTTTTTTCAACCATGCAAAATATTTTCTCCAGAAAATGTATTTGTCAGGAAGGATCTGACACATTGGGCAATCAAAAAACCAATATGATTTACGTCACTTCGGTTTTTAAAATCTGACTCATCAGAGGGGGAGAGTTATGCTGACTCACATAATAGAATACAGCTCTTAAGTCATCTTGCTTCTCTCAAGAGGACATGAAAAAACTATAGACATCATGAGAAGGAACTGCATGCACTTCAAGTATGAACAGCTTTCAAAGTTCTCATTGAGGCTCTGACTCCTAATTCCGTAGTTGTGATCTAATTTTCTAGATCTTTTTAGGTTTCACTTGTTCTTTCTTACAGGGGCAAATCTATTTCTTATTTTATTTATTTGTATAGTGCTCCTAGATCAGTTGGTGATTGGATCCTTTATATACAACATGATAGTTTTGTTTTACAATCAGATATGAAGATATGTCACTAGGAATTGGAAAGGTAGGAAAAAAGAAACAGCGCAACATAGAATATCAAGTCAGAGAACATTAGAAAGATAAGTCAGTGTATAACAGGATCTGGGCAGGCAGATCTTGGAGAAAAATTCTAGTTTAGGTATTGTCTGAAGAGATAGGATTTTAGGTGTTTTCAGAAGCTAAAGTATGAAGTGAATGTCTTCCTTGTCAGAAGGTAGAGAGTTCCACATGGAGACACTTTATTCTTTGAAAGATTGCCTCTATGTGAGGAAAGATTTGAAGTTGGGCTGCCTCTATGCTCTGCAAGATTTGAAGTCGGGCCCTTGTAAAAAGTTATGCCTCTCTACTTCCTAAGTCATAAAAGAAGATCTTTCTTCGAAATAATTTTAACCAATTCACACATACGACAACATCCACAGTCAGAGGATCTCTTAGGTTAGTAATATATCGACAGTGCACACAAGAAGTATATATACCACTAATAAAGAAAGATTAAAAATACTTTTATTCAATACAGTTAAAAAAGCTTCATATCATCATGTACACTAATATTTCATTAAAATCAACGTATAAAAGAATGTGCAAAAATACAATAGATACAATTTAGCAGCAATGATTCAGCACAACATGTTAAAAACAAGGGGAAACGAGAATAAAGGTAGGAAGAAAAGTAGACAGAAGACGTTTCCTACAATAAAGAAATAATATGGCTGGCACAAACAATGAATCAGGGTCATACAATGGAAGAGAATATACAGTTGTACATATATATTTTTTAAGTTGTCTCAACTGACAATATGCCCTTGTAGTTACACAGCACAACTTAAGAGAGCATCGACGTGTTTCGGTAGGTCATAGATAATCGACCAACACCTTCATCAGGAAAAAGATATCTATATATATTCCCACCATCAAAATCAATTCCTTTATTCCAAGAATCTAAAAATAAAGGCAAAGAGAGAAAACGACATACTCATTAATTAGTTACATATCCCCAAAGTTCCTGCTACACTGTCAACATGCCACCAGCCCAGAGAGATATCCTCATTCATCCACCCTTCTATACATTCAATACTTGCAGTCAACATCCTAATATATTTACCTTAAAAGACAAAGTTCAACAGGGGTCATAGAGCCTCCAAATAAACGACCACAGCGTTTCGTAGTATTGTTATGAATACGCCATGCAGCTATATATCACACGAATAGAGAGAAATTGTTACTACATCTCTTATTCTAATCTTCCAAAAACGATTGAATCTAATCTGTCATAGGTTATTAAGTACCTTTTATTAAAATTAGAATATGTACTCCATGTAGTTATCAGCAAAACTTTCCTGTGTCAGAAAGCCTCCACATAGGATTAACTGGTAGTCCACACCTATGTATGACAGAAAGTCATCAGTCAATATCTCAGAATATCTGTTCCACATAGTAACAACCAGTAATGACCCATAACCCAACACCTACAAACAAGGATACCTACACTCATAAGTAATTTCACGTCTTTAAACCGCAAGGGCCCATCTAAATCGACTACTGATGACCTCTTTCCTTTGTACACAAATTTGCAGGTCCTGATATATCGAGGATCCTATATCCGCACTCTGCGGGCTACCTAAAAAGATAAAAACGGCAAAATAACCATACATCAATAAGATGTCAATGAAGCCTCATCGGAATGATTACTCCACATAATCTAAAGGTAGCCAGTTTCCCAAGATTACTAGAAACAAACACCACCCCAAGAATGGAGCAGAGTTTCCTTACTCTCCCTCGGTGTCATTTGCGCCAGAGTCTAACCTCAGCGCCCCTTGAATAACAAAACACCCTACATCAAGGTATATATCACCAACTAAATTTCATCAATAGCCTCTTTTAGGAAAAGTTATTTTATAAAAAACCGGGACAGTTATTTTGCCCAATCTGGAAGATAACAGCTTCCCAGGTTTGAAGAAATGTGTCTAAAACACACCACCCCACAATGAATCTAGGTATCCCTATTCTACGTAAGAACGGATTCACCCGGGTCTTACCTTAGCACCTCTTCAAATAACACACCAAGCGGGATCGGGGTATACGCCTCCGTCCAGATAGAAACAATCATTCCACTGGGAGGCCTCTTTTTATACTTGCACCCTGTCTCCATTAAGGTGCTTAATACCGCCCAGCTGGTTTAACTAACTACGTCACATGTTCTATCCTTCATAAGATGTCGGCCATCTTGTAGTGGTTAAAGAGATTACCCATTCGTGAGAGAATGATACAGAATCCGTAACGCACGAGGCTTTAATTAATCTGGACGGAGGCGTATACCCCGATCCCGCTTGGTGTGTTATTCATTGTGGGGTGGTGTGTTTTAGACACATTTCTTCAAACCTGGGAAGCTGTTATCTTCCAGATTGGGCAAAATAACTGTCCCGGTTTTTTATAAAATAACTTTTCCTAAAAGAGGCTATTGATGAAATTTAGTTGGTGATATATACCTTGATGTAGGGTGTTTTGTTATTCAAGGGCGCTGAGGTTAGACTCTGGCGCAAATGACACCGAGGAGAGTAAGGAAACTCTGCTCCATTCTTGGGGTGGTGTTTGTTCCTAGTAATCTTGGGAAACTGGCTACCTTTAGATTATGTGGAGTAATCATTCCGATGAGGCTTCATTGACATCTTATTGATGTATGGTTATTTTGCCGTTTTTATCTTTTTAGGTAGCCCGCAGAGTGCGGATATAGGATCCTCGATATATCAGGACCTGCAAATTTGTGTACAAAGGAAAGAGGTCATCAGTAGTCGATTTAGATGGGCCCTTGCGGTTTAAAGACGTGAAATTACTTATGAGTGTAGGTATCCTTGTTTGTAGGTGTTGGGTTATGGGTCATTACTGGTTGTTACTATGTGGAACAGATATTCTGAGATATTGACTGATGACTTTCTGTCATACATAGGTGTGGACTACCAGTTAATCCTATGTGGAGGCTTTCTGACACAGGAAAGTTTTGCTGATAACTACATGGAGTACATATTCTAATTTTAATAAAAGGTACTTAATAACCTATGACAGATTAGATTCAATCGTTTTTGGAAGATTAGAATAAGAGATGTAGTAACAATTTCTCTCTATTCGTGTGATATATAGCTGCATGGCGTATTCATAACAATACTACGAAACGCTGTGGTCGTTTATTTGGAGGCTCTATGACCCCTGTTGAACTTTGTCTTTTAAGGTAAATATATTAGGATGTTGACTGCAAGTATTGAATGTATAGAAGGGTGGATGAATGAGGATATCTCTCTGGGCTGGTGGCATGTTGACAGTGTAGCAGGAACTTTGGGGATATGTAACTAATTAATGAGTATGTCGTTTTCTCTCTTTGCCTTTATTTTTAGATTCTTGGAATAAAGGAATTGATTTTGATGGTGGGAATATATATAGATATCTTTTTCCTGATGAAGGTGTTGGTCGATTATCTATGACCTACCGAAACGCGTCGATGCTCTCTTAAGTTGTGCTGTGTTACTACAAGGGCATATTGTCAGTTGAGACAACTTTAAAAAATATATATGTACAACTGTATATTCTCTTCCATTGTATGACCCTGATTCATTGTTTGTGCCAGCCATATTATTTCTTTATTGTAGGAAACGTCTTCTGTCTACTTTTCTTCCTACCTTTATTCTCGTTTCCCTTGTTTTTAACATGTTGTGCTGAATCATTGCTGCTAAATTGTATCTATTGTATTTTTGCACATTCTTTTATACGTTGATTTTAATGAAATATTAGTGTACATGATGATATGAAGCTTTTTTAACTGTATTGAATAAAAGTATTTTTAATCTTTCTTTATTAGTGGTATATATACTTCTTGTGTGCACTGTCGATATATTACTAACCTAAAAGATCCTCTGACTGTGGATGTTGTCGTATGTGTGAATTGGTTAAAATTATTTCGAAGAAAGATTTTCTTTTATGACTTTGTCTTGACGGTACCCACTTTCTTCGTGCATTGGGTCCCTCTCATTTATTTGTGAGTCTCTACTTCCTAAGCCTCTTTTGCCATTGAAGATGTTAGTAAGTCAACTAGGTATAATGGGCTGTTTTTGTGTAAGGACTTATGGGTTGGACAGCAATTTGTGAAAATTTTCTTGTCGTCTATGGACAGCCAATGTAATTCTCATGGATAGACTTGATGTGGAGATATTTCTTTGCCGAATGTACGAGCCCGGTTGAGAACAGCTTTCATTGGACCTACTGCTGCAAGTGATATGCCTGCCAGTATGGCATTCTTGTAATCTAGTTTGGTATTGACCAATGAGTATTTCAGGTGGTCTGACAAGGTCAGGTATCCGTCCCTCTTTAATACATGCAAGTCAGATTTGACAACTTTTTTTTATTTTCAGGATCATTGTTAGTACGATGTCCAACGTGAAATCTTGTGAGATTGTTGAGGGTGATGACGCTCAGGAGAAAAAACATCAAAAGAGCATTTCGTGTGGTTGAGTCAATCTTGTTTTTTGTTGGAAGTTGATAGGAGGGGAAATCATTTTAAGGTGTATTAAGCAGTTCCTAAGACTGGCCGTGTCATTTATCATGGAGGTTTCCCATATACAGTTTTAAACATTATTCCTAAAGCTTATCCAATAATGCTATGTTGATTATGGTCTGCAGCGTTGTCAATAGCATCGAAGGCTGCTGACAGGTCCAGCATCACAATTAGACGGGAGCGTGGCGAGTTGGCGAGCAAGATGGTGGCCATGTGCTGAGGCTCCAGAACTCTTCTGGTTCACATCCCCCAAATATCCTGTTACTAATGCAGCAAACATAGGCATCGGGACCTCACTATATGGGAAGCAACTACTGAAAATCAGATTGAGAGACTATCTGCATCAGCAGAAATATGAAGGCAGGTTGCGGCAGTCCAGATAGAATAACTACAGACCAGCGGTGCCTGGTTTGGACAAATCGGGATGGAATCCGGTTCCCGCCTTTATCCTCGTGGCCCTGTTGCCTTTCCCCCAGGTGCTGTATTGGTGGTTAGTGGCGTGATGCCTTTATACTAAGGGTGGGGAGCTGTAGGAGCTGGGCCGTAGCTGGTGTTGGGATGCCGCATGAGAAGACCACGGTCTGTATGTACAGGGCACCGGCCACTCGTACAAACTCTGCGGTCTGACAGTGGAGTTTGGATCTAGGCAATTGGCTGTCAGCAGTCTCTTTAAGGATCTTCCAAATCCCATGCAGACTTCCTTAAAAACTCAGACTTACACACCACATGAGTTGACCAACTGTTGTCTCCATCCTATTAAATCATTTGGCTATCCAGACAGTGCATGTGTTTACTTCAAGATAAACTTAAGGTGTGCGGTCTTTGCCTACTGTATGTAGGGTATTCACTGTTACTGTAGACCTACTGCTCCTAAACTAGTTGGGATTGGTCTTATATACCTTTGTTTCCACCTGTAATTGTCAAGGAAATTGTGAAGTGGAGACAGGCACAAAGTTACTGTGGGACTTTGTTTGCTTTGTGAGCTGGACCCATTTGAGGGTGAAGACCTGCCTCCACTCCCCCAAAAGAGGAGACCTTCCTTCAAGAGAAGGGACTAGAGCTCCACCCTGACCTTTGGTTTTTCAACTTTGTCACCTGGTTCCTAACAGACTGGTTGAGCTATTCTACAGACGGGCAAGGAAATTAATCCTACTTCTGCTGTGCACAAATGCCACCAGTCTGGTCATTTTTAGGTCTGTGTTGTGTTCTCCAAGAAACCAAACATACATGGCAAACTGGGCAACAGATTTATTGTTCATAAAGGGTGTGACAAGCCATCATGTTGCACACAGCTCCAACAGTTCTCATCAGCTGCCAGGAATGCCAGGCTTCTGTGAAGCCCACACATTCCATAGCACTCTGGCTTCCTTGGTGTTCCAAGGTGAACTATTCACACCCCCATAACAACAAATGCCTACCTTGTAAGTAACATAAGTGTCACAGACATTGAATAGGATATTACATGGCTTTTCTTCTCTCTTAAAAAAGAACTGCATTTTCTACACAAACAGAATTAACAACTAAAACCAATAACAGCTACATCTGTCAACCAATTCCCTTGAAAGCAACAAAACCCTAGGATGCCTTATCTAAATCTAGAAGGTAGTCTTTGTCTCCATTGGTGCAAGCTTCTTTGAGCAAACTGTTCTTCGCCAGGTGTCAGAGACCCTCTTAGACCAGACCTCCGATCAACATTCTGTGTTGTGATGCATCTATCTTCAGAATCCCTTATAGGACCCCCCCTCACAGAATCCAGAGGTACTATACCCACTCTCTTCACATTTCACCAGTGATATCCGGGCACACAGATAGCATTCCTACACACCTTATCAACCACCCCTGGTTAATGAAATTCTCATTCCCCTTTCTTGGAGGTTCCAGGACTCATGATGTGTGTGCAATCACCCCCCATGAAAAACCTGTACTTCACATGTTTCTTCTCATCAGACAACTACTTCTGTTAGATGTGGGCTTCCTCTGTACTAGTACGGACCAACAAACTGAGATCCTGGATTGAGACACCCTGCCCAACCCACCTTGGCATCCATATGGGGCAAAATTCAGTGGCAGGTTTTCTGCCTTGCAAGCATAGTAAAACAGATATCTTTGGTAACCGTGGACGGGGTTGTCCGGCAAAACCAAAGCATCACTCTTACTGCATTAAGGATGTCATACTTATTCCACAAGGCACATTGAACACACTTACCAGTCACTCCATTAATTTATTCCACTAGTTCATTGATTGGGAACGGTACAACGCGTTCTTGAGATGCCTAACCCTGCTAGCCACCCAAAAACTTTAAACTTTGGCACCCACAGATTAAACCCCATTGTCTGCAACTAGCATATCTGGGAAACTTCTCAGGAGCATGTCTTTCAAATATTCTGCAATTACCATGGAATTTGACTCTGCAACAAATCTGACCTCGGCCACTTGGAGTAGTAATCGTCTAGTACCAAAACAAATCTGGAATGGTGATGCAAAGATTTGAACAACCCGTCAGATCGATCCTAATCCTCCTTCATCAGCCAGAAGCAGTTTGATCAGTATCAAAGAAGGGGTCAATACCATGAGACTCTTCTCACAATTGGAGCGGATGACAGAACTCTTCACCCATTGTTCAGTCTTCTTGTCCATTTGTGGCCACCAAAACACTGCCCTCACCCTATGCTCGATCAGTGTGCATCCCATAAGCCCCTTGTGACCATGGGACACTATGGCCAACATCAAAGTCTGGTGGAATTAACTAGTCTAGCCTGACAATCAGTCCATCCTTGTCTGACCGCTTATCCGTCTCTTAGGCAAATGTCTAGAGTTTAAACTTCAGATTCTTTTCCTTAGGCCAACCTTCACCACCTATTGAGTCAAGTTCTTTTGTGTTGCATTGTCTCCTCTTGAGACATAGCTCTCTTCCATTCATGTTAAGAAAAAGTACCTACAATTCCAAACTCCACTGCAGCAACCCAACAACTCTCTAATTCATCATCCAACTTTTTCTGAGTTTATCCATGTCAACTGGGAACCTGGATAAATAAGCCACTCTAATGTTTCTCCCTCCTGGAATGTGTGCATTATCAAATTGGTATTGCAACAAATTTGTTTCCACCCTCGCTTTCCTTGGTGTAATACCCGTGGTGCTGAGCACCCCACAATGCAAACCAAAGGTTTGTGAAATGTCTGAACTGCCCACCAGCAAGCTAAAAGTTCTTTATCAATCACTAAGTGATGGATCTCAGCGTCTTGAAAAACCAGTGACTTAAACTCAGCATTTACCATCCTTTTGGATAAGCACAGTGCCTAGCCCTTAACGGCAGATGCCAACCATCAAAAAACTCATAACCCCAGGGCTGCATGGCTTTAATGCTTTGGCCCCACCAAGCTGTAGCTTAATTCACTAAAAAGCCTCCTGACAGTCATCCCACAGAAATGGGGATGCTCTTTTTGTACAGTTTAGACAGAGGCTCAACTCTAGATGCATAGCCAGGCAAAAAACAAGAATAAAGCTTGCTGAGCCCCAGAAATAATTTCGCTCCTGCCTTATCAACAGGCAGGCTGGCGGCAGTGATGGCTTTGACCAGTTATGGCTTTGACAAGACACCTTCTCTAGAAATGACAAGGCCCAAATACTCTACTCTGTTTCTTCTTTGAGGCAACGCCCCGCTCCCGAAGTATGGTTAAAACAACATCTAAAACCCTGTCAGTCTCCTCCCAAGTTGACACATATATCAATGCGTCATCTTGGAAAACCGCAACACCATCCACCCCTTTGAACAGATGAAACATTAGCCACTGGAACATGGATGCCGTGAAAGCAAATCCAAACTGCATCTGAAAGTACTGAAAAGATCCCATTGAGGATACAAAAGTCACCCACCCCCTGGGGAGGCAGAACATTTAATGGGCCCCAGTGCGGGGGGGAGGAGCACAGGCCCATGCCCGGAGAGTCTCTCCTCCTGCGGCAGTCCTATCCCTGGTGCCTAGTGGGTGGATCCCTGCTTTGCAATCGCCCTCGAAGGACGTCCCCCAGCAGGAATGCACTTGGGAGCGATATCATTGGAAAGGTGAGATTATCCCCTCCCATGCAAATCAGTGATCTGGGGCAGAGATATTCCCTTAAGCACTGATCAAGTGAAAGAGAAATGACCGGCTCATTTCACTTTCAACGAAATGATATCAGTGAGTCATTCACGCTATGGTCTTTTGCCCCCTCCACACCCCACGCTAAAAAAGAAAAAACGCAAGCTGCTGGGAAACCTCTTCCCCCAGCAGCCCAACCTCAAAAAAGTACAACGTAAACCCTCTGGTGCGAGCAACAGATGGTTGTTTATAGCCCTCCCCAGCGTTGGCCAACAGAAGCACTGCGGAGGCAGTGCGGGCATTAGCCGGTGGCTGACGCTCACACTTAAGGGTTGAAGAACTTGTGTCTTTAGACTACTACATTTGGCTCAATATTGAACCTAGTTTGAAGTTTTTTGATTAATTCTTGGTATTCATCCACCACTTCCTTCCATTTTGTATCATATCAGAAAGGTGTTTATACATTGATTTGCCTTCAAAATCCAACAAATGCAATAAATGGTATTTAGTAGTAGCCCCCACTTAAGTTTCAAAGCAGCAAATCATGGTCTCTATCCAATTGGGAGACCACCTTTTGCTTCTAGAAAAAGTGAAGAAGGGTTCACTGCCTGTATTCTCATTACTTCTGCAAGCAGGTGACTACGAAAGAAAAATAGTGAAATGGGTGTCAACATAAAGTAGCAATTTCCAAATCACCTTCCACCCCAAAAAAGAATGAAATAAGACGCACAAATCAAACACCTTTGCTTTAAACAGTATGCGTATCACTGGGTACAAGGATACACACGTTTCCCTCTACTAATGGAGAAGAAACCCTTGGGGATTAAAAAATAAAATTCTACCTTTGTCTTTAAAGCCTGTGTTTCACTGTAACACACCAGTGCAGAAAACTAGGATGAACAGTACAAGTGAAAATGTGCACACGACTGTGATGTGCAAATAAACACGTCTTTAGGAAATATTTTTCTCTTTAAACCTTGCGCATCATTGTGATGCACTGACTAGTGCAGCAAAACTTGGGTGAGAAAATATTTTTCTTTTTTTATCTTTAAAGTGTTTATATAGCTGTAACACACTTTACAGCTGGACTTGGTGAGCAGTCATTATCGAAGTATGTGTATCACTCTGGGACGCTGTCCCTCAATACCATGCAAGTGTGCAGTACATGTAGTCTGCGATCCTGTGGAAGGTGAAACAACTCTTCAGGTGATTGAATAACCACTCACCTTTTTCTTTCAGTACAGTTTTCCTCTTCCAACCTCGGCTGTATCCCCACCTGATTCTGTCAATCACCAAAGAATAGAACAGAGGCTGTTATCATGGAGACACAAAGCATGCTCCAGAGCCATTGTCCTGTGATGACACCACCATACATGTGACAGCTCGCGTCACCATGTAGATGTGAGAGCTTCAGGGTTAAACACACCATCCATTCTACTGTGGTGGTTCACTCTGCCACTGCATTCCATCGCTTCGTCCAGCCCTGTGGCAGAGCAGATTATACCCACCGCATTGAATCCACCAGCAGATCCTCCTTCAAGATGCCGGGCCAGTTGATCATAACTCCACTATAGTTTTCTGGTTTACAGCCATCTGCAAACATGAAAATCAACCTCTTTGGTTCCTTCTCTGGTAAGGGTGACTTGGCCAACTCGTCAACCGGCATTTTTATGTAGTATTTTTCAAGAAACTGAACGTACATAGCAAATGGAGCAACAGATTTATTGTCCATAAAGTCAGTTGCAAGCCACCCTGGCACATGCAGCTCCAACATTTCTCATCAGCTACCAGGAACCCCAGGTCCAGTGGCGGCTGACATCTATGCGAAGTGGTAGGGCGGGCAAAAGGGTGGTGGGTAAAAAATAAAATACACGTCCTCCTCCTCACTGCACATCTTCCTCCTCACTGCACGTCTTCCTCCTACAGTCGGTGTTCAGCTCGGGTGCCAGCGAATTGCCTTAGCCAATCCTGGTGCCGCCTTCCTGCTGCATGAGAGCAGCGCTGGGATTGGAGGGAACGACCGCTCTTAACACTCCCAAGGACACTGGAGGCCTGCACTTGCTCTAACCCAGCTGTTTTAGGACAGCTGGGTTAGAGGTTTCAAAGTGTGCATGTCTATCTAGCTGGCCATCGCTAGACGGTCGGCCAAAGGGGCATACACACTTTAAGATGAAGTGCCCGGCAGCGAACCCTCCTCCCTGCTGCTGCTCTCAGTAAGCCCCGCCCCGTCCTGACTCTCGGATCGAGACGGGCAGATGAAAAATAAAATGGTAATAAATGAACTTTATTACCATTTTATTTTTCATCTCTGGAGCTTGGGGGCATTTTGGTTAGTGGGGCGATGCTCCTCTGCTCTCACAGAGGAGCTGCCCCTGCCCAGGTCCCTGTCAAGCACACACATTTCATAGAACTCTGGCTCCCTGGCGATGGATGAACAACTGGCCACACAACAACAAAGACCCACCTTTTTAAGTTACATACCTGTCACAGACGTAGAACAGGATATTACAATCTGGCTTTACAGCTGCCTGCAACACCTGTTGTCACCAAATTTTTAAATATGCATAGAGTGGACTTTGGCTGCGGCCACAGCAGTCTCTCATTTTATGCTATTGGATGTTTGAATCGTTCCACTTCCCATTGAGGACTTTCATTGTAATGCCTGAGGGCCTATTGTACATCTCCGAAGTACACTGAATCATTGTGCATTACATTCTTATAGATGGATTGTGTGTAGGACGTAATTGTTTTTAGGTCGAGCCTAGCGCAGCGCGCATGCGCTGCTCTATGGGAGGCTTCTTGTGAGCACTCCAAACTTCCTGTGTGGGTGTGACTCCGCCTTCACATTTGATTGGCCTTTGCGTGTGGCTTTCAATAATGAAAGCACGCAAATGGCCAAAGGCGGGTGCATGTCCCACCTCTTCTTAAAATGTTCCCTCCCATGGCGTTTGGGTCTCGGGAGCGAGCAGCGGCACGCAGGGTGCAGCTGCATTCTTCCTCAAGTCGTGGATCAGGTTACAATAAACACAGCGCGGTCGCTTACACTTTAGCGGCCGCGCTTGTTGTTTTGTGTAGGCTTGTTTTTAATGAAACACAACTTGTCTTGCTGGAAAGAGCGATTGTTTTTATATGTTAATTAATAAAGAACTACTTACGTTTTGCTACGTTTCATTTTATGCTCTCGACAGTAGGTCTGTCTGATATACCCTTTTCTCGAAGTTACTTTCAGATAAAACAGATTTTTTTTAGCAAAACTTCGATTTCCTTCATAACTCTGACTCGGCATCTTGGGTTTAGTAAGACCAATATGTTCCGTCATCTTCTACCATGCACTCTAGAACACGTGTAGTGACAGCTGTCTACTTCGCGCTGTTTAGAGGAGTTCTACCTTATTTTAGCGGTGTCATGTTCTTGAATGGGGGAACAGTGTGAGGGGTGCGTGTTTGGTAGACTCCAAAGTGGCAGCGGTTGAGTGGGGACTGGACTACACCCTTTGGCAATTCGTTTTAAGCACTTGGGTGGATTGCGTGTTTTGCTGCTGTGCAGACATTTGCGCGATTCATAGGTTTGAAACCGCACAGTACTACCATATGGTCGTTCATTGTATCAACGAATAGAATGTGATTATGGTGAGGTTGGGTAACAGGAATATTATTTACAGTGCGTTGAAACTACAAAACCTCGATGTTAAAAACTGTATAAATAACATTATTTACGTCGTCCTCAAGTAATTTGGACCGTCTTTGGACCCTTCCCTAATAAAATGTATGATCATCCTTACTTATACATTTCAGCCTTCCTAATTCTGGCAGAAGGTGGAGGTAATATGAACGCACTCAGACAGTTTAACTTGAATCACTTGAGTTCCATATCGTTGAAGCTGAAAATATAGATTTGTGTGCTATTCACTGGCATAGTTTTAAAAAAGCGTTTCAGAGGGAATGCAAGATTTCTTTTTACTATGACTTCAAAGAATGCAGGTGTACACCTTTCTGAAATGGATTGGTGCCAGACATCCGTTTGGCATTTCGAATCGGATGATTTTGCTGACCAATCGTTACCGCCAAAAGCAATTTTAGACCCGAATGAAGACAGCCTTTGGAATAAAAAAGGCAACCAGCTGGTGAATTGGTGAATCCTTTTATGGCGTGATTTAGGTTTGGTACTTAGAGGCGATGTTAGAAACCGGTTGCCTTGTGGGTGCCTGTGTCACCCATTAGCGGAAAGGCACCAGTAGCACGTGCTGGGATCAGCTGACCGCATCCACGGCTCGCAGCGGATTCCAGCTCATATTGTTGAGGCGCTGGTGGAAACGTCAACCACCAAAGTTGCAACTTGTGTCCATAAATAGAGAGGGCCTCGTCGGACGGGGAGCCCAATCACAGGCAGGGCGATGATTTTGGTGAGACAATCGGCTTTATTCTTGAATTGAGCACCTCGCACACGTTTTTACCATTCCGAAAATGCCCCCTTTAGGTCGTGTAGCATTACCATTCTGTACAGTTTATTTGTTATACTGACTTGAACTGGTAAATATATTATCCATGAGGCATACACAGTTGTGTTTTATGCAAACCTCGGGGACGGGTGAGCGTAGTAAATTAGAAGTGAATCATGTAGAAAGTGGTGTAGCAAGTTTATCTGTTTGCAATTTCATGTGGGCAGTCGAAATAAATAAATATACTCATTGATATGTTAGTAAATGCCCTTTTACTAATGGAATAAGTGACAGGTATCGTTAGTGTTTCGGCAAAATAATTAATCGGAAGTCTTTAATGCAAACGCTCTTACTAATATAACCGTGGTTGTATGATTTCTCTGATTTTCCATATGAGTTGAGGTTCAATTCATTCTGAGCATGGGTTCGCAAGTGTGCATGTTTGTTTAAATATTTGAATTGTGATCAAATTTCATCAATTGTATCTGGAGTCCTCTTGGTGTTTACTCTGTTTTTAATGAACAACTATATCACTACGTGTAAGACCCTGACCTTGTAGAAGTTGTGTAGAGCCTGCATCTTTTCGCTGCCCCACCCCAGGAACCTGCAAGCACTTCTCCTTTCATTCCTTTTTATTTTTTGCATTTTTATATAGCGCAAATCAAGGTATCAAAGCGCTTTACATAAGCACTAGTTCCATAACAGAAATTTGCCCAGTGGGGGATAATATGCTGCATGGCTAAACACTTATAAGGTCCTAAAGGCGAGACCTATTGGCTATGCCAATGCTAGTTTCTTTGTGTTTTCAGTACAACATGCATTTTGAAATGTTTAGTTAAAAGTCAAAATGCAAACCAGACCTATTGGCTTTCCCAGTACTTGTTTCCGTAGTAACCCTTTATCTTAACAGTAAGCAAACATGTAGGGGATATCCAATTTCAGAAACTTATTGTTGGTATCATGACACACCATAGCCCTTTGTTAAGGAAACCGTTATAAACTTTCTACAAAAATCTTGAGCGGAACATGAATGGAAGCTTCTGGTGCAAATGAAAGACGCACGCCAAAATCATAAAGAAAAGCATCATAATAAAGGAAAAGGGTAGGGGTAATAGAATTTGAACAATAGCCTAATATAGCTGCATGTTACGTGGAATAGAGTGAAATGGCTGAGGAAACGTGTTGCTGCTTTCTTGGTATGTGGGCTCGAAGTCCAAGTAGAAAGGAGAAAACTATTCTAATGAAAGGAGTGGTGGAAGTGCAAACTGTTTCTACAACTGAACAAATAAAAAGGAGCACAACTACTCAATACTTATTTTGCCGAAGTGTGTGGTAACTAATATCTGCTAAAATGATAGAAAGTATAAAACACATACAGGACCATAACACACTGAGCAGGAGTTCTAGTAAAACCGTCTAAAATGTTACTCATGTTTAAATTGGGACGAGAAAGTAAAATGTTCCTTGTAAGTATCAGCAGATGTCACTTTATAGCAACTTGCGATGTCTGTGATGGCTTAACACCGCTTAAAGGAAAGTCAGAAATGTTTACTCAAAATTTTTTAATTGCATTTTATTAAGTTTAGTATCCTGTATGGTTTTCTCCAATAAACTACAATTTGCAAGAAAAAATGGTTGATAGCAGTATTTGGTAGATCTTTCCACTTCTAGAAGAGCGAGAAAAGACGCTAGTGCATTGTTTAAATGTTACATTTTGTTACTTTTTAAAAGTACCAAAGGAGAACCACAATCAAAAACTGTCAGTCTGTCAGGAGAATCCAGGAAGTATATTTCACAGTAGAGTTCTATAATTGGAGATGCATTGTTACAGATAGTATTTAGAGTCATATATTTCCTTACATACTCTAGCGAGAATTATTGTTCTTTCAAAATACCAAAGTAGTCTAACAGTTTAGGAGTTTCAACCTGTATCTGTCCAAACTACAATGGTAAACTCCGTATTTCCAGATACCAGTTTTGCATTATTGCATTAAACTATTAGTGTGACTGTAAAACAAAAGTAATGAAAAAGCTGTATAGTTTGTCAGTAAATATATTTGCTGCTCTGGAAGAACGCAGGAGGTCCACCTACCTCTTTTCACCTCCGAACAAAAGGACATCATCTGCGGTGTCCCTCAGGTATCCTCCTTCAGCCCCACCCTCTTCAACACTTACATGACCCCCTTGGTCAACATTGTCAGATCCCATGGACTAAACATCATATCCTACACAGACGATACCAAGCTCAATCTCTCGCTCTTAAACGACCCAGCCTAGATAAGAACCAGCTTCCACAGGTGCATGACGAGCGTCGCCAACTGGATGAAGGGCAACTGCCTGAAGCTCAACACAAACAAAACGGAAGTACTGATCTTTGGCAGCAAAACCAACCCTTGGAATGACTCCTGGTGGTTGTCGGAATTAGGACCATCACACAAACTGACCGATCATGCCAGAAACCTCTGCATAATCCTGGACAGCAAACTGACCATAGAGTCACATATCAACGCAGTCACCTCTGCCTCCTTTTGCACACTTGGAATGTTACACAAAGTCTTCAAATGGCTCCCTCTGAACACCAGTCGTACCGTTACTAAGGCTTTAATCACCAGCCGATTACACTACTGATCCAGTGGAAGCCCAGGGTTGAATATTTCACAAGAAAACTGAATATTTCAATGGGCCCATATACCTTCATCCAAAATGTTCATCCACACTCCCTGGACGATCCGCTGGGGGGGTCAAGTTTTATAATTCACTAAAGTACTGATTAGTTATTTCCCTTTAACCACAAATCGGGTTAAATTGACATTTCAATGCCTAACTAATCTTCACGAATCAACACTCTTTCCTCTGGTCGATGGACCATTAGTTGAGTTAGTTGATGGTGATATTAACAATTTTCTTAACTAATTCACAGTTCTTAGTGAAAATAACCACAGACTCTGAGTAGAATTTATAAGCTTTATCTAAAATTTCAGTCATAAAGTTGAACGCTCATCATTACAGATTCACAGTGCAAACTCCATCATTCTTCAATGGGAGAGAGAAAATTCATTTAGCAAATACATTCAATTACACAACCTCATTCAACAAATCAATGCATAAGAGTGGATAGATGTAGGGACAAAAGACATATATTAACGTACTTTTGCAAAGAAATATGCAACATTTTAAGACAAAATGACATTTACCTAATAGAGATGACTGGAAAACCACCCCTCTGGCCAAAGGAATGGTGGAGGTCTCCTGACTTAGGATCAGGAGACAAAGACTAAAGGACAGGATCAGGACAGGGCTAATACTTACTAGACTTTTCTACAAACCCGACGCACCAGGGCGATTCCCTCTCTTACACTCTCTCCCTCCTCGATATTCTTCCGCAATCTTCGAATCTAATCAGGCTGTCGTTTCGGATCTGAATCTTCCCAGTCTGCTCTCGCCCCTCTCTCTCTCTCTCTCTCTCTCTCTCTCTCTCTCTCTCTCTCTCTCTCTCTCTCCCTCTCTCTCCCTCTCTCTCTCTCTCTCTCTCTCAGCGTCGATGAACACTAACTTAACTCAACGTACTCTAGTTATAGTCTTTATTTCTACATGTCCCACCCTCAAGAGTTGCAAATTTCACTAAAATACGGAATATGATTGGACAGGGCTAGGGGAGTTTTCGTCACACCATGCTGACATATTCAGTTTTATTAAGGTACTTATTGTTAGCTAGCCCTTCCCCTTTAGCTCATTCATGTTGTCCTCTTCCCATGCATATATTGTTGCCATTGCAATAATTCATTCAATACAGGCTACATAGACGAGTGATACATGTCTTCTTTTTCTCATGTCTTCTGTCCTTGATATTTGGCAGTCCTTCAGCGCCTTCGGTCACCGGGTCACATCATGAATTCACTGAGCATGCGCTACTTTTGGTTATCCGTCGCCATTTTCTTTTTCTAGCAGGCCCGAATGCACAATATTAATAAAGAAATCATAAACAGATGTTATTTCCTTAAACATATAATTCTCACTGTTCACCACCCACTTTTACTCTATCCCATATTATTATTATCCTTCTGGGCAAAGCATTAACAACAGCAGCTTTTCTTTTAAATTCGAGCAAGCAGATGCCGGGCATGCGGTACCTCAAGACCACATGTTAGTATTTCTTGCGCATGCCTGAGGTTTTTTCCTCTCAAAGCGAGTTAGTCACGTTATCGCTGCGTAATTCAAGTTTGCACATGCGCAAAGCGTTTTTGCAAATTAAAGCGGGTTTTAATCGCATTGCATTTTATTCCTCATTAGTTTAAGCATGCGTAAGCTTCTCTCCCCATGTGTCGGTGTCTGGTGTATATTAGTTTAGTCTCATCTACAGTTTTAACAATTAGTGAAAGTTAATGAAGGATTTCTCAGAGCAAGTTTCATTTTCTTG
Source organism: Calotriton arnoldi (assembly GCA_963921515.1). Lineage (NCBI taxonomy): Eukaryota > Metazoa > Chordata > Amphibia > Caudata > Salamandridae > Calotriton > Calotriton arnoldi. The sequence continues at coordinate 691,621 of CAWUFW010002525.1, forward strand.
AATCCTTGCTCCATCAATCCCCCTCTGATGGCATTTTTGAGCCATCATAAAATACCCATCGTTACCAAGTGCCAACTTTATTAATCTAATTTTAGTGTCTTCCTCTCTTTCTACTAATTCTTCGTTTTTCTTTTTCATGTCTAATTCTTTCATTTTATCATATAAACTTCCTTTCATTTCCTCTAGCTCAATCTCTTCCCTTTTTCTCTTTCTTCCCATTCTCTTATTCTTTATTTCTTCCAACATTCTTTCTCTTGTTTTACTCTTGCAACAACTATATGTCATCATTATTATCAGAGCTATTATTGCTATCGAAATTACAGGTATTAGGATCTTCCCTAATAGACTACTCCCTAAAGTGGAAAACCAAGTACCTATAGCGGAAATACTTTTACTAAGTCTTTCCCAGACACCTTCAACCTCCAGTTGGGTCAAATCGTCATGAATCTTTGTAATTTTCTTAATATATCCCTCAATACCTTTACTTTTGTCTGGGATATGTGTACAGCAATGTTGGACTTTCAACATGTCACAGACTCCACCCTCTTTTGCCAATAATATATCAAGTGCAAGTCGATTTTGCAAAACCATAGATCTAATTGCAACCATTTCGATATTAATCATTAAGAATCCCCCAGCAGTATCTATCGATAGACGATCAACTATTGTTGACAACTTTCTTATTTTATGTGAATTCAGTATGACTCCAACTGTCGGTATCAGTGCACCAAATACATCACCTACTATTTCTGAAAAACTTGTTCTTTTAGTTCGTTTTAGTCCTTGACTTACTACATCCATTTCATTGTTCTTAGTTATGTGATATACCTTTGGAAATACTATTCCAAAATAACAACTACCATACCATTGCGTGGGCAACCTATAATAGGCATTTTTACCAAATCCCCGGAAAACAGGATCAGTTCCACCTTTTAGTCCCCATCCCCCATTATTAGGAAGGTATGTTCACATTCACTAGAACCAATGAAAATGTTGTTATAGTCAGTTTTTAGTCTATGCAGACAGAATTTTCCCAATTTTGACAAGTCTAGGGACATTGCAGCATGAGTCTCGCCTTTCTTATAGTCCCCTTCCTTATTAAACCATGGAGGTACATGTGACTTCTGTTCAACAGCCTTCTTTTGAAAATCCTGCCTTCTTTCCTCTACTAAATTTAGAAAATCTTTTTCTTCATCACGCAAAATACATGTTAGATTATTCTTATGAGCATATGTTATGTCTATTGGGTTTGTTGTTAAGAAGAACTCACCCATGAATTCTGCATCTTTACCACTACGCACTGGGTTCAGATTTCTTCTAATAGAGATTTCTGAAAATACTAAATCCATATTCGAATAATACTGCAACTTGCCTGTTACATAGAACAAACTGGACACAACACTACATGACACACCATATGTTAAAGGAAGATGGTGATATGTCACCCCCTCCTAGACAGACAAAGGTAATTTCATGCAAACATAACAATCACTCACATCCATCCATTGTATCTACGTATTCGTAAAGAAGTTTAGTAAATACATTTAATGACGAATCACTATTTGACTTGTCATGATGATACATGCTCTCATCCATTTGCTCTAAATTAGTGGTAGTTCTTTTAGTAACTGCATTCACTCGATCACTTGTAGTAGTGTTATTTCTGTTACTATTTACCATTAGAATAGGTATCACAACAGCTGGCAACAACCACATTAACATTAGTATTAAAACACTGCACAAACAATATTTAACACATCTTCGTTTTAAACTAGATTTCGAATGTTCAGTCACTTTTGTTTCTGACATTTTTGTATTCTAAAATTGATCAATATCTAAATTATTTCTTCTAAATTCAAAAATGTATTCTAAAAAACATTAAAAATATAAAATCTTTGTGTGATCCCACACTTCAAGAGCTTTTTGTCTTTGTTCCCCTTTTGTCTTTATTTTATTTTCTTCTTTGGTTTCTTTTATTCTTTTCTTTATTTGTCAATTTCCACCCTTTGTGTCAAAGTCTTTTCCCTTTAAGGTGGTCTCAATTTGCTTTAATCAATTCCTTCAATAGCAACGCTTTCTTGTTCTTCATTCAGATCAAGATTCTCAAAGTCCTCGAGGATGATATATGTCCATTCAGGAGCCTTACATTTTCTGCTTGCAACTCTCACTCTTTTTGATTTTCGTAAAGATTTTCTTCTTGGATGTTCTTGCTCAGTTTGACTTGATACTTCATTTACTTGTTCTTGTTCTTTCCCTGTTATTCTTCTTAAAAAATATCTCAGTCCTTTTACTCCACTTGGCCAGTGATCACCTTTTCTGATCCTCTTTGTTTGCACTGCCTTTTCACCTTCCTCGCCAATTTCTAACGTTCTTTTGTTTTCTCTTTCTTTTAACTGAGCTTGTTCCAAATTTTCTGATCTTTCTCTTTCTGTTGATTGAATTTGTTCTTGATCTTTCAGTCCTTCTTTTTCTAATTCTAATTGAGCTTGATCTGAATTTCCTGTAGTAGATTCTTCTGTTGACTGAATTTGTTCTGAACCTGTCAGTCTTTCTTTTTCTTCTTTTGATTGAGCTTGATCTGATTCTTCTGTTTCAATTTGTTCTGGTCTCTCAATCTCTTGCTCTTCCTCGGCCTCTACAGCAGCCTCTTGAGGCCCAGTAACTGGTGCTTACCCTACTTGACTTGTATTTGGTTGTTCATCATCAATGCGTTCTTCAGAGTCTGTTTCTCTGATTTCTTCGACCTCACAACTTTCAGCTTCTGGTTCTTCTCTTTGTTCTACCAGTTGCTGCCCTTGTCGTTCAGGTGGACTTGGGACTCTTTGTGTATGACTGGCATGGATCCAGTTTGGCAAGCCAGCACACTTCACTGCTGTCGTCGTGATCAATATAACTTGATGAGGTCCTTTCCACCTGGGTTCTAAACACGATTTTCTCGTGTGCTTCTTTACCACAACCCAGTCTCCTGGACACAAATCATGAGCTTGATTCGGCTGTGCTGCGGTTGCATCTTCTCCAACCTGGTGAGACACAGAACGTACCAGATCAGCTAGTCCTTTACAATAGTCCAACACTAGATCACCAGTTATATTCATAAGTTTGTTTCCAGGTACAAATGCTTGTCTCATTGCTCTTCCCATGAGAATTTCATGAGGACTCAATCCCGTCCTTCTGTCAGGGATGCTTCTAAGGGTCATTAATACAAGGGGCAAAGCATCAGGCCATTTCAGTGAAGTGGATGCATACACCTTCCCTAACCTGGATTTTATTGTGCCATTGAGCTGCTCAACCACTCCAGAGGCTTCTGGTCGATAAGCACAATGTAGTTTCTGCTCAACTTTGAAAGCTGTACAAATTAATCGAATTATCTCATTGTTAAAATGAGGTCCTCTATCTGATTCCAAAGTTACTGGAAATCCGAATCTGGGAATGAGTTCTCTCAACAGTAGTTTGGCAACTGTGAGGCTGTCATTCCTTCTCGTGGGATAAGCTTCCACCCATCGAGAAAACAGACACATAATGACAAGGACGTACTTCAAACCATTGCACGGCGGCAGCTCTATGAAGTCAAGTTGCAGTCTTGTAAATGGTCCCTCTGCCTTTCCGATTTTTCCCCAACTGACAACCGTTTTCCTACCTGGGTTCTGCTGTTGACATGTCAAACATCAGCAGAGACTCTCTGCAATTAGCCTAAACTTGGGATTGTACCATGTCTGCCTGAAGTGCCTAATCATGGCATCCCTCCCAATGTGTGTGGCTCCATGATATACTCTTGCCATTTGTGATAGTAAACTGTCTGGCATTATCGGTCTACCATCTGGACACACCCATACTTCATCATCCGCTCTTCTTTTGCATCCTGATTTGATCCAGAGTTCCTTTTCTTTTGCATCTGCTTCATCCTGTAACTGTCTAACTTCATCCCATGTTTCAAAAGCAGAGAAAAACATTAGTTGACAATTGGTAACTTCTTTTTCCAACCCTCTGTTCAAAGACATTGTATTTCGAGCACAAAATTGTGCAACTTGGTCAGCATATTTGTTGCCTCGTGTCACATAATCATTTCCTGACTTATGTGCGGCACATTTGACCACTGCAATTTCTTTTGGCAATTGTAGTGCTTCCAATAGTTCTTTGACATTTTTACTATTCCTGATAGGAGAACCTGAAGAAGTCAGAAATCCCCTTTGCATCCATAATTGGCCAAAGTCATGCACAACCCCAAAACCATATTGACTATCCGTGAATATGGTTACTCTCAATTTTTTCCCAATTTTGCATGCTTTTGTCAAAGCTATCAATTCGGCTATTTGTGCGGACTTGACTCCTCTTAGACAGGAAGCTTCTGGAATAGCAGATACAGTACATACAGCATAGGCAGAACTCAATTCTCCATTTTGTTTTCGCAAGCATGACCCATCAACAAACAATACATAATCTGATTCTTCCAATGGGACATCAAAGATGTCAGGTCTGGGCTTTGTACACATTTCTGTCACATCCAAACAATCATGATCAGCCTCCTCTTTTATTTCTTCACATTATGGATCCGGCAGCAAGGTTGCTGGATTTACTGTGGTACATCTTATCACCCTCACATTTTCAGCACTCAGGATCACTCTTTCATACTTAGTCAGCCGACTAGGGGTCAAGTGCTGAGAACGAGTCCTTGTTAAAAGGAACTCGACTGAATGTGGCACATATACCTTTAGGGGATGTCCCATTACAATCGATTCACTCTGCTCCAGACTCACACAGGTAGCAGCTACTGCTTTTAAGCAGCCAGGCAATGCCGCAGCCACTGGATCCAGAGTGGCAGAAAAATATGCCACTGGACGCCGTGACAATCCATGTCTCTGGGTTAACACTGAAAGTGCACATCCTTCTCTCTCACAACAGAACAAAACAAATTCTTTCGTATAGTCAGGCATTCCTAACGCTGGTGCTTGACACAAACAATCTCTCAGTTTTATGAATGCATCCTCACTTTCATCATCCGATTCAATCGGGTCTGTCACATCCTTTCGTGTCAATTTTAGTAAAGGCTTTGAAAGCAATGAAAATCCACTGATCCACTGACGACAGTACCCAATCACTCCCAAAAACATTCGTACTTCTTTCTTAGTTTTAGGCAGACTCATTTGTCGAATCACTTTTATTCTCTCTGGTGTCACTTTCCTGACTCCCCTTTCTATCACTGTGTCCCAAATATTGGACTTCTTGTTGGCAAAACTGTAATTTTTCTGGTGACACCGTGTGTCCACCTTCTGCCAAATGGTTTAGTAAGGCAATTGTGTCAGTGACACACGCCTCTCGTGTCTTTGATGCCACCAATAGGTCGTCAATGTACTGAACCAAAACCGAATTTCCTGGCATAACCAATGTTTCCAAACACTTTTTCAGGATCTGATTGAAAATTGAGGGACTCTCTGTGTACCCTTGAGGAACCCGACACCATGCCAAGACACGGTCTCCAAACCGGAATGCAAAAAGATATTGGCTATCCTGGTGCAAAGGAATCGAAAAGAATGCTTGGCACAAATCAATCACCGTGTACCAATGTGCATCCCAAGGTATCTGATAAAGGATCACTGCTGGATTTGGTACTACTGGACAACAGGGTACTACTATCTTATTAATTTTCCTTAAATCTTGCACTATCCTATACTTGCCACTAGGCTTTTTAAGCCCCATGATTGGCGAATTACAAGGACTATTAATAACACAAGAAAAAACCATTGGTCTGTTAAGACTAAGCATCCGCAGCAACAGACTAGTCTGAATTGATCTAAAGGAGTCCTCTTAAAGAGGATAAAATCCCATCACCCACCAAAGTGGCATGCTTCATCATTTGGGATCTCCTTTGAGTAGCAAACCTTAGTACAACTAAGTGCTACTACCTTCTCAACAGAGGAAGGAGACTAAACCATGATCCCAAAATGTAGAGCCCAAAATATTTCGAAAGGTGATGGCTTGCAGTGCATATGAAAAATATATGTGAGAAGTGATTGTATAAAATTGGCTACCAGGACACAAACAATTTTAATAAATGCTATCCTGGTGTCAAGAGTAAAACAGTGCATGTGCAGTTTTCAACAAATAACTGCAAGAGTCCAAAGAAATGATAGGTCTACATGTTTCAGCCTATAGATCAACTCTGACCCAGGCTTTCATCAGGACCTAAAGATGGAATCGCTACTGCAAATAGTGTACTTAGTGAAAAATCAAATAAAGTCTCAATAAAAAGTAGTTGGTCCGATACAACCTACATTCACCTGTGATTTCAAAACTTGGCCAACAGTCACAGGAGTATTGGACACAATCCTGAAAGAAAGAGATACATCTTAAAAACCATTCACTAGACTGTTGCTGTCAAAGATGCTCAATATATGCATTATCTCAATTTTATCTGATACTTGTAAATGTATCATATGCCTATACGTGTATATAATCAACGAAGGATTCTGCTTACCCGTCTTTATGCGGGTGCACTCCTCACCTCACCTGGCATCCGCTCAGGAAGTGAGGCACCGCTCTGTGTTGAAGGTAAAAACATAGAAACCACGTTCAAAGTCAGAGTTCTCTGAATATGGCTACCTTTCTTACTAAAATCTACCACCTCTCTAAGTGACCAAAGCTGAATTGTAAAAAACATATATATGATGTCAAGAGATTCGTACGCCATACAGGCGTCCTAAAAAACTGGTAAATGTCTTTTAAGAAAAGGATACATTAACCGATGTTAATTACCAAACCAAATGGGGCAGGACAAAACAAGACCCATTCCCACTTGTTTGTATTTTCACTTATAAGAGACGCCTCTTGTAGAAGTATGCATCCATCCTTAAGTGAATCGTCATGGATAGATATGATTATTCCAGAGGTCTGCCACATATTGTTCGTAAATACAAGTCACTTAGTCAAAAAACTAATCAAAAGACTCAATCAAAAACTCAGTCAAGCCTTACTTCCAACGCATATGCGCCTGGGCAATGTTAATCGTAAGCACAGGGGCTTGGACATAAAACACTCGTTTGACTCCAACCCCTGGAAGTAACTGCCCTAACCCAACTATTATCATCAAACTAGTATGCAGACCTCCTACAGTTCGAACCTTACCTGTCCGTCGGTACCCCTGGCCGGACATGAGCTGGAAGGGGAGGTATCCGACGGACGGAAATGTAGGTCTTAAATAGAAAGCGGCAATGAACCGCCTCCGATGTTGTTCACGTCCGCGTTAGCATCACCACAGGAAATCGTCATCAGTGTGTACACGGCGCATAGGAAGTATGTCATTCCGTAGGCCGAACACACTTATGCGAGTGCTGGGAGTTGTAGTTTGAGCTGCAATCTTAAGTTTTCAAATGTCTATTATAAACCCATCCTGTGTATTATACAAGGACTGCCCATTATCTCTTTCAAAATACCTTGTTCAATCATTTGATCAATTACTGGAGCAACTCTAGCTTTTACTTCAGGGCTCATTTTGTATTGGGGTGTGTTCGGATAAATTGCACCTTCTTTCACCATTATTTTAATTGGGTCTACATTTGCCATCAGACCAATTTCCTTTCCTGAAAAATCCCACTCATCTGATTTCACTGTGTTTTTCAGCTCATCAGGCAAACCATTTTCAGTAAGAAGTGAAAACATCTCATCCACTTCTGTTCCTTGTTTTGCTAGCATCATTTTAAAAGCAATATCTTCATTAGGTGTTTGGAAAGCAATACCATCAGGTGTACAATAGATGGTACAGTTCATTTTGCACAACAAATCCCTCCCTAACAAATTCACTGGACTTGAATCTCATACCACAAACCGATGCATGTCTTTGAAATTCCCAATATTCACTTCTATTGGTTTAGTGACTGGGGTTTTTATTTGCCTATTTGAGACTCCGACAACTTGGATAGTTTCTCCCGAGGGGGGTAGGTTTGGAATTTCTGCTGCTCTCACAGTAGAACTGGTATCACCAGTATCCACTAGGAAAGTGATGTCATTACCTTCCACTTTTCCATCAACAAATGGACCTGAATGATCTACCGCCAAGCACGCATTCTTCCTCCCCTCTCAGGCACCGTCATTGAGAAGCATCTGAATCACTCTCATTACTTTGCATCCAATATTGTTGAACCGTTTGTGTATTCTTACCACTCTCTCCACGAAATCCAGTGTTCACACTGTATCTCTGCACCTGAGCGTTGTTCACATGGTTGGGCATAGGGGCTTGTGGCACCTGTAATTGTGGAGTAACTACCTGTTGCTGCTGGTTCACAACCACCTCATTCTGCATCTGTGGATTTAAATTTTGATTTACCCCATTACTCTGTTGAACATTTCTACACTCATTCTTCCAATGTCCATTCTTTCCACACGCATGACAAGGATACTTCTTTTTCGCTTCTTCTCTACTCATTCGCCCTTTTCCTTTATTTCCATTTGATCCTTGACTATTCTGATTCTGATCGTTCAACTGATTATCATTTTGAGAACCAAAATGTGCCTCTTGGTGTTCTGCTAGCTTCACTTGTGCCCACATCATCTTCTCTTTTTTGTGTTTTGCATCAATATCATCACTACAATACTTCGCATACTTCAAGATATCATCAGTGGGCTTGCTCTGCCAGCAAAGCATATGTTGCTGAATCATCTGACTAATTTCTGATCTCAACCCATACACAAACCTATACACGAAATGTCCCATATCCTTGTCACCAATATTTTCAATATACTGCTTAAATACTTGCAATAGCCTTTCGTAATACGTGTGCACGGACTCTTTTGGTTCTTGACTTGTTCTATCTATTTTAACCCAATCTGTTTCTTTTGGTGGAATTTTCCCTTTCAAGAAAGTAATCACCTGTTGATACTTTTTCATCACTTCATCTGAAGGCGCACCTGTCCTTGCGTCTCTGGGATACTCTTCAGTTGGCCAATCAATAGTAATTTTACATTCTGTCCACAAATCAGTTGGTACCACTAAGTCAAACAGGCCATCCAAATCCTTTAATAATACCTTTGAAACTTTCACAAACCTCTCTAGCTGCTTGTACCATTCAATTGGTTTCTCTCTTAATCTGGGGAAATCATTCGTAAAAGATAAAATATCCTGTCTAGTCCAAGGAACATGAACATACCCACCACCAGGAACTTCTCTCATTGGACACACTCTTTCAGCCTGTTCTGTCTCTCTTAATGCGAATGCAGATGTTTCCTTTGTAGCTGCCTCATCCCTTTTTCTTGTCCATCTACCTCTCCATTGGTCTGCATCTCCCCATTTCTTCAAAATATACATTAATTCTTTTATCTGTAATCTCCTTCCTGACACATTCAAACTTTCTAAATCCTTCTCAGTAAATTCTGACCTATATGGTTTTTGTAATATTTTTGACTTTTCTACATCTATTCCAAATTCTGAAGCCACTTCTACTATCTTCTCATGAAGATTCTTTGCTCTCCAGGTTATACTTTTACACAAAAACAACAATTCCTCATCTCCATATGAACCTAATCTATCTGTGCTTATAGTACCAATAATAATTTCTTCTAAATCCACTTTCAACTTGCCTACATCTATATTTGGTGTTTGGGGTTTTTTCCTGTCTAATCCTTTTGCCCACTCCTCTAGATCTTCTGGTGAAAATCCTTTAGAGTTCCCTGCTACTGGAGTGACATTCAGTTCTTTTCTCCTTTTATTTACTGGTGTAATTCTCTTTGGGGTCTCAGTCACCGTTTCAAGATTAGGGAGATCTAGTAACGAGATATTCGAATCACTCTCACTAGTTTGATCTTCTAACATTACTGCCTCTTTCCTAGCATTATTCTGTGGGACTGTCACGGTTTTAATCTCGGGGTATCTCGTTTATCACCATACAATGGAATAACAGGACCAGTTGTTACTGGTACTGTCAAGGCTTCAGCATTCAAACCTAACTGATTTATTTTCGGAATGATCTCTTCTTTTCTTATTCAACGCATTCCTTTCTTTTTCCTGTAATATTCGGGTGACTGTTGGATCAGATAAAACTTGTGGAACTAATGGAGTTCCCATCATTGGTGCACTTGGAGTTGTATCTCTAGCATTTTCTTGATAAGGTGGAGGTCTTTTGACTAAAAGGTCCTCTAATAACTCATCAGATTCATCACATCCTGTTCCTATCATACCTATGTGTTTCACTTTTTCTTTACACTTACTCCCTACTTGATCCTCAGCCATCAACACTGGATACAAGCCTTCCGTTACTACAGCTCTTCTCCATCTTTTCATCTGATCTCCTCGAGTTTCAAATGGATATCTGGGTAAAAACCCTCTATTTATTCTTCTACCTCCTCTGTATTTCTCTCGTTCAAATGCCTCAACTTCCCATTCCTCCAAAGCTTCATACTGCGTTAACCTAGGACTTGGTTCTAATTAATTCATCCGATTTCTCAAATTCTGAAGAATCCTTACATTAAACGTACCATGTTCAGGAAAAGCTAGAACACCATCACCTTTCGTATACTCTTCCCAATTTTCCAACCAGACACAAGTATGATACCCTCGTTCCATCATCATAAAGGAAGCAGGCGTGTTAGGAGGTGGCATAAGAATTCCTTCTCTGGTTACTACACGTTTATCCTTTTTAAAGAAATTTTAGATTTTATTAATCAGCTTCATTCTTCCGATCCCTGTGACTAATTGTTTTCAGCAGGCAAAAACTAGACTCTTCCGTATTTTCTTTTCACGTATCCTATTTGCCAACACTCGTCCTATACCAGCGCACCTCAGACCGACAGTTTAATCAGGGCTCACTACGTATTTCTCTTCCGCACCCAATACCAGCGCGGTTCTTGTCTACCAGCCAATCAGAGCTTTCAACACACCCACTTGTCTGACCAATGCCAGCGCGGCTCTTTTTATGACGTCCGTATTACTCCTACTACTTACCCTCCCTTTACAATCTGCACTTGTCACACGCCCGCTGTCTCAACCAATACCAGTGCGGCTCTTTGTGACGTCAGTATGACTCCTGCTACTGACCCTCCCTTCACAAGGTAATACGACAATGTATTTTCTAATTTTTTCTTTTTAATCTTCTGTTAATAACAACGTAAAAACAGCGCTACTCTGTCTGCCCCACTAATCCAAAGATAGTTTATTCACTTGCTTCAAAGAGAAAGTACTTCCTTACACTGTGAGTAAAAACCACTGTTTACCCTTCACTTAAGCTCGGGGAGAACCTATTACTCCTCTAGGGATACTCCTCCTTTGGGTAAGGCCAAAGTTTCACAGGTGGACCCTTCGCTATCACTCACACTCTTCTCTTGTACGATATAGTCCCTAATGTAACACCTACAGCCCTCCGTAGCTTTTAGGTATTATGATGACAGACGAGTAACCTTCTGCAGTGTGATTTCCTTACCACACTCCTAAGTTCCATTCCCGGGATTCCCAGGTATCTTCGTACCTGTACTTCCAGACAACATAAAACGCGACACTAACTCTTAATGTTAAACATGTAGTTAATGATCAATAATCAATAGTCAATAATCACCAAACTAATCAATAATAACTCTGCTACCAGAAAAACTGATCCAGCGGAAGCCCAGAGTTGAATATTTCACAAGAAAACTGAATATTTCAGTGGGCCCATATACATTCATCCAAAATGTTCATCCACACTCCCTGGACCATCCGCTGGGGGGGGGTCAAGTTTTATAATTCACTAAAGTACGGATTACTTATTTCCCTTTAACCACAAATCGGGTTAAATTGACATTTCAATGCCCAACTAATCTTCACGAATCAACACACTTTCCTCTGTTCGATGGACCATTAGTTGAGTTAGTTGATGGTGATATTAACAATTTTCTTAACTAATTCACAGTTTTTAGTGAAAATAACCACAGACTCTGAGTAGAATTTATAAGCTTTATCTAAAATTTCAGTCATAAAGTTGAACGCTCATCATTACAGATTCACAGTGCAAACTCCATCATTCTTCAATGGGAGAGAGAAAATTCATTTAGCAAATACATTCAATTATACAACCTCATTCAACAAATCAATGCATAAGAGTTGATAGATGTAGGGACAAAAGACATATATTAACGTACTTTTGCAAAGAAATATGCAAAATTTTAAGACAAAATGACATTTACCTAATAGAGATCAACGGAAAACCACCCCTCTGGCCAAAGGAATGGTGGAGGTCTCCTGACTTAGGATTCGAATCTAATCAGGCTGTCGTTTCGGATCTGAATCTTCCCAGTCTTCTCTCGCCTCTCTCTCTCTCTCTCAGCGTTGATGAACACTAACTTAACTCAACTTACTCTAGTTATAGTCTTTATTTCTACATGTCCCACCCTCAAGAGTTGCAAATTTCACTAAAATACGGAATATGATTGGACGGGGCTAGGGGAGTTTTCGTCACACCATGCTGACATATTCATTTTTATGAAGGTACTTATTGTTTGCTAGCCCTTCCACTTTAGCTCATTCATGTTGTCCTCTTCCCATGCATATATTGTTGCCATTGCAATAATTCATTCAATACAGGCTACATAGACGAGTGATACATGTCTTCTTTTTCTCATGTCTTCTGTCCTTGATATTTGGCAGTCATTCAGCTCCTTCGGTCACCGGGTCACATCATGAATTCACTGAGCATGCGCTACTTTTGGTTATCCGTCGCCATTTTCTTTTTCTGTTATACTCTAACAGGCCCGAATGCACACTATTAATAAAGGAATCATAAACAGATGTTATTTCTTTAAACATATAATTCTCACTGTTCACCACCCCCTTTTACTCTATCCCATGTTATTATTATCCTTCTGGGCAAAGCATTAACAACAGCAGCTTTTCTTTTAAATTCGAGCAAGCAGATGCCGGGCATGCGGTACCTCAAGACCACATGTTAGTATTTCTTGCGCATGCCTGAGGTTTTTTCCTCTCAAAGTTTGCACATGCGCAAAGCGTTTTCGCAAATTAAAGCGGGTTTTAATCGCGTTGCATTTTATTCCTCATTAGTTTAAGCATGCGTAAGCTTCTCTCCCCATGTGTCGGTGCCTGGTGTATATTAGTTTCATCTCATCTACAGTTTTAAAGATTAGTGAAAGTTAATGAAGGATTTCTCCGAGCAAGTTTCATTTTCTTGAATCCTTGCTCCATCACTACGGCAACGCACTCTACGGTGGGATCACCACATACCACCAGCAGAGACTCCAGACCATACAGAACTCCGCTGCCAGACTCATCCTCGACTTCCCCAGATGGATCCACATCACCCCCCACCTCAGAAAACTCCACTGGCTCCCCATTCAGAAGAGATGCCAAGTCAAGCTGATGATCCACGCCTACAAAGGCCTGCACAACCAAGGACCAGCCTACATCGACCATCGCCTGAATTTCACCCACCCTACCAGACAACTACGCTCAGCCTCCCTCTCACTCGCCCACACCCCCCTTATTAACCGAAGCAACAGCGGAGGACACTCCTTCTCCTATCCTGTGGCGAAAACCTGCAACGACCTCCCTCTGCAGCTCTACAGCTACGGACCGCCACCTCTCTACTGGCATTCCAGAGGGCACTCAATACCTAGCTTGTTCGACTGAGTCACCTGAACCATCATGACCATCATGCGCCTCTTGGGTGATTAGCCGTGCTATATAAATCTCACATGATTGAAGTCACATATTTGCTAATATTAGTCGTAATTATTTTTGAAATGTATATTGCGTAAAACTTATGTGACTTCAATCTTTGCCCATAGCCTAAAGTAAGAGTGACTGTGTTTTATTTGCAAGCAACATAGAATGTTGTTAAGTAGTGTAGAAGACCTGAAACAGAAACAAATTTAACAGTTTAGCATCATATGAATTATTATCTACTGCCTACCCATTGCCCATCCTGCTAACATCCCTTGGGTCTCACACTAAGAGATCCTCTGCTGTTTTCCTGTTGGTGAATCTAGAGGTTAGTGGTCAACTTAATTCGAGATGTTTGCTTGCTATGTTGCTATGCTAACCAATTCTACTCTATGTAGCTCAATACACCTACTGTGAATGTCACTATGCTGAGTGTGTGTGTGCGTGTATATATATATATATATATCGAAAAAGTCTCTATGTGAGATTTAGACTAGGCTGTTTACCCCAAAGGTCATTCAATGTATAGGTAACGAATATAGATACAACTGCATGCTCAGCATGTGGTTATGTACTGGAGACAGTTGAACACATTTTATTTTTCTGTACAGAATATCACCTTCTTCGCAAAAAATGGATTTGTTCTGTTTGTCGTAATTTGAGAGTCAGATGTTATAGGGTGGCACCGAGGATTTTAAAATCTGACAGCACAGCATCTATTGTTTTTTGCTGCAAGTAGGTTTTTGATGAGTGCCTGGTTTAGGCGCCAGAATTTTATGTCTCCGGTTTCCCAAGAAGTTCCATTTGTGTCTGAGTTGTAGGTTCAGTTAAGATGAAATGGTTGTTATTCCAGGAACCCCTACCCAGGATTGTTTGATTACCTGTGATACTTAGTATTCCATGGTTATGAGCCGAAATCATAGGCAGGCCAATTGATTGATATTGTAAGTTTTCTAGCTGTGATTACCGATTATGAGGCATCCAGCATTTTATCGGACATGACAATATATTATGATATGTTTTTACCTATAGGAGTTTTTATATTGCTGCCATGGTTGTATAAATCGGGATATTTTAAGTCAATGCTAATTCATACTGTTTATCGTGTATGATGTAAGTTATGTCACAGTATATCAATAATGCAAAATATTCATTTTTTGAGATATACTGATTATGTGGTCTAGAAACCTGGAGGTATGAGTTGCCCTAAGTTTATTAATTGTAAGGAGATTATCTTTTTTTTTTTGTTCAATAGTTTTATTAATTTAAGAGAGAGAGTATAAATAGTTAAGATACTACAGCATGTAATACATACAAGTCATCTTGACCAATAAATAGTTAACAAACACATAAATATGAGCAATATGATAACTAGTGGGTAAAATCTAAAACCAGCAGGAATATAGGAACCTATTCATGTGAATTCATTTGTATTACATTGACTAACAAGAGACGAACACACAAAAGAAAATAATAAAGAAAGAGAACGTTAGCAGAAAAAGGAAAATAGGAAAAAAGACCGTTGAAAAAAGAGAGAGAAAGGGAGAGAGAAAGAGAGAAAGAGAGAAGAGGAGAGAGAGAAAGAAAGAGAGAAAGGGACTCCAGCCTTAGTAACATAAAGAGGAAAAATCAACCAGCGGTAGAAAAGGGGTACTGAGCGATTAGGCCCTGAGAGGCTAAATGTATATATTTATCAAGCGATCTCCAGACACCAGAGGAAATGGAGGGAGTATAATGTTTCTCCTCTACCGAAGTATGGGCACCCCGGAGAAATGATACCCATGCCCACCATGTATGGTACGATAAGGCATTAAATGATTTCCATTCTGACAAAATAACTTTAACAGCTATGGATATTAGTAAATCCAAGAGTTGAAAATCTAACTCATCTAAAGGAAGTGGAGATGGAGCTGCCCAAGGACCCAACACGACTAAAGGAAAGGAAAGCTCAAATTGAATATCAAAGATTAATAATAAGTGCTTATGGATGAGTTCCCAGAACTCATGGAGAAGGGAGCACTCAAAAAACATATGTTGAGGAGTACCAACAGCACTTTTACAATTCCAGCAAAGATCATCATCTTTAAGTTTGAGTGTATATAGACGAGCTGGGGTCCAATGTAGAAGGTTGATAGTAAAAAACTTTGATTGAATCAGAGAGGGAGCAACTTTATTCCGTAGGGAGCGTTTCCCAATAGTTTTCCAAGTATCCGATGTAATATGTTTGACTACATCAGCGTCAAAATGTTGCATCCATTTGAGCTGTGTGACCGTAGAGGATGATGATGGAGAAGTGAACAAAAATTTATATATCCTAGAGGCCATATGTCCTACCTTACCCCAAAGCTGTAGGAGAGAGACCATATGTGAATCTGGATGAAAGGTACTCTTGGACAAAACTACTTTAATTTTAAGAAATGAGTAGAAATCAATAGAGTTAAGACAATAATCTGGGGCCAACGAGGAGAAAGGCAAAGGATCATTGTTAGCATTATAAAAATGCTTGACCAATGTAACACCTTTGTTGGCCCAATATGACCTTGTCTCCGCGTCCAACTGAATCTTAATCTTGGGATTGTGCCACAAAGAAGACCACCTAGAATTTTGAATGTGTAAAGAAACTCTCTTATCAATCTTTTTTAATGCTAAAATCGTGTCTGTTATGATACGTCCAGAGAAAGGAAAAGTCAATGTAGACGCAGTCATCAAAGCTGAGGTGGGTAAGGGAGAGCACAAATGTTGTTCAATACATAACCATGGTGGAATGTGTCTATTATCAGAGGGAAACCATAAGGCCCCCTGAGAGGCTAAAAACGCCGACTGATATAAACTCCAATCTGGGAAATTACAACCACCCATATCATAAGATTTCCTTAATTGCTTGTATGCAATCCTAGCACGTTTGTCGCTCCAGAGAAATTTAGAAGTGATCACATCTATCTCATGAAAAAAGGAAGAGGAAAGATTTACAGGGAGCATGGATGACACAAAATTGACAATAGGAGTTATCATCATTTTTAATGACTGGAGCCGTCCCCACCATAAGATGAACTTAGGCGACCAAGCGTCCAATAATTTTTTAACTTTATCCAGTACCTGAGATTCATTATAAGAGATAGTATCCGATAAATTCGCAGAAAACCAAATTCCCAAGTATTTAAGCCGTTCAGACTGCTATTTGAATCCTGCATCTCCCATGTGAGAAGAAAAGCACAACCGATTAAGAGGAAACATTTCGGTTTTGTCTCTATTTAAAGTATACCCTGAGACAAGAGAAAATTGTTTGATAATAGTGGAAATAGCAGGAATTGCTCTTTCTATATCTTCAGAGAAGACAAGAACATCATCCGCATACGCGGCTGTTTTAATGCGCTGTGAACCAAATTGAAACCCCGAATGTCCTGATTAAGGTTAAGTAGGCGAAGTAACGGGTCGATAGACAGTAAAAAGAGAAGTGGTGACAATGGACAACCTTGTCGAGTGCCCTGGCCTAGATCAAAGAAGGGTGAGGTAATTCCATTAATTCTAATATTAGCCTTAGGTTGAGTATATAAGGACATAACCATACCAATAAATGCATCCCCCAGGTTATGGGATTGAAGTACCGCCTGAAGAAAAGGCCACGAGACCTTATCGAAAGCTTTCTCGGCGTCAAGTGCAATAGTGCCGCCGGCGAACTAGAACTCTTAGCTTTCTCTAAGATATGGCAGAAAGTGCGGATATTATCCCTAGCTAGTCTTCCCTTGACAAAACCCGTCTGGGAGGAATGAATGAGAGTAGGAATATGGGACTCTAGTCGTTTTGCCAAAATTTTTGCAAACATTTTTGCTTCCATGTTTAACAAAGAAATTGGGCGGAAATTTTTAGGGTCCGAATGATCCTTACCTTCCTTGGGAATAACCACTATAGTAGCCTCCGTTGCCGAACCCGAAACCTTCCCAGAAGAAACAAAGGCATCAAAAACCTGTTGCAGATGTGGTACTATAGAGGAACTAAATTTTTTTTAAAACTCTATAGAAAAACCATCCGGTCCTGGCGCTTTCCCTGATCTAGTTGCCTTAATGGCTTGAACAATTTCCTCAGATTCAATCGGTTTGCTTAGAGAAGCAATATCCGTGTCGGCAATGGTGCTAGTAGGAATAGAAGTCAGAAATTGTTGGCACTGCGCTAAAGAAGATTGGTGCTCAGGGGTGTATAGATTAGAGTAAAAGTCACGAAATACCTCCAGAATATCTTTAGTCAGGAATTTCCGCGTTCCCGCCGTGTCTGTGATACAAGTAATCTGAGTTGATCGAACACTAGTGTCCTGATATTTTAAAGTAACTGCCAGAATTTTACCTGCTCGGTTTTTTAGTAACAAGCGTTTTGATTTTTGTAATTGTACCCCAATGTGTGCCCTCTTGGTCAAAATAGAATTATATTTATATTTAAGATTTTTAATTTCTTGTAGTATCACTTTATCTTTAGAACCTCTGTACAATGATTCTTTTTGTTTAATGTTGTCTGTAATCGAGAGAAGCTCTTTTTTAATAATACTATTTCTTCGTGCCATAGTTTGAATGTTGCCTCTAAGGGTACATTTGAAAGCATCCCATAGTACTACAGGAGATGTCACGGATAATTCATTCTCTCGGAAAAAATTATGTATAGCTGCATCAAGCAACTCAACCTCTTTGTCGTCCTGTAAGATTTCTGTATTGAGACGCCAAGTACGCGGTCCGCGACTATCTGTGAGATTAAGAAGAGTGAAAGAAACTGCGGCATGATCAGAGACAACTATAGGGTGGATTATCACATTTGTAGTATGTTTCAACATATTTGCTTGAACCAAGAGATAATCAATGCGAGAGAAGCTGGAGTGAGGAGAAGAGAAAAAGGTAAAGTCACTGCCAGTGGGATTATGCATTCTCCACACATCAATGAGTCGTTGGGAAGAACACATGTTAAGCATTTGTTTATGCGCCCTGGGAGGACGGAATCGGAATGCAGAATATCTATCCAAGATAGGATCCATTGGCAGATTGAAATCTCCCCCGACAACCACTTTGTCACAAATAGGTATTTCGGAAAGCTTCTTTGTTATTGTTCGCCAGAAAGAAGGATCATCACTATTGGGAGCATATATATTCATAATATAGAGATCCGAGGACCCATTAGACAATTTCGTAAGCAGCCACCTACCTTCAAGATCATGTTCAGCCGAGACAATGGACAGTCCCGAATTTTTAGAAATAAGAGTAACCACCCTGTTCCTCTTCCCAAAAGCCTCTGAGCACGACACATCAGCAACCCATTGCTTACGCAAGAATAAAGCCTCCTTATACGCTATCTTAGTTTCTTGCAATAACACAATATCAGTAGAAAGGCCTTTGCAGTAATCCAAAATTTTTGATCTTTTTACTGGGTGGTTCAAACCACGCACATTAAGTGACATCACATTTAAGCCCGCCATAAGTAAGGGAGATCAGTAAAGATAAGAAAGGTCAGTAAATAAAAAGCACTAAGGGATGTAGATTGCATGAGATGGACGTCAGGGGAAGAAGACTTATACACATAAAAATAAGAGAGTAAGGCTGAAGTCCGTAGAAAGAAAGAACTCAGTACAGCAAGCAAGAAGCAGAAATGGAAGAGAGAAAGAAAAGGTGAGGAGAAAAACACATACTGTAAAAGTAAAAAGAATAACCCCACCAGGGGAAGTCTATAAGAGACCAGAACCATATATGGGGGAACATGAAGTAGCAGCCAAAGAGGCCATTGTTTACCATTAGCCATAGAAGGGATAGGGTATAAACAATATATAACATAATCCATTCATTATTATAGATTACACAATGTTTGTGTAGATAATCATCAGACAGATTGCAATTTAGCTAACATGTACTATATTATTCTTACAATAAGAAATTAATCCAGGATATGAGTGAACACCCTTATTATTGATAAAAAAGGGGAAAACGACTAGAAAGAATTAATGAGTATACTCGCAACATTACCATTTGATAAAAACCTGAATAGCGAGTCACAATTTACGTGTCATACAGATATTATAAAATACATATCTAAGAAAGAGTTAAATAGATACACTCTTAATGCCTGCGGAAAAAAGGATTCTACAAGGGCATCCAGCTGTCACCATAAACATATCACCTAAAAAACAGTTAGTGTTTAGTTAAGCAGCCACCTAATAATCCTCAGCCATACCTAGGAAATAAGTTACGCTCTGAAGCTAGATAATGAGAACTGTAAGAGCGTCACACCAGCTATCAATACACAATAAAATGAGGAAATAGAAATTACTATAACTGTTTCATTAAAAAACCTGCAAAGGAAAAGGAATTAATGGAACATACCTACAGAAGGCAATTAATATATCTTGAATAAAAAGCACTAAGAGAAGGGCATAATCTTATGTGACATCAACCTTCCCTCAAAAAAGATATCGTTAACCTGCAAGGAAAGGTTAATATACAAAAAAAAGAGGATAACAATAACCTTGAAGGGCCCATAACCGTGGATGAAGTAAGGGAACCTCCAACTTCCCACAGAAAAAAGACGCCTCAAAAACCTGTAAGAGGAAAAATAGGCACAGAAAAAACTAGAGTCCAGCCATAAAAGCAATGATCCCTTCAAGAGGAGGCCATTGTTTACCACTAGCCATAGAAGGGATAGGGTATAAATAGTATATAACATTCATTATTATAAGTTACACAATACTGGTGAAAATAAGCATCCGACAAATTACAACTCAGCTAACATGTACTATATTATTCCTACAATAGGAAATTAATCCAGGGTATGCGTGAACACCCTTATGATTGATAAAAAAGGGGGAAGACGACTAGCAAAAATTAATGAGCATACTCGCAACATTACCATTTGATAAAAACCTGAATAGCGAGTCTCATTTTACATGTCATACACGTACTATAAAATACATATCTAAGAAAGAGTTAAATAGACACACTCTTGACGCCTGCGGAAAAAAGGATTCTACAAGGGCATCCATCTGTCACAATAAACATATCCCATAAAAAACAGTTAGTGTTTAGCTAAGCAGCCACATAGTAATCTTCAACCATATATAGGAAATAAATTACGCTATGAAGCTAGATAATGAAGACTGTAAGAGCGTCCCACCAGCTATCAATACACAATGAAATGAGGAAATAGAAATTACTATAGCTGCTTCATTTAAAAACCTGCAAAGGAAAAGGAATTAATGGAACATACCGACAAAAGGCAATTATTCTATCTTGAATAAAGAACACTAAGAGAAGGGCCTAATCTTATTTGACATCAACCTTCCTTCAGAAGCTATTGTTATAAGTTATAAGCAAAAAAAAGAACCTGCAAGGAAAGGTTAATACACAAAAAAGAAAAAAAGATAAAGATAAACTTGAAGGGCCCATAACCGTAGGTGAAGTAAGGGAGCATCCAACATCCCACAGGAAAAAGAAGCCTCAAACCCTGTACGAGGAAAAATAGGCACAGAAAATACTAGAGTCCAGCCACAAAAGCAATGATCCCTTCAAGAACCAGAGGAGACTGAGGGCGAGTCAGATTCCATTTGCGATTCAGATTGATTATCCAAAAAAGTTGTTAACTCTGATGGTTCATAAAAAATTTGAGATCGACCTTTAACAGTTATTCTGAATCGTGAGGGACCGGCGAAGGAAAAGGGAATGTTCATGTCCAAAAGTCTCCGCCGCAGGTTTAAAAAACCCTTTCTCCTGATGACAGTATCTCTAGCAAAATCCTGAGATATAGCAATCCTGTGGCCTTCCCATGTAATCGATCTGATCTTCCTCATCTGAGACAGAATCAGTTCTGAGTGTTGGTGTCGTAAAGGCTTGAACACTATAGGCCTAGGATGTGGCGAGGACTTAGGGCGAAAAGAGGGAACCCTATGAGCCCGTTCTATTTCAAAGTCTTTCTGAAAAGAGATATGGAGGACCGTAGGGATCCAGTCCAGCAGAAATTCAAGCATTGAAGGAGCACCCTTCTCCGCATCTTCTGGTAGACCAAAAATACGTAGGTTACTCCTACGATTCCTATCTTCCTGTTCTGTAAGGTCTCTCCGCAAAGAAGCCATAGAGCGCTCCAAATTCTGTACCTGCCTGGTCTGCTGATGAGATGTGTCCTCAACTGCGCTTATGCGAGATTCTGCATTTGAGACACGTAATGATAAACTTTTGAAGTCACTTCTAATCGCCGCAACTTCAACCTGAAGTAGATCTGTATTTGTTTTAGTACTCTGCGCAATATCATGAACCGTATTTAGACGTAGAAGTATTGTGTCCAAAGTAGTAGTAGAGTCTTTAGATGTTACCTCTGGCGTGGGAGACGTTTGTTTAGATCTCTTAAAAGCACCTTTTGCATCCTTATCTTTAACAGGGAGGCCCATATTATCTGCCATTGGTAAAGACAAATATAGGTGAAAGGAAAAACAGCACTGCCAGCCACTCCCCGTTCCAGACCACCAGAGCGTTACCTGGGAATATGGCGGAACAAGTCCCTCAGAGGACAAAGAACAGTGACCAAACACATAAACTGTGCCCTACAAAAAGACACTGTCCAGACAGATAGCAACCTCTATCTCATGGTTAAAAGGCACTTAAATAAATGTGCGCCACTGAGAGACTAGTGTCCAACCCGCGACAGATGTAGAGGAAACAGGTGCAGCTGCAGCAAATCACTGTAGCAAAAACCAGCTCATTAAGGCATAGGTATTAATCCTCTGCCACTCCAAAACTGGTAGACAAGGTTATCATCGCAGTGCCCCTTATGAACTTCCAGCCAGGTCTTAAGCACAAAAGGGTTGTTGCTGGTCCTGTGTTAAAACAGTGCTCCACATAGCTGGTGAAGAGAACAAACATTGCACATCAGCGCACATTCAAGAAGCTTCCATATTAGATGTGTTGCCCCTCAGGAGAAACATATCGCCTCAGAAAAGAACAGCGCTTTATTTATAGGTGAAAACAACGCTGCAAATATTCGCACTCTTTTGACCCCTGGAGATCCCCTCCGGGCAAGCAGAATTTCCCATACGCAGCCACTGTCCGTTTACATATACAGCCTCTCAGCGCTGCTTAAAAGACACTTCATTTGAATGGACTTTAGCTTCAAATGTCTCAGAGCATGTATTAACCTTCAGCAGCAGCGTGGTATGCGATTCAGGCGAAGCGCTCTTACTTTGTCACTCGCTGTACCCTGGAATCTCCAAGTTGTGAGGGTTAATGCGCCCGTGTTCCTCGCGCCGCCGCCATCTTAGGCGCCACTCTGAGGAGAACACAGATGCTGCTGGAAAAGGCACCAAAAGCGCTCCAAATGCGCCGCAAATGCTCCTGAGTGCCCTCGCTACCTTCCGCTGCCGATATCCATCCTCAAAACCGCCCTTCCAGGACTCCGTTTACCGAAAAACCGGACGGCCTCACGGAGGCTCTCCGGAGCTTAAGCAGGTGCGGCCATCTTGTCTGCGTGCGCGTCACGCCCCCCTTGTAAGGAGATTATCTATACATGACCATTTTATTACTATATTGAATTTGGTATACAGTATTTTTTCTGGTCAATATATACCTATGTAATGTATTTATGTATTTATTACCTTGTACATTAATGGCGGTTTTTATTAGGTCTGCTATTTTTATGTATTGTATGTATTTTAAATGCACTTTAATAGTCGCATGACCCAATAAAGTAAAGTATGTATATATATATATTTATATATTTTTATTTAACATATGAACACACACCACAATTATGATTATTTTTACTAAATGTAAAAGATAAGTAAATATACATAATTACAAACACACTTATTATAAAAAAAGCCATAACCTAACAAATACAAAACCATAAGCAAATACTTTCTTAATAAAACATTTTTTTATTTTTTATTATATGGTTTGTTTGTAAATAAAGATACACACAAAACAAACATGTTGTATCATAACACCAGAGTCACCCCCATGATCCGGATACATTGAAGGAAAGAATCAGTCTCCCACTGGAAACAATAAAGATTTGTCACAATTAATGGCAAACCCGGAATGTTCCCCAAT
Organism: Calotriton arnoldi; assembly: GCA_963921515.1. Classification (NCBI taxonomy): domain Eukaryota; kingdom Metazoa; phylum Chordata; class Amphibia; order Caudata; family Salamandridae; genus Calotriton; species Calotriton arnoldi. Next base: position 715,312 of record CAWUFW010002525.1, read on the forward strand.
ATATGGAAGATTTCTCGCAGCTGTGTAGCGTCGAAGTTACATGTGTTATGTATAATAAAATATCATCTGCATATAATGAGAAGCGTTCCTCCCAGCCTGTAACTTCCGGCCAACCCCAAACCTGCACATCAACCCTCACCCACTCTGCCAGGCCCTCTATCGCGAGCGCGTACAACATCGGTGATATCGGGCATCCCAGCCTCGTATCCTATAGCACATTGAATACCCTGCAAGTGTGACTGTTGAGCCGTACTCTAGCCACCGGTCTGTCGTAGAGTAGGTTGATCCATCTTGTATATTTGGGTACCTACCAGTGCCCCGAAGAGATACACCCATTCCACTGAATCAAAGGCTTTATTTGCGTCAAGTGAAGCTTTTGCCTGACCTGCAGGTGATGCTGCCGCTAAGTTGTTATGGATCCTCAGCAGATTCAATGCAGTTGAGCGACCCAGCATGAACCCATTTTGATCCGGGTGCACCAGCTTGGTCACCACTTTTCTCTACCTATTGGCCAGCAGCTTTGCCAGAACTTTAGATCCGCGTTAAGTAAAGAGATCGGTCAATATGAGTCACATATGTCTTGAGGTTTGCCGGCATTAGAACTACAGTCGCTGATCTCGTGTCTCCCGGTAGTTCTCCCGTCATGCTGAGCATATATTGATGCCTTTGCCAGCACACTGCATTTTTATTCTTTTCATTTTTGACATGCATTTAAAAGGGTGTTATATGACTGCCTTAATTTTATACGGATGTTTGGTTTTCTTTCTATGTTCATATAAAAACTCAATAAACAGATGTTGAAATATTAGCAACATATGAATGCTCAACTTATTTACCTAATGTGCGTTAGGCAGCCAGCCCAGAATATGGGGAAATTGTAGGCAAAGTTAAATCCCCGAGAAGCTTTTGGGTCAGAGGTCAAAGTAGAACTAGAAATTTCCTGGAGCTGTTAGCAGCTGTGTGTCAGAGCTGTGAGGATGAAGGGAGGGAGTGGGGGAACATGTATGGCTTGATATTTCGGAAAAAGTGGAATAATGGTCAGAGCGGTGAGGTAGTCAAGAATGGGTTGAATAGTGCGTGTCCTGTTATTTTTTTTAAACACACTTTATTGACATTTTTTGGTTTCATACGTCATACATTGCATTATATACTTTTTAAGACACCATAGCAGTGTTTGTCTTGTATAACTACAGATGTGCGCCTCAATATTCCAGTGTTTGCAAGCATTTTACATCATAACTTACAGTATATTTTGCAGAAACCTTATTTAAGAGATAACAAAGTAGTACCAGGACATTCTGACAAGTGCATTTATAGTAACTTCAACAACTACAAAACCCCCAGTGCGTGTCCTGTTAGGTTATTTTTCTTTTTACTCACTTGGTCAAACACCGATTACAGTTTTAAGTGTATCTCAGTTTAGCAGAAGCACAGGCGCATTAATTGGTTTCAAAGAGTATCTACTTCAATGTTGCTATATGGAGGTGTGTTCTCTGGAAAAAGAAAAGTATTTGCAGGTGTAAAACATGCATACACAGGCAATTTCGAAAATGACTTCTGATCATATTCAGAATAAATTATCATAGCTTAATCCTCCAGCTATGTCAAGAAATACTAGTAACCATGTGCAAGAAACGAATCTATCGATGGTAAAAGCTGTGAACTAACTGAATCTTCTAAAATTAGTTAAATCTTTACGGACGACCCCCACAGCACTCTGTAACTGAGAAGATCTGAGAGATGCAGAAAAGGAACGAAAGTGCGCAGAAACAGCTTGGCTGAACGATTGCAATTTAGCCAGTAAAATGAATCATATTAAAGTCCTAAGAAAATAGTTGATTGGACAAACAATGGCCACATTCTATACAAATTAAATAATCAGGGCTAAGAGCAGGTTAGGAGGTCATTTTAAAGTTTGAAGGAGTATTCCAGTCCTAATTGTTGTAAGACTCCAATGATTCCTATTCGAGATACTTGTTAGGCACTGGCAAAGCGCTTTTCATTTAATATCAAAGAGTTCTCTTTTCAGAACACAACAGTTTAGACCAACAAGCTAGTTTATATTGATTCCAAACATAAACGTCTGATGAAGATTCTCAGTTGACATATTTTGCAACAGTTACTGTAACAAAGAATAAGTAAATCATTTAGAACTATAGAAGTTCCAGTAGACTGGAAGAAGGAAATCATAAGGCCTCTGCTCAAAAATCCAACAACTGACCTTTCAAACTTTAGCAATCTACAACTGATATCCCTATTGCAATATGTGGCAGAGTAATTGGTAAATAAGCAATTATCCAAATTCATCAGTTATAACATTATAGCCGTATAACATAATAACCGTGATGGGCAGGCAGTAATTGTTACAGGACAGGGGAGGAGTAGCCTCCCTTTTCCTATTGGATTTATCAATGGCATTTGATATGGAATCTCATTCCATATTAGTTTTAACCGGCGGGTGGTTTTTGATAGGGCGATGGCGCCCTTGGGGAGGTTCACAATCTAATTCTTCACAGAAACCAACAATAAAGTGCGGTGTCTAAGGGGGGAGAGCACCACCCCTCTCTCCAATACGTGGCCTAAGCCCACCAAACAATACTACTGCGTTCCCCAGCACACGCTTTTAACAATCAACATTGGGAATAATGTACAAATAAGTTCATGTCCACTTCTTTTATTTTTCTTCTCTGTAACTTTTCTCAGATCCCAGACAATACGTGTTTCGTTGCATCTTTCGCGACTTCTTCAGGGCTAAAGTCTTGGTATGTAAAACTGTGTATCCAGTGATAATTCCAATCCAGACGGATATAATCTTCCTCTAAAGTCCATACTTCAGTCTCGAGTGTTCCCGTAATCAAATTAAATCCTTATTATCATCAGCCAATGAATACCTTCTTCTGGAGCTTCTGTTGGTCTCTCGCCCAGACAGTACTTGCCCCCGAGTCAGTTACTTACTCTCTCTATCTTTCGAATTTACGGTCGTATCCCCTGTATCGAAATTCCCCTGGACACGCGAGTACTTACTCAAAGTTCAAAGGTAAGGAATCTGCGGCTATATCATGTCTCTACCAGATAAGGTTTTACTGAAGGTAAGTAACTTGTCCATTAGGATGAACGTTTGCCTGCTATGTCACCAATGTTTACAAATGATACAATGCAGATTATGTACGTACAATTAAAAGGCAGTTTTTTCAGGCTAGGGTACACAACTAAAGTACTAAACGATTTGTTTACTAGAGCAAGTGAGATAGCACTCTCACATAGGAGCGGAGCTTTTTGTCTCTTGGACCATATTTGCTTTGAATGATGGCTGAAAACGGTGGCAAATGTATCCTTACCAAGAAGAGTAGCAGTTATTATGTTGCAGGAGACTTGGCTTGATGAAGTCGTTGTTCATTGTTCTTCTGTTTGTAAACAACAAAGCCAAAAATCAGTTTTACCACATTCAAGGCTTAGTCAGTAGTTATAATCCATTTCTTTATTTCATGTGTCTTAGAATTCCTGGATATCAAGTATTTATGCTTGGAAGCTGCAAGCGAAACATGCTTTTCTTTTTGTCATTGGTGAGCAATTTCATGACCATTGGTTGATCAAACTTTTTCAGTGCAAAAGGTGCCTAAAGTCGAACTCAAATAACTTACTAGGCATATGCAGAGCAAATTGTAACTCATTGGTGGGTGTATGTCCATACAAATATTAAAGAATCCTACTATTATGATTTGAGGCAGACTTCCAGAGGTTCTGCACAGGTCCGATTCACCAAACATAGGGTTTGCTCACAGGCCTACATACACACCTAGGATAGGTAATTGTTTTTACATTTTGTTAATTCACAAAAGTACCAGGTGCACTCAATGGGACGGGCCACATACACATCCAACAACTATATGTACGCTATAAAGATTTAATATGAAGCTATGAAGAAAAATATTGGCATTTGGCTCTAAATGAATTTATACACTTAGTGGTTTCATATTTGCACTAACTTAGCAAGTTTCACACCATCGTTACTTTCCTTCTCTATAGTAATACCAGCAACAGTATGGAGCATTGCCAGTCATTGTAACTGCAGTTCAGTGCGCACTGCACCAGTTGAGAACAGTTAATTTCCATGTGCTTAACTGGAACTGACCAGCACATCCGTGAGTGCATTCACGTGCTATGTCATGCACAGTCCGCACCATGTTATTGTTTACAAGCAACGCTTCTCAATCAGTAACCAGCCCGCCCACCCGTAGCATGACATGCGCATCCCAAAATGCATCCACGCTGCATGCCACAGGTCATATGTACCACGTGAAGGTTTTCCTAGCAACTTCAATCAATCTTTCTCTAGTGCTGTATTTGTTCATACTCTCACCCTCAAGCACCTTTCAGAAGCAACGCATCAACGCTGATGCCATCTGGAAGTAAAGCGAATATGCCAATAATAAATGTATTGTTTACAACCCTGATGGAAGCCAAATTAACTGCCGGGACTATTGTCCGGTCACTACGTTTATTAGTTGTTTATTTTCATAAACATTTACAATACTGTATTCCACCAGACTGAGTTTGTCATAATTCTGCTCTGATGACAATATAAACTACTTAACACTCATTTGTTACTTTTGCCAAGAATGACAACAGTAACAAACTTTAAATTTACATTTTGTTTTTAAAGAAATAAAAAAATCTTTAATTAGCATATTAACGCTCAAAATATGTTGCACTTATATTTACCATGGTTAGTATGTCTCCTCCAGTGTTTTGCCATTTCCTGGAGAAACTGAAACTCAATGTAAAGAATGGATTAATACATTTAAAATGTGCATGCTCGCTTTAGGGAGTGAAAAGCATGTAGATAACAGGAAACAGGCTACCCTTATTACATTCGCCATGTTTTAGTGTTCTCTGTCCTTCTCCCGCCAATCCTCCCCGGTCCACCGCAACAATCTGGCTGTTTGAGTGGAGGGAGGACTGGCTTGTAGTTTTTCCTACTTCCGTATTGCCATTTCACGGCGGCCATCTTTAGGAGGGAGATGTTCTAGTCTTCTCCTGAGTCTTTCTTCCTCCGCATATTTAATCGGAGGATGGCGCCGACGTGCGGCGCGCCCAAGGCAAGCCAGTCTGCGCCCGTCCGCGTCCGAAACGCGACCAGCTCCAGAAATGCTGCCCAATTTTCATCAGGCAGGTGTTTCACTAGAGATTCCCTTCTGGCTTTTAACAGCAGTCCCCACATTTGTAAAAACCCTCTTGATGTTACTAAATGGAAGGGCCCAATCTGCTGTAATAACTGTAAAACAGTCTTCAGTCCCCCACAAAACACACCGTTGGGGAAATAGTCCTAATACCACCTACCTACGAGGAGTTCTCATTAATGCCCGCTCATTATGCAAACATGCTCAAAGCATCCTAGATGACAACCTAGACTGCCTCTTCATAACAGAAACCTGGCTTAAAGCCTGGTGTAACTCCTGTCTGTGCACTAACCCCTGGCTATCTTATCCACAGACAGGAAAGACCAAAACAACGAGGAGGAGGGCTGGCGATTATTTATCGCAGCATACTGAAATGTTCAGTGTTTGAAATATCCGACCTCAAAGGTGCAGAAAGCATCGGTTTCTGCTTTCAATTAGAGGACGCCTTCTCAGGGGCTCTGCTTTACCGCCCACCAGGCCCCTACAAAACCTTCTTGGATAGCATTGGAGATATCGTGAGCTCACTAATTCTTAGATTTGCCATTTTCATCTTATTTGGAGATTTTAACATCCAATTAGATGTACAAAGTGACCCCAGGTCCCATGAACTTCCTGGAAATCATTGATACATTTGGCCTAGACCAGCGGATATCCACCCCCACTCATAATGCAGGCCACACTCTGGATGGTATCTGCTCTAATCTCACAACCCTTATAGTCAAGACTCCAGTTAGCTTAACCTGGTCCAATCACAAGCTTATACCTCTAGAAATTAGATACCAGCACGAGAAAAACTAAAGGGTCACATCCCCATCTTTCAAAACACCAGACCCAGATGGAATGATATGGCAGTCCTTCCCGACCTCAGTTTAGAAGCCTCAATCTGCAGGCCCAGGCTGTCGGGGGATCCAGCAGTGGACAACCTATGTTTCACACAGTGGATGACCACTCTGAGGGATCGTTTCGCACCTCCTGCCCTACAAAATAACCTACTGTTTAAAAAACCCTCCGCCCCATGGTATACCCAAAATCTGAAAGAATTTCACAGCCACTGCAGGAATCTGGAACGCAGATGGCGACAAAAATACAAACAGGAAGAACTAATCAGGTTCAAAACCTCTCTTAAAAACTATCACCAACAAATCAAAGCTGCCAATAAATCTTATTTTACCAAGATGCTTAAACTAGCCAACGCAAACCAAAAAGCTATCTTTAAGATAGTCAACTCTTTCACTAACCCCACATCCCTTAAACAAGATATTCCCCCATCACAGTCTCTCTGCGACCGCATAGCTGACTACTTCGAACAGAAGTTCCAGTCATTACAACAAGATTTTCCTGTACCTTCCATTCCTCTTCCTACTACAACTGCCGATCTAGGAAAAAAAAGACCATCCCTTAGAGCTTTTCAAGCCATTAGCCCACTACAATCTTGTCAGGCTATTCTCGCAGTGAAATCAGGTTCTCCTTTTGACCCTTGTCCCCCCTTAATTTTACACGCTATTATAGATACTTTCAATCCAGTCATCAATAATATAATAAATGCCTCTCTGTCACTAGCTGAAGTCCCCAATGAATGGAAGCGTGCAGCAGTCAAGCCTCTCCAAAAGAAACAACTTGCTGATCCCACTACCCTTACCAGTATTCGACCCATCTCTCTACTCCCATGTCTTAGTAAGATTACCGAAAAGCTAGTTAACTCTCAACTTATTACCTATCTGGAAGGAGCCAATATCTTACACCCTAATCAATCAGGTTTCAGACCTCAACACTCTGCGGAATCAGCCCTCCTATACACCGCTGAATCCCTGAAAGCTGCTTTAGATCAGGGAAAAAATGCTGTGTTGGTCTTATTAGACCTATCAGCTGCTTTTGACACGGTCTCGCATGTCATCCTTCTGGACCATCTCGCGTTATGTGGTATCTCTCATCTTGGCCTGGCTAAAATCGTTTCATCAAAACAGAAGACAAGTCATCACTCTCGGACAATACCAGTCATCAGAAAAACTCCTGCTTTCCGCGGTCCCACAAGGGTCTATTCACAGTCCAGCGCTCTTTAACGTAAAAATACCACACTGACTGAGGAAAACCTCCGTGAATGTCTCACAGCAGTCTTTCACTGGATGAAAACAAATCACTTAAAATGCAATTCAGAAAATAGAGAAATCATGCCACTAGGGAAAGCAAACATCTTCTCCCCTAGCCTATGGTGGCCCTCCGACATTACCCCCCCACCTCCCCCAAATACAGTAACAGTAGCCAGGAACCTGGGGGGTCAAATTTTACTCAGCACTATCATTCCACCAGCAATCCGTAGCAGTGTCTGGAACCTGCTTCCATCTGATAAAGTCACTTAAAAAGGTCTTTGACCTACTTCCCTGTGTATTATTATAATCAACAAGGGAACCGAAAAGGCAATACGCAAGGGACCTTCGGTATTAGAACTATTTCAAAAGACAATGGTCCCTGAACAGTTGTAATATAAATCAAGAAATAAACATATACTAAATAAATTATATGTTCCTTGTCCAGCCGGACAGATATTTAATATTTTTATGTATTAAGACATGGATTTAATGTCTGAATTTCTCGTGTACAGGCATGTTTAATTCTAAAGTCCTGAGGATGATCCCATGAATTTTCGCACAGGGATCGAAACGTCGTCGACACCCCATATACCATATGCATGTAAATATTGTAAATTCTATTGTGCAATGGTATCACTATGTGATTGAAGTCTGTTAATTTTGTTATTCTCATGATTTACAGACACATCACTCTTGCCTGAAAACTCTTCCCTACTCTTATGTTGTTTGTCTATGTTTCTGAGTTGGACGCCGGCTGGGTCCCACTTGTAAATATACATGTATTTTTCTATGAATGTATTTAAAAATATTAAATATCTGTCCGGCTGGACAAGGAACATATAATTTATTTAGTATATGTTTATTTCTTGATTTATATTACAACTGTTCAGGGACCATTGTCTTTTGAAATACTACTTCCCTGTGTGGCAAGACAGGCAGTTGCAGTGGCCCTAATCACCTCCAGATTAGATTATTGCAACGGCCTCTATGCAGGAGCAAATAAGTCGGTCCTACACAAACTACAGATGGTACAGCACGCTGCAGCCCGACTAGTACTAAAATGGCCCTGGAGCTCGTCAGCATCCGCCGCACTGGAAGCTCTGCATTGGCTACCCATCCATAAAAGAATCTTGTTTAAGATCTTGATAATTACTTTCAGAATCTTTCATTCCTCAGGCCCTCACTACCTTCGGCCTAGGTTTGCACGCTATGTGCCGCACCGTACCCTCAGATCGTCCAACGCTAATCTACTAAAACCCCCTGTTTTCAGATATGTCTCAAAAGCGGGGAAATCAATCGCAGTGATAGGGAGCAAGGCCTGGAACCAACTACCCAATCACCTACGTTTCATCCAATCAGAAACTTTTTTTAGGAAAGCTCTGAAAACCTGGGTCTTTACGGCCCCTGGTGCTCTATGCAGGGCACTCGTCTAAATCCCTTTCCAGTCTCAGCCACCCTGTCTGTCAGTGATTCGCTTAGCGCCATGATGCTCCTCGGAGTGAAAGATGCGCTTTACAAATACCTTATAACATAACATAACATTCTTTGGGTAAGGAAGGGTTGAGGATTTATTGCACTCTCCAAAATCAGAAAGAGGGAGATATAAGGTCGTGCTATGTGAAAATGTTAAAACAATTTGTAATATATTTTTGAAAGAAAGCAAACACCGTACTACAATGTTCAAATTCTTTTTGAGAGTACAAGCTGACAAACCATTGACACTTATGTCATGAGCCTCAACACCATGTGAGTGAATTGTGCATTCACTGGTGATGGAGCAAGGTTTCATAAATGAAACTTGCTTGTATTCAATCCTCCTCACAGTATTAATTTATTAAACTTGTATTGTTAATACTAACCTTTGCATTCACGACACAAAAGAAAGGGATGCTTGCCTATGTGTTTTACTAATGAATAACGCTTGTTTGTAATTCAAAATGGCCGCTATGCGCGGGAAAGCTCAATGCGCATGTCGCAACCATATCACATGGTGTGACGTCTTTCTTTGCTTGGTGGGAAACTTCTGCTTCTGCGCAGTGTGCATTAAAATGGCTGCTTGATGTTTTCACATGCTTCAGCTTGCTCTCATGTCATTACTAAATTGTCGTTTCCTAACGCTACTAACGCGGGTTAGAATATATAATTAAATGGGAATAGAATAGAAAAAGTGGGTATACAGTGAAACATTTTATTTGTGATTCTAATATTTTCTTCTTGCACTTTTATTAGTTCGTAAACTTGGGCCTGGGTTGGTGTTCTGAAACTCGAGAGGCAAATGGTTCTGCGCATGTGTCCTGTGTGCCTGCCAAATGAAGTCAACCTGGACGAAGTCCAAGGCCGTGACCCGATGGCCGAAGATGCTGTATTTTGGCTTTCCTGTTGCATATTGACACATTGTCTATGAAAATTGGTTTACATTTGTCATGAGACGGGTGGGAAATAAAGCGAATGTATTAATTTGAAGGGGTGGGAACGTAAAGACAATAGGCTTTACAATTTAAGCCAAATTGATATGGTGCGAGAATCCACCCCCTGTCCCTGTCCAATCAGAAGTAGTGGTCCCATATTTTAGCAACATTAAGGGGAGGTACATGGGCGTAGAAGGGTATAATGGATATAGAATTAGTTAATTAAGAGTCAGAGTCTGAAGTTTTGAAGCACAGGAGAGCGGAGATGCTGACAGGAAGAGCTCCAGACCGCTAAGCTGACCGATTGCAGACCGAGTCCCTGTCCAGAAGAGGTCCTGAGGAGGGGGCGGCAGAGTCCATTAGAAGGAAGGCACGGGAGAATCGAGGAGAAGCCGAGTATCGGAGAGGGGAACGACGCAGGCGTCGTTGTAGAGAGGTCACCGGTCCTGTCCTGATCCTGGAGGAGGTCTTTGCTCTTCATCCTTCCTGGGTCCTATTATTCCAACTCCTTGGCTAAGGGGTTTGGTTCTCGCACTTAGGTAAATATAATGCAACCTTTAGTTGCGCTGCTGTCTCTATTTTCTCCTCTTCTTTAAACACCGTCATTGATTAGCAATAATTATTTCTATGCTTAATCTTGGGTATTGCGATTAAGTACCATGTGGCTCTGTATTTTACTCTGCTAAATCTTTAGATAAACATTTTAAAAATGTCCTGACTCAGTGGTTATTTCAGGATTATGTATTATAATGAATGTCACTCATTTTAAATTTCCCAATTAGCAAAGGATTCATTGGTAAGTCATTACTCTTCAATCAGAAGGTAATTGGTAGCAGGGATTTTGATAGAGAGTAACAACTGATAAAACCCAGCGTAAGTATTAGCGTAGTATGAATGTATGGGCCCAAGTGAGTATCTAGTGTATGAATGCTGTTTGCTAATATCGCGCTGGATCAGTTTTCTGGTAATCAGAGGATGGTTACTCTTTGTTAATTGGGTAATGAGAATTTTTATTTGTATTTTTATGAACTAACATCCGTATATTCGAAGTTTGTTTTATGTTGTCCAGAATTCCCCGGGGTAAAAGGAATAGCGGATGGTAAGTGGAAGCCATACTGCAGTGAGGTTATCTGTCAGGCAGAAATAGTACTGAAAAGTTAAGCAGGACTTTCAGTACTCGTTAGGGACTCTATGCGTGTGAGTAAAAACAAAAAGAGTACGCTGGTAAAAATTTGATGTTATATCACCTAGAAAGGGTAACATTGGAGAAGTAACAGGTACTTCTGGAGCTTGTGTGAAGAGTAGACGGAAGTGTTTTACTCGTAGTGTATGTTTAGTAAATGGAAAGGTTTTATTTACTAAGTATGAGAGAAAACTATCTTTTCTATTTTAGAGAAACTGGCACGATAGCGAATGTTTTATGTTGTTACTGAAATTTAATTAAGAATTATAGAGAAAATAAGTTTGCGTACGAATTTGTAAAGGGAGGGTCAGTTGCCAGAGAGGGAGCTGATGTCACTAAACGCCGCGCTGGGATTGGTTGAATCAGCGGGTGTGGAAAAACCCTTGTAAAGGAGGGGTCAGTAGTCAGGAGTAGTACTGACGTCATAGGTGCCGCGCTGGGATTGGTTAACCCAGCAAGGACAGAAAAGAGCAGATTGTAAAGGAGGGGTTGACAGATAAACGTCACCAAAAGGCCGCGCAAGGATTGGTTCAGAAATAAAAGTTAGCAGAGACTTGATTGGTTGATATTTAGAAGCTAAAATCTTAGTGGATAAAGATTGCATGTTAAAACGCGATCCGACTTTAACAGGAACTCGTCCGGATAGGAGATTCCTAGGTTTTGCAGAATATAATTTTATACACCGAAGATTAGATAGAATGTACGGAGAGAAGAGAAAAATGTCCTTTCTGCAAAAGATTAAGAACTATTTTAAAAAGGATAAACCACTCAAAACTAGAGAAGGAATTATTATTCCACCAGCTAAAACGCCCGCTTCATTCATGATGATGGAGAGAGGTTATCATACTTGTGTATGGATGGAGAATTGGATAGAATATACCAAAAATTATGGAATATTAGCATTTCCCGAGAATGGTACGTTCAATGGGCGAATTCTTCAAAACTTGAGATTGAGGATGAATGACTTAGAACCCAGACCTAGATTAACTCAGTACAAAGCTCTAGAAGAATGGGAAACCGAGGCATTTGAGCGGGATAGATCTAGAAGTAATAGGAGTTATCCAGGATATTTTCCCAGATATCTACGTGAGTCTAGAGACGGTCAGATGAAACAATGGAGAAGGGCAATGATTACAGAAGGATTATATCCATTGTTCTCAGCAGAGGAGAAATTAGGAAGTAAGTGCACAGAAAAGACAAAACATTTAATGAGAAATGAGGAGTCTGAAGACGAATTTATGGAGGAAATGTTAAGAAATCCCCCACCATATCAGGAAGGGACAAGTGGATGCACCCCAAGTGCACCACCGAAAACTCCATTAGTGCCACAGGTAATGCATGAATTCACCCCGAGTAGAATACTTCATGACAAAGAAAAAGAAGCCCTAGAAAAGACCAGAGCAGAATTAATACAGAAAATAACCCAGATAAAAGTACATCCTGATTCGTTGACCATACCAGTAACAATTGGTCCAGTAGTTCCATTATATGGTACTCAGGGAAGCTGTCCTCCACCGATACTTACACCTACTGCTGTGAATAATCCCAAACCTGAAGCTCCAGTTATAATTGAGGATCAATTTAGTGACTTTGAATCCACAATATCACTCATGGACTTGCCTATTCGAGGTTCTGTAAATAGTACTCCAAGAAAAGATGTACCTGGATGTTCAAAAGATGTAAGTTTAGTAACTTCATCGGGAGCAAAAAGTGCTACCATAGTAACACCTGAAGATCTAGAAAGATGGGTGCAAGGGTCAGTTAAACAGTGCACACCTCCGAAAATAATGGACATTCATAAATTAAAAGTCGAATTAGAAGAAATAATAGCAGGAAATGTAGGACTAGAACGCTTAAATACCTATGATGAAGAAGAATTATTGTTCTTGTGTAGGAGTATCACCAGAAATGTAAGGATATTCCATGAAAAATTATCCAATTTAGCACTACAGATGGGAATAGAAATAGGGAGATCAAAGGTACTACAGAAACCCTATAGAGCAGAATTTTCAGACAAAGATTTAGAAAATATGAATGCCTCTGGAAGAAGATTACAAATAAGAGAATTAATGTTAGTTTTGCAAAAATGGGGAGACCTAGATAAATGGAAAACTAGGCGGGCCAAGAAAAAGGAAGAAGCACGAACAAGTAGAACAGCATCAGAATATGTGATGAAAGAAACAGGGAAAGCAGACCAGATGTATCCCATGCGAGAAGTTGCGGGAGGAGGATATGTACATGTCCCATGGAGCAGACCGGATATTTTATCTTTTACGTATGATTTTCCAAAATTGAGAGAAAAACCAATTGAATGGTACAAGCAGGTTGAAAGGTTTGTGAAGGTGTCAAAGGTATTGTTGAAGGACTTAGATGGTTTGTTTGACATAGTGGTACCTGCCGATTTGTGGACAGATTGTAAAATTACAGTTGATTGGCCTAGTGATGAATATCCTAGAGATCCGAAGACAGGTGCCCCGTCAAATGATGTGATGAAAAAGTATCAGCAAGTGATAACTTACCTGAAAGGGAAAATACCACCGAAAGAAACAGATTGGGTAAAAATAGATCGAACTACCCAAGAAGTTAATGAATCAGTACATTCTTACTATGAGCGTCTATTGCAGGTATTTAAACAGTATAGTGGATTTGAGGACATTGGAGACAAGAACATGAGTCAGTTTGTGTATCGATTTGTTTATGGTCTAAAGCCAGAAATTTGTCAGATGATTAAGCAGCACATGTTGTGTTGGCAAGGGAAACCTATCGACGAAATTTTGAAATATGCGAAATATTGTGGAGACGATATTGAGGATAGACACAAGAAATTGCAGGAAAAAGTAATGTGGGCACAGGTGAAAATGGCTGAGAAACGGAATCAATTTGGAAAATCCGAGTGAAAATCAAGGAAAAGATTCTGGAACGAATGGTGATACTGGGAATGGTGGAAAATTTAGAGGACGAATGAGTAGAGACGAAGCTAAAAAGAAATTTCCTTGTCATGGATGCAGAAAATTGGGGCATTGGAAGGATGAATGTAAAAAGATTCGGAATAATAATGGCCCAAATCAAAATTTAAATCCACAGACGCAGAATGATTCACAGCAGGGTGCAAATCCTCAGAGTCAGTTGCCACCTGCACCTATTCAGGGTAATGTAAGCAGAGCAAAGCATGGTACAGACATCGGATATCAAGGAGGAAGTGGTAATAATGATTATATGACATCACAATTTCTTTTGCAGGACGATTTCTGTCAATACAGTCGATGACGGTGCCTAGGAGAGGGGAAGAAGGAGTGCATACTTGGCGCATCCTTACAGGTAGATCAGTCAGGTCCATATGTTGAAGGGAATGTGAAAGGTAATAATATTACTTTCCTTTTAGACACTGGTGCTACCCGGTCTACTGTGAGAACAGCAGACATTCCAGACCCTCCTCTCTCTGGTGAAAATATCCAAGTAGTGGGGGTAGCTAATCAGCGGATTAGAACGCCTCTCACCGAACCCATGGAAGTTAAAATTGGAAACTTCAGAGAAATGCATCAATTTGTAGTATGTGATTCCAGTCCAGTAAACTTATTAGGTAGGGATTTGTTGTGCAAGATGAATTGTACCATTTTCTGCACACCGGATGGTGTGGCAGTTCAGACACCAGATGAAGACCATGTATATAAAATTATGATTGCAAAACAAGGTACAGAAGTGGATGAAATGTTTTCGTTAATAACAAAAGATGAGTTGCCAGAAGAATTAAAAGGTACAGTAAACCCCATAGTATGGGATTTCACCGGAAAAGAAGTAGGACTTATGGCTAAAAAAGATCCAGTTAAAATTACTGTAAAGGAAGGTGCAATTTTCCCAAATACCAGACAGTACAAAATGAGTGCAGAAGTAAAAGCAGGAGTCATTGAAGAAATAAATCGAATGGTAGAACAAAACATGCTAAAAGAAGTAATGAGTAGCCCATGTAATTCACCAATAATGGGATTAAAGAAACATAGTGGAAAATATAGGATTGTTCAGGACCTGAGGAAAATAAATAAGATTGTAGAACCATGTTGTCCCATAGTACCAAATCCTGCAGTAATTCTATACCAGATTCCGTGGAGTGCAGGATGGTTCACAGTAATTGATTTGTGTCAAGCGTTCTTTTCAATACCATTACATCCAGACAGCCAGTATCTTTTCTCATTTAAATTTGAGAACAAAGTTTGTGTGGAATCGTGTTCCTCAAGGGTACACAGAAAGTCCTTCTATTTTCAACCAGATACTGAAAAAGTGCCTTGAAAAACTAGTGATGCCAGGAAGCTCAGTCTTAGTCCAATATATCGACGACTTATTGGTGGCATCGAACACCATAGAGGACTGTGTTGTTGATTCCATAGCATTATTAAATCTTTTGGCAGAAGAAGGGCATAAAGTCTCACCTGAAAAATTGCAATTCTGTACAACAGCTGTTAAATATCTGGGACACCAAATTGAGAGAGGAAAAAGAAGAGTAACAGCTGAAAGAGTAGCTTTAATAAAGAAAATGCAAATGCCTGTAACACAAAGACAAGTGAGAATGTTCCTAGGAATAGGAGGTTACTGTCGACAATGGATACCAAGATTTTCCATGTTGGCTAAGCCCTTAATTAACATGACAAAAAAGAAAGCAAAGGACCCTGTTGAGTGGGAGGACGAAAGTGTAGAAGCCTTTGTAAAATTAAGAAATGCCCTATGTTCAGCACCTGCCTTAGGCATGCCTGATTATAAAAGAGAATTTGCATTGTTCTGTCATGAGAGAGAAAATTGTGCACTTTCTGTCCTAACTCAAAGACATGGACTAGAAAGACGTCCTATAGCATATTTTTCTGCTACATTGGACCCAGTAGCAGCCGCATTGCCAGGATGCTTAAAAGCAGTGGCGGCTACTTGTTTGAGCATTGAACAAAGTGAGTCAATTGTGATGGGACACCCTGTAAAAGTGTATGTTCCACATGCAGTTGTCATTCTGTTGACAAGAACCCGAACTCAGCATCTTACTCCTAGTCGGCTGACTAAATACGAAAGAATCATAATGGGAGCTGAAAATGTGAACATGGTAAGGTGTACTATAATAAATCCAGCAACCTTACTACCAGACCCATATCATGAGAGAATTAAAGATGATGAAGACGATGAACACGATTGTATACAAATTACAGAATTATGCACAAAACCACGCCCAGATATAGAGGAACAGCCTCTTAAAAAGCCAGACAGGGAGCTATTTGTTGATGGTTCATGTCAAAGACATGAAGATGGTAAATGAACTGCTGCCTATCCGGTATGTGAATTAACTGGAATAGTTGAAGCATCTTATTTAGCAGGAGTCAAATCTGCACAAGTAGCTGAATTGATTGCGTTTATAAAAGCACGCAAAATTGGGAGGAATCAGAGAGTGACCATATTTACAGATAGCCAATATGGTTACGGGGTTGTGAACGATTTTGGCCAACTATGGATGCCGAGGGATTTCATGACTTCTTCAGGATCCCCCATTAAAAATGGACAATTTGTAAGGGAATTGCTAGAAGCAATACAATCACCAAAAGAAGTGGCTGTGGTGAAATGTGCCGCACACCAGTCAGGAGATGACTGGGTGGTAGTCGGCAACAGATATGCAGATCTGGTGGCTCAACATTGTGCCAAAACCAGAATGTCAGTCAATAAGAGGGTGGAAAGAATGGGAATCAGCTGCCAACTTATGCTGTATATGCCACCTGAAACTTGGAATGACGTCAAGAAATTGCAAGATGAGGTTGATGAAAGTGAGAAGAATTTGTGGATCAAAGTGGGTTGTTCCCAAAGAGGAGATGATGAAGTGTGGATCAGTGCTGATGGCAGACCAGTCATGCCAGACTGTTTACTCTCACAAATGGCTAGAATGCATCATTGAGACACACACATAGGAAGAGATGCAATGATTAGGCTGTTCAGACAAAATTGGTACAATCCCAAATTCAGGGCTGTTGCAGAGAGTCTTTGCCAGAGATGTCTAACTTGCCAGATGCATAACCCGGGGAGGAAGACAGTAATTGGATTTGGGAAAATTGGAAAGGCAGAGGGTCCATTTATGAGACTTCAGTTTGATTTCATACAGTTACCACCATGTAGAGGGCTGAAATATGTACTAGTCATAGTGTGCCTGTTTTCAAAGTGGGTGGAGACTTACCCTACTAGGAGAAATGACAGCATTACAGTTGCAAAACTGTTGCTACGAGAGCTCATTCCTAGGTTTGGTTTTCCAGTAACTTTGGAATCAGATAGAGGAAAACATTTTAACAGCGAAGTGATCAAACTAATCTGTGAAGCATTCCAAATCCAACAGAAACTGCACTGTGCATATCGTCCAGAAGCTTCTGGAGTGGTTGAACAATTGAATGGCACTATAAAGTCAAGACTGGGAAAAATGTGTGCATCAACATCATTAGAGTGGCCAGATGCATTACCACTCGTTTTAATGGGACTCAGAAGTATACCTGACAGAACCACAGGATTGAGCCCACATGAAATAATGATGGGAAGAGCAATGAGACAAACACATGTTCCCACAAACAAACTAGTGAATATATCTGATGATATGGTTCTGGACTATTGCAAAGGATTGGCTGACCTGGTGCGTTCTGTCTCTCATCAGGTTGGAGAAGACGCAGTTTCCAGGCAGCCAGAGGAAGAACATGATCTGAATCCTGGTGACTGGGTGGTAGTGAAGAATCACACCAGAGAAACGTGTCTATCACCTAGATGGGGCAGACCGTGTCAAGTCATACTGACAACGAATACAGCAGTGAAGTGTGCCGGATTTCCTAATTGGATTCATGTAAGTCACACCAAGAGAGTACCAGATCCCAAGGAAGAGAATCCTCAGACAACGCCAATCACTGAAGAGGCTGAAGGTTGCCCAGCTGTAGGATCTCAGGTTCGAGATTCCAGAAAAGCTGAAGAAGAACAACCGAGCACAAGTCAGGATTGGATACCAGTGGTAGAAGTTCCTGAAGTATACCACAGAAGAAGAAGTCAAGTGAAATTGAAAGAAATTGAAGAAGATCAGATAGGTGAAGAAGAAGCAGTTCAGGAACAAGAAGAAAAGACATTAAGAAATCCTGAACAAGGTCAGATAGGGAAAGAAAACTGGACTCAAAACAGTGAAGATCTAATAGACTTTGGTCAGGGACAGACAGGTCTAGAAGAATCCGGTCAGGCTGTAGAAGTTCACAGTGCAATAAGCCCTGATCAGAACAAGTTAGATCAAGAAGAGTGCACAGAAGAAGAAAACCTTGAAAAACATGAACTTGAAGAAATAAATAAAGAACAAGGTCAGTTATTGAAAACTCACAGCGGAGCT
Organism: Calotriton arnoldi; assembly: GCA_963921515.1. NCBI lineage: Eukaryota > Metazoa > Chordata > Amphibia > Caudata > Salamandridae > Calotriton > Calotriton arnoldi. The sequence goes on from CAWUFW010002525.1 coordinate 733,536, forward strand.
GTTACAGAGAAACCAATCAGACCTGAAAAAGACAAAGCAGAAGAAAAGGTAATCAAAGAAGAGGAAGCAGTATTAAGCAGTGAAATTAACGAGATCTCTGAAGACGAAAACAAAGAAACAGTGCCAACAAAGAAAACAAGAAAAGGAGATCATTGGCCGAGTGTCATTAAAAGAGTGAAGTACCACATAACAACCAGAAGTGAAGATCCAGATCAAGTGAATGAAGTGACAAGTCAAACTGAACAAGAACATAAAACTGCGAAAAGAAGAAGTAAAAGACTGAAACTTGTGAATAACAAATTCAAGGGTCCTGAATGGATTTATATCATTCTTGAAGATTTTGAAAGCTCAGAGTCAAGTGACAGTGGTGGCGAAGGAACAAGTGCAGAATTGACATACGAAGAAGAAACAAGACCACCCTGACTAAGCAAAAGAATAAGCTAAAGAAAAGAAGAAAAGATAAGAAGAGCAATCTTCCTTGTCGAAAAATGCCTGACGATAGAGTTACTGGGAGACCAAAACAGAAATGTTGTAGAAGATGCTGTGCAATATGCATATGTAGTCTAGTAATGGTGCTTATAGTATGGTTAGTCCTGATTGTAGCAGTTCCTTACCTTATGATAATAGATAAAAAGATTAATAATGAAACTAAAGGGAGGACAGCAAACATGAAGGGCAATAGAGTAGAACTAATGGCAGAAAGTGAACCAGAAATTCATCATGAAGTAGCTGACAACGACACTAGTTTAAACGTTTTCACAAAATTATTGTTTCAATATGTAGACACAATGGAAGTTAGTAATTATGTCTGTATGAAATTACCTGAATCAGTAGCAGAAGGATTAACATATCATCACTTACCACTGACATATGGCATATCATGTAGTGTTTTGTCTAGTTTATTTTATAGAACAGGGAAACTTCAGTATTATTATTCAAACTTAGATGTGATATTTTCTGAGGTTCCGATTCGCAAGAGTATGAACCCAGTGCTTAGTAGTCAAGACGCACAGTTTATGGGAGAATTTTTCTTAACAATGAAATCAATAGACATAACACATGTACATAGACACAATCTAACATGTTCTTTACTTGAAGAAGAAAAGATATTTTTGAATTTAGTAGAAGATAGAAGACAAGATTTTCAAAAGAAAGCTTCTGAGCATAAGGCTCATTTACCACCTTGGGCTGAGAAAGAAGGTAGTTACACACCTGGCAAGGCTCAAGCTGCTATGGCTCTGGATTTCGTAAAGACAGGAAAAATTTGTCTTCATAGGTTAAAGACTGATTATAACAATGTTTTCATCGGTACCAGTGAATGTGAACACAATTTTTCAATTCTTGGAGGTTGGGGACTCAAAGGAGGAACAGATTCAGTTTTTCCTGGAATCTATTATGTGTGTGGGAATAAGGCTTTAGGCTTCCTGCACGGTGGTATGGAAGTTGTTATTTTGGAATAGTATTTCCAAAGATATACCACGTAAAAAGAAACACTGTAAAAAGAAACACTGAAAGCAATGAAAACAATAGTGAATTAATACGTAGTAAAAGAGCTAGTTTTTCAGAAATTGTAGGTGATATATTTGGTGCATTGATACCTTCAGTGGGAATAATTCTGAACTCAAGGAAAATATGTAAATTGTCTACAGTAGTTGATCGTTTATCAACGGATACTGCTGGAGGTTTTCTAATGATTAATGCGGAAGTGGTTGCGATTAGATCTATGGTTATGCAAAATCGACTTGCTCTTGGTATTATATTGGCAAAAGAGGGCGGAGTCTGGTAATGTTTTTGATGGCTCAGAAACGCCATCAGAGAGGGGATTGATGGAGCAAGGTTTCATAAATGAAACTTGCTTGTATTCAATCCTCCTCACAGTATTAATTTATTAAACTTGTATTGTTAATACTAACCTTTGCATTCACGACACAAAAGAAAGGGATGCTTGCCTATGTGTTTTACTAATGAATAACGCTTGTTTGTAATTCAAAATGGCCGCTATGCGCATGCCGAGTATCAGAGAGGGGAACGACGCAGGCGTCGTTGTAGAGAGGTCACCGGTCCTGTCCTGATCCTGGAGGAGGTCTTTGCTCTTCATCCTTCCTGGGTCCTATTATTCCAACTCCTTGGCTAAGGGGTTTGGTTCTCGCACTTGGGTAAATATAATGCAACCTTTAGTTGCGCTGCTGTCTCTATTTTCTCCTCTTCTTTAAACACCGTCATTGATTAGCAATAATCATTTCTATGCTTAATCTTGGGTATTGCGATTAAGTACCATGTGGCTCTGTATTTTACTCTGCTAAATCTTTAGATAAACATTTTAAAACTTCCTGACTCAGTGGTTATTTCAGGATTATGTATTATAATGAATGTCACTCATTTTAAATTTCCCAATTAGCAAAGGATTCATTGGTAAGTCATTACTCTTCAATCAGAAGGTAATTGGTAGCAGGGATTTTGATAGAGAGTAACAACTGATAAAACCCAGCGTAAGTATTAGCGTAGTATGAATGTATGGGCCCAAGTGAGTATCTAGTGTATGAATGCTGTTTGCTAATATCGCGCTGGATCACTGGTAACCATGACAAATATATAAGTGACCGGATAATGATGCACACTCTAAGTCCATTAAAACATTATTGGGTGCTTGCAACCCTACATTGTTTGAGGCTGTTGACAAAGGTAAATAGTAGACCTCAAAATGTGTGCAAATAATGAATATAGGCAAACAATCTATTATTAACACCATAGAGCAACAAAAACAAAATGAGGATATATATGAACTGATTAGCAATGTTAAATTTAAGTTATAGATCGGAATAGGAAACACTGAAACACTAGTGATACGAATAAGTCTAAGGTTTCATCTAACAATAGTTGTATAAGATGTGGAAGTACAGGTCATTGGGCCAAATATAGGTCATGTCCAGCCAGAAATGTGACTTGTATGAAGTGTAAAAAACTGGGCCACTATGCTCGGATGGGAAGGTTAAGTCCATTAGCATGTTCGATGATGCCTCTGTAATAGAGTTTAATATGAAAATGATGACTGATATGTACTCAGTTTGGTTAACAATGGTACCCAGACCAATATTATAGATAGCCAACCTATGACTGTAACATATTATGAGAAAGAGAGGCAGGTGAAGATAAAGGATCCCAAATGTTGGATGAAAATTAATGGTGAGGGTTTCCATATGCTAGTGAAGTGATGAGCTCAGTATACTATTATATTATTAGAAGACTTTAAAAAGATCCTGGAACTTGGAGTCCAAAATGTTTGCTTAATGTTGATATAAAATTGAAGGGGTACAGAGGACAATATGTAGATTTGTTTGGATTTTCTATTGCCAACATTGTGTAAAAGAAAGACTAGTGGGTGGGTATAAGTAGCGAAGGGAGGAGCACCTATGCTGAATTCCAATCTGGTGCTCTGGAACAAATTGTCTTGATAAGTCCTTTGGTTGAATTAGGAGATATTGTCCAATGTTATCCAGATGTTTTCACAATCAATTTGTGAAACATTCAAGGTTTCAAACACAAGATTGCTTTAAGACAAGGTGCCATACCAAAGGTTCACAAAGTAAGAAGTTTACCATTGGCTGAAAAGCATGCGATTAAGGCCAAATTGAAAAAAACTATTTGATAGTGAGATAATTGAAGAAATTTAATTATTACAATGGTTGGCGCCTGTTAGATTTGGGGGTCTCTAGTTTGCAGATGTAGGTACCTTTGACCAAATAGGGACCCTTGCGTCTAGTCAGGGTAAGGGGGTACACTCCCAAAATAACCCCTGCTCACCCCCTTGGTAGCTTGGCACGAGCAGACAGGCTTATCTCAGAGGCAGTGTGTAAAGCATTTGTGAACACACAGATGGACACCACACAGGTTGTATATTAAAAATAAGTATCTTTTATATAGATTTAACACAAGACCACAAATGACAAAAATCCACAATACTGTACTTCAAAAATGGTAGAATTAGCTCAGTTCTCTTTAGATGGTAAATGCGACACTTTGAGTTCAATGTACCTTAGGATGCGTAACGCTATACAACGAAAGTGTTGCAGGGAAGGTGATGCGTCGGTTCCTTACACGCAAGAACGGTGATGCGTCAGGTCCCTACTGCTGCGTAGGGGATGCGTCGATTCTTCTCCGCGAGGGGAGGTGATGCGTCGGTTTCTTACTGCGCTTCCGTGGCGATGCGACCAGCAGCGCCGTGATGCGATGAAGATCCAGTGCAATGAAACAAAATGGCGTCTTCTTCTTGATGCGACAACGATGCGTGCACGCCCGACGGCCGTGCGGCGACTCAACGATTCTTCTGAGCCGCGACAGGCCCTGCGACACGCTTCTCTGGTGATGCGACGGCGTCTGCTGCAACGGCGACACACTTCTCCAGGGATGCGTGGCGCCTCGGTGATGCGATGCGACAGCGGCGGCACGCTTTTTGGGCGATGCGACGACAGCGGCTGCGGCGGCGACACTCTTCTTCGGTGATGCGACAGCGTCTGCTGCGACGGCGACACTCTTCTCCAGGGATGCGAGGCGCTTCGGGTGATGCGAGGGCGGCAGCGGCGGCACGCTTCTCCGGTGATGCGACGGCGTCTGCTGCGACAGCGACACTCTTCTCCGGGGATGCGACGACAATGGCTGCGGCGGCATCACGCTTCTTCGTCTTGAGTCGCGCTTACAGCTCGCAGCGACACAGTCTCTCAGAAGGCCCAGCTCAACAGCAGGCACTTCAATTCCCAGCAAGGGAAGGCAGGGGAGCTGGTTGGTGAAGTCTGTTGTCCCTGAGACTTCAGCAGGAGGCAAGCTCTATCTCAAGCCCTTGGAGATCTTTTACAAGTTGATGAAAGTACACACAAAGTTCCTTTCTCCTTTCTTTGGCAGTCAGGCAACCACTGCAGGCCAATCCCCCAAACAGTACTCAGTTTAGGGATAGTCTCCTCCTCAGTTTCTCTGGTTCCTCTCCTCAGCAAAGGTTCTTCTTGTTTCCCAAAAGTCATCTAAAATTCTGGGGTCTGGGTCCCCGCTTTTATACTCATATTCTACTTTGTTCTCTGAAGGCAGAGAGGCCTTTGCCTAGTCCAAACCAGTTCTGGTCAGTCCTGGAGCACTTTGTTGACAAGACTCCTTCTTTCCTTTCACAGTGTAGGCCAGGGACATCAGATGCACCACAGGAGATGGAGCCAGCATTGTGGAGGGAAGGCACAGCCCTATTCAGGTCCCAGGTGCAACTCCTCCCACCCAGCTACATGCACATCTCTCTATTCAGCCCTGTGCTGACTCACCCTGTCTCCTGGAATCCCCCTGCCCCTGTCACTCAAACTCCAGACAAGGAATACACAACCTAGCAGAGGCAGGCTTGGATAGTTAGGCAAGAAAATACCTACTTTCTAAAAGTGGTATTTTCAAACACAGAATGTTAAAACCAACTTCACTAAAACATGTATTTTATCATTCTGAGTTCAGGCATACTAAATTCGTTTTTTAGGTCTTGCCTGGTGTGGCAGCGCATGCGCTGCTCGCCCGGCGAGATTTATTGCAGATGAGTACTTGCAGAAGAGTGCTTGAAGCCCCGCCCCTTATTCCCATTGGCTTGCGTCACCGTTTATGATAAACGGTGGGCTGCCATTTTCACTTTTTTGGCCGGCCCACCCGGACTGGCTCGCCTGCTTCACGGCTGTCGTGAAGACTTTTCTTATCTGCTTGTTTATTTAACAAGCAGATATGAAAAGTCTTCACAACAGCTGTGAAGCAGGCACGGAGCTCAGAGGCCACGGGGTCACGGGTAGGACAGGGGGATCCCGGCAGACTCTGTGTTTTCCTGCCGAGGCAGCAATTACATTTCCCGTCATACCTAAATGCAGTTGTGCACTGATGACGTATTGGCTTGGATTCCAGATCACAAAAGTACTCATCCGTCAGCATGTTAAATACTCGCAAGTATTAGTTGCAATCAATGATGACGTATTGGCTTGGATTCCAGATCACAAAAGTACTCATCCGTCAGCATGTTAAATACTCGCAAGTATTAGTTGCAATCAATGGAGCACATGAACCGAGCTTTCACGTTGTAGCGCGTGCATTCCAAAAGTATCGAATGTCTCCTTTCATTAATGATGGCTCAGATTGACCCGAATGCGGACTGCACGCGCAGCTCAAGGCGACAATAGGCTCGGGTTGCAGGCAAGCATTGTTTGGTGACGTGACATGTCTTACCTTTCTGCTCTGTGTTTCACATAACCTAGCCTAGCCTAATACAGCATAACATAACAAAACATAGCCTAGCCTAACATAACAGCATAACATAACAAAACATAGCCTAACATAACATAACATACCATTACATAACAAAACATAGCCTAGCATTGCATACCATTGCATAGCATAACATAACATACCTTAACAAAACTTAACAAAACATAACATAACATAACAAAACATAGCCTAGCCTAACACAACATAACATAACAAATCATAACATAGCATAACAAAACATAACATTGTATAGCATAACATAGTATAGCATAACATAGTATAGCATAACATAGTATAGCATAACATAACATAGTATAACATAAAACAGTATAACAAAACAAAACATAACAAAACAAAAACATAACAAAACACAACGCAACAGCACAACACAACCTAGCCTAACACAACATAACACAGCCTAGCCTAACACAACATAACACAGCCTAGCCTAACACAACATAGCCTAGCCTAACACAGCATAACAAATCATAGCATAACAAAACAAAACATAACATAGCATAGCATAGCAAAGCACAACAAAACATAGCATAACAAAACACAACAAAACATAGCATAGCATAACAAAACAAAACATAGCATAGCATAACAAAACATAGCATAGCATAACACAACAAAACATAGCATAGCATAACAAAACATAACATTGTATAGCATAACATAACATAGTATAGAATAACATAATATAGTATAAAATACCATAGTATAACATAACAAAACATAGTATAACATAACAAAACAAAAACATAACATAACAAAACAAAAAACAGCACAACACAACACAACCTAGCCTAACACACCATAACACAGCCTAGCCTAACACAACATAACATAGCCTAGCCTAACACAACATAGCAAATCATAGCATGGCATAACAAAGCAAAACATAGCATAACAAAACATAGCATAACACAACAAAACAAAGCATAGCATAGCAAAGCACAACAAAACATAGCATAACAAAACACAACAAAACATAGTATAACAAACATAGCATAACACAACAAAACATAGCATAGCATAGCAAAGCACAACAAAACATAGCATAACAAAACACAACAAAACATAGCATAACAAACATAGCATAACACAACAAAACATAGCATAACAAAACAGCATAACAAAACAAAGCATAGCATAACAAAACAAAGCATAGCATAGCATAACAAAGCAAAGCATAACAAAGCATAGCATAGCAAGGCAAAACATAGCATAGCATAACAAAACATAGCATAGCATAACAAAACATAGCATAGCATAACAAAACATAGCATAGCATAACAAAAAAAGCATAAGCATAACAAAACACAACAAAACATAGCATAACAAAACATAGCATAACAAAAAAAAGCATAGCATACCAAAACATAGCATAACAAAACATAGCATAGCATACCACAACAAAGCATAGCATAGCAAAGCACAACATAGCATAGCAAAACAAAACATAGCATAGCATAACAAAACATAGCATAGCATAACAAAACATAGCATAGCAAAACACAACAAAACATAGCATAACAAAACATAGCATAACAAAACACAACAAAACATAGCTTAGCATAACAAAACATAGTATACCATAGCATAGCATAACAAAACATAGCATAACAAAACACAACAAAGCATAGCATAGCATAACATAGCATAGCATAACACAACAAAACGTAGCATAGCATAACAAAACAGCATACCACAACAAAACATAGCATAGCATACCACAACAAAGCATAGCATAGCAAAACACAACAAAACATAGCATAACAAAAAAAGCATAGCATAACTGTCAGGTTGTCAGTAGCACAAGAATATAGCAACGCCACTAACCTTATACTGGTGGCCAGCGGAGACGATGGTAGTTGATAGTTCCCCCAATTCCCTTGAACGTAACCCCAAGCAGAGGAAAAGAAAACCCTGCTGCGTGAGATCGTGCCCAGGGGAAAAAAGGGAAAGGGGAGAAAATAACAAACTTGCTGCAAGCCCTCTGGTCTCTTCAGGGTCTGGTCTAGGAGACGGTATAGTATCAATATGGAGGTGACCCTGCAGGACAGAAGAAAGAAGAAAAACACAACAGATGTATGGGAGCTCGCCCTAATGATGACATTATCACTAATCACCTCTACACCTACTCACCAGAAGCTCGGCAGCTAGGATTCTAAAGAAGAATACCACACCACAGTCTTGAGTACTCTCCACTATTATTCTCTTGCAATTTCTATATGTGCATTGCAATCGTGAGTAAAGAATAACATAATAAGTTTCCTAAATCAAAGGTAGCTAAATACTGCACTCCTGTGCTGAAAAACGGTACTGACAGTATTTCCAAATAAAAGAAAACAAAACAGAATGAAAACCTATAAGTTGCACAACCAGTCGGTAATGCGTGCATTAACCCTGTTCGGCCCTCGTCTTCAAACCCAGAAACGAGTGGCAGACAGTAGCACCTGCTACCATATAACAGCCCAAATGTCGTGGTGCTAGAAAAGCATTCTCCGGCGTTCTCCGAAGATGCAGGGCAAGGAATTAAGCATAAATACCAAAGTCACGGTAGAAAAGAAAACGCTCCGACGTTTTCTTTCGTGAGAGCTGAGGCCAAGAAAACAAAGATGAAAAATGTCGCAGGAAGGAAGCGCACCGGCTTCTTCCTGAATTACCTGTACCGCCGATAAACGACCTGTAAACCTGACAGAGTCCAAAGGCAAGGGTTCCAGGAAACGGGAGAAAAACGGTCTTCAGAAACACATCAGGGTGATCTCAGGAACGAAGCTGAAAAGACTTCACGCTGGGATCCGGCAGGGAACACCGTCCGCCATCTTGATTACTTTCCATATGAATTGTCAAGCACCCTCTGCATGCAGGGGAGGTGCTTATATACTGCCTGCCCTTTAACTCACCCCACTGCCTTCTGGGAACGGTAGTTCATGGGGCCTTTCTTGTTCTTGTTGCGGTAAACAGCCTGTTTTGCAGCCCTCCGGTGGGTGATCGCTACAATAACAAAACAAAACATAGCATAGCATAACAAAACATAGCATAGCATAACAAAACAAAGCATAGCATAGCAAAACACAACAAAACACAGCATAGCATAACAAAACATAGCATAGCATAACAAAACACAACAAAACATAGCATAGCATAACAAAGCATAGCATAGCATAACAAAACACAACAAAACATAGCATAGCATAACAAAGCATAGCATAGCATAACAAAACATAGTATAGCATAACAAAACATAGCATAGCATAACAAAACATAGCATAGCATAACAAAGCATAGCATAGCATAACACAACATAGCATAGCATAACACAACAAAACATAGCATAACAAAACATAACATTGTATAGCATAACATAACATAGTATAGCATAACATAACATAGTATAACATACCATAGTATAACATACCATAGTATAACATAACAAAACATAGTATAACATAACATAACAAAACAAAAACATAACATAACAAAACAAAAAACAACACAACCTAGCCTAACACACCATAACACAGCCTAGCCTAACACAACATAACACAGCCTAGCCTAACACAACATAACATAGCCTAGCCTAACACAACATAACAAATCATAGCATGGCATAACAAAACATAGCATGGCATAACAAAACATAGCATAACACAACAAAGCATAGCATAGCAAAGCACAACAAAGCATAGCATAACAAAACACAACATAGCATAGCATAACAAAGCATAGAATAGCATAACAAAGCATAGCAAAACAGCATAGCATAACAAAACAACAAAACATAGCATAGCATAACAAAACATAGCATAGCATAACAAAACATAGCATAGCATAACAAAAAAAAGCATAGCATAACAAAACACAACAAAACCTAGCATAACATAACAAAACATAGCATAGCATAACAAAAAAAAGCATAGCATACCAAAACACAACAAAACAGCATAACATAACAAAACATAGCATAGCATAACAAAACATAGCATAGCATAACAAAACACAACAAAACATAGCATAGCATAACAAAACATAGCATAGCATAACAAAGCATAGCGTAGCATAACAAAACAAAACATAGCATAACAAAACACACAAACATAGCATAACAAAACAAAACATAGCATAACTAAACACAACAAAGCATAGCATACCATAGCATAGCATAGCAAAACATAGCATAACAAACACACCAAAACATAGCATAGCATAACAAAACAAAACATAGCATAGCATAACAAAACACAACATAACATAGCCTAACACAACATAACAAATCATAGCATAACAAGACAAAACATAGCGTAGCATAACAAAACATAGCATAACACAACAAAAAACATAGCATAGCATAGCAAAGCACAACAATACAGCATAGCATAACAAAACATAGCATAGCAAAACACAATAAAACATAACATAGCATAGCATAGCATAACAAAGCCTAGCATAGCATAACAAAGCATAGCATAGCATAACAAAGCATAGCAAAACATAGCATAGCATAACAAAACATAGCATAGCATAACAAAACATAGCATAGCATAACAAAAAAAAGCATAGCATAACAAAACATAGCATAACAAAACATAGCATAGGATAACAAAACAAAGCATAGCAAAACACAACAAAACATAGCATAGCATAACAAAACACAACAAAACATAGCATAACACAACAAAACATAGCATAGCATAACAAAGCATAGCATAGCATAACAAAATTAATGAATCGAAATTCACAACTGAGGCTGTTAAGTTTGCGCTATATAAAACCCCAAGGATAAATAAAAAACATTGCCATTTAGAATGTGAATAGCTCCAACAAATACAAGACCTATTGCAAAGTACAAAACATTGCCATTTACAATGCCAATAGCTCCAGCTCCAACAAATGCGAGACCTATTGCATTTCCAATGCTTGTCTACCATGTTCCCTGGGTCAGTTAGGATTATAAGATGTAATAATCAAACTGCCCATTCTGGCCTATGGGGAACAGGTAGCCTTGCAATAGTGAAAAACGAAAATGGCTGTAATTCACTATTAGGACATGCCACACACACCAGGGCATGTCCTACCTTATACTTACAATGCACCTTGCCCTTGGGCCTACCATAGGGGTGACTAATATGCAGAAAAGGGAAGGTTTAGGGACTGGCAAGTGGGTGCACTGGCCCAGTCAACATGGCAGTACCAGACTGCACACAGGCTCTGCAATGGCAGACCTGAGACACACTTTTACAGGCTGCTTCTGTGGGTGGCACAACCAGTGCTGCAAGCCCACCAGCAGCATTTGATTTACAAGCCCGGGCACACTCAGTGCACTGTACTAGGGTCTGACAAGTAAACCAATCCAGCCAATCATGGAGTCACTAATCCATACATCAATTTATACCAGAGAGCATATGCACTTTAGCACTGATCAGCAGTGGTAAAGTGCCCAGAGTCATAAAACAGCCAACAACAGGTCAGAAAAAATATAGGAGGAAGGCAAAAAGTTCAGGGATGACCCTGCAAAAAGGGCCAAGTCCAACACAACCCCCTTCCAGCCAAAACGCAGGGTAGACCAATCACTACCTTGATGGGCTTCCCATCTTTGGGCGATAGAACCTGGACCTGGCCCGCAACTGCAGGGGCATATTCCAGTTCTACACCAATATGAACCTATTTGGATCCCTCTGTTCATACTCTCAGGGCCCACCAAGCTAACCCATGGGGAACCCTTCTCCTCACCGGTGGACACCACCCGTGCAGCACCTAACCTTAGCTTGCTCACAGGTGTGTCCCAGCAGACAGACAGCAAGCCACAGTGGCCACTGACAGTGGTCAGGGATGAGACCCAGGCCTTATGCCTCTCAGGGCTCTCAAACCTCTGTGGCGTCAGAGAGCGGGGGGCAGTAGCCCCAGGTGCTTGGCACCCTTTGTCCACTCTCCCTCCTGTCAGGTCAGGTATGACATCCTGACACTGACCTACCAGCCCCGGGCCTGTACCCGGCGGCTGGACTGGAGACTTGGGTGGGCTTTCCCACACCCGGTCCTCCTCCTCCTTGTTGGGGCTCTGTACCCTCCCACCTGGAATGGTACCCCCTTCCAGAATTGCCAGGGCACCTGTGGCAGGTGTCCTGCTCAATTCGCCCACCAGTTCAGGGGTTCTATCCTGCAACTGGGCGTCCAGGTCAGGGGGGACACCCTGAACCTGGTCCTTCAATCTAGGGTCTAAACCCTCCAGTTGAACCGGGGTCAGAGGCGAGGACTCCCTCCCTCTGCACCCCCTTCCAGAGTACTGCCCCCTCCCATCAGGAGCGGTACCCCCAGAAGACAAACCGGTCAGGACACTGTTTACAGTTGTCCCATCCTCCAGGTCAGACAACACCTGAACCTGGCTTCCCAACCCAGGGACCAACCCCTGCGGTTGAACACTCGCCCGGCGCACCAGGACTTCCTTGGGTGACACATAACTCATGTGTCGTGTGACAGTCTGCCTGGCGCAGATCTCCCGACCCCTGTCCCTCTGACAGTGCATGAAGATCCCCCAGGACAGAAGTGGTGTCACCATGGTCATTCACCGGTGACTCAGCCCTTCTGGCTGGCCCCTGACCCACTGGTTCTCCCACTGGGGACTCTTCCCCCCTCTCACCCCTCACTCTGGACTTCTGCACCCTTCCCTTAGGAGTGGCACTGCCAGACACCAGAACTGATCGAGGCCTGCTTACAGACACTCCCAGCTCACTAGACACTAGGGGATCTCCCTCAACGGGTGGCCCATCCGGACAGCCTAGGCTCCCTACCTGGTGTTCCCTTAAAGAACCATCCAGGCTCTGAGACTGGGTTTTGGGCACCTTGGGACACGCAGCCCCACACTCACTCCTTCTCCACCGAGACAGGACGTGAGTCCCTACACCCCTCCCACTACACTGGGACCTAGCTGGGCTACTCTGAACCTCTTCCCCCACCTCACTTGGTTGGGAGAAGCCTGAGCCACCTTCTTTCGGATCACCCCCAGATACCTCTTCAGATCCTCTAACATGCAGCCAGAGGTCTGCCTCCTTGGTGAGCTCCCTGGGGTCAGAGAACTCACTCTCCAACAGGTGTTGGCATAGCTCTGGAAAACAGGGACTTACAATATGCTCTCCCACAATTGGATCACACAGCCCCTTATAAGGGTTAACCAAACAATTCTTTACCTCACCATCCAGTGCCTCGCACACGTACTCCACACCACTCTCTTGAGATTGGCAAGACAGTATCTGACTGTCTCTGTCACACAACCCACACTCTTCTGGGCGGTCTTCCCACTCACACACCAGGACTTCAACCCTGGGGGAACCCCTCTCCCTGCACCTCTCATGTAGAGTCAGTAGAGTGTCCCTCCCACCACTAGGACCATGAACCCCTTGGCCAGTTCCCCAATCTATCTCATGGACACTGTGCACCACCGGAGCTACCTCACGTCCTTGAACCTCCTGGCATAAATCAACCCCATCCAAGTCAGGCGCCACATCTCTGGGTGTGTGTACTACTCCCTCAGCACTAGATAACTCAATATTGCTGCCACCATCTGAGCTGGATTCCACCTCCAACTCAGCAAAGCTCACTCTCTGAGCTACACACATTTCTTGTTGCTGGGCTGAGACACTCATGGCCTCCAGCCTCTCGAGCTCTAAATCAAGCTCCCTCATTCTCAACTCATGCTCCCTTTGCATCCTCTTTTCCTCTAGGGCCAATTTCCTAGTTTGCAACTCAAATTCTAACTGCCCATTCAACTTGAGCTTGGTCAGCTCTATCTCATGCATCCTACTCTTCTCCCTGTCCTCCAACTCCTCTGGGGACAGGCACTTGGCAGAAACACTGCTACCTACTGGAGAAGTTGCTCTCCTCCCCTCTGGACCCAATGGCCTCTCCAGCTGCCCATCTGCATTCTCAGCCCCCTCCTCATTCTCAGGGGTATTCCTTGCTTCGACCCAGGCACTCAGCGCCTTTTGGAACTCATCCTTCTTGGAGAGACCGGTCATAGCAACTTTAAATCTTCTGCAGAAGTGCTTCAGCTGTTTCACATTGTAGCATTCTAGTTTCTCCTCTTCCCAATCTAAATCAACAGATGCTATGGATGCTGCTTTATCCATTGTGGTTAAACTTGGCAGTTCTTGGCAAAAATAGAAAATCCCAGGAAAAACAATCTACCAAAAGTATGTGGTTGCGTTTGGCCTGCACTCACTAGTAGTGTTCATCAATCACTGTATATGAGTCACAAATACAAGTCCAGAATCCTCACCGCTGACCACCAATGTTAGATTTGGGGGTCTCTAGTTGGCAGAGGTAGGTACCTTTGACCAAATAGGGACCCTTGCGTCTAGTCAGGGTAAGGGGGTACACTCCCAAAATAACCCCTGCTCACCCCCTTGGTAGCTTGGCACGAGCAGACAGGCTTATCTCAGAGGCAGTGTGTAAAGCATTTGTGAACACATACAGTAACCCAGTGACAACACTACAGATGGACACCACACAGGTTGTATATTAAAAATAAGTATCTTTTATATAGATTTAACACAAGACCACAAACGACAAAAATCCACAATACTGTACTTCAAAAATGGTAGAATTAGCTCAGTTCTCTTTAGATGGTAAATGCGACACTTTGAGTTCAATGTACCTTTGGATGCGTAACGCTATACAACGAAAGTGTTGCAGGGAAGGTGATGCGTCGGTTCCTTACACGCAAGAACGGTGATGCGTCGGGTCCCTACTGCTGCGTAGGGGATGCGTCTGTTCTTCTCCGCGTGGGGAGGTGATGCGTCGGTTTCTTACTGCGCTTCCGTGGCGATGCGACCAGCAGCGCCGTGATGCGATGAAGATCCGGTGCAATGAAACAAAATGGCGTCTTCTTCTTGATGCGACAACGATGCGTGCACGCCCGACGGCGACTCAACGATTCTTCTGAGCCACGACAGGCCCTGCGACACGCTTCTCTGGTGATGCGACGGCGACACTTCTCCAGGGATGCGGGGCGCCTCGGTGATGCGATGCGACAGCGGCAGCGGCGGCACGCTTTCTGGGCGATGCGACGACAGCGGCTGCGGCGGCGACACTCTTCTCCGGTGATGCGACGGCGTCTGCTGCGACGGCGACACTCTTCTCCGGGGATGCGAGGCGCTTCGGGTGATGCGACAGCGGCAGCGGCGGCACGCTTCTCCGGTGATGCGACGGCGACACTCTTCTCCGGGGATGCGACGACAACGGCTGCGGCGGCGTCACGCTTCTTCGTCTTGAGTCGCGCTTCCAGCTCCCAGCGACACGCAGTCTCTCAGAAGGCCCAGCTCAACAGCAGGCACTTCAATGCCCAGCAAGGGAAGGCAGGGGAGCTGGTTGGTGAAGTCTGTTGTCCCTGAGACTTCAGCAGGAGGCAAGCTCTATCTCAAGCCCTTGGAGATCTTTTACAAGTTGATGAAAGTTCACACAAAGTTCCTTTCTCCTTTCTTTGGCAGTCAGGCAACCACTGCAGGCCAATCCCCCAAACAGCACTCAGCTTAGGGATAGTCTCCTCCTCAGTTTCTCTGGTTCCTCTCCTCAGCAAAGGTTCTTCTTGTTTCCCAAAAGTGATCTAAAATTCTGGGGTCTGGGTCCCCTCTTTTATACTCATATTCTCTTTGTTCTCTGAAGGCAGAGAGGCCTTTGCCTAGTCCAAACCAGTTCTGGTCAGTCCTGGAGCACTTTGTTGACAAGACTCCTCCTTCTTTCCTTTCACAGTGTAGGCCAGGGACATCAGACGCACCACAGGAGGTGGAGCCAGCATTGTGGAGGGAAGGCACAACCCTATTCAGGTCCCAGGTGCAACTCCTCCCACCCAGCTACATGCACATCTCTCTATTCAGCCCTGTGCTGACTCACCCTGTCTCCTGGAATCCCCCAGCCCCTGTCACTCAAACTCCAGACGAGGAATACACAACCTAGCAGAGGCAGGCTTGGATAGTTAGGCAAGAAAATACCTACTTTCTAAAAGTGGTATTTTCAAACACAGAATGTTAAAACCAACTTCACTAAAAGATGTATTTTATCATTCTGAGTTAAGGCATACTAAATTTGTTTTTCTACCATGTTCCCTGGGTCAGTTAGGATTATAAGATGTAGTAATCAAACTGCCCATTCTGGCCTATGGGGAGCAGGTAGCCTTGCAAAAGTGAAAAACGAAAATGGCTGTAATTCACTATTAGGACATGCCACTCACACCAGGGCATGTCCTACCTTATACTTACAATGCACCCTGCACTTGGCCTACCATAGGGGTGACTAATATGCAAAAAAGGGAAGGTTTAGGGACTGGCAAGTGGGTGCACTGGCCCAGTCAACATGGCAGTACCAGACTGCACACAGGCTCTGCAATGGCAGACCTGAGACACACTTTTACAGGCTGCTTCTGTGGGTGGCACAACCAGTTCTGCAAGCCCACCAGCAGCATTTGATTTACAAGCCCTGGGCACACTCAGTGCACTGTACTAGGGTCTGACAAGTAAACCAATCCAGCCAATCATGGAGTCACTAATCCATACATCAATTTACACCAGAGAGCATATGCACTTTAGCACTGATCAGCTGTGGTAAAGTGCCCAGAGGGAAATTAGTAGACAATATCATCAATGTATTGGTAACGGATAACATACACTAATGAAATTCACTTTTGGGGGTCATTGAATTTTATTCCAAGGTTGTTAAAAACTTCTCTGACAAAACTAAATCTATGAGAGAGTTTAAAAACAAAATACGTGGGTGAAGTGAAAAATGTCAGTTTGAGTTTATAACAAAAAACAAGAAATTGCCCTGGGACCCCCTTAAGGACGTTTTAAGTTGTCATGTAAGACAATGATTACATCTGATGCCAGTGTCTATGGGTTAGTCACTGTATCATCACAAATTCAAGATAGAGAAGAGGTAACCATTTCGTATGCTTCATGTATATTATCAGACATTGCACAACAATACACTTTTATCGAAAATCAAACATTGGTAGTGTTCTGGGTTGTGAGACACTTTAGAACTTTTGTTTGAGGTATAACATTCATAATAAGAATTGACCATAAGCCTTTGATCCACTTATTATCCACCGAAGGTTCAGGTATGATGTCTCTGAAAATTGCAAAATCTTTAATACAGAAAAATGTAATTTTACTATGCAATTTGTAGTGGGAGATAAGAATGTATTTGCTGATGCTTTGTCAAGGGATAAGTTTTGAAAAAGACCCGTGCAATGATATTGGAGATGATTCAGAAGAATAAGAAGACTATGGATGGGTGGCAGCTATTGAGTATATAGATATGGAAAACATATAACGGGCAAGGATTGGAAACAAGCTATTAGAAAGCATCTAGAATTGATGACCCAAGCAAATGGATTAAGGAAGGATGACCGTTACACGCGTATGGTTGGGAAAATATACGAACACTGAGGATGAATTTAAGAAAGATGAATAAGGATTTAGAATGGGTGTTAAATTGATACTCCCTGTGTGTTTAAGGAATAGAGTAATAAAGTTTGCACACCAGGACTGTTTAGGTAGAAACAAACCGAAACGTGGGATTATAGAATAATTTTGGAGGCCAGGCATGAATAGAGAAATAGAAACAAACAATGAAAGAATGTCCTATGTGCACCAGTGGTGATAATATACACAGAACATGTGTTCAACTGCTACAGCCAGCAAAATTTCCCATAAGACCGGGGGTTAAACTAGCAATGCACATAATGGGCCCGATGGATAGCATAGATGCCCAAAACAGGTTTATCATAGTGATGGCTAATTATTATTCCAAATGGTTTGAGGTAGAATCAGTTATTGATCATGTAAAGCAGATTATGTGGTCTTATAGAACTAGCAAACATTACACTACTGGCCTGTCGCCATTTGAATTAATATGAGGAGGAAAACTTAAATTGGCAATTTCCATGGGTATTAGTAACAAATCTGAGGTGCTGGATGGTGAATAATTGAAGAAGATACTAGCCAAACAAGAATCGCGTGAATTTGACCTTGAAAAAGTAAACCCGGGTGAGAATGTCCTGGGTGCCCTCCATGCGGTGTGTTGAAAACAAGAGTTCTATGCGTCCAGTGGAGTCGAATGGGGGGGGGGGGTGTTGGGTCGGCCCCTGATTGTGTATAACATGTCCCCGGTGAAGCCCATGATATTGCTTCCACCCTCTTTGGTATTAACCTCATATGGATGTTGCTGCGGCAGCTTCTTTTTTTCATGTTTCCTTGTTTTGCCTGCAGTTCCCACTGTGTGAATCCCCAGCCTTTTGCGCGAGGGCCCCACCAGGCCCAGTGGCGTCATTGGGGGTAGGGGTTTGCTGCTGTGGGAACCGGAGGGCCTTACCGCTCCGTAGGTGCCGCTTCCTTGTTTTCCCATGCCCAATCTGTGGGAGCTCCAGGTCTTTCTGCTCCTCTGCTAAAATTCTCAGAGCAGGATATGTGTGGGGCATTCTTAGTCCACAAGGGGTGCATAGACTCTTCTGGGAGGTAGTGCATTTCTCCATCAAACTAGATTGTAAGTGAATGAATAGTAAGCAATATATAAATGTAAGTGATTGTTATTATTATTATTGTTATTATTATTATTGCTACTAATATCATCATTAATATTATTTATATTCAGTGTAAGTCATAGTAGGCAACAGAAGCTATGCTCTCGAAGTCAGTTATAGGTGGGCGTTCCCTGCAGGTTGGATGGGCTTTAATATTCCTTATGGGTTAGAGAATTCCCTTTTCACGTGATCAAACAAGCAAAAATAAGGGAACTGTGCAAATGAAAAACAGTAGACCCTGTTAGACTAATTTATTTGTTTTGCCTTTGAGTGTAATTTTGACAGATACTTTAAAGTGGAAGTTGTTAGAGGATATTGATCAGGGTTTATATGGATGCTTGACATGAAAGAGTGAAATATTAATATATATGGTTTCTGCTCTGTTTTTCTAGGTGCAGACAAATATTCTTTTGACCGCAGTAATGGATAACTGGTTGGTGTCCCAGGATGTTCAGTCTTAGGAAGTGGGGTCACCAGAGGTAACTACATTTTTGTATGGTGTCAATTAAGAGAAATATTTTATGATTCAATGCTGTTGTTTCTTGACTTTCATTGAAGCTTAGTATCTCATAGGGGAATAGTAATTGTGTTTCTTTATTTAAGCCAAGTGTATGTTTTTACAAGGATCTTTGACATAGTTAAAAAGTACAAAAGATCGATCTAGTGCTCCTGTTAAAATACAGGTTACTTCCAGTAACCTGTATTTCAACAAGAGACAGACATACTGCAGTCAAACTAAAATAAAATAAAACTCCTCTAGGTGTGCCTGTAAAGAACTTCCACTACCCAGACATCTGTTTTGGTTGTTTCTTTTGGGAGGCAATCACCCTGTGCTTCCTTTCTCAGGAAGGGAGTTCTGCTTTCTGGGCCTGTGTAGGCTTGCGGCCATGTTTCGGCTAACTTTGTGTGCACTCTTCTGGAGCTGTGTAGTGCTGCTTCCTGTGCTTGGCCTGTCCTTCTCTAGCTTTCTGTTGAGCTTGACTCTGAAGTTATGGTTGATTTCCTGGTTGTTGCTGTCTGCCATCCTTGATGGATGTGGTTCCCCACTCTACCCCAGGATAGTGGGGCTAAGTGTGGTGTTTCCTTGTATATGGGGTTAGGATTGGAGTGCACATGTTTGCTCTGCACCGCTAACGTCCCCATAGCAGGAAGACAGATGAGTGCTCCTCCCTTCCCGGTCTGGGGTGTGTCTGGGCATGAGCTTCCCATTATGCTCTTTGCTGGACATGGGGGGCTTATGAGGCACAGCCCAGTGTTACTCTCTTATCTCGTTTGGCTATGGTGCCCCCCTAAGCCCCCTGTTGTGGTTTGTGTGGTGCTGTTCTGATGTTTAGCCTGCCCTTCGTTGACTCCTTGGTTTTGATGTGAGCCTCCATGACTGATATAGATTTGCCCCTTGACCCAGGGAGGTCCTTTCCCTGAGTGCGTTTCCTTCTGGCTTGTGGCCGGGGTGTAGCTGTCTGCTAAACGATACTGCAGTGCCTATCGCTGCAACACATCATCCTTGGTTGCGAGCTAGGCATGTGCTACACACTCTGCTCAATACTACTCAGTACTGGTCTTGCTACTTGTGGGATGTTCCCGTCGCATTGCCTCTTGTTGGCTACTGTGTATCCCAACCCTCTACTCAGTTTGTTGAGGGCTCTTATGATGTTTGGCCTGCTCTTCACTGCTCCCTTATAGACTTGTGGGGACCAGAGTTGGGTTCTACCTGCTGATGCTGTGGACCTCTGTATAGTTATGAATTTCTTCCCTGAGTTCAGGGGGGGTCTGGGTGTTGGTCTCAGACCCATCTTCCCCGGCAGGCCTTAGAACTGTGGTGTTCCTGCTCTGTGTGCAGCACTCTGGTAACTACATTTACAGTTGGGCAAGTAACCCAGTTTATTCTGGGGTGTGGGCTAGTTTTGAGCTTTTCCTTCCTGCCAGGCCTTTCTTCTTTTTTTGGGTGTAGGGCTTTGCCATTGAGCAGCCAGGCGTGGTCTTGACTGCTCTATATATACATCGCCTTGTTGTATGCTTAGCTTGGGTTGAGCATTTTCTGAATGTTCTGTGCATGTGCCCTTTTGGTTCCTTTGGTCTCCATGCTACTGTATGTGAGTTTCTTCTTTCAGTTTGGCCTTTCTGCTCCCTTTTTTCTGTGGGTGGTATTTGGCTTTGGGGTGTTCCCTGTGAACTCTGCTGTTGCATTGCCTGGCCCACCAGCTGTGCGCTTGTATCCCAGTGTGGTACGGCGTGCTGACTGGCTTTTCGTTGGAGTAGCCGCTTGCTCTCTCTTATGCTTGGTGCTTGTAGATTGTTCTCTGGTTTGCCCTGTTATTTCTGCTTGGGGTTGGTTCCTCCCACTTCACTGCTGTGGGGTTGCTTCTTCCTTCTTTATTGGGCTTGAGTCCTCTCCTAACTCACCACGTCACCAAGTGATGGGCTTAGTGTTTTGGCCATCGTCTGTCGTGCTCCTCCCTCATTTTGTGGCTAGTGTGATGGAGTTTATATTTTTACTCTAGGCTGGCACCTTTGTCCTCGTTTGTAACTGACACTGGGTTCAGTGCCCCTGATCACTACAATTCCGTGGCATTTCCCTTTGGCATTCCATCAGGAAAGTGGACACAGGTCCTGATGATGAGCCCACGGGATATAACAAGTAAGATTAAGCTGTAATTAGGCACAGTCACTAACTTTGACTCCGAATGGTGGTCTGGGAAGCTAGATCAATCAGAACCATGACAGGGCCCCATCTGAAACCTGAAGATAGGAATTCATATTCAATCTCGTACCCCCCTAATCTCTCCAAAAATGCCTCCAAATCTTTTAAATATAACCCACTGACTCTTGTTACCTCGCCATTCAATGGCCTCCTAAGAATCACCCTCAGTCTTATGCTCCCGAGAGTCCACGACCAGCCCTAGAGCAATGGCACGAATCTCTCTACCTCTCGCACTTTACCCTCAAAGGACGGCTCTGGAAACTCTAGCTCACCCTTCCATATAGGGCGCCTGCCCCCGTCCCACATAGTCATTATGCCATCCGCCACGTCAGCCTACTCTAACCCCGCCTCTGCGAACCACCTAAAACCGCACGGGCCGAACTCCTTCTCGATCTGTTTCCCCCCTAACCTCTCACCCAAAGCGAAAAAAAACTTTAAACAAAAACTGATCACAACACCCTGAATCACTATTTGCAGACATCTATCACTGCGCCTCCAAAGGACAAGTAAAAACGGATCTCATCTTCCACACGGAAAGCCCCGAAATATGGAACTCCATCCTCAGATCGCAACTCAATATCTCCAAAATGACTAACACCTCCCATAGCTGCAAACTGACTTTCTCAGCCCCTAACCGCACTAGGCAAACTGGGAACACCACTGCGACCATCTTCTCCAATGGCACAGTCCTGATACAAGCCAACAACGTCAATCTAGAATCCTTTGACGCCCTCTTCCCATCCCTCCGGACTTCCCCCTCCAACGCACTCCTCCCCTGCCCGCCCATCCTCCTCTCCCTGAAGAACCCGACCCTCCTACTGAACTCACCCATTATTCCGGTGCACCCTAGGAATAACACCCGCCTCCCGCCGCGAGATACAACCCCCAAAACTACCAGAAAGAACAAGACCCCCCTACCCCCCTCCGGCAACCACCCTCACCCGCCCTCCACCCCTCCCAACCCACTTCGACCGACTTCAACACACAGCATGTGACTACCAACCCCCTCCCCAAACCCACATGCAATTTAACACCGACGCCCCAACACGGCCCCCACCTCCCCGCACCCTCGGCCCCGCTGCGTAACACCACCCCCAACACTACCAGAGAGAACAAGACCCCTCTACCCCCCTCCGGCAACCACCCTCACCCGACCCCTGCCCCCTTCCCTATGATGAGGAACTCAACAACGTTAGGCTCCCCCCCAGGTTTAACTTACCCGCCCAGAACACCCACACCGACATAGAGACTGGGCAGAGGCTCACCCTGCTTGAAAACCAGATAACAACCATAATCCAGGGTCTTAGTGAAATCCTTTCCAACCTCGCCGCACCCCTAAAGCCTCACCGTTTCCCTTCCTTCCCTTCTCTCTCTCAACAGAGGTTCTCCAAGACTCCCCACCCGAAATGGATCTCTACCCCCCTCTCTAATCAGACACAGAGACCAAAAAGAACTAGAGATGAAACATCTGCGAGTGAAGCGGCAGCTCTCGCTTCCTCGTACGACAATCCTATTACTCCCACCCTCCTATCCAAAATGCAGGTGATCACCGGACTCGGAAGAGAACAGGCCCCTCCGAAATCTCCTAGACCCCCCGGCCACACGCACTATCATCCCCACGGCCCCCAAACGAAAAAACCCACAACAGAGACGTCCCCCACAAACTGCATGCTCATAAACTGCAGATCAGCCACCAAGCATGCCACAGAGCTAGCGGAATCCATCCTCACCCACGACATAGACATAGCATTCATCACCAAGACATGGCTAAATGACTCCTCATTTCCACTCATGGATACTCTTGCCCCCCCTGGCTTTGTTATCACCAACAAAGATAGAAAAGATCAAAGAGGTGGAGGCATAGCAATCATCCACAAAAACAATATTTCCGTGACGGAAATAGACTCCTTCAACTACAACACCTTTGAGTGCCTAACCGCCAACATCAACACTAGCAACAACAAAACACTTCTCTGCCACCTTATTTACCACCCCCCCAGGCAACACCACCACATTCACTGAACACCTGTCCGACCTGATTGCCCACTGCTCTCTCCGAGACACGAACAACCTTATTCTGGGCGACCTCAATCTACACTGGAATGAAGAAAACAACCTGCAAATCCAGAACCTGAAGGAGCTGCTTCACAGCAACAACCTTACCCAACACTGCTTAGAGGAAACCCACAACAAAGGAGCAATCCTAGACGCCATCATCGCCCAGTACGACACTGTCACGATAGACCGCACCCTACCCGTGGACTGGTCTGACCACCACTTAATCCTTTTCCACCTCACACAGCCGATCACACTTAAACCCCTCACCCAAGACCCTCCGAAATGGACTAGAAACTTCACTCAGATTAACATGACTGACCTAGAGGGAAGGGTTAACTCTCTCCTCACGGCCTCCACGGATGATCTATCCACTACTGAACTCACCGCCCACTACAACACAAACATGACATCCATTCTAGATCAAGTAGACCCCTTGAAACTAAAAATACCCAGGAACATCCCATCCAGATCTTGGTTCAACACGGACATTAACAATGAAAGAAGACAGTTAAGAGCTACAGAAAGACTATGGAGGAGTAACCCCTCCCCAAGCCTACTCGAACAACTCAAAGCAGCCCGAAGGAAATACAAAAAACACATCAGCAGCGAAAAATCCACCTTCTTCTGCGCCGCCCTGGACAACGCAAAAAACAGACCCAACGAACTGTTCAAAATCATCAGGCAACAAACCTCCAAGCCCCCGGAATCCTCTCTACAGGCCTCCAAGGACTTGTGTGAAAACTTTGCCAACTTCTTCGAAGAAAAAATCACCAATACTGAGCTCTCACTGGACATAAACGTCAACCCCGTCTGCAAAAGCCTGCCCCCAGTGACAGTAGATAACACGCCCAAGCACCCCAAAAAATCCTGGAAATCCTTCAACCCCATCCTGGAAACCGTGATCCTCAAACTGATCTCCACCTCCAAAGCAGCCTCTCACGTCCTTGAACCGATACCCACCCAGCTGACCAAAAAACTGAAACTCTCCATAGCACCGTTCTGGTGCAAGATCATAAACAGCTCCCTGAGAACCGGCAGCATACCTGAATGCCTCAAAGTTGGCCAAGTCACGCCACTACTAAAAAAAAACAGGCCTTGACTCCAAGGAACTGAATAACTTCAGACCCGTCTCCAATCTCCCCCTCCTATCCAAAATCCTTGAAAAATGCGTTCTCTAACAACTGACTCAGCACATGGATAGCATCAACCTTCTTGACCCCCATCAATCGGGTTTCAGAAAAGGCTATAGCACCGAGACCGCGATCCTTAACATCACAGACGACATCCACAAATCCCTCGATTCCAACCAATGCTGCCTCCTCATTCTCCTAGACCTATCGGCAGCCTTTGACACGGTTGATCACCAACTTCTCATCAAGGCTTTGCAAGAAAGGGTAGGTGCTGATGAGGTGGTCCTACGCTGGTTCTCCTCCTTCTTACACAGCCGCTCACAAAGGATAAAAATAAAAAACTGTAACTCCGACCTACAGCCCGTCAACAGGGGCGTCCCCCAAGGTTCAGTGCTCTCACCTCAACTGTTCAACATATACATGGAACCCCTCACCACCCTACTCAAAAATGCTAACATCCCTTTCCACCTCTATGCAGATGACACCCAGATCTATCTAGAAACCTCCTCCATAGATGACATTCACAAACTAAATGTCACTCTAAAAGAAATCCAACATTGGCTGTCGCTTAACCACCTAAAACTCAACCAAGATAAAACCGAAATCCTCCTCATCTCCAACAAAGAAGAGAACCCTCATATTTCGGAATGGCTAAAAGCTCTGGATGCTCTTAACGGCAATCACACTCTGACCCACTCCGTTAAATCACTAGGAATCACCCTAGACTCAAAACTCGACATGGCCAAACACATCAAGAACTCCGCAAAGAGTGCCTTCGTCAACCTGAAGCTACTTAACAAAATAAAACCATTCATCCCAACCAACGACCTCAAACAAGCCACCCAATCACTGGTGCTATCCAGACTCGACTATGGGAATGCCACCCTCACTGGTACAACTAAATCTCATCTAGCTCCCCTCAAAACTACCCTAAACGCAGCAGCTAGAATAGTCACTGGAATCAGGAAATACGACCACATCTCACCAGCACTCAGAGAACTAAAATGGCTCCCAGTCGAGTTGCGTGCCAGTTTCAGAACTGCCTGCCTCACACACAAAGCCCTGCACACAGGTAAACCTGAGTATTTGGCTGCTAAGCTCAAGAGGGCTGGTCAGACAAGGAACCTCAGGAGCTCCAGCACCCTATTACTCATCCCTATGAAAACACGCAAACAAAAAACTGCCGCACGGTCCTTCGCCGGAAACGCACCCAAAATCTGGAACGCTATCCCAGTCGGTATCAGGACTATCTCATCCTTCACAAAATTAAAAAAACACCTAAAAGTCCTTTTTCTCAACCGCTCTCTCCAGAACGGATAACCGCCATCTAAACGCAAATCCCTGCTCGTCGTCTCTCCCAGACACTGTAGCTCTAAGACTTACTTCCTCCCTGCTATTTGACCCCTATCTGCTCCTCCCCCCAACCTAAGTGGTTCAACCCCAAGACAACGTGCTCTCTATGAGGTTATCCCTGGGCTCACGGACTACCTCAATGCTGCTCAGCACACTTGGACTTCCGAACCTATATGTAGAATACTGCTTTACTGTATCCACCCCTAGACAACGTGCACTCTATGAGGTTATCTCAGGACTCACGTACTACCTCAATGCTGCTCAGCACACTCGGACTTTCCGAACCTATATGGAGAATACGGCTTTATTGTATGAATCTTGCTCAAAAACTGCTGTGAAGCGAATTTATATGTAGAATGCTGCTTTATTGTATGAATCTTGCTCAAAAACTGTTGTGAAGCGGTCCGATACCCTCGGGTCAGGCTAGCGCTATATAAAACTCCTTAATAAATAAATAAATAAATGTTGCGTTTTCTTGTGCCTTATTCTTCTCCTGTCATTAGGCTCCTTTTGCAACCTCTTGGATTTGGAGCTTGTGATTACAGGCCATGTGTTTCTTACTGTCATTTCCTGTCCCTCTACTTGAGTTTTTTGTTTATTTCTCTATGCTGTTCTTTCGATGAGGCCTCTGCCTTTTTTAGTTGATTTATTCATGCAGTCCCATATGTTCTTGTTGGGGTTATACATTACCCAGGGGTGGGGTGCTTTTGTCCTGTTGCACTCTGGTGGGCTGGCTGCCCCTATGTTCCCCATGGTAGGCTTTTTTGTTTCAAGGTAGTGTTCTCTTCCCATCCACCCTCAAACCTTTATCTGGGTGGTGTTGCTTTCTTGTGTGACCCCAAAGGCCCTACTGAACTTTTTGTGAATATTGGCTGTGGGGTTAAGCCTAGTCTCTCTCTTTGCTCTTAATGGGCCTGTGGCTGGATGCTGTTGTTCTTGTGATTGAGTGTTTGTACACATTGCTTCACTTGTGCATTGTGTCCTTGCTTCCCTCTGGACTTGGATTTTGGGCTTTGGTTGCCCTGTCAGGTTTTCGTTGCAGGTGTCTGACATTGACTTAATGGCTAAAGGGAAAGAATGAGGCCACTTGAGTATTTTCAATATTTAATTTTTTCAAAGTTCCATTGAACCATTCAACCTTTCTTGTGGTGTGCACAAGGGATATTTTGGCAAATGCTTATAGCTTTACACAATTCTCAGTCTATTGATGACACAATGTGCTTCACTTTGCCACTCCCAACCTTGACGGTCAGTCTGAGACTAGGAATAAAGTACTGCACCAGTCTCTTGACCACTGTAGTGACTTTGCTCTTGGCACACTGAGAAACCTCCCACAACCATTACCGATGCCATGAACGACGCCAGCTATGGCATTTGAATATTCCACTGTGGTGGGGGATTTTAGCCTTGCTGCTAGATACCCTTCAGCCAATTCCATCTTTGCCGGGTACGGAGCCTGAGACACTGACACCTTACAAACCAAACATACCAATGTTTGTTTGTTTCTCCCCTCCGTAGGCCATTAAGGCCTTGTAGTGGGCATAGTGAAAGGTTATTTGGCAGCCCTTTCTATATTCCTATGTTTATCACTGGATAGAGTCTTCCCTGAATTAAGTTATCCCGATTAAGCTTAGCTCTAAAAGGGCAAGAGAAAAAGCGTCACCCTGGTATTCACCTAAGCTTCGGGAACATATACAAACTTGTAAAAGACTGGAAAGGAAATGGAAGAAAGATTACAATGAACTAAGTAAACAGAAACACAGATAGTCGATTAAAATTTACCAAACTGAAATAAAAAAGGCACAAGCACTTGATTATGAAGAGAAAATCAATTCAGCAGCTAACGCCTCTCGGGAAATTTTTCTCATAGCGAAGAATCTTCTTGAGCTTCCCTCTCCAGAGATACCATGTGAGGACACCCCAGTCCGCTGCAATGAACTTGCAGAATTTTTCTCACAAAAAAATTCAAGATATATATGTTCCCCGGCTCTTCCTGTCCGAGTGACCTCCTGCCTATAGACAATCTCCCTCCGGGCACTGAACATCTACTGGAGGAACTTCCAAGCATGAACTTGGATATTTTAATAGATATTTTCTCCAAAGTTAAATCCGGCTCTCCGCTTGACCCAGCACCCCCTTACTTTCTACGTAAGGCCGGGGAAGTTGTACTCCCAGTTATACTGGAAGTGTTGAATTTGTCTTTCTCCACCGGACTAGTTCCACCGTTGTGGAAACATGCTATGGTGAAGGCACTGCTCAAAAATCCAAATCTAAATCCTGCGGTTTTGAGTAACTATCGACCTATCTCACTTCTACCTGGGATAAATAAGATCTTAGAAATATATGTTAACATAATTCTGAGTTCTTGGAATCCCACAACCTTCTGCACCACTCTCAAACTGGATTCCATCCACAACATGGCACAGCAACGGCCCTCCTTGCTGTAGTCGAGGAATCCAAGAAAATCCTCTACCAAGAAGGAGCAGCCGCGATTATCCTCCTCGACCTGAGCTCCGCCTTCGATACGGTCAACTATGACATTCTTCTTAAAAGACTTAGAAATGTCGGAGTCTCTGTTGGTATTATCGCCTGGCTTCAGTCCTTCTTGGAGGGCAGATCATTCCAGGTTTTTGAAGGAGGTAATATATCCAAGAGCCTGTCACTCAGTTGTGGAGTGCCTCAAGGATCATCACTAAGCCCCACACTGTTTAATGTGTATATGAGACCCCTCGCTGAGATTGTCTTGCCATACGGGATCAACATCGTCACGTATGCAGATGACACGCAATTTGTTGCTCTTAACCACTCGCAGAACCTCCTACTTGACCTGGAATCCTGTCTTGCAGAAGTGGCTAAATGGATAGAATCTTCTTGTCTCAAGCTTAACGGAGATAAGACTGAGCTTATGGTCTTGGGTAACTCTACCATCCCTGATTTTGGACTGGCCTGGCCAAACTGTCTTGGCCCTTGTCCATTCCCTAACAATAAGATTAAAAGTCTAGGCGTTTGGTTGGACAAGTCCTTTAAATTTGACCACCAAGCAGTGAAAATGTCAGCAACCTGCTACAGTATCCTTAGACTGCTTCGGAAAGTCCTACATCTCCTCCCCATGACGGCAAGGAGAGTCATGGTCCAGGCTTTGATTCCCTCTATTTTGGGGCCCCAAAATCAACGATAAGAAAACTGCAAGTTGTACAGAACTGTGCAGCTCGGCTATTGCTTAACATTCCTAAAACTCAATCTGCTAAGTCAGCCTTGAAGACTTTACACTGGCTGCCAATTGGTGAATGAATAAAATGTAAAGCTTTGTGTATAGCCCATAAGACTCTTTGGGGAAGAGGACCTCCAATCAACCGCTCTCCTATCACTTTCTACAGTCCCAGGAGATGTCTACGTTCGGCTAACTTTTTTCTAGCCTTAGTCCCTAAAAAGAAAAGAGCAAGATGCGGAGACCGCTCCTTCTCCTATAATACCGCTAAGACTGTGGAACTCCCTTCCTCCACATCTCTGCTCAGTTACCCACCATCTCTCCTTGCGGAAACTTCTCAAAACTTGGTTATTTCAAAACACAGCTCCGTAATCATCTACCCGGTTACCCTGCCTGATGCGGTCAGCGCTGGGATGCCTTCGGGTAGCCATGCGCTTAATATGCTTCATAATAATAATGATAATAATAATAATGCTGTGTAAGTGGACTGCAGGCGCTGTCAGTGCAATAATCCTACAGTACAACTCAGACAAGTTGGTGTTGAGACCCAGATTGTGTCATGTTGGCTCATCAATGATCTTGCCCACGTTCTTCGCTCTGCTTTATCTTTCAAAAAAGGAAGAGAGGCTCCATCACCTTGATCTGAAGAGAGTATTGAACTTTTACATCAGCTGGACAAAAAATCATTGGGTAGATGAACAGTTCTTCATCAGCTTTTCAGGTGCAAAAAAGGACTCAGCCAGGTGGCTAGTCCTCTGCAATAAGCTGTGCACTGTACAAATAGCAGCCCCTGAGAACCTGAGAGCCCATTGATCCAGGGCCAAGGCCACTACAACGGCATTGGCACGAGGAGTGCCTGTTCTTGTTATCTGCCAGGCAGAGACGTGGGTGTTGTCACATATGTTCGTAAAGCACTACTGCATTGACAGCCAGGTACAATGAGAGGATCGCTGTGTACGCTCAGACCTGCAGGGCTCTTTAGTCTTAGTCCACTTCCCAGAACTTCTACCTTTGAGAGTATGTGCTTTGACCTATTCTAAAGGTGAAGAATCTGTGGTTTTAACTATCAATCAAAAGAATACGTTATTTAGTAACTTTCTTTCTCGTGGATACTCTATCAAACAACAGATTCTTCAGTGACCTCCCCATTTTGTGGAGTGGAATCTAAAAAGATCCCAAGTTAGAGATCAACATGTTGCTAATATTCTATGCTCCAAGTCTCAGGGCGTGGAAAGAGTCAAGAAACTGAAACTAGCGTGCATTGTTGGCACTTTTATGTGGCTCCATCATGTCCGGGGCAGTATGTAGCCTTAATGGAACCGCACAACACCATCTGCTGGCGTATGAGAGCATTGCTATTGAAATCCTCTGGATCCTGTCTAGCACTTGTGTATATAAAAAAGGTGAGGAATCTGCAGTTAAAGCATTCACCAGAAAGAGCGTTTCTGAAGGTAAGTAACTTGTTCTTTTGGTATACTTGCAGGTTTTGCCCAAGCAGTCTATCGTTTTGTAAAATGGCTTTATGCATCTAATTCTTTCGGTGGAAAAAGAACTACCGCGCTACTTTGAGGTTTCCAGTAGCTCCTCTGAGTTTGTTAAATCCTTCATATATTTTAAAATTAAGCCTTTGCTACTTATTTAGTAGCACTGGACAGAATAAGGAAAACAATGGCCATACTATGACGTGGGGGCACCATTTCATATAAAAGACTAAATTAAATGGCCGGAACTTTGTAAAGGTCGAACAAAAGTATGAATAGTTTGTTATGAGACATCAGCCATATGAAATGTAAATTCAGTTCTTACATCCCGGCAGCGTAGTTGTATGTTCAACTATACTGTTCTTTAATACTTCCTAGTAATTTTATGCCAGCCAGGGCTAGACAGGCCTTTAATTGCCCCCCCCCCCCCTTTGCCCCACCCAGTAGGTTTGATCCCTTGGAGGCAGGTTTTGAACGCCCAGGGCCTCTCCAGGTGCCTCTTGACACTTTTCCCCTGCTGACTAAAATTGCAGCAGGGAGGGGGTGGGGCAGGTTTAGGAGATAGAAAAAGGGGGGGCGGGGGAAGGCATAGAGAAAGAGACCTGAGAGAGGGGAGGGAGAGAGAGAATGTGTGGATGGAAATGGAGATTGCCTGAAAAGACGAAGGTAGTGGGGCTGGTTTGAGCATTTTTGCCGCGGCTGCTTTGGTTTCCCAGTCCATTCCTGATGCCAGCATATGCTTGAAGTGCGTCCGTCCATGACGTACCATATTTATCAAAGGACACATTCTTATGTCTACAAGATACAAAATAGAAAGCTGGCTAATTCTTAGCACGCTCATCAATTCTCAATGTTCTAGGAGCTACCTCGAACTGATGAGGCAAAGGTTGCTTTTTCTAAATATACTCATACAGGTTCTTGCATAACCATATTGCACTTGCACATTAGAATCTGCCGTTTTTTAAATGTAATATGTGAATTGTCTTTAGTACATGAAATCTAATATTTTGAGACCATACTTTTGTTTCAAGTTTAGCATTGACTGTTGGCTAGTAGTTATTTATTTGATACAGTAATGTGTTTTTTGGTTGCTCCCGCTTTAGGCATAAATTGCTGTTACAGCCAGTCTTTCATTTGTTTGCATCGAACATTTTCTGGTAGCTAACTTCAAATATTGGTGTCAAGCCTATTTCATACTGTTCTTCTTGGTTTTCTCTACAGTAACCAATGCGCAGATAACAGCTTTTGGCTTCTTTGTCTCAAAGAAAAATGAGTGAAGTTCAGGCCACGGTGGAATTCTCTGCGGAGCTCCACAAGTTCTACAATGTGGATTTGTTTCAACGAGGGTAGGTACTCATCTGCATTCTACTCAGATTGTTTGTGTGCATTCACAGTCACATTTCTTGACCTAAGAGTTTTTGTCAAGCAATGTCATGAGTGAAAGAGAGTGTGTACGGTGGAAAAGGGACTTTCTTTTAGCTAAAACTTGATCCAACATAATGTATAATAAATACTTTTTAACAACAAACATTTTTATTTAGTCATGTTACATTCACTCTGTGCAGTATACGTTTGATAATCTAGAGAAATGATCGGATGCAATATAGAGTTGACTGTTTACCTAAATAATGTTCATCAGTGGCTTCTGGAAATCTCTATCTAGTAATTGTATTTTCCTCCCTTCCCCTTGCGATCATGTTAACTCTTTCTAGTGTTGCTAGCTTTGCACATTCTTATCCAATAGTAAAATCTAAGCTTCTTTGTCGATTTCTAGTTACTTAAAATGTTAGCTTCCAATGGAAAAGGGCTTTTTATCGATAACACTGTAAGCAACAGTGCTGTTTCAATGCTACAGCACTTAAAATGATAGCCTGGTGCTTTTAGTTTGGTGTTTTGTAATTCATCATTCCCAATTCTTTCACTTGTAGACAGTCTACCAGCATATGCCAATATGTGCTCTTCTTTATAGCACGTCCAGCAATTCTCTGATCTTGATAACTCCAGTTTCCAAATTCTTTCTGGATTCCAATGTACATTAAGATATATTTGTATTTTTTTTTAGCTGACCTATGCTACAAGTTGGTATTCGTTTTGGGTATGTCAGATAAGTACTCTTGCCCACTGAGATGCAAACACATTTGTTACCAGGTCCATATTCCACTCAGTTGTGCTTTGTCATAGAGTATTATGTTGTGTGAGTCGTTTATCGATTTGGGAATTCAGCTTTGTTGGGTTCCATGAAAGTATGTTTTGTGGATTCCCCTGTAGAGTACTGAGAAATTAGCCAAAATATAGCAACATTTTGTTTTTTGGGGAGAAAATGGGAAAAAGTGCTGCACAAGAAAGTGTCTGTTTTGTTCCTGTCAATGGAATCAACAAAAGGTTTGCGGTGCTAAAATCACCATCTTCCCAACTTTCTTGATTCAGAAAACCAAATTTTTCTTTAACCTGTTTTGGCATTTCACTGGGAAATAGCCAATTTTTCCAATTTGTTTGTGCTTTTATCCTCCTTCCAGTTTGTGGTGGAACGGGTGTGAAAGCTATATATTTCTGAAAACTAGACAAAATTCTGAATTCAGCAAGGGGTCATTTGTGTAGATCCTTCAAGGTTTTCCCAAAGAAACGGAGTGTTTAAAGAAAAAAATATTTAAAACTGGTAGGAAAAAACAGCCATTCGTGACAACGTTTTCATTTGTAACTTCTCATCACAATGGCCTTTTTACAAAAGCAATATACTATTTCATCTGCTAGACCCATCTGGTTGCAGAGATATGTAGGGTTTTTAGGTTTTCCAAGAACTCGAGGTGCCCAGAGCCAAAAACTGAGCTGCACCTTGCAATGGGTTTTCATTGTGTTGCGAGTATAGAACATTTCAAATGGTAAAATATAAATATTGGAAAATAGGTATCAAGGAAACCTATGTGTGTCCGAAATGGGCAGAAGATATGGAGTTTAGAAGCAGTGGATATTTGCACATCTCTTAATTTATGGGTACCCATAGTAGCATGTGAAATTAAAGGGCTTTTCGCAAAATGTCTTCTTTTTACACACTGTCTTACATTTGGAAGGCACATATGCAGCGAAATACAATTGGTAAAAACACTTGGTCTACTATTCTGTGTTCCCCTACGTCTCCCAATAAAAACCGTACCACACTTGTGTAATTAGGCCTAGTGCCCGCGATAAGAAAGGGATCAAAACGTAACATGGACAAATCACATTTTTCCACTGAAGACTGACACTTTTTTTGCAGTGTGCCTTGCTGTGGATTTTGTTCTCTAGCTCAGCCGGCACATAGGGAAACCTAGCAAACCTGTACATTTTGAAAACTAGACATCTAGGGGAATCCAGGATGGGTGTGACTTCAGTGGCTCTAACCAGGTTGTGTTACCCAGAATTCTCTGCAGACCTCAAACTTTGACAAAAAAAAACAAATTTTTCTCACATTTCTGTGATGGAAAGTTCTGGAATCTGTGGGGAGTCACAAACTTCTTTCCACCCAGCATTCCCCCAAGTCTTTTGATAAAAAATGGTACCGTACTTTTGTTGGAAGGCCTAGTGCCCGCGACAGATCAGATAAAACCAAGGTCAATGAGGGTCCTTTTCCAAGGTCTCACACTGATGTTAGTTTGATCCGTTCCTGTCGCGGGCACTAGGCACAACCACACAAGTGGGACAGCATTTTTATTGGGACATGTGGGAAAACACTGGGTGTCAGGAATTTTGTATATTCCTTCTGATTCTGGAAGAATATGGCACAGAAATGCAAGGAAAATGTGTGATTTTTGGCATATTTTGAGGTTTGCAGTGCATTGTGGGTAAGAAAACTTTATGGGATCCACTTGAGG
Organism: Calotriton arnoldi; assembly: GCA_963921515.1. Classification (NCBI taxonomy): domain Eukaryota; kingdom Metazoa; phylum Chordata; class Amphibia; order Caudata; family Salamandridae; genus Calotriton; species Calotriton arnoldi. Next base: position 768,159 of record CAWUFW010002525.1, read on the forward strand.
CACACCACCCTGTACTGCCCTGGATGTCTAGTTTTCAGAAATGCCTGGGTTCGATAGGTTTTCCTGGGAGGCTGCCGAACCCAGGCCCAAAAACTGCAGCTACCCCTTTTGTTGATGTTGATACGTTGCGTCTTGGACCCTGCACTTTAGCGGGCACTCGACCCACCCACACAGGTGAGGTAACATTTTTATCAGAAGACTTAGGGGAATGCTGGGTGGATGGAAGTTTGTGGCTCCCAGCAGATTCCAGTACTTTGAGGAACCCACGCAAGCAAGCCTGGTGTCCAGTTTACGAAAATATTTTTAGTTTGTAGATTTTCCCTAGAGACAATGTACACCCTGGCAGAGGACAGAAGAGACAAATATTACTGCACAACCATCTATTCCTCATGTACACACACACATACTCGTTGGATTTGGCACAAGGGTAAGTGAAAAATTCAAACTGTACATTTTATTAACAAGAGATTTCACAAAAATGAAATACAGGGTTAAAGTTAAAAACCGAACCAATGACTTGCAGCTTGTGAGCTGTAAAACCACGACAAGGCACCAACTGCTTTACAAGCCATTCACATACCTTTCATGCATGACACACACAAAGCCATTCACACCGTCAGCCGCGGGCTCAGCACATTACACCACTCACATCAACAGGCAGTGCCATTCAAGGGCCCATCACTTTTATATGCCCACAGGACTGACCCTGCAGTCCCACTGCCTGGCAGCTAACAGCGTGTGTGGAATGGCTTTTGGCTGGCTATGTGTGTGTAGTGACCAGCAGCAAGTCACTTCACACACCGCTAGCCAAATGGCAACTCAAACACACCGCCAGCCAAGCACCAGTCCACACACACTTTTTTTTTTTTTACAAAATATAAAACACAAACCAGTTTGAAGGAGAAGAAAAACCAACTATGACTACAAACACAACAGGTCTAACTAAATACATCAAACTAGTGACAACCGTGAAACTGAACAGAAAATATATAACATGATACTGACCAATCAGTTCACTTTTATGCTCACGGTTGCTCCCAATTCTTCAGTTGCGTGTTGTAAATTTAAAACATGCGGGCACACATAGCCCAGGATTAGAAGCCTCGAGGCAGTACATCACGACTCTCCGTCGGCACACCTCTTCGGGAACACACTCTACAGCTCCTACAGGGATATTTTTTTGGGGTGTGGGAGAAATGTAATCAGGAAAGTGGCTATCTTTCAATCTAAAAGAAGAGAGTTATTCTAGCCACATCCTCCACCACTTTAACTTCAGTAACACTTGTCTGCTCCACTACAACAAGGCTGCTTATCCCAGACTGCTGAAACTGAACAATAATCCTCTTTGAATCTGGAGAACAATCCTTGACTACAACAAAAGCATTGAAGGTTGCTAAATGAAACAAATGGACAGCCAACTTCTTATACCAAATGTATGACTTACGAACAGCAGTGTAAGGCTCCAACCTCTGATTTACTCTATCTACATCAACCATTTGCTTATCATACTTCACAATGCACACAGGTGTGTGCACTTCAGCTACCTGACCCCAAGGAGTCACAGGTGAAGAATTACTTTCATCATGAATAGTTGTCACCATGTAGACACTGCAACTGTCTGAAATTTTCACAGCTAGAAGTTCATCACTACGCAAGGCACTGCACTGTCACCTCTGAAGCTTTTTACATACATGTTCTTAAGGATAACATTTTCAGATAGGGCGGATTGTGCCACAAGCAGCAGTGTCCAGGGGGGTCAATAGAGCAATCTGTACCAGTATACACCCTGAAATTATAGACCTATCCTGTTCTACTCCCAGCCAGCATATACATCTTAATTCCATAACGTGCCCTCTTGCTAGGAATCTACTGTGTAAAATCCAGACGCCCCTTTAACAGGACCAACGACTCATCCACAGCTATTTTTTCCCTGGAACATAGATCTCTGAAAAGCAATGTACAAAGCTATCAAGGACAGGCCGAATCTTGAAGGGACAGTCACAATCAAGGTGATCCCATGGCAATGCTGAAGCATTATCAGCAAAATGCAGCATCCGAAGAAGAAGCAAAAACCGATCACGACTCATGGTTGCAGGAAATATAGCAGATGCCATCAAGGGACTAGTAGACCAATATGAAGACGGCGACAGCTTCCTTTATTAAGCCCATCAAAAAATTTAAACCCAAGAACTTCTTCATCTCATCCAGATTTGTCGGAGTCCACCTGCTAGCTCTATAGTGAGGCTTAAGCCTTGCACTGTTGTCCCTCAAATACTCTTCAGCATACAAATAAGTCTGGTCAACAATCTCATTAAAAAATGCATCGTCAATAAGCAACTTAAAGAAATTCATAGGAAAATAGTTTTCAGTATAGACTCTACACCCTACGACACCACTGAAGGATGGCAATAAAGGCTGCACCATGTTTGGGGCAACCCAAAGTTCAGCACTTCCAGTGGGAAGCCTTTCAGCCCCAGGCTGCAATCCAGATTCCCCTTGCTGAATATCAGTGTCCTCCTCTAAAAGAGGCACTTCCTCTGCACACAGAGTGGCTTCATCATCAGATGATTCCTCTCTGACAGAAAATTCACTGCTGAGTCAGTCTCAGAACCATGGTCATAGGAAGATTCAAAAAGCAAACAAAACAACCTGCTGAGAGGTAATTGTTCGGCTACGATAATCCTTACTAATAAAAGTATATATACATATATATAATAGCCAACACTGTGTAAAATAAGTAATAAACAAAGTGTGGCTCTATCAAACAGAAAGTGAAATGACTGGCATATAGTAATCTGGAAGGAAAAGTCAATCAATACAAAGCACACAAAAACCTAGCTACGCAAAAAGACCACTCACTTGCCAGAGACAGCTAGACTAAGGATCACCTGCACCTACTCTGCACAGACACAGCAAGCACCAACGATATCTCACTAGAAAGGAAAAACAAAAGGAAATTACAAGAAAACGCAATACACATCTTGTACAAATCTAATGAGAATTGAACGCACAATAAAACAGAAGCTAAATATGCTGCACTTATTGCACAATTTAAAAAAAACTCATTCATGCCGTGCAATGATACTCATTTGAAGTAAACCGTACAAAGAACGTTTTCTTACCAAACACATGCAACTACAGATCTACCAGTGCCGAAACCACAACCAGGAGCCGCCACCAAGGAAATCAAAAGCTTTGCTCTATAATAAAAAATAAAAATAAAACATTAAGATCACAGATGCAGATAATGAAAAGAAATAAAACAGTTAACATTATAAAACACTAAGAAGTCTGACATTGCAGGCAGATCAGCATCACAAACGTTCGATCTGCCCCCAAGGGGGGCACAAAGCAAAGGCAAGAAATTGACTTGACTTGAAGAAGTGACCCTTACACCAGCCAAACACCACTTCACACACACCACCATCCAAATGCCAGCCACACACATTGTGACCCAGAAGCCAGTCCACGTATACTGCCAGCAAAATCCCCAGTTCAAGCACACCATCAGCCAAACACCAATCCACACACACAGCCTGCCAAACGCTAGTACACGCAGACCGTCAGCCAAACTCCAGTTCACATACACACAAAAACTTACTTCCTGGTGTCTAGTGGTTTTCTGCCCCCAGGGCGGACTGAAAATGGCCACAATATTACCCCAATAACTGTGAGCGACCCTTGCCCAAGGGGCCGCTTCCTGATGTGCAAATAACTTAATCCCTGGTGTCTAGTAGTTTTCTGCCCCCCATTGGAGCAGCTGGGCCTAAAAATATGGCCGATAAATGGCTAAAATAAGTGCCCTCATTAATGGAGAATAACCTTTGCCCAAGGGGCCGCTCTCCGATATGCACATCAATTAATCCCTGGTGTCTAGTGGCTGTTTGCTCCCTTTGGGGGGAGATGGGCCTAAACATAAGGGCAATCTGCTCGCATGGGGGGCAGAAAAGGCCAAAGCATGTGCCCCAATAAAGGGGAGTGATCCTTGCCGAAGGGGCCGCTCCCAGATGTACAAATAACTTAATTCCTAGTGTCTAGTGGTTTTCTGTCCCACCATGGGCCTACAAATACAGCCGATGTGCCCCGAGGGATCAGAAACAGCCAACATATTTACCCCATTAATGGGGAGCAAAACTTGCCCAAGGAGCCAATCCTCGACATGTACATGTACATGAATTAATCCCTCGTGTCTAGTGGCTTTCTGCCCCCTTGGGGGTAGATCAGCCTAAAAATATGCCCAATCTGTCCCCAGGTGTGACAGAAGACGGCCAAAATAAGTGCCCCCATTAATGGGGAGCGACCCTTGCCCAAGTGGCACTTCCCATACATGGACGCCCTGTTTGCTGTTTGCTCAACATCAACTTTGCCAAAGGGGACTCCTAGTCCCAGGTTCCTTTGCTCCCTGGAAGGAGGAGACTGCTGCTGCCGCGCTTAAAAAGCGCCGTCATCTACCACAGCGCGGGACGCGCTGTTTTCTGGACACCAACTTTGCCAAAGGGGACTCCTAGTCCCAGGTTCCTTTGCTCCCTGGAGGGAGGAGACTGCTGCTGCCGCGCTTAAAAAGCGCCGTCATCTACCGCAGCGCGGGACGCGCTGTTTGCTGGACACCAACTTTGCCAAAGGGGACTCCTAGTCCCAGGTTCCTTTGCTCCCTGGAGGGAGGAGACTGCTGCTGCCGCGCTTAAAAAGCGCCGTCATCTACCGCAGCGCGGGACGCGCTGTTTGCTGGTCACCAACTTTGCCAAAGGGGACTCCTAGTCCCAGGTTCCTTTGCTCCCTGGAGGGAGGAGACTGCTGCTGCCGCGCTTAAAAAGTGCCGTCATCTACCGCAGCGCGGGACGCGCGCGGGCTGCGCCCGGGCCAAGGGCGGGCCCGTCCTTGCCCGTCATCGCCAGGAAGAGGCAGGGCAGGGCCACCTCCCTTGGCTTGCCGTTTTCCGAGGATATAGTGGAACCCTTTGGGACTCGTGGACTTGTTGATTGTAGCTGCTCATAAACTGTGAGTTATATACGCATAAACACTGTATAGTTGGTATTATTGCATATCTGCCCACGAAAAGCTGGATATATTGGGCAATTAAAGATCTATCTCAGTCTCTGACCCAATAGCTACCTGTTGTTATGGGGAAAAGGAAAACAATTGCGAGCGACAACAAGGAGGGTGGGTCACCTGAGGGGGGGGGCGCAGGAAAATTAGTAAAGCCAAAATTGCTCACAAATCTGCAGCCCAAAACTGTGTCTTAGATCGTATAGATGATTTACTGGTAGAATGTCAAGACATCCTAGCTCCACCGTCTAGCACTCCTATTATCACATCTATGTTAGGGGAACAGCACTCTACCATTGAACCAGACTCGGAGCCCAATCACGCTAGCAAAACTAAGCGAATTCCGTCCATATTCACTAAGCGCACTACACGAAGCACTGTCCCCAAGGTTCTTAGGCATAATACCGACATGCAGTGCGCATCTGAGGAGCGTGATAGGGAGTTAGGAGCTTTTCCCCCCTCCACCCTAGGGGCAGGCATTAACGCTGATAATAGTAGGAATGACATCTATATAACCACTAATATTCCCTTATCTAACCGATTTTCGCTACTCCAAGACCAGACAGAACTAACGGTGGATCGGCAGGAAGAAGCGCAGGGAGATACCCCGCAGTTCAGCCAAGGTGTTGTATGTACGAATAGCCAGAACGAGGCCCTTGGGGAGAGGGGGGAGGTTTCCCGAGTACAGCATCCAACCGAAGAGAGTAACACCTGTAAGATCATTGCTGAACTAAGGGATGAAGTTAATTCGTTGAAATCACTATTTTTAGTGCTCTCAAATCAAGTGAAGCTCCTTGTAACAAATGAGCAATTGAGAGCAAACCCAAATGACCTGCCCACTAGTCCTTTATTAAATCATGTTACAGCAATAGATAGTAACTCCTCTGTAAGGTCTATAAGTAATCAAGTTCCCCTAATGTCCATCCAAACATGTCGCCCATTAGAATATAGAAATACAAGTCCTCCCAGATTAATGCGGGCTGTGAATAGAGGACACCGTACTCCAAGGCAGATCCAGGATCATGGTCCCACTAAGAGTTCTAAGAGTATTTTTATGATTAATGTGCCTAAAGTCCAATCGGTAGGCAGACAAGAGGACCACCATTCATTACTCAACAAATCAATCCATTGGATTCGTAAAATAAGGGGGTGTAGGTCCATTTATTAGGGACGATATTATCTGGGCAAAAAGAATTTCATACGGTGCCTCCCTTACAGATTCCATCGAACTCCACCTAAGAGATGAAAACCTAGTCCACAATTTAATTGCTCTAAAGGCAAGAACCTGCTCCCCGACAACCACTAATATCCAGAGGAAATATAGCCCTTCTGTCTCAGCACAGCCACAAGTACACAGAAGAGTTAGTGCCTTGATGGAGTCTGATTCATCTTTATCCCAGAACGACTGATTGAGGTGTCACAATATTACACCCTGTAAGACCCCCAGCCACTATGATAAAAACACCAATTGGGCTCCGAAGATACACCAACTTGGAGCCCCTTTAACCGTCTCCCTGACTACAATGCCATTTCCTTGTTCTGAGCCCCTTGATCCATCGCATTCCATTGCTGGAACTCAAACAATGGCAAGGCCAGACCAGCAAACCATTCCCCGAGTTCCACAGATGTGCAATGTATCAGAGAGATGTCCTCATACCATCCCTCGAGGACTAGAAGAAATTAATTTAACATTCCGTGTACTGACGTGGATTATGGCTGGAATAAGATCTAAGATGGTACTCCCCCACTGGATTGAATATATTGATCAATTCAATGTCTGCATTTTACAAGAAACCTGGGCGACCACACCGGTCTACATTCCTGGGTATGTTACTTTGTGTCGACCGGCTGTCACTGGTAGACCAGCGGGGGGGGCCACTGACCTGGATTAGGATGGATCTGCTATGCACAATTAGAGAGATTAAAACCAATAGCCCCAACATACTTGCAACTAGCCTCAGGGGTAGAAATGGTAGGATGGTGGACATATTCAATGTCTACGCTCGTGGGACCAAGGCAGGCACATGTTCACCAACCCTCCAAGTGTTAAAAAACACTCTTGAGTCATCATTACCTCTGATAGTTGCAGGAGATTTTAATTGTACGTATGAACCATTATGCACAATAGATGTATCCAACAGCGACCAGGTAGAGGCATATTGGCATGTTACCCCCCCCCCCCTCGATTTAGCACCAATCAGAAAATGGACACAAACGGCCCTGCAGCTCCAGGCCATAACTCTTGGTTACGGGCTTAGGGCAGCAAATGGCCGTACTAACTCTGATAAGATGGGAGCCAATACTTTTAATAGGACATCTAATATGAGCCGAATCGATTATGTTTTGATAAATATTAGGTTGTGGCCAGAAGTACTGGAAATGGTGGTCGGGGAAACAATTGATAGCGATCATAACCCGCTCGAGCTTTCCATGACCTAATTCTGGAGTAAATCCAATGACACTTCAGAGATAATGCTCTCGTCTAAGGATCTATATCCCACGAATGATAATAGACGATTAAAGTAGGCACGGGTAGCGATGGACACCGTTAAGACTGAAGCTATAAATCAAACCCTTCAAGAAAGCATCAATATGCTTCATAATAGAGTCGAACAGCAAGATGAGCTTAAAACGGTTACTGACATACACTCGTCCTTTTTATACAGTTAGCTTCCCATTTTACCTGCCCGAGATCTCATCGTAAGAAGACATTAGTCAACTCACAGCACTCCTGGTTTAACCAAAAATGCAAGGAAGCACGGTCATATCTGGCAGCTGAGATTAAAGCCAAGAATCCTATCAATATAAGATCGGCTAGAAGAGTATATAAGAAAGCTCAGAGGGAAGCAAAAAAGGGGTGGGTGGAGGATCGTTGGTTGCAGATCAATGTCGCTTGTAAACAGAAAGATCAAAAGCAATTTTGGCTACTTGTAACAAGGGGAGATGCTGAAAGACCTAGATCACCCACTAACAATATCACAGAGGCCGCCTGGTTTGACCATTTTTCCGGTATTTATTCTGGACCAGGTGCAACCATCACTGGAGTCTCTTCCCTAGAGTTAACCAATTTGCAGCCAAATGTTGATTTTTTTTCTGTAGCTGATATTACAGAAAGTATTAACTCTATACTTAAAAACAAAGCATCAGGTCCAGATGGAATACCTGGAGACGTCTTTCTAGCTGATATTCCCAAATGGTCTAATTATATGTGGTTACTAGCAAATGGTATAGTTGCCGGGGCCCCTATACCTCCTTCATGGCAAGGAGCGGAGGTCATCCCGGTTTACAAGAAGGGGGACCGATCGCTGCCTTCAAATTACAGACCGATAAGTTTAATAGATGGGGCGCAGAAGGTTTTCTCCCGTGCCCTGCTTACCAAAATCACCGATTGGATGGAGGAGAACAACATACTATCCCCCTTCCAAGCAGGGTTCAGGAGAAAAATTAGTACCATCGACCAAGTCTTCCGCTTCACCCTATTGGCCTGGAAGTCTGTGATATTAGAGCAGGGCAATCTTTACACTGCTTTTATTGATCTGAAGTCAGCTTTCGATCTTATCCCTAGGGCCACACTTTGGCAAGTCCTACAAGATCTGGGGCTCCCTCATATCATTCTGGCACTTCTAATACGACTCCACGAGGGAAATTATGCTAAAGTACGATGGGGAGATCAAATGCAACTGACGGACTCAATAAAGGTCGTAAGAGGGGTGAGGCAGGGCTGCGTTCTAGCCCCCACCTTATTTTTGCTTTTTATAAATGGGGTGGTGAAACACTTAGCGGAAGTCCACACAGATGCTCCCTCATTGGGGAGTGTAAAAATAACTACCTTGCTGTTTGCGGATGATACGCTATTAGTCTCTAAAACCCCCAGTGGCCTTCAACTGCTACTTGATCGCTTCATGTCTTTCTGTGAGATGCAATAGGAGGTTGCCTCACGATAGCATTTATGGAGTTTAAGGTGCTTAGTGTGTATGAACCTTATATGGATTTCATCACTGTCCCGCAAGAGAGGAAGTTATTTATCCAATTTAGATTCGGATGCCTCCCCTTGAACTCTTTTACTGCGACATGGAACAGGGGCTCTTCAAACAAACTTTGCCACTGTCCATGCTGCTTTGAGACAGAGGAGACGACCAAGCATATTCTCTTTGCATGCCCTCTGTATAAAAACCCAAGATCTAAATGGTTAGCCCCTGCCTGTAGACAATTAGGAACATGTAGTCATTTAGAGGCACTACGTATCCTCAGAACAGATACAAGGCCACTAATAGTATGTGCAGTGGCTAAATTCCTGGGGAGAATGTGGTTTATCAGGAGGCGGGTGCAAAAAATGAATTAAGCACACCCTCAGATTAAATATCAATCCTCATGTAGTATTTAGTCCACATCCGACATCTTTTGTACATATTAATACATGACTCATGCCTAAATTACTGAGAATTTGTGCAATATTGTTTTCTTGCACGTTATGCATTAGCACTTTATGTATATTTATGGCTCCATTTTTTTCTATCCTGTACCAAAACTGTGTCCCCTTCAGTGATTTATATGAACTGTTGTTCCAGGCTCGAGATTTTACTTGGCAAATCCATCTTAAAGTTGGAGGAGTGTGGATTTTTTTATATATTTTTAAAAAGAAAAAAAATTATTTTATGTGTTTTGTTAGATTTGGGGGTCTCTAGTTGGCAGAGGTAGGTACCTTTGACCAAATAGGGACCCTTGCGTCTAGTCAGGGTAAGGGGGGTACACTCCTAAAATAACCCCTGCTCACCCCCTTGGTAGCTTGGCACGAGCAGACAGGCTTATCTCAGAGGCAGTGTGTAAAGCATTTGTGAACACATACAGTAATCAAGTGACAACACTACAGATGGACACCACACCAGTTGTATATTAAAAATAAGTATCTTTTATATAGATTTAACACAAGACCACAAACGACAAAAATCCACAATACAGTACTTCAAAAATGGTAGAATTAGCTCAGTTCTCTTTAGATGGTAAATGCGACACTTTGAGTTCAATGTACCTTAGGATGCGTAACGCTATACAACGAAAGTGTTGCAGGGAAGGTGATGCGTCTGTTCCTTACACGCAAGAACGGTGATGCGTCGGGTCCCTACTGATGCGTAGGGGATGCGTCGGTTCTTCTCGGCGTGGGGAGGTGATGCGTCGGTTTCTTACTGCGCTTCCGTGGCGATGCGATCAGCAACGCTGTGATGCGATGAAGATCCGGTGCGATGAAACAAAGATGGCATCTTCTTCTTGATGCGACACGATGCGTGCACGCCCGACGGCCGTGCGGCGACTCAACGATTCTTCTGAGCCGCGACAGGCCCTGCGACACGCTTCCCGGTGATTCGGCGGCATCTGATGCGACATCGGTCCTCTTCTCCGGCGATGCGAGGCGCTTCGGAAACGATGCGGCAGCGGCGGCGACACTCTTCTCCGTTGATGCGGCGGCGTCTGATGCGACGTCAATCCTTTTCTTCGGCGATGCGAGGCGCTTCGGCTGCGACGCTTCTCCTTCGTGAGTCGCACTTCCAGCTCCTTGCGACACGCAGTCCCTCAGAAAGTCCAGCACAGCAGCAGGCACTTTACAGAAAGACTCTTGGGGAGCTGGTTGGTGAAGTCTTTTGTCCCTGAGACTTCAGCAGGAGGCAAGCTCTCTCTCAAGCCCTTGGAGATCTTTTACAAGTTGATGAAAGTACACACAAAGTTCCTTTCTCCTTTCTTTGGCAGTCAGGCAACCACTGCAGGCCAATCCCCCAAACAGCACTCAGCTTAGGGATAGTCTCCTCCTCAGTTTCTCTGGTTCCTCTCCTCAGCAAAGGTTCTTCTTGTTTCCCAAAGTGATCTAAAATTCTGGGGTTTGGGTCCCCTCTTTATACTCATTTTCCCTTTGTTCTCTGAAGGCAGAGAGGCCTTTGCCTAGTCCAAACCAGTTCTGGTCAGTCCTGGAGCACTTTGTTGACAAGACTCCTTCTTTCCTTTCACAGTGTAGGCCAGGGACATCAGACACACCACAGGAGGTGGAGCCAGCATTGTGGAGGGAAGGCACAGCCCTATTCAGGTCCCAGGTGCAACTCCTCCCATATAAATCACAAAGAAGAGGGGTGGAAGGATAAAGTCCCTCTTCGACCTCCCACACCAGCTATGAAACCACTAATTAGAAGAGGGACTATATGAACAATAAAAGAATGCTAATAAAGTATATAATTGAGGGAATCACACAAAACTATTAAAACTGCCCTCACACACAGAAATCTGTGTCATGCTTCATCATAGGGCCTGCTAACAACACCCCCGCGCCGACCAACGCTGGGGGTGGAGCAATAAGGAAGGGGAAGACAATACAACACAACAAAGAATGTGAAAAACAGCTCAAGGGATCAAAAAGTGAAAATAAAAGCATAAACAGTGAGTTAAAACTGGATCCAGGGAGTCCCTAATCTAATTTAATATCGGGTACCCTGTCCAGATATATTTAAACGGTCAAAAAATAGGACCTGTGGATGGTAGTATGGAAAACCTATGATGAGTCACCATCCCCTCCACTATGCAAAAAATGTAGACATGTTTCAGCCGGAGTTGTCAAATTGCCCGGCTTTCCTCAGGACTTCACTAATGTATGATCCCCCAATTCTCACCCAAAGCACCATAAATCAAAGGTGGAGGGGAAAAAAACGTTTATGTTGGCTAACTTACTCCAAACACATGCAAAAAGAGCGTCTTGCTCTCCACAATGGAACCTGCAAGGAACCAAAATAAAAGCTAATAAAAACAAGACAGTGTTGTGCTCATTGTGCTATACAAAAAAACATCTGGTCATGTGTGATCCCTCAATCATAAAATTAAATCAAATTTGATATAATGATAGCATTCATGATAGGGCGCAGCACAAGGCCAACTACAAGTCATAACAATCTATTGACTGAGCCATGCCAAGTTCTTGCATATCTACATTAAAGCCCTATTAGATGCGCTTAATTCGCATATAGATGTTGGTATCAGAGTAATACTGATCCAGTCCATGCTAATTAAAAATCCGAGGATAAAAAAGAAGTAAGAAAGAGGAAAACGTAAAACCTTTCTGTGAGGCTTACCGAGTTTATTTACAATCTACACTTGAACTGGAAGGGGAGAGAGGACAGCTCCCTATAGTCACACTCTGTTGGAAAATGTAACATAAAAAGAAAAAGCGGTTATATATTGTTAAACAACAAACACAAGGCGTTATTTCCAAATTAGAAATATCCTACGATGCAAACCAAAAAGGAGACTGTAGGAAGGGGTGGTCAAACAGTCATGGAGGGAATGAAAATACGTGGGCCAATTCTATCCCAACAAGCGTTTACCGTAATCCCTCGTGAGTCTTTAAACAAGATTAACACGTGAAAACCTGCCCCAAGGCTCAACCACCACACCCAACTCCACAGAGAAAATAAAAATGAATGGACCCTCTCACAACAGAGTGGCCCGACCCCAAATGTTTGAAAGATAACCCATTCTGGGGACTAAAAACTCCCAATCTACTCCTTACTTCGTCAAGGTAAGCTGTGGCTGAATCGCTCGTCTCTACCACTCAGTTTCTCTGGTTCCTCTCCTCAGCAAAGGTTCTTCTTGTTTCCCAAAAGTGATCTAAAATTCTGGGGTCTGGGTCCCCTCTTTTATACTCATATTCTCTTTGTTCTCTGAAGGCAGAGAGGCCTTTGCCTAGTCCAAACCAGTTCTGGTCAGTCCTGGAGCACTTTGTTGACAAGACTCCTCCTTCTTTCCTTTCACAGTGTAGGCCAGGGACATCAGACGCACCACAGGAGGTGGAGCCAGCATTGTGGAGGGAAGGCACAGCCCTATTCAGGTCCCAGGTGCAACTCCTCCCACCCATCTCAATGCAGATCTCTCTATTCAGCCCTGTGCTGACTCACCCTGTCTCCTGGAATCCCCCAGCCCCTGTCACTCACAAACCAGACAAGGAATACACAACCTAGCAGAGGCAGGCTTGGATAGTTTAGGCAAGAAAATACCTACTTTCTAAAAGTGGTATTTTCAAACACAGAATGTTAAAACCAACTTCACTAAAAGATGTATTTTATCATTCTGAGTTCAGGCATACTAAATTCGTTTTTCTAACATGTTCCCTGGGTCAGTTAGGATTATAAGATGTAATAATCAAACTGCCCATTCTGGCCTATGGGGAACAGGTAGCCTTGCAATAGTGAAAAACGAAAATGGCTGTAATTCACTATTAGGACATGCCACACACACCATGGCATGTCCTATCTTATACTTACAATGCACCCTGCCCTTGGGCCTACCATAGGGGTGACTAATATGCAGAAAAGGGAAGGTTTAGGGACTGGCAACTGGGTGCACTTGCCCAGTCAACATGGCAGTACCAGACTGCACACAGGCTCTGCAATGGCAGAACTGAGACACACTTTTACAGGCTGCTTCTGTGGGTGGCACAACCAGTGCTGCAAGCCCACCAGCAGCATTGGATTTACAAGCCCTGGGTACACTCAGTGCACTGTACTAGGGTCTGACAAGTAAACCAATCCAGCCAATCATGGAGTCACTAATCCATACATCAATTTACCATAGGGAGCATATGCACTTTAGCACTGATCAGCAGTGGTAAAGTGCCCAGAGTCATAAAACAGCCAACAACAGGTCAGAAAAAATACAGGAGGAAGGCAAAAAGTTCAGGGATGACCCTGCAAAAAGGGCCAAGTCCAACACAACCCCCTTCCAGCCAAAACGCAGGGTAGACCAATCACTACCTTGATGGGCTTCCTTGCTTTGGGCGATAGAACCTGGACCTGGCCCGCAACTGCAGGGGCATATTCCAGTTCTACGCCAATCTGAACCTATTGGAATCCCTCTGTCCATACTCTCAGGGCCCACCAAGCTAATCCATGGGGAACCCTTCTCCTCACCTGTGGACACCACCTGTGCAGCACCTAACCTTAACTTGCTCACAGTTGTGTCCCAACAGACAGACAGCAAGCCACAGTGGCCACTGACGGGTCGGTGATGAGACCCAGGCCTTATGCCTCTCAGGGCTCTCAAACCTCTGTGGTGTCAGAGAGCGGGGGCAGTAGCCCCAGGTGCTTGGCACCCTTTGTCCACTCTCCCTCCTGTCAGGTCAGGTATGACATCCTGACACTGACCTAGACTGGGGTGGGCTTTCCCACACACGGTCCTCCTCCTCCTTGTTGGGGCTCTGTACCCTCCCACCTGGAGCGGTACCCCCTTCCAGAATTGTCAGGGCACCTGTGGCAGGGGTCCTGCACAATTCGCCCCCGAGTTCAGGGGTTCTATCCTGCAACTGGGATCCCAGCTTAGGGTCTGTACCCTTAGACTGGGCAGAGGTCAGGGGTGAGGCTGCCCTCTCCCCGCCTCCCTCAGTGGGGCCCTGCACCCTCCCACCTGGAGTGGTTCCCCCAGAAGACAAACTGGTAGGGGCACTGTTAGCAGCTGCCCCTTCCTCCAGGTCAGGGGGGACACCCTGAACCTGGCCCTCCAATCCAGGGTCTGCACCCTTAGGCTGGACCTGTGCCTGGCAACCCAGGACTTCCGGGGGGGTACACCAACCTACCCCAAGGAAGACACACTCCTCTAGATTTGTGTAAGAATCTGCCTGGCGCACCAGGACTTCCTGGGGAGCACGCATGCCCCCCCGAGGGTAACCCATACCTCATGTGTCTTGTGACAGTCTGCCTGGCGCAGGTCTCCCGACCCCTGTCCATCTGACAGCGCGTGAAGACTCCCCAGGACAGAAGTGGCGTCACCATGGTCACTCCTTGGAGACTCAGCCCTTCTGGCTGGCCCTTGACCCACTGGTTCTTCCACTGGGGACTCTTTCCCCCTTTCACCCTTCAACCTGGACTTCTGCACCCTCCCAACTGGAGCAGCACTGCCAGACACCAGAACCACTGGAGCTCTGTTTACAGATGCTCCCAGTACCCCAGATACTAGGGGATCCCTCTCAACGGGCAGCCCATCAGGACAGACTAGGTTCCTGTCCTGGTGTTCCCTCATGGAACCATCAAGGACACGAGACTGGGGTTCGGGCACCTTGGGACACGCAGCCCCACACTCACTCCGCCTCCACCGAGACAGGACGTGAGCCCCTACTCCCCTCCCACTACACCGGGACCTAGCTGGGCTACTCCGAACCACTTCCACCACTCCGGGTTGGAAGATACCTGAGCCACTCCCCTTAGGGTCACTCCCCAATGCCTCTTCAGACCCTCTGGAATCCACCAAAAGGTCTTCCTCCCTGGTGAGCTCCCTGGGGTCAGAGAACTCACTCTCCAACAGGTTTTGGCATAGCTCTGGAAAACAGGGACTTACAATATGCTCTCCCACAATTGGGTCACATAACCCCTCACAGGTGTTAACCAAACTATCCTTCACCTCACCATCCAGTGCCTCACACTCGTACCCCACACCACTCTCCTGAGATTGGCAAGACAGTGTCTGAGTGTCTCCGTCACTCAACCCACACTCTTCTGGGCGGTCTTCACACTCACACACCAGGACTTCACCCATGGGGGAACCCCTCTCCCTGCACCTCTCATCTAGAGTCAGTAGAGTGTCCCTCCCACCACTTGGACTATGAACCCCTGTGCCAGTTCCCCAATCCACCTCAGGGACACTGCGCACCACTGGAGCTACCTCATATCCTTGAATCTCCTGGTGTATATTAACCCCCTCCTTCAAGTCGGGCGCCACATCTCTGGGTGTGTGTACTACTCCCTCAGCACTAGATAACTCACTATTGCTGCCACCATCTGAGCTGGATTCCACCTCCAACTCAGCAGAGCTCATTTCTTGAGCTTCCCAAATTTCTTCTTCTTGGGTTAAGGCCCTCTTAGCCTCATCAAGCTCTCTAAGCTCCTCATCAATCTCTCTCAGCCTCTGCTCACAAGCCAGAAGCCAGCTATCTTTTTCTGTTTCTCCCTCACTCTCAGGGAATTCCTCCTCCACAGACTCAACTGGTAGTGTTGCCTTTCAGCGTGGTAACTCAAACTGAAATAGGGATGCCTCTAGATCCTCCCTGGACCTTCTCCTCACAGGCAGCCCCCTTTCCTTGCAAAACACATGTAGCTCCTTCATTGTGTAGACAAACATGTGCCAGAAGTTAAGTTCCATTTTGCAACAACTAGCCAGAGTCCTTGTATCAAAAATACTTCCAGGAGGACACCAGAAAACAGAAAAAACAGTATGTGGTTGCGTTTAGTCTGCACTCACTAGTAGTGTACACCAATCACTGTATATGAATCACAAATGCAAGTCCAGAATCCTCACCGCTGACCACCAATGTTAGATTTGGGGGTCTCTAGTTGGCAGAGGTAGGTACCTTTGACCAAATAGGGACCCTTGCGTCTAGTCAGGGTAAGGGGGTACACTCCTAAAATAACTCCTGCTCACCCCCTTGGTAGCTCGGCACGAGCAGACAGGCTTATCTCAGAGGCAGTGTGTAAAGCATTTGTGAACACATACAGTAATCAAGTGACAACACTACAGATGGACACCACACCAGTTGTATATTAAAAATAAGTATCTTTTATATAGATTTAACAAAAGACCACAAACGACAAAAATCCACGATATTGTACTTCAAAAATGGTAGAATTAGCTCAGTTCTCTTTAGATGGTAAATGCGACACTTTGAGTTCAATGTACCTTAGGATGCGTAACGCTATACAACGAAAGTGTTGCAGGGAAGGTGATGCGTCTGTTCCTTACACACAAGAACGGTGATGCGTCGGGTCCCTACTGATGCGTAGGGGATGCGTTGGTTCTTCTCGGCGTGGGGAGGTGATGCGTCGGTTTCTTACTGCGCTTCCGTGGCGATGCGACCTGCAACGCTGTGATGCGTTGAAGATCCGGTGCGATGAAACAAAGATGGCGTCTTCTTCTTGATGCGACACGGTGCGTGCACGCCCGACGGCCGTGCGGCGACTCAACGATTCTTCTGAGCCGCGACAGGCCCTGCGACATGCTTCCCGGTGATGCGGCGGCATCTGATGCGACGTCGGTCCTCTTCTCCGGTGATGCGAGGCGCTTCGGCAACGATGCGACAGCGGCGGTGACACTCTTCTCCGTTGATTCGGCGGCGTCTGATGCGACGTCGATCCTTTTCTTCGGCGATGCGAGGCGCTTCGGCTGCGGCAGCGATGCTTCTCCTTCGTGAGTCGCGCTTCCAGCTCCTTGCGACACGCAGTCCCTCAGAAAGTCCAGCACAGCAGCAGGCACGTTCCAGAAAGACTCTTGGGGAGCTGGTTGGTGAAGTCTGTTGTCCCTGAGACTTCAGCAGGAGGCAAGCTCTCTCTCAAGCCCTTGGAGATCTTTTACAAGTTGATGAAAGTACACACAAAGTTCCTTTCTCCTTTCTTTGGCAGTCAGGCAACCACTGCAGGCCAATCCCCCAAACAGCACTCAGCTTAGGGATAGTCTCCTCCTCAGTTTCTCTGGTTCCTCTCCTCAGCAAAGGTTCTTCTTGTTTCCCAAAGTGATCTAAAATTCTGGGGTTTGGGTCCCCTCTTTTATACTCGTTTTCCCTTTGTTCTCTGAAGGCAGAGAGGCCTTTGCCTAGCTCAAACCAGTTCTGGTCAGTCCTGGAGCACTTTGTTGACAAGACTCCTTCTTTCCTTTCACAGTGTAGGCCAGGGACATCAGACACACCACAGGAGGTGGAGCCAGCATTGTGGAGGGAAGGCACAGCCCTATTCAGGTCCCAGGTGCAACTCCTCCCACCCATCTCCATGCAGATCTCTCTATTCAGCCCTGTGCTGGCTCACCCTGTCTC
Organism: Calotriton arnoldi; assembly: GCA_963921515.1. NCBI lineage: Eukaryota > Metazoa > Chordata > Amphibia > Caudata > Salamandridae > Calotriton > Calotriton arnoldi. Next base: position 786,025 of record CAWUFW010002525.1, read on the forward strand.
CTGTAATCCCCCAGCCCCTGTCACTCACAAACCAGACAAGGAATACACAACCTAGCAGAGTCAGGCTTGGATAGTTAGGCAAGAAAATACCTACTTTCTAAAAGTGGTATTTTCAAACACAGAATGTTAAAACCAACTTCACTAAAAGATGTATTTTATCATTCTGAGTTCAGGCATACTAAATTCGTTTTTCTACCATGTTCCCTGGGTCAGTTAGGATTATAAGATGTAATAATCAAACTGCCCATTCTGGCCTATGGGGAACAGGTAGCCTTGCAATAGTGAAAAACGAAAATGGCTGTAATTCACTAATAGGACATGCCACACACACCAAGGCATGTCCTACCTTATACTTACAATGCACCCTGCCCTTGGGCCTACCATAGGGGTGTCTGATATGAAGAAAAGGGAAGGTTTAGGGACTGGCAAGTGGGTGCATTTGCCCAGTCAACATGGCAGTACCAGACTGCACACAGGCTCTGCAATGGCAGACCTGAGACACACTTTTACAGGCTGCTTCTGTGGGTGGCACAACCAGTGCTGCAAGCCCACCAGCAGCATTTGGTTTACAATCCCTGGGCACACTCAGTGCACTGCACTAGGGTCTGACAAGTAAACCAATCCAGCCAATCATGGAGTCACTAATCCATACATCAATTTACCATAGGGAGCATATGCACTTTAGCACTGATCAGCAGTGGTAAAGTGCCCAGAGTCATAAAACAGCCAACAACAGGTCAGAAAAAATACAGGAGGAAGGCAAAAAGTTCAGGGATGACCCTGCAAAAAGGGCCAAGTCCAACATGTTTTTAGCTTTTTTCTCTCTTATACACAGACATGGTTGTTTGTATGTATTGCTTTCATGGTTTTACCTTGTCGAAGTTGTCTTATTAACCTGTTTCTCAGTTTTTAATGGTTTGGTTTTACTATGTTTTGCTTTTGTATAAATAATGTCATCCATCTTGGCCCACAATACCTAACATGAAAATCTTTGTCTTATCTAATATACTGTATTTTACGCCTATGCACTTTGATGGTCGTAATGACCGAAGAAAGTTTGATGATGATGATAAAATTATCCCTGGTGTCTAGTGGCTTTCTGCTCCCTCTCGGGGGCAGATTGTCCTAAAAATATGGCCGATCTGCCAGAAATGACCAAAATATGTTCCTCAATATAGGGGAACAACCCTTGCCCAAGGGCCCACTACCCAAAACAAAAGAAAATTCCTGGTGGCTAGTGGGTGCATTCCTGCTATGGGATCGCCGCCCCACCCACGATCCTGCAACAGGAATGCACTGCAGAGAAACATCAGGGAAAAGGAAAAGCGCTTTACTTTCCCCTGGCGCCTCTATTACCTCCCCGGAGCAAAACTTACCTTTCTCCTTGGACGCGCTGGAAGCAAATGGCTTCCAGTGCGTCCCCGGCGTGTTTTGATGTTGTCGGCATGCTGATGTTATCAGATCTCCAGGGGAGGGGTCAGGGGTGGCAGCCAAAGCACTTCTGCTGCTATCCCTGGTGGGGGCATGTTGGTGGGTGGGCCTGTGTAGGGGTAGTGCTCCCAACATGGGTGTGTGCAAGGACAGCTTGGATCTGTTCACGGCACACACCCACTGTGGTGGAGGACGGCTCCAAGTCGTCCTCCGCACAGAACGGGTTAAATATATTAATGCTAAATTGATTATTTGTTGTTGTTATTGTTGTTATTATTGCTACTATTATTAATTATTATTTCTATTATTATTATTATTGTTATTACTATTTACCTTTTGCAACATTTGACATATTTCCAGGCAGCTAAATATATTTATACTAAACAGATTTATCGTTATTATTATTATTATTGATATTCGCATTGCTATTATTGTTATTATTATTACTATTTATCTTCTGGAACATTTGACTTCTTTCCAAACAGACTTCTACATATATTTATGCTACACAGATGTGCAGCCAGGCTTACTGAATATTGTTCAGTTGGTTTGCTATGTATAAAACTGTCGTACAGGCTTTGTTTTCGAGTTAGGTACTTTGAGGTTTGAGTTGAATTAGATGAAGTCAGCAATTTCGTTGAACTAAAAATTGTATCAGTGAAGGTGATCGATTCGGTGCATATGCTGTTAATGGTTTGCAATTTCTTTTCTACTCTGAAGGTTATCACGTACAGATTGGGGTGAAGGAGAATTACATTAGTTCCAGTTGGCGTTTGCTAAAACAATTTATGTATTTAGATTGCAGTGTTTATATTTAGTTGAAGCTAAAATATGTCTAAGTATTATATGCATATTTTATTAAATGCTTTAAAAGAAATGAAATTGGATGCGCTTTACCCAAAACAAGACGCTTTGCAGAGTTATGTATGCACGGACCTGTCTTGATACATAGGGTTGATCTTGGTAGTTTCTTTCTGATTAGAAAAGCCAGCTGAAGGTTTCTATCTCTCATCACTTAATTTCACAGATGAACTGCTGTATAAAGCAGCTTTTAATGTTACGCTTATGTACGTTTAGAGGCAGGCACCAGTGACCAGTCACATCAAGAAAATCTCTGCCTACTCCATTTAGTGGTTTACTTCAAATAAAGGAGTATAATGGACACCTTTGGGACGCACTACACTGGAGAGCGTCACAGAAACCCCTTTCAGTTTATGACGTGAAGAACGGTGCCCTGGCATGGTCTGTTGAAGGTTCTGTCAAGCATGGAATGCGCTTTGTGGGGTCCTGATGAAATAGAAATGCAGATAGGCTCGATATCTTATGTGTCGAGCCTGGAACTGGTTAAGTAGATGCAGCCGGCAGAAGCTGTCTGCTTGTGAAACGGAGCCACTGCTTTCTGCAGTCATTTGTGAGACGAAGCCCTGTGCCCATTCCAGCATTTCGATTTGGTAAGACATTTTTTTACTTGGTCACGCCTATATACCCTGGAATGAGGTGCAGTCATTTTTGCAAACGTAACAGGGCTCTGACGATGGAGGGAATTTTATTTTGTAGAAATACACTCACTTTTTAAATGTTTGCCTGATCTTCTGAACCCGCCTACTCATGGCAAGGTGACTATTTTCTCTCTCACATATGCACACTCTCTCTCTCCCCCCCTCTCAAAGAATGTATTAAGTAGCCCACCTCGATACAGTTGATAGTGAGTGTCGCTTATCTGCGAGTACGTAAAAAATCTCAGCATTTTCATTTAGCTACATATTCCACCCTTGAGACTTTTGTGTAGGGTAAGTGTTGTCTCTGCATACATCTCCATTACAGATTGTGATCTGATCAAGTATTTGTGCAGTCACCTTTAAAGCTGGCTCAGCTCTTGATTTAATAGTTTAAGAACTATTGCTCATCCATCGACATTCCAGTAAAGGTAGTTGAGTCGTCATAAATGTAATCAAATTAAGACGCTAATCACGAATTGTTTTGGTAACCTCCGGAGCTTTCAGTCTGTGTCCGATACAGTTACGTTTATTTCTGGTACTCTAGTAGCTGATTTAACTCGTCTATAGTAAAATGTGGCCCTAAATTTGAAATTAAGAGAGGAACTGCAGTTTTGTTTCAGTGAATAGCCTCTAATATAAAATAACATACCTGGAAATCAGTCACTACTGTAAAGTGCAATCATTTAAATATGTTACAAATGTGTGTAATGTTCAGAAAATTAATCAAAATTACCTAGCAGCCTATTTAATCGACATTGTGCCAAGTTAATAGAAAACCATATTAACTTTTCTGTTTTAGTTTTTAAACATGTTATTAAGTAAAGAGAGAACCGCGCAATGAAAACATATTTTTTTTAAACATTTTTAAACGGAGAAAACACATCGAAAACATGTCTCATAAAGGACAAAAGCTAGAAAGAAGCGCTTATTTGATATGCTTGGAAGGTATGCTGTAACAACCGGAAATAAACTGTGCTGTTGAAGAGTACTGCATAAGGAGACCTTCCAAATCGCTGGTTAAAATCAATACATTTATTTGTTGGTGCCTCAATTTTTTTAAGAATTAGGTTTGATTTTATGTTAAAGCATTGCATTTTGAAGCGTTCTAAGCCATCTGTATACTGTTTGCAATTTTTAAAAGCAGAAATACATTGATAATGCAATTCTGCAAAAGTACAAAGTAACAGTTTCCAGTTGCAGTACAGTAACAATTGAATATTCAAACTCAATTTAACACCCATTCTCACTCAGATATGTTGAATTTGCCTAGCTACTTGGCTGTGACCTTTAATGTTTTTAGTAAGAGCTAATCTGATTATCGCATAAAGCACCCGTTAGTTGAATCAGTCTTCACAATGCGTTTACTATTTTGTTTTTCTATAGCTTTTATCAGATTCGTGCGTCCATGAAAATTCCTCCACGAATTCCACATAAAATAGAAGCTAGCTTATTGCATCCAACAGGTAAGCCTTAAAGAAGCAATTGTTTTTTTAAGATTGGTTTATATTAGACTCTGAAAAAACAAGATTTTTAAAAAAATTCTTTTTATTAAAGTGACAGGAAGCATAACAATTTATAAATTTTTTCAATACCCGTTGTCATTATTTGTACAATTTTACATTCCTGGGTATGTCTCTTTTCCCATCCAGCCTTTCCGCTCTTTGCCTATTGCTATTACGGGGAATCGTCCGTATGGTTTACTCTTCTCTGCATCTCTACTCTCGGGCTCTCACACAGATTTCCACGATATGCATTCCACATGTCCCAGATCTGCTCTCATTTCTTAGGGCACCCCCTACTTGTATATACCGTTTTCTCCGCAATCATACACCAATCCAGGTCTCTCTCCCACTCACGTACGCACAGCACCTCCGGGGCCCCCCAGTGTTGGGCAATATTTCGTTTTGCGATTATGAGCCCCAATGTGACCCAGATCCGCCCCTTCTCACTAAGATCTGTGGGTTCCCATACATTGAGGAGACACCAGCTCGGAGTGGGGGTCAATTCTATCCCTGTTACTTCGGACATCTTTCGTGTGATGGATTCCCAGTATAGTTGCATTCTAGGGCATTCCCAAATCATGTGGTAGTATGTACCCTCCAGGCCGCACCCTTTTCCACAGGAGGTATCCTTTATTTGAAAAAACAAGATTGTACATTTAAAAAAAAAAATTAAACACTAGCAAAATAAAGTTAAGAGAGCAAAGATTGCTTTGGCATGATATCCGTGCACTCCATACTAGAAGCAACACCTACTCATTTGATGGAGGTAACATCCTCAGGAACTTTGTTGGCTGAAGAAATTCCTTTTAAAGCACAGGACATTTTGGTTTCTTCTGCTGGCTTTCATGTGTCTAGTAGGAAAGATTCTCCCATTTCTGCCTCGGAAGTTTCACTTTAATTTGTTGCCTTTTGTGTATTAGCACATATTGTTTACTGTCCCTACCTAGGTTTTCAGGTATGAGCCGTTTTAGACTGCAGAAAATGCAAAACGAAGGGAAAGTTGCATGCCTGAAAAAGTATGTTCTGATGGATACGTCTACCAGCTGATTCCTCACTTCTTGAATCCACTCCAGGCATCAAACTGGACCCAGAAACTTGAAATAGCTCTCCTCAGCTGAAAGGTGTGAGAAGTTGGCCTGGTATATGCTGTCCACTAATTAAAGTGGGCACCTTCACCAGTCCAAACGACCCTTATGATGTATGAGGTCAAAGATAACCTTTAGAAAGCTATCCTAGTGGTAGCTGTGGAGAGCAGACTTCAGGCTTAATCTTGAAGGAATGTAAAGCAGCTTGTTTTACCAGAATGTCACCTCCTGAATTAATTAAATGAAAGGAGAACCACACAGTAGTTATATAGAAATATGTATTTATTAATATAACACACTCTAGTATCCTCTACCCGAGGATAGAACACAAAGCACACAATACGATATCAATAGAACAGTTGTAAGTAGCACAATACACAGTGGGCTCCAGGGGGAGACCAAACCATATACTAAAATAGTGGTATAACAATCACCTCTCGGGTCAAGACAAGGTCTGGAGCACCTGGAATCGTTGGGACCCCAAGGAACCACCCAAAGTTAGTAGATAGGGAGCCCACGGAGGACGGGTGCAGTGTGCTAACACGACCGCGGGCTCCGTACAATTCTATGGGGAAGTCGCGGTTGCAATTTTACAGTTTAAAGACCCTTCTAGGAGGTCTTCGAGGAAACCCTTCAGAACTTAAGAGGTTGGAGAGCCACACGCAGATACCAAAGTACCAGAGTTACCTATCCCAGAGGAGCCGGGTGCATAGGGTTGAAGTGGTGTCGGAAACCGCTGTCGTTCTCTATGGAAGGCTTCGAAGAAGTGCTGCCCCCGTGAAGGTGAAAAGGGTCCGGTGGGATCCAAGGATGGATTCTTTAAGAAAGGAACCTGAAAGCAGAGGGGACAGAGTCTGGGTCACTTCAGAGTGACCAGGGGCTCGGGAGACGAATGCCCACCGATGTCGGGTGCTTCAGGTGCGAAGAAGGGATGCTTGACTCTGCAGCCACGAGGACCAGGAGACGTCAACGACGACCAGGAGCCAGATGCGAGCTGTCCCACGAAGGATGTTGAGTGCTTAGGGGTCGGTGTCCGGCTGGAGCACCAAAAAGCCTTGGCAAAAGCAACCCATGCAGGAGGGTCAAGCAGGTTGCGGTGTGGACCAGCAAGGTCCAGGAGACTCACCAAGCAATGGGGAGTCAGGGCACGTCTGGAGCAACCAGGAAAGCCCAACAGAATTCAAGATGACCCTCAGGAGGACCCACAGGCCGAATGACCAGGAGTCGCGTGGGGACCTCGAGCAAGATCAGAAAGTACCAGCCCATGGAGCAGTCGGTGCGAGGAGGCCGGAGTTCTTTGGTGGAAATACTGCTCAGGGTCAGGACTACACGGAGTCCAATGCACAAGCTCGGGAATCGCCAACAAGCATATGCACTTGCAAATAGACGCGGTGCACAGGGGTTCGGGTTATGCAGTCCCCACGTTGGATACAGGCCTCAAACTTGCTGAGAGGGCAGATCAACCTCAGGGACCTTCGAAATCCACCTCCTGTGTTGCTGGAGTTTTCAGAGTCCGCAGGAGCTTGGGAGCAGCAGACCCGTCAGTTGCGTTGAGGTGCCTGCAAATGCAGGGGAGTGACTCCTTCACCCCAAGGGAGATTCTACAGTTGTCCTTAGTGCACCACAGGTCCTACACAGAGCCTTATGGAGCAAGGGCACAGACAAAGCTTTGGACGGAGAGGGAGACTAAGTCGGGCCCAGTTGAAGTCCAACTAAGTCCAGAGTGTCCAGACGGTCGAAGGTCAGTGGTTTCTTCTTGTAGAATCTTGTCCACGTAAAATCTAAAGAGCCACATTCAGGTAAGCCCTTTTGTACCCACGGGAGAGGGTTGGACAGATTATGGGGACCCTCCTAGGGGAGGGTCAGAACAGAGGGGAGGTTACTCCCATGTCCTTTGTCCAGTTTCGCGCCAGAGCAGGTGCCAACGGCTCCCAGAACTGGTTTGAGCTGTACTATGCACAGGGACACCAAATGTGCCCCAGGTGCAGACTTTCAGGCACTCTGAGTGAACCCACCCAGCCCCAATACACTAAATCCTGTCTGGGAGGTGGTCACACCTCCCTGTGACAGGATGCCTATTGTGCTGCCTTCCTCTGCTCGAGCTTGGCTCAGCAGCAGGAGGGCAGAAATGTGTCTCTGGTTGGCAGCATCTATTTTGTGCTGACCGGGTCGAGAAGACTGGCACCGGATAGACCAGTGACCCCACGAAGCTCACTTCAGAAGGGTGGAATCATACCTCCCACGCCGGTTACCAGTGTGGAGGTATGATTCCAAGGTGTTTGATACCAAACACGACATGTTTTAGTTCAGCCGTTTTCGAGATAGCATTTATTGCAAGGTTATTCTGCACCTCTACCAATATGTCTGGCTGAGTCACAGACAACGCGGGAGAATGGTCTCCGAAGGCTGCAGAGGGGCTCTGCTCATGCAGGGTCACCCTCTCACGTAAAACCCAGCACCCTACCTTCAGCATTGTTAAGGCCTGCTATAGAGGTGACTTGTAAGTTTTAAGTGTAGTGACCTATAGATATAGTGAACCTATATCTAAAGTAAGTGGTGCAAGCACCAACTTACACAGGTTGCAGTAGCAGACCTGTAGTTCCATTTTGCATGGCCTCTCATGGGTGGCATAATACATGCTTCAGCCCATGGGAGGCCTCTGGGATACCTATGCCCTGGGTACATGGGTACCATATACTAGGGACTTCTAAGGGTACCCCAGTATCCAATCTGGAGTGTACCAAAGTACATGTATAACAATTTGAAGGAGAAAGCAGATAGACTGGGGTCCTGATTAGCAGGATCCCAGTCAGACTAGTCAAAAACAGTGTAACATCAAGCAAAAAGTAGGGGTAACCATAAAAAGCAGATCCTACTTTCCTACAAAAGGTAGCGCTTCGGTTCCGGGATCCACCCTGGATGTGACACAATGGAGCTGCATAAGGTGCCACCCTGGCGCACTGACGTCAGTCCCTTTTTTCTGAGTTCTTCACAGATCCGGATTTGCTCTCCTGTGAACATGTTTCAAAACAAATTCTGAAATTCAATGTCATCATTACCCCAATAGACAGATGTCGATTTTGGGTATGCACAATGTCTGTTGCTAGTGTTTGTGACCGAAGCCACGAGTCCTGGTCATGTGTAAAGTGTGGCGGCTTGCATACAAAGTCATCTAGAAGTGTGAGGCCAGGCTCCTTATGGGGTGGACTTGAGCTGAACGTTGAGAGATGCCATGTCATTCAAGATCCCGCCCCCTCTTCAGGTCCTGTTCTGACTCTTTATCAGTTAGTAAATCCTCGAAACGGGCCTTCCCCTAAGGGATAGTACAGTCGGAGAAGAAGCATAAGAAAAACCACTAGCGAGGTTCTTCGGCTTCCCACCATCGCTCCCATTCCAGAGGTAGATCATCTTGTCGGCTGCTCATTTCCTGGATGTCATCTTCAGAGCCCGATCTGATGGAGATTCCATTGCTACTGGTTCTGCCTCAGAGCCAGACCTTCCTGCTCCAATTGCAGAGCTTCCGGCCTGCACCCTGACCTTGTACAAATTGCGGTCTTCACCCAGGTACTTTTCGTTGGACTGTGGTTCACTCTGGTGCACCTATGGACCCCAAGAAATCCACTGTGCCCTGGACCAGTCTTCTACCGGCAGCTTCGTCCCTGGCACCAGTCACCCCTCGCTGGCACCTCCTTTGGCATCTGCTAGACCTCTTACTCTTCCGAAGTCCTTTTCTGTTGCTTCTCCACCAGAGCTGTATCTGGAGCTACTAGCACCGATTCAGGATCTGCTGCAAGATTCAGCAAACTTTCCGAAAACCAGGGCTATCCTGGGTCTGATGTAAGCATTGAGCTCAACATTCGATGGAGGTAGAGTTAACTTATAAGCCTTTGCCGCATAGTGATTGCTTTGGTAGGCTTGGAGAGCCCTATGGGTTACATTCCGGCCCCATTCGAATGCCTAACTTTGTTTACCATGACATTGATTATAGGAGTGAGTCAGGCCATTATTTTCGCTTCATTGGGATGGGACGGTTCCTTATAGGGAGTCGAAGAAGATTGAGGCTATGAGGAAAAAGGTTTTCTCTTCTGGAAGCCTAACTCTTTGATTGCCTTGGGGCCCTTAATTCTCAGTTCTTGAGTGAGATGGTGCAAATGGTCATCCCAAATCTGCCTGACCATCTTCATGACCATTTTGCCGAAATTGTGTGCAATTGCAAGATGCAGCCAAGCACACTGCATCGCTTGGCTGTGGCGCGGTCCATAAGCTCCTCCATCACCATCTGCTTTCATAATTAGATGCACTCCACTGGGTTTGCTAAAGATGTCCATTGCGATAGGGCAGTGATGCTATTATCGGGAGTCTCTATCCAGTCTCCACCCATCCTTGGCCTTCATATTCTTCTTCGTGTGTCTCTTTATAGGTAGTTTTAGCAGTGGAGCTGGACTATTTGATGATACCTATTTTCATATACTGGTCCCATGGTGACACAGGAGGTACCTGCGGTTTGTCGTAGGTTCACCCTCTGTCAATTTGCGCTCCGGCCACTCAGATTAAAATCTCTACCTTGAGTCCACATGAAGATGATGGTGGTTGCAGCACACCTTGTTGGGGAAATCTGCATTCCTGTACCTCGATGACTGCCTTCAGAAGGCAGGATTCCTGCAGCTGGCGTTGGACTCACAGATTTCCTTGGAGGCAGCCCTGGAACTGAAATGGCGGCTGATGACCAATCACCTCACATGAGGGGAAAGTTTTCTGCGTTCCATGGTGGTGACTGATACCTCCTCCCTTGAGTCTGGTGGTCCTTTTGACGGACTGGCGATAAGAGACCCTTGGCCTCCCTGGGAGCAGAAGATTCTTTTTAACTTGTGCGAGTTCCATGCAATCCGCCTAGCCCTCCAAGTGTTCCTGCTCTCTGTTTGTGGTCAGGTGGTTCAAGTCCTAACAGACAAAAAGTCCACAGTATGGTACTTCAACAACCAGGGTTGCTAAGGCTCTCGTTTCCTGTGTCTGAAAGGTGCTGATATTGTAGTCTTTGGTTTAGGCTCACAATGTCTGGCTTTTCGTAAGCCATCCAGTGGGTTCCCTAGACATCTTGCCAACCACATGTGGTGTCTCCATTCAGCGGTGATTCCAACTGCACCCTCTGAAAAACCTCTCTGAGTGACCTGTTTGACATTCACAAGAACACACACTACCCGCTGTTGTACATCCTGCAATTTCTGCTCCAAGGATCCCTTGGGGATACGTTCCATCTTTGTCTGGCATTTTTGCCAGAAAGTTATTGCAGGACTTTCTGGTTTTACCCTCTCATCTGATCATCAACCTCGAAGGTGCTCTTTGGGGTAATGATTTAAGAGGTGAGGAACAAGTTTGTTACATTTGGGAACAATCTTTCTGGTGGGTACTCAACTTGTAGATTCCTCATCAGTCCCACCCACCTTCCTGTACTGAGTAGTGGTCTTGCAACAGTTAATAAGGTACCATGTTAGTTTTGGTAGCTATGATTTCTGTTAATCTCATTAACTTCGTCTCCATATTTGAAGGCATGGAAAACTGATCTGGATGTGATGTCAGTGCAACGGGGTGGCATCTTACATGGCTCTGTAATGTCACATCCGGGATGGAGCCCGGAGCTGACGCAACACATATTAGCACACAAGAGCTATTTAAATTTCCAGATCTAATCTGGCACCTGGATAGTATTCACGAGGTGCGGAATCTGCAGGTACACTGTGTAGCCACCACCAATGTTGTCACCAAAGAAAAGTAACATGTTCATCATGTTTCTGATTCCGAGGCTTTACTTGTCTGCCAGCAAGGCAAAGGGTCTATTTTAGTAACCTGTGCCAAATGCATAAGATATTTTATGGTTTTGATTGATCATGTTTTGAATAGCACTTTCGACTCTCCTCACCTGTTACAAGTTCCGTGCATCAAATGTTCCTGCTTGGGAAGCTAATCCACACTTTATTTTGACCCCAAGCTATGAAATTATCGCCCTCTTTAGATTCAATTTTTGAGGAGTTATCTCGTTTTCAAGGCTGCCTTGTATTGCTGATTTTGCGACATTCATAGGTTCCCATTAGTTGTTCTCTTTTAGCTTATTTTTATTACTGTTGTGGAAAGTTTTAACCATTTCAAAAAAATTTATTTTGATTGTTGTATAAAAACAAACCAAGTAAAATACACACATACTAGCCATCTATAGTAAAGCGGTATTAAGCCATGCAGAATTACTCTAGTTGATGAATCAAGAGCCTGAACACATAAGTAGAGGCCAACAACTCAGGACACTCCACAAACACATACTCAGTGTTCCCCAGTCTATTTCAGCATGATCACAGTTTACCATTTTTTAACATCAATATGCCCTTAATCTATCATCTATCTCTCCAAAAATGACATATTTCTTCCTATTTTTTTTTTGATAACCCCTTTCATTGTAAGTGGATTTTTCAATGGCCATACACCAATTCAATCTTCTCCAAGTGAGTATGGCTGGACACATTCCTGGGCTACATCACTACTGCCATCATCAACACCAAAGTATATAGGTTCATTTTATAAATAAGCAGATCGTTTCGCCTAGATGTCCTACCAAATGATATTGGGAGTTAGCTGAACCTCTGCCTCCAACACTAATCAATTGTTCATGAACTTCCAACCCAAAGTTATTAATGGCAAAACTTTCTCTTATTGTATGAAAAGTGGCCACTTTCTCTCCTAATCTCAAACATGTTAGGGATGCTATAAATCCCATAGGCTATATCAGTAATAATGTACCCTATGCAATACCTTTAGGCTTTATTAGTTTGAAGGTGGATTGAATAGTTACTTGCCCTAGGTATGCCAATAACTCATGCCATTCCACATTTTCAGTTTATTCTAAGTCTACAAGTCATTTCTCCCTTAACCCCTTTAGTGTATCAGGCAGGTTATTAGTAATAATCCTATAGAAATCACACCTCTTCATCAAGCTTTAGTGGAGTGTGGCCATCTCCCCAACTTATTTTGTGACCCTCTAGGGCATGCTGGTGTTCTAGGTATCAGCAGTGCACCGTATCCACAATATCACACTCAGACTGCAGTTTAGAAAATTACTTAATTTAACAGGCCCCATCATATCACCCAGTTTAAAAAGGCCAGTAAGATCCAACACCATGTAGCCCTTTAGCTGAGTCACCTCATGCAGTACAGTGCCTGCCTACTTTTAAATCTCCCTTATTTTATTATCCCCACCTATAAATTTGGAAACCTTAATCCCCGCATGTTAGAAAGGGCCCTTTTTAGGGTGCTTTCCATCAACTGTTTGCTTTTGTCCCTCCAGGTTTTCCGCTGATCAATGTGCTAGCCTTAAGACTTTGAGGGCATTTGACACTGCCATTCAATGCCAAAGCGCTATGCTTGTCATATACATACTGCTAATTGTTGTATACGTGATTGACTGATTTAAGTTAGCTACAAGTCCCTTGTTTAGGAGTAAGACGTATACCTAGGACATTTAACTCAAATGCTCCTCCATGGGCCTGCAGCACTGGTTGTGCCAGCCACGCAGGTAGCTCTTCAAACGTGCCACAGGTTTGCCCTGGCGGGGCCTGTGTTTGCAGGTGACTGCATTGGCATTTAAAAAGCTACTTCCTGGGGACAGGGTGCGGTGTCCGGAAGAGGCAGGGCATGTGCTCATGTGTGCTACATGCACTGGTAGTGAATGGCACCGGATGGTGTGTATGGTATGGTGGGGCCTGCTTCTTGCATTGATTAACATGGGGGATCAGTGGAAAGACTATTGAGCAGTATTTTATACATGCAATAGAGTAGCAGTATAGTGTTTGATATCGTTGCGTTAGTAATGGGAAATCCGCTATGGTAGTGCAAGTGGATTCAACATTACTAATGTGGAAATGCCACTTTGAAAAAGTGGGCATTTCTGTACTCTTGGCTCTGTGTGCCTGTCAGCCTGTCTCCAATCCACATCTGGGTGCTGGGGGGACAGCTACATCTGTGCATTCCTGATAGACAGCCAAAAACTAGGGGCTCAAGGGAAAATGCAGACCTTTGACTCTGACGGGCCTTCTTGGGACAGATACAAGAGGGTGGAATTGGCACCTGCATTCCAAGGAACAGGGTCCTGGCCATACAAAAGATATTGATCAAGCCTCCCAGGGTAGGATGGCAGACAGGCAGTGCTTAATTTCTAAAAAACGAAGTGCCAGGGCCCTCGTCAGGACGCCGAAGCAGATTGCATTACCCATTTCCCCTGACAGCGCCGCTAATTACTGTACCAGCACAAGAAGTAACCATCTCACTCCTAAAAGTGTGATGGTACAGATTATTCCAGGCCTGTAAAGCTATAGGAGTGGCTCACGCTGGTGTATTTGTCATTTTAAATACATATTAAATAATTGTTGTGCTTATTTCAAGCGTAGCAAATTGCGCCCCAAGTGGCCGCTCCATAAGAGCCAGTGTTGACTATTAAGTACCAGTCCTCAGCACCAGAAACCACCGGCACAAAATAAGCACTGCAGACAGGACAACATTTAGAGAGGGCCTGTGCATTTCAAAGGTGGCCTTTTGAACTGATCTCATCTTCAAAGGCCATTGTCGGAATAACTACTGGGGCTCTGCCCTCAGGAGTTAGAGATGCTTTTGGGATTGGAACCATACTACGCTGGTTCGATGGTGGGACAGCAACAAGAGGAACCATTGGGGCAGGAGGAACTGCAACTGGATTATCCGCAGACTTGTGGAAAGGGGCTTGTCGTGCTCCAGAAAGGTGACTATCACTTGGTGTATTTTGCCGGGATGTTGCTGGCCTGCAGCTAATTGTCAACTGTCGTGGGCCGGGTCCCTAAGCACTCTCCAAGGGCCGGTTGGCTGGCCTCCTGTCCACGAGATCCCAGGGAGAGAAAGGATCTCCCCGTTTCCACAAGATTCTAAGGACCGCGCAGGGTGCGGCGGAAATGGGTGGCAGTGATCGTCTGTTGGAACAAGGACCATCCTGACGCACGCCGTAATCACACTGTGCAGAGGAATGTGCTCGTAAAGATCAAGTGGCCCACTAGGGGTGCCGGAACATGAGGAGTTCGAGGAGTGCTGGGAAAGTTTGCGAAGTACGAGGGACATGTACTTGCTACCGGAAACCTGTGCTAGCTCGCACTCCATAGTGTGTGGTGTCCGAGGAGTATTGAGGGACGTTTGCCGAGTCTGCAGGACCTGAGCTGGAAGCCTAGACTGTTTCCAACCTCCAGATCGGGAGGACGACAGTGCCTCACACCGCCGCCTCCATCCGAGGTCGCAGGCTCCCTCTACCCGGACCTACGCCAGAAGGTATTCTGTTGTTGAGCATATTGTGACTGGACCTGAGGGGTCTCGTTGTGCCGTGTGTGCACCCACGGCTGGCTGGCTGCCTGGAGTAACTGCAGCTTGGACCTACGTCTGGGGGAGAACATGTCTCCAATTTGGAAGTGGACCAGCTTCCGGGGTCACAGTCTTATGCCTGCAGGCGGTATAGTGATCCCGCACTCGTGAAGGTGCCGCTAGGTGCCTGAAGGCGTAATCTGGAGGGACAAAACCAAGTAACTGTTTCCTTTCGCTGTAGGTGGTCCGACAAGCTAATCAAAGTGTCGCCAGAGGGTGAAAAGTATATCGTTGGCTAGTGTAGTTTGAGTGGCTATGCGGCTGGGTCACGAGGCGTAGTCAAAACCTAGGATTTCTTGACCATTACAATTGTACGGGGGTATGAAATATTGGGTATGTCATGTTTTATGCTAATGTGATAGTGGGGAAAGTGGAATACCTCTGAACTGCCTGCATATATATTGCCGTCGCTTTTGATATGGGAGGGATTGCTTGGATCGTGAATACCTCAGGGAAGAATGCACATGGGTTTATGTTGCTTACGAGGTTGATGGGATAACGGGCAAGTGAATAACTATGACTAGTACATATATGTCCATGCCGTTCTGCTGCTAATGGTAGGGTTTGACCATTGCATATAACAGTAAAGCATATGTTCGAGGCATGTGTGCTGTAGATGCACATGCTTTGCATACTCCTGCCATCTAGTGTTGGGTCTGGATGTTTGCAAGTTGTTTTTCTTCGAAGAAGTCTTTCCCAGTCATGAGGTAAAGTGACTCCTCCTTTCGGTGATAGTGCGCATGGGCATCGACTCCATTGTTAGATTGCTTTCTTTCCGCCATCGGGTTCGGACGTGTATTGCTGCGCTCCGGTTTGACAGATGCTTACTGGGTAGGTAGCATAATCCATCCAGTGTGTATGTCTTTTTGATTTCAATGTGTGTGTAATACAAAGACCAGTGTTTTATACATATGGCGTGGAGGCTTTTTGTAGTGTACTCAGTGTGTTGTGAGGGTGGTGTTGTGCCAATACTGTACACTTTAACCCTGAGGATAAGTCTAACTGCTCTGTGCCAAGCTACCCAAGGGTGAGCATGTGTTATCGGACAAGTGTATCGTACTCATGCTATTTCGGACGGTGGATTCTGTCTGGCTTCGATGGATCCCAGCCAGCCAGAAACCGCTGGATCTAACACCGCAATGAGAACAGCAGCTGCGGCAAAGGGTATCTAAGTCAAACACAGAAAGGGTGATGGTAGGAATGCTTGCAATAAGTCTAACCACTGACAGTTTCTGAGAGTAACATTCAAACCCATCATTCTTTTACCCACCATGCTACCTCAGTTTGGACCCAGCCATTTGCAAATCAGCCCTGACCCCACTCCACTAGGAACAGTCCAGCCCGAACCACCAGGCTATGTCCTCCCTGAAGCAGAACACAAGCAACCCAAGACCAGTTTCCTCTGATTGGGGCTTGTCATTCAGGTGTAGCTTGGTTCCAGTGGCACAGTGAGCAGAGGACCCACGCCCGGGCATACCCTTGCCGCTTAGGGGTGGTACATCAGTCACACAAAAGATGATTGGAGGAATGCTTGCAATTTAGCTAACCTCTGGCAATCGGTCGGGGTAGCATTTCAACCCATTGTTTTTTTGCCCACCATGCCAACTCAGATTCCTTTCAGAGCTCGATCAAATTGCAAGCATTCCTCCCATCACCTTTTTTGTGTTTCAAGGGCATGTAAGTGGACCATACAGAAAATGCAGATACATGTTGGAACCCACCACTGGGCTGTCTAGTCTGAGAGAAGGTTCAGCCCAAGACAGTATTATCAATTGTGCAGCACGGTAACAACACCTCAAATATGGTAAAGCAGTAACCCCTCAAATTTTTGAATGGGCAAGTTATAAACTGCCAATGTGATGTTTTTTTGGCGTGGCACAGTAAATTCCCCAGATAACTGTCTACTTGACAAAAAGCTCCCGGGACCCGAAACATTGTTTTTTACATACTATGTAGAAGATTTGGGCAATGTTATCATTTTACAAAGATCGGTCCTGCGTAATAAGAGTAGCAGGAGTTTACTCCAGTGCATGGGATAGAGTGTGAAGAAGGTACACAGTTGCTGAAATATTGACTGCACCAAAGGAAAAACAAATGCACTGTTTACAGTTGAGTGAGTGAGTGAGTGGGTCGGTTGGTTGAGTGGGGGATGGTGTAGTAGATTAGATGAAAGGAAGTGCACGCAGAAGGAGAGAGAGTAAGAAGACTGTGCTGAAGAGGAAAGAGATAATGTATGAGATATGCATACGATGGATTTCAGAAGAATTTGGAGAGAAAAAGAGTGAGTCTTTAAGAGTGCGACTCTGCAGAGGAAAGTGGTGAAAAGGGGAAAGCGGGAATGATTTAGGCACTGCGAAGACCACTACTCCTTCCACAGAGCCTAGTAAAATTGAATTCATAATCTCGTATTTTCAGAATTGAAACATTTTCAATTCTAATTATCCACATAAAATCATAAAATTATCATGTATTTGATACTGCTAACAAGTATTGGCAAAGCCAATAGATCTGGCTTGTTTTAGGTGTTTGCCTATTATGTTATATGTCTGGATTCAAACACACAATATTCACAGAGAGTCACTATAATTTTAGTTTTTGTGTTGTAAGATTCACCTATAATTACATGGGTCACGCCTATTTTAAAGTATTCCTATTCACAATTGTTTGACCGTGTACCCTTTTAAAGACCCTCACCACAGTTTTCATCCCGCTTAAAGTTCTGCTTTTAGGTTTTTGTTTTCAAGTTACATTTTAATGTTTTATGCATCAAATGAATGAAGCCATTTTATGATCTCCCGCCACCAGCTCTAACAGTATTTTAACTTGTGTTCTACAGCACCATACCACTCCGACGGGTTAGGATTAAAATTTGTATCCGGAATGCAGTAATAGTATTGTGGATGTGCCACTGAGGAAAGACAGTAGTCGAGCTAAGAATTTATTTCCTTTGTCCAAGGGAGAATTCTTCCTTATCTTCCCAAATTTGGCATCATACAGAGCAACAGCTGCTGGCTGGGTTACATGCCCTTCTATAAAAGGATTGCTGGTTATATTCCCATATTTATTGCTAAAATCCCTAAGATCTTCTGGTCTCTGTTCCAGGACTCTGAAAGGCTTCTCTGTATCCTCCTCCCAGCCAAAGTTTTCATCAATATGTAAACCAAATAATTTCAGTGATAGATTTTCTTTTAATTGTTTAATTTCTATTAAAAATATAAAACAGAATGAGTGCTAAGTGGTGCAGAGGGTGATTTTGAGGAAAATACTTTTATGAGGCAAGAAAAGCACTCAGCAGATTTAAAACAGATGTACAGATGTTGATTGATTATAGCAACAATTACAATAGTAACAAGCATTGGCATAGCCAATAGGTCTCGCCTTTGGGACCAACGCAATATATTACCCATTACATTAGCCATTATAGACGTCAACGTTTGTGGTAAATCAAAGGCGGAAGGGAATAGTGGTTTGTGGTAAATCAATAGCGGAAGGGTATAGTTTCTAACAGACTCACGTTTTGAACAACATCCCCACAATATAAAACATGCATAAACGCTATATCATGCAGAAAACTTGTTTCGATCAAATAATCGGCCAATACAGATGGAAGGAGCAGCCTGCAACTGAAAGGGGCACACGAAAAGAGGTGCGTGCCAAAGGGGCACAGGGAGAGAGGTGTGGGGCGAAAGGGGCACAGGGAGAGAGATGCGGGACAAAAGGGGCACAGGGAGAGGGGGATTTCCGATTTTCAGAAGTTGTTGAAAATGCATCATGGCCCTTACACAGAACACAGGATTTGGCTGATATTAAAACAAACTTAAAAGTATGTTTACAGATTCCAGCTCCCCAGATGATGGACAGGTTGAAAGCAGAGCTTTCATTTCTAAATAATGTTTGAGTGACGCTTATAAGTTTGGGGTGTTTCATAATGCCTGCTTGCTCGTGTTATTGAATACTCTGCATCGCTTAGTAACGTACGATGCCGTAGCAGACGTGCGCCAACAGAAAGGGCTTCTTGTTGCTTTCTCTCCTGGAGTGACCTTGTTGAAGGGGAAGCGGTCCGATGGTGTGACACGGGATGAGGAAGTGGGTATCTAATGCCGTTTGAATGCCTTAGATACATCACAACAGCTTGAGCAATAAAAGATATTTGTTTTTATTTTGTTTTAAATTGAGGATGCAAAACATTGCGGTTGATATTTTGAGCAAGCAAAAATATCAGATCACACAAACTGCACTGATTCAGTTTCAGCTGATTTGGCATTCGTCTCGGAGAGGTTATTGTGACTTGCAAATGCAACAAGCATTGGCCGTGAAAGCCGCGCGGCCGCGAAAGTGAAAGCAATCGCGCTTCAGATGGCGCCTCGGGCGCTGAAAGCTGGCGGCTGCGCGCGTGCACGCAAGCCCTAGGCCAGCAAAAGCGTGTGGGGTAGCACTTTGAAAACCCCACTTACAAAATGTCTCGCAGAGCAGCGCATGCGCTGGCTCAGGCGAGACCAAAAAAAATATATAATCAATGATCATAGAGTGTTATAAAAACAATGTCACATTTCAATTGTGTTTGAAAACTGCAATAAAATACGGCACTAGAAAACCAACATAACCCCCACTCAAGTGTTGGGTCAGCCAATTTTTGGAACAAATCTCAGAATATCTAAGTTCCCATACTGAGGTATAGTGAACGTATGGAGGCTGCAATACCTTCCTGTCCTCTTAAGGAACAAAGTTAAACTGTCTCGACCACAAGCTTACAGCCAACTACCAACCCACTGATGTATGCTTTCCATTGTGTGCTTATGTGCCCCATCTGCAGTTCATACATGCATGCATTTTAAGTGCATATTTTTCCATTTATAAATACACGCTTTGTTTAGACATAACACATTATAATTTTGCTTTATTGTAGGTTGATAGGGTATCTGTATAATGTGATTTATAAGAAACATTATATTTTGGTAAATGTGCAAAATAATTTGTGTTATCTTTTACATCATTTTTAACGAGGTTTGACCTTGTCATAATAATCAGAAAAGGGTATTCAAGTCTGACAGACCTCTTTGGAAAGACATCTGGAGCTTTCCATTTGGAATTTACTTTAAGCTGCGTACTGCAAACCTCTGCAGTGAAGGCTATGGACTCTCTGATCCAGGCGTTAGCGGCATATTTCTCAGCGTGGGCATGCCATAAGACAGACTGTTGCCTTCTCAAAGCACAGTAGCTGATTGAGTAACAAATTCCAGTTAACGGTATACAGGTTAGAGGCCACATAAACTCTGATTGGTGTGAATGAGGGTTACCTAGGGACTGCGAAACGGAAGGATATGGGTTTGTTACCAAAGATTGAATTAATTAGTAAATGGTTCAACTTAATGAATTTCATTTGAACACCATCAAGTATGTTGCAATTCTTTTTAATACACTGCTTAAAAGCCTTTCTATTTACAACCATAAAGTTGGTTTTTACATTAACATCTAGTCATAATGTGCACTAGATTAGGGTATTAATTTGTAATAAAAAAAGTCTTTTGAATATATAGTGTGGATTTCTTCAATATGTTCATCCCTGGAAAAGAGGCTTCAGAACTCACTAAAATACATAGTCCTCTATGTTCACAGAACTGATCTTTGCCCTAAACCCACCATTCTCGAGTAAGGCATGGGAGGTTTGTGGGTTACAGTCTGCATGATTTCCAGATATGGATTGGGAAGGTTGGCTAAATCTGCAACTTCCAGAGGTGTTTTGGATTTCTAAAACGTGGCTGCATTTGCTGGAAAACCTGCAAAAATATATCATTGTCCCATCTAAGATTGAGGCACTTTTTAAAATACCTAGATAAAAATGAGCTTCTTCATAAGCCAGAGGCTGAGTTATGCCATATGAGAGGAAAGCGATACAAAAGGGGATGATGGACGGAACGTTTGAGCCAATCAAACACTCACCCCCAGTCAACTGATCTGGGTTTAATCCATCATCATTCTTTAGCTCACTCCACCACCCCAGTTCAGACATGGCCATATGCAAATCAGTCTGACCCTGTGCCTCATGGGAACAGTCCAGCCCGAGCTGCCAAGCCATGTCTTCCCTGGACCGGAAACAAGCATCCTAGGACCGGTTTCTGGCATTCCAGCCGTCATCAGCCAGGCTTGCTTGAATCCAGTGGCAAAGTGAGCAAGGGACCCACGTCTGGGCATACCCCCGCCAACTTAGGGCGAACAAAGCGATACAAAAGGGGATGATGGACGGAACGTTTGAGCCAATCAAACACTCACCCCCAGTCAACTGATCTGGGTTTAATCCATCATCATTCTTTAGCTCACTCCACCACCCTTGACTGGGGGTGTTTGCCACTGGATTCAAGCAAGCCTGGCTGATGACGGCTGGAATGCCAGAAACCGGATTTTTAAAAATCGGCAGGATGCGCTCAGGGTGCGCGAATCCTGCCGAAAAAAAAAAAATCGAAGCGCGGTCTCCGCGCTTCGATGTTAATTGGCCCCGGGTGGCCCAAGTCCCGGGGGCATGGTGGGGGATAATTTAATGTGTGGGGGCCTCAAAGGGCCCCCAAGCCCCGGGACCGCCACCCCCCGGGGCTTTTTAAAAATGGTGCGGGAGGGCTCTGAGCCCTCCCGCAGCCCCGGGACCACCACCTCCCGGGGCTTTTTTAAAAAATTATTAAACCTGTGTGGGGGGCTCCAGCCCCCACACGCCCGGGACCACTAAACATTTTAATATGGGGGTCCGTTACGGACCCCAGAGCCCCGGGGACCACCACCTCCCCGGGGCTGTGTACTGAATGGGAGGGGGCCGCGCGGCCCCCTCCTGGAGCCCTTGATGGCCCTGGGGACCACCACCCCCAGGGCCGGCTCCTGCAGTGTCCCGGGGTGCCTACCCCCGGGACACTGCTGTTTGCAATGACAGGACGGGAGCCTCGCGGCTCCCGTCCTGTCATTGCAAACTGCTTTGGATATTGGAAGAGAGAGCAGGAAACCTGCTCTCTCTTCCAATATCCAAAGCCGATAGCTTTACACATGGGGAGCAGCATGTTAGCTGCTCCCCATGTGTAAAGCAATGCCGGCACCCTAGGGACGCGGGGAGCCGGCGGGACTGTGGGGGATTGGGGACCCCCCACAGTCCCCAACGAGAGGCCAGGCCCCGGGGGATGGGGTCCCCGGGGCAAGTAGTGGCCGGGAGGGGGCCACGCGGCCCCCTCCCCAAAAAAAAAAAAAAATTTAAAAAAAAAAAGCTGAATGGCCGGCCCCGAGGATGGGGTCCCCGGGGCCTTAAGTGACCAGAGGAGGGGGGCCACGCAGCCCCCTCCAAAGAATATAAATAAAAACGAGGCCATGCCCCGGGGGATGGGGTCCCCGGGGCCAATACAGGCCCAGGGAAGGGGGCCACGCGGCCCCTTCCCGTTTTTTTCAAATTACAAATTAAAAAAAGGGGTAAGGCCCTGGGGGATGGGGTCCCCAGGGCATAAAAACAGGAAAAAGGAAGGGGGCCACACAGCCCCCTTCAGGGGACAAAAATTTTTTTTTTTTTTTTTAAACGATCGGCCCGCAGGCCCCGCCCCTTCCTTCACCACTCTGCAAACGCGCCCCCTGGCGCGTTTGCAGAGGAGAACGATTCCCCTTGAATACTGGGGGTCCCTGGGGGCCAACTAGCCCACCAGGAACCTCCAGTATGCGCCAGGGGCTGCGTTGCAGAGAGGTGTAGAGAGGCCACACCCTTTTACACCTCTCTGCAACGCAGCTCTGTGGCGCTTTTGGAGGTATATGGTGGGCTAGTTGGACTCCGGGGACCCTCAGGATTCAAGGGGACTTAATCCCCCAACTTAAAACGCACCACGGGCGCGTTTGCACAGTGGTGAAGGGAGGGGCGGGGCTTCAGGTGACATGTGTGCAAACAGGCCCCGTGGCGCGTTTTAAGATGGGGAATTAAATCCCCTTCAATCCTGAGGGTCCCTGAGGGCCAACTAGCCCAACAGGTACATCCAGAAAGCGCCACAGAGCTGCGTTGCAGAGAGGTGTAAAAGGGGTGTGGCCTCTCTACACGTCTCTGCAACGCAGCCCCTGGCGCATATTGGAGGTTCCTGGTGGTCTAGTTGGCCCCTAGGGACCCTCAGGATTCAAGGGAACTTAATCCCCAACCTAAAACGCGCCACGGGGCGCGTTTGCAAAGATGTCACCTCAGGCCCCGCCCCTCCCTTCACCATTGTGCAAATATTCCTCTAAAATCAGCCGAAATAGGAATTCCGATTTACTCACCTGTTATAAGGAGAGACCTCAGTGCTGTATCTTTCAGCCCAGTAGTGGTCCTGAAAAGTAATTTTAACCGTACTTACCGGTAACTTGAATTTCCTTCATAGGCTAACATTGACTGGTTTCACTTGGAAATTCGTCTAACTGTGGAGTTTTGGAACTTTAAAATATTCCTCTAAAATCAGCCGAAATACGAATTCCGATTTACTCACCTGTTATCAGGAGAGACCTCAGTGCTGCATCTTTCAGCCCAGTACTGATCCTCAAAAGTAATTTTAACCGTACTTACCGGTAATTTGAATTTCCTTCATAGGCTAACATTGACTGGTTTCACTTGGAAATTCTTCTAAGTGTGGAGTTTTGGAACTTTAAAATATTCCTCTAAAATCAGCCGAAATACGAATTCCGATTTACTCACCTGTTATCAGGAGAGACCTCAGTGCTGCATCTTTCAGCCCAGTACTGATCCTGAAAAGTAATTTTAACCGTACTTACCGGTAACTTGAATTTCCTTCATAGGCTAACATTGACTGGTTTCACTTGGAAATTCTTCTAAGTGTGGAGTTTTGGAACTTTAAAATATTCCTCTAAAATCAGCCGAAATACGAATTCCGATTTACTCACCTGTTATCAGGAGAGACCTCAGTGCTGCATCTTTCAGCCCAGTACTGATCCTGAAAAGTAATTTTAACCGTACTTACCGGTAACTTGAATTTCCTTCATAGGCTAACATTGACTGGTTTCACTTGGAAATTCTTCTAAGTGTGGAGTTTTGGAACTTTAAAATATTCCTCTAAAATCAGCCGAAATACGAATTCCGATTTACTCACCTGTTATCAGGAGAGACCTCAGTGCTGCATCTTTCAGCCCAGTACTGATCCTGAAAAGTAATTTTAACCGTACTTACCGGTAACTTGAATTTCCTTCATAGGCTAACATTGACTGGTTTCACTTGGAAATTCTTCTAAGTGTTGATTTTTGAAACATACAAATATTCCTCTAAAATCAGCCGAAATCCGAATTCTGATTTACTCACCTGTTATCAGGAGAGACCTCAGTGCTGCATCTTTCAGCCCAGTACTGGTCCTGAAAAGTAATTTTAACCGTACTTACCAGTAACTTGAATTTCCTTCCATAGGCTAACACTGACTGGTTTCACTTGGAAATTCTTCTAAGTGTGGAGTTTTGGAACTTTAAAATATTCCTCTAAAATCAGCCGAAATACGAATTCCGATTTACTCACCTGTTATCAGGAGAGACCTCAGTGCTGCATGTTTCAGCCCAGTACTGATCCTCAAAAGTAATTTTAACCGTACTTACCGGTAACTTGAATTTTCTTCATAGGCTAACATTGACTGGTTTTCAGCAAAAAGTTTCAAAGTGTTGATTTTCACAAACTACAAATATTCCTTAAAAATCGCCTGTATGACTTAAACGCATTCTTTCAACTGTTTACAGGAGATGCACCAGTGCTGGATCCAGGATCCAACACTGAGTAAGAAAAAGTAACGATAACAGTTTTTACCTGCTAAGTGAATTTCCTTCCATAGGATAACATTGGTGATTCTATGAGAAAAAGTTTCAAAGTGTCAACTTTTAAAATACAATAATATTCCTTAAAAATCACGACTGTAACCAAAACGCTTTTACTCAACTGTTTACAGGAGATGTACCAGGACTGAATCTAGGATCCAGTCCTGTGGTTACAAAAGTAATCCATAAAGTAACTAATTGCATTTAACTAGAAATTCACATTGAGCTGAATGTTGCATTGTGTTTGAAAATGTGTTGCCCATTGCAACAACTGTAACTACTGTACTTAAAAGTCTATTGCCTATCTGCAAAGTATTTAAACTAAAGTAATTCATTCTGAGAAAGTATTTTTTGTAATGTAATGTATAATGTAATTACAATGTAATTTGACAAATAAAATATGTAAAAAAAAATTGTTTCTAAAAATGTAGTAAATCAGTATGAAAAAAATTAATATAACAATTAATACATTTAAAAATTGTCATTTACAAAACCTTTGAAATTCACTGAAAAAACCGTAGGTTTCAGGCACGTTATAGTTAGAAATTAGCATTTAAAAAACCTTTGAAATTCACTGAAAAAACCATAGGTTTCAGACACGTTATAGTTACAAATTAGCATTTAAAAAACCTTTGAAATTCACTGAAAAAACCATAGGTTTCAGACACGTTATAGTTACAAATTAGCATTTAAAAAACCTTTGAAATTCACTGAAAAAACCATAGGTTTTAGGGACAGTTATAGTTACTTGGACATTGCACTCGTACAAAACCCGTGAAATTCCCCCGTTATAGTTAGTTCAGCTAACTATAACTCGCGCCCGCAATGCACTGCTGATGACGTCACATATTACATCACTCATGACATGGTCAGTGACATCACTGATGACATCTCAAATGACATCACTGATGACATCATCCACGTGATAATCTGATGCACCTCCTCACACCCTAATATAACCTTTGATACACCCACTCTAAATTACAGACTGCCATTCGCAAAACCATAGACACTCCAACACCAATAACTACATACCCACTCACTGATTCTTAGGTCTACACACACACATCCACTCACTCACCCGTACAGTCACTCATACTTACGGTCACTCAGTACAGGACTATCATATGCACTCTTACTCCTATATAGACACTCAAACAACGCCACTCATCCATAGAGATACTCACACACCTAGTCAGTCATGCAAATAATTAAACACACTGCCATTTACTCACCTATACAGTTATACACACACCAGCTCACTTACTCATACAAATAGTAGCACATTGTTACGCTCTTATACAATCACTGATACAAGCACACAATCATCCATACAGCCACTATCACAATCACTCACTCTTGCTTATAGCTATTTATATACTCCAACACACATATATACTGCCTTTCACATATGTAGTTACTCACACATGTACCACTGGGACATACATTCACTCACTAACACACACTTACCCACCCATACAGTCTATCACAGATGTACTCTTGAAACCATCCACCCAGTGAATCACCCACTCACACATCTATGCACAGAGTTGCACACACCCCTCCCACACAAACACTCAGGCACCCATACAGATACTCAGACAAGCATTCAATAACTCATATAGAAAATCATTTAGCTATTCACAAACACATGCAGCCACTTACACAGCAACAGACAGACGGATACAGACATACACCCAGTTTAGTCACTAACCCATGCATTCAGTAAGATACGTTAAATCACTCACTTATAGAGTCAGTCACGCACCTACTAAATCATCCATACAGACACTTACACACCCACTCATTCTTCAATACGTCTTTTCCTATATATTTTAAAAATATTTAAACTTTACAGAAACACACAGTCACTGGATGATGTCATCAGTGATGTCATTTGAGATGTCATCAGTGATGTCATCAGTGATGTCACTGACCATGTCATGAGTGATGTAATATGTGACGTCATCAGCAGTGCATTGCGGGGGCGCGAGTTATAGTTAGCTGAACTAACTATAACGGGGGAATTTCACGGGTTTTGTACGAGTGCAATGTCCAAGTAACTAAAACTGTCCCTAAAACCTATGGTTTTTTCAGTGAATATATATATATACACATACATATATATACACATATACATATATACACATACATACATATATACACATACATACATATATACACATACATATATACACATACATACATATATACACATACATATATACACACATACATACATATATACACATACATACATATATACACATACATACATATATACACATACATACATATATACACATACATACATACATATATACACATACATACATATATACACATACATATATACACATACATACATATATACACATACATACATATATACACATATATACACATACACATACATTCACAAACACATACATACACATATATACACATACATATATACACATACACATACATATACACACATACACACACACATACACACACACACATACACACATACACATATACACATACACATACACACATACATACATACATATACTTAGCCAGTTTGATGACATTCATTTTCCCCTTGCACAAGTACATCAAACCAAAGTGTAGTGTGTCTTTGGGGACAAACAGAAGGACTTGTTACGCTTTAGAGGCTGCATCCTGAAGACTATTCACCTACATGGCAAAGAAGTGCCTGAAATTAAACTCAGGAAAAAAAGACTAGCTTTTACTTTGATATTTCGTGCATCCTTCATGTTGTGTAATATGTAATCCCAGAACTGGAATGATTTGATTCTAGTGTATTTTCTCTATGGATTTACTTCACATACCACAAAAGATTAGCAACTAGGAAATTGTGATTTTACAAAGGACCCCCACTGAAACCGGTTTCTGTCCACGTTCTGAATTCTATCTCCTCAGATTATGGCCCCATTACATCTGCTGCGCCAGGCGGTTATTCTTACAGAAAATACCTATATTTTCTAACAGGAGGCCACAAATACTGTGTTTGCTCTATAAGCAAGGATGCTTCATCAGGTTAATCATATAGGCTTGTACCACTGCAGAATGCTAGACAGCAAGACACTCTCAAAAGTGATCGCTAGCTGGGTGCCAAAAGAAACAGTCTATCCAGATCAGCAAAACTCCAATTTAAAACAGATCTTGACTTTGCTTTCCTGTATTAAACCCAGTTTTTTTCTAAACGACTGAATAGTTATATTAATGAAAACTGAAAAAATATGTTAATTTGTTGATAAAGACTGTCCATCACCTCTCCACAGAACATCATTCTTTTCTACTGGTGTGCTGCAGTTAACACTATTGATAGCCCCACACATTATCTCATCATATCACATACTGGAGGATGGGAACTGGTTTTCATCCTCTTTAGATCCGATGCGCCTTGTTTTCTGAACCCTAAGCTCTACTAGAGGTTTTTGATAGCTTCCCAATATCTCTTGGGCTCACAGCTCAGCAATGATCTGACTATGCACAAATCTCTATTTTGCCACGTTATCCCCTATAAACATCTCCAACTACTTAACCATCCATCACTTTTCCGCTATAACATATGCTGTACTGCTCAAACAAACCATCCAATTGTCGTATTTATGTTAAACACCAACCACCGATCAAAACTGCTTAGATACCAAATAATTACTGCTACATGGACTCCATGTCGAAATGGTTTTTACAGTAAGAGTTACACTGCCCCCTCTCAAAAAAACATCAGACTGAGATTTATTCTTCCCCATATCCTAGAGTCATTAATGCACTCTTCCACAAAGTTACACGAAAACAAAACCACACAAAAAAACCACACAAATTACCTTTTCGAAATTGTGCAGTTAAAGCTAGAGCAATTTCCAGTTGTTAGTAGTAAAGGCTTCCCCGTGTCACAACCACGCCAGCTAAAGGTTTTAACTACACTGTGTGGCAATGAAAGTGATCATTGTATTAGAACACAAATTAAACGTTGACGTGTGCCGGTAGGCTATTTAAAACCTCACACATACTATAATGGGATTAACATCTGCATTCCAGCCTCCGCTACCCCTCCCTACACATAAGAAAGTTGTTAAAGCCATTCTCTGTGTCAAAATGTTTAGGTGACGCCTGCGCCGGGTCTTAACGCAAACGAAGCTCAAAATACTTTCATCCTAACGAAAGGAGAAAAAAACTCAAGTTTTTAAAAATAAGCATCGCCGAATAACGTAATACACCATAAATCGGTATAATTAAAGCCACATTAAAAAAATATATGTGTAATTCACATAAAAATCCTATTTAATATAAATACTTTTGTGTCAGAAAGAGCTTCTCCCCACCCACATCAAGAATAGTAAATTAAAAGTCCAACAGTTTTTCTTTCAAAAACATTCATTACGGAGCCATTATTCAACACAGCGATATTTTAACACGTTAAATGTGTCGTGGAGACGTCTAAACAGCAGTCCTAGCAGTAAAAACTGGTGGAATTTCAGGAAAGCCGAACGTCTCGAAAGAAATGACACTTCGAGACAACCCACTAATGGCGTCGCAGTATCAGAATAGTGAGAAAGGCGCGCGTGAAGCTTCAACTACACAGATCTCAAAACCTGCATGCTACATCGGGAGTAAAGACTATCTTCAATCTCGCCGTTCATCGCCCCATCTTCTCTCTCTCTCTCAAGAACAAACCGCACCAAGAAACAGAAAAAAGATGAGACCTCCAACACCCAGCTACTCCACACGATGACCGACGACAGCTACAACCACAGGAAGACACGGAAATGACGGACGACAAGGCGCGTGCACGAACAACACCGCCATCATAGAAACATAGCCCCTATTGGTGGAAATAAATAGGAAGTTCCCGACTTCAACATGGCCGTCTATTAATTGCGCACGGAATATAGCAATCAAAAGAACAAGCATTGGCCGCGCGGCCGTGCGAGACGCGCTCTGTGGTGGGGGAGGGGGGAGGAGCGGGAGAGCAAGTGACACGCGGCCGTGAAAGTGACACGGCCGCGCGGCCCCGAGAAGCGCTCTGTGGTGGGGGAGGGGGAGGAGCAAGTGAGAGGAAAGACATATGGCGCCTGGAGCATGCGAGGAATGCGCGTTACTGTGCGCGTACCCGCATGTTCTATGCAAGCCCAAAAAAAAGTGGTCGTATTTCTAAAAGCCCACTTACAAAATGTCTCGCCCAGATCAGCACAAGCGCTGGCTTCAGGGCGAGACCTAAAAAGAGAGACAAATGCTTGTTATTGTCCTCTGGGAGGAAATAAATATGCAGTGTTTTATGTCTGTGTGTTTACACTGTTTAGCCTGAAATTCTTTTTTTACAAACAATATTTTTAGATTATGAGTTAGGTATAGCGATACATATGCTAGAATAGTTTTTGTCTGTGCAAATTATAATGTTGTGGCCTGCTATATTTCAGAAGCAGTAAATAGAAGAGAGTGATGTTAATTTATAAATAGGATGCAATGTCTGTCTTAGGTGGATACATTTGTGAGTTTTCGAAATGTGTTTTTCATTTGTATATATTTCAGTTTTGAATTTTGTAGCTCTGAAAATATAAAATACTCGTCCAATCATCCAGTCTCATGCTTAGTGACAGATTCTGAACCTGAACACCGACCACTTAAAAGTATAGATATTGTCCTGGAAGTTAACAGGGAACACATGTAGTGATCCACACTTCTTATGGGGTACACTTATTTGAGTCCTACATATTATAGTTGCCCTCCTCCACAAGCACGCTGTCCACAGCACTTACATGGAATATCAAAAACAAGGGTGGAGAAGCAACATAACAGTTGCCAACACAATATACGATGTTGGATTCTGTGCAAAGTCATTCCTGATGAAGTAAAAGACACTATCTGTGATTACAGTAATTGCCCTGATATAGTTCTGCTTAGAGATGAATGAAATGCGGCGCGTGGCTTGGACAGCAGAGCTCATGGCTGCCTGATTCCGCCTCTCCACCTGGCACAGAGTGCAATGAGACATTCTTGCCGTGAATGAGCAGAAAATTTGGCGTGATAAGACCGTATTGTGGTTCTGTA
The DNA here is from genome assembly GCA_963921515.1 of Calotriton arnoldi. Lineage (NCBI taxonomy): Eukaryota > Metazoa > Chordata > Amphibia > Caudata > Salamandridae > Calotriton > Calotriton arnoldi. The sequence continues at coordinate 816,817 of CAWUFW010002525.1, forward strand.
CGTTCTGCGGCACCCTCGACACACATCGGCGAGTACTTTTATGGGATTGGAGCCGAAAGAAACACTCTGATAACCCCCGAGCGCCTCGCTCGCAAAATGGCAGAGGAGCCTATCGCGGCTTGCAGCTGAATCGCCGGAACAACTGAACCCTTGCCAAATTGTAAACTATCGTCTTCAGAGGACTGCCAGCGGGTCCCGGGGTCTCAAGGTACTGAACCATAGATCTATTACTTACCGACATTAAATCGGAATCAATGTAGCAGTCCTGTTTGTTTGTTCATTACCTGACCCTAAGATGGCGGAACACCTCGTGGAGTATTCCCCATACATTCTGTATAACGGGCGCTAACTAAGTTAACCAGCATCAAGTTACTTACTTTAAGCGCGCCTCACAATTGCTCGATCCAGAACTAATGTTGTACAGCATGATACAACATAACATCCCTCGATTATTCCAGAGCTCACCAAGAAGCAATGCCTGACATCAAGATGTAGGCACCACATGCTGCACTGGAGCCTTTCTCCACACAACCACGAGTTATGTTCTGAAGCTATGCACACACCGCTGTGACCCTCAGTGCTAAATGGTACTTTAGGATCTGTACCGTTAGAAGTGACCTAATGCTTCCTAGTGTAATCAATCAGCTATTACAACTGCCAGCGCTGTAGTGCTCCTCCCTTTTTTATACCCTGGGTGACTTGGAACCACGCTGAATAACGATCCGTGGACCTTAATAGGCTCTACATAAGCCTTTCTCCACACAGCCATGTGTTATGCTTTGAAGCTATACACACACCGCTGAGACCGTCAGTGCTAAATGGTGCTATGGGATCTGTACTGTTAGAATTGACCCAACTCTCGACCGCTTCCTAGTGTAATCAGTCAGCCATTACAACTGCCGGCGCTGTAGGGCTCATCCTTTTCCTACGCCAGGGTTGTCTAGGAACCACGCTGAATAGTGATCTGTGGACACTAATAGGTTCTGCATAATCCATACCCCCTAGGGTAATCAGTACTTGTTTGACCTCGTGTTCGACTAACCACAAAAGCGATTTACCCATGAGCTTCTGAGTGATCACGGTGTTTGCTGACTACAATACACAGATCTGGGTAGATTCCAAAACAACACTCAGGCTACCCATCATCTACCACCTAAAAACGTATTACCAGTTACCAACTAAAGCGGATTACGATCTAAAGTAACCTCTTTTTTGCTTTATAGCAATAGGGCAGAAAAAGAACCCAAACCGCACTACAAGCGTTCAAAAGCTGAACATCCTTTACCAGAATCTCCTATTAAACCCAAGGCTGACATAAACATCACAGTGGAAATGATACTGAAGAAGCTGGCGGATGAACATGACCTGGTGAAATCAACTAAACAAAACACGGATGCTATGCAGCTGGAAATGACCGCCATCCGGGCTGATATCAACACAAACATTTCAGAGGCCAAACAAAGGATTATCGAGGTAAAAGACTCCACCACTCGATCCAATAAAGACATAAAAACCCTGCTGTCTGCCACAAAACATAGGAAAAGAGATATTGCCGAACTCGAAGATCGCAACAGACTGGGCATTATAAGAATGTTTGGCGTGCCGGAAGGCTCGGATGATACAGCCAACTCCTGCATATCTTTCTTGGAAAACTGGATCCTACAAATCACCGGCATAAAGTTAAATAAAGATTTGGAACTAGAACGGGCCCACAGTGTCCCGACATTTAAATCTCCCTCAAATAACATGACAAGACCGATCGTCTGTAAACCAATGAGGTATCAACGTTATCGAAGCCATCCTCACCTATGCTCGTAAAGCCGCCAGATCACATGGAATGGACATAAAATAATATTTACGCAGGATTATTCAAAACTAACAGTCGAGACCAGGAAGAGCTTCCTCGCACACCGAGACAAACTCCAGGAAATAGACATCCAGTTCTCTTTTGCAGGTCCTGCCAACTTTAGAGTTGCAGCGAAAGGAAAATAAAATATCTTTGCCTATCCGTCAGACCTCTCAATTTTCCTAGATGATCTTAACTCTCAAGAGATGGAACACTACAACTCATTCTCCATCAAAAGGAAGTTATAATGTTCTCTTTCCGGTGCAACAGTCCTATCACATGTTCCCGAGGATCTTATCCACCCTTGGCTCAAAATGGTTTGTTACTCATTTAGGCTAGTTCTAAATGTCAATGGGTGTAGTTAGCTTACAAGCATCTCTATTGCTTGAGCAATATTACCACAAATTCTCTCAAAATAGCAAATTGCTCTTTATTGTTATCATTTGTCGTCTCAGTAATACTATGTTCCAACTAACATCAAAAGTCTTTTTGCCTGTTATTACACAGTCAATTACCAATCATATTTTGGTCACTGCACGCTTACCAAGTCTGGTTCAATTGCTAACATTTAAGATTCTGGACGTGCTGTTATGACCATCAATGCCATTAGTTCTGTTCAACATGACCTGTTCAATATTATTGTTCATTACTACCTGTTCAATACTGTCTGCAAAGCTCACTGTAAACAATATGTTAAAATACTATGCTCTTACCCAGCTATGATTCACTCCGTGCTGGAGGACGGACACTCCTGTCGTCGCACCTCCTGTGTTCTATTTCTCTGGCGAATGGGGTGGGTGGGAGAATACAGGGGTGTCTGGTTGGGGGTTTGTTCTTGGTACTGTTTTTTGATCAGTTATTGGATCAGTGATTACTCATACTTATGTTCGATACTTCTCCTCTCATTATTTAGTAGACTCTACCCCATCTTTTTTACCTTCCACACTATCACAGTCAACGCTACTCCACCCATAACACAGCATCAGCTTGGTGTAACAATTTTAGCTCACCCTTGTGGATACGCGAGAGAACTCAGCACTATACATAGCTACCTCCTACTATGTTGGCTACTATGATAGATGGGAAAATCCACTTAAGACATTACCTAAATGCTACCCACCACTTACATACTCAAGATGACTGTGCATAGCATTTCTGACAACCTCCACATGATCTCCCTAAATGTGAAAGGGCTAAATCAACCAATTAAATGACAAAATATCATGGACTACTTAGCAAAAACTAACGGGGATATCATTATCCTCCAAGAAAAAAATTATCTGACAAAGACGCTGCGTTCCTTAGAAATAATTGGATCTCGCATGTGGCATGCTCCCCAGCAACCATAAGAAAAACGGAGTAATATCTTTATTCTCAAAACATTCCAACATCACTCTTTTTTTTTTAACAATTCTTTTTATTAAACAGTTACTGGTGAATGGTACAGTACAAGAGACCAGGTAGTTTACTTTACTCAGTACGCATGTATGGGGGAATAAACAGACAGTACACATGTGAGGAACATCATTAAGGAAGAGGATCATCATAATCAACAGTACAAGGTGGCGTACAAATCTCTCCTCTATACAAATTCCACGGATTCCAGACTCGACTCCACTTCCTTGGGCACCCCTTGCCAAATACACCGTCTTTTCCCTAAACATGCACCAATCAAGGTTTCTTTCCCAGGCCTCCAGCGTAGGTGGGTGTGCCGCCCCCAGAGTTGCGCAATGTTTCTCTTCGCCAGCATGAGCCCCAGAGTGACCCATTGTGTCTGAGAAGTGTCCAAGTCTGTTGGCTCCCAGATATTAAGGAGGCATCGTCTAGCCTCGGGACGAAGGGAGATTCTCATCACCTGGTTGATCGTGTCGTGTACTTGACGCCAATAAGAATTGATATGTGTGCATTCCCAAATGATGTGCATAAACGTTCCGATCTGGCCACAGCGTCGCCTGCATTCCCCTGTCTCCGACCACCCCATGTGTATTAATCTAGGGCCCGTTATGTAGATCCTGTGGAGGATCTTCAGCTGAACCAGTCGCAAACGTGCCGGGATAGCCACCTCTTTGGGGGAGGATACTGCTGTTTGCCATTCTTCGTCGTCCAGTTCTATCCCATCTTGCGCCCACCTATCTCGCAGTGTCCGGAGGGGTTTGTCATGTGATTAATTAGTTTTTTATAAATTAAGGATATCGTTTTGTCAGGGAGATGACCATCTAAGATTCTGTCCTCCAGAGGGGAGACCTCCGGGGGATCCGCCCCTTTTGGCCATAAAGACTGAAGTGAGTGTGAGACCTGTAAATATCGAAAAAATTCGGTATCCGCCAATTTATATTCGCCCTGAAGCGTGCTGAAGGGTTTGGGCTCCCCTCTTCCCCAGACATCCCTAACAGCTGAGATCCCAATAAGGTCCCACCTATCGAAGCCCCTTGTCTTCCACAGGTCGCCCAACTTCTCCGAGTCCCAAAGAGGGGTAGCCAATGTGAGTTTGTGTCTCCATCCAAGATAATTATTGGCGTCATGCCAAATTTGCACTGAGTGCTTCGTGGGGCCAGTTAGTTTGAACCGGTTAGGTCGGGAGTATAACGCCCTACCATAAGTGCCCCCGGAAGGAGCCATCTGTCCATGGTGTAGCCCGGGTCATCCACACGGCCATATGTGCCATGATTAATAGCTGCCAGTTGGGAAGCCCAATAGTATTTCTTGACATCAGGGAGACTGATGCCTCCATCATACCAAGACAACGTTAGTTTGCTCAATGCGATCCGGGGCCTGCCGTCCCATAATAGGTCTCTTTGCAGGCCCTCCACCTCCCGAAAGTAACGTGCTGGGACTACATCTAAGGTATTTTGTAGGGCGTATAAGAATCGCGGCAAGGCCATCATCTTAAACAGAGTGGCTCTACCCAGGAGTGAGATAGGGAGTGTCTTCCAGTTATTAATATCACTCTTAAGTCTGCGAAGAGGGGGAAGAAGGTTTTGGGCATAGCGAACCGAGGGGTCCAGTGAAATGTATATCCCCAAATATTTGAATCCAACCGAATTCGTTTGTATTGGACAGTTCCGGGGAGGGACAGGAGGGTCTCCCCTTAGTACAAATAATAGGGATTTTCCCCAATTAATAGAAAGTCCAGAGAATCGACCGAAGACTGCGAGGATATCCATCACCACTACAAGCGAGCTCCTAGGGGAGGCTAAATAAAGTAAAATGTCATCCGCGTATAAAGATATACGGTCCTCCCATCCGGGGGACCACCGCAGACCCCTTATCCTTGGATCCCAGCGTATCCATGCGGCCAGGGGTTCCAAGGCCAAAGAGAAAAGAAGGGGGGACAGAGGGCAACCCTGTCGAGTTCCCCGACTGAGCAAGAACGAGGCTGACACCTTGTTGTTCACCACCACTTGAGCCAGAGGTTCAGAGTATATGAGACGCACCCACTGAATGTATTCCGGCCCAAATCCCAGCTTTACCATAACTGCCCATAGGTATGGCCATTCGATAGTGTCGAAGGCCATTGTCGCGTCCAGAGACACAATTACCGCCGGCTCACGAAGGGTGCCAGCCCTATCTATCACCCCATGCACTCTACGGAGATTCAAAGCTGTATTTCTATGAGGCATAAACCCGGTCTGATCTGGATGCACCAGGCCTCCAATCACCTTCACCAAGCGGTTGGCTAAGAGCTTGGCTAAAATCTTGGGTTCGGCATTTAAAAGAGAGATGGGCCTATATGAGGCACATTCCGCCTTATCCTTTCCTTCCTTGTGGATGGTGACAATAGTAGCCATTCGTTGTTCTCGGGGCAGCATTCCCGCCTCCCTAGATTCCAGAAACATAGCGTTCAAGTATGGGGCTAGTTTATCTGGTCTCAACTTGTAGAGCTCGATGGGAAGTCCATTCGGGCCCAAAGCTTTCCCAGAGTTCAAGGAACGGATCGCTTGCGCGGTTTCATCGGCTGTAAGGGGGCTATCCATATAGTCTCGATCCTCACGGGAGAGGCAGGGAAGCTTAATATCCCTCAACAGCTCCTGAGAGTCTGCTTCAGTGTGAGGGGAGACCGCCGTATAGATCGATTGGAAATGATCAGCGAACCTGTCCGCTATTTCCTGTGGTTCCGTGACCGAAACGCCTCCCTGTACATTGAGCTCCGGGACCAGCCGACTCGCCCACTCTTTCTTGTCCAGCCACGCTATGAGCTTCCCGGCCTTATCTCCCTGGTCATAAAGCCTGCCCTGCTGCTCCCTACTCAGGGCCCTGGCCCTATCCGAAACCAACGCTTTATAGTCGTGCTGCTTCATACTCAGCAAGTGGATCTTCTCCGGCGTAACCCCAGATTCCAGTTCCCTTTCTAGATTATATATGTCTGTCTCAAGTTCGAGGACCTCCTTTTGCTTGTCTCTCTTAGAGCTAGATATTAAAGACAGGGCTTGTCCCCGGATTACTGCCTTGAATGCTTCCCACAAGGTCCTGGAAGAGGACACCGATCCCACATTATCGGAAAAATAGTCGTCAATAGCTTTGATAAGCTCCTGACGGATCTTGGGGTTACGTAAGTACCAAGGGTTAATTGGGGCCAATCTTCCCACTCCGCCCATACCTACGGACAGATGAACCCAGACAGGTGAGTGATCCGAGATACCTCTAGCTAAGTGTTTGATGTCGTGTATATATGTCGCTTGCGCAGCTGGTACCAGGCAGTAATCTAAACGGGAAAGACTGTTGTGTGCCCCGGAGTGGAAGGTGTGTTGCACCTGGCCCGGGTGGTACACTCTCCAGCCATCCACCAGTCCCATCGCCTCAAGGAAATCAGGCAACCATCGGGCAGACGGTACTATCTCTCGAGGGGGATATCTATCTAACGTACCCGAAACCACTGCATTGAAGTCTCCTCCCAGGACCAGGAGCCCATCCGGAAGGGCGAGCAGGGCTGCGCCCAAATCAGCAAACGTTGTGCCCTGTAGGCCTGGGGGAACATAGACAGACATAAAGGTAATGAGCCGGCCCTCCCACATCCCGGAAACACCAACGTATCTGCCTCTATCATCGCCCCATGTGGCGCTAACCGCCAGGGGAAGTTGTTCCGAGTCATAATACCCACACCCCTGGAACCCGAGGTGAAACCAGAGTGGGCAATCAGTTTATACCCCCTCTGTGCATTGCCTTACATAGATTCCCAACCAGATGTGTCTCCTGGAGTAAGACCACATCGGGTGAGTGCCTCCTGATGTATTGAAGTACGACACTTCGTTTGATTTTGTCCCCTAACCCGTTAACATTCCAGCTCATAATTTTTACCTTTTTATCCCCCATCATGCCTGTACTTCAGAAAATAGATCCCGCAATTCCGGGCTTGTACTCTGTCAGCAACTCTATCGCAGTTGTATATAGCCATTGCACCAATAAAACAATTATAACAAAGAACAGAAAAACAAATTGTCCCACCCCAACAACCCCCCACCCCGCTGCCCTGCACTCTAGGCTTAGAACTGCCCTTCGAAAACTTGCAGAGTGCCTGTCGCCCTAGAAAGAAATTCAGAGAAAGAAAAGAAGGGGGAAAAGTGAGCTCCATGTCCCCACCCCTAACCAGGCCGAGTGTAACACCCCTGGCAGGTAAATGTCAAGAAACATATATGTCATCACCAGTCCCCATATTAAAGCGCAGATATCCCGCCCACCCCAGCCCATCTCACATCGATGACCCCGTTACGTAGTTCAAAGCCGCAATCCTCAGAGATCTACTTCAAATCGGTGAAATGTCCGCCTGTGTCCCATCGCCGTGATCCGCCCGGCCCTTTGCTCCGCGATGCTCGATCCACTCTGCCACTGCCTCGGGCTCGTCGAAAAACCATGCCCGTCCCTCGGCCTCCACCCGGAGACGCGCCGGGAACAGCAGTGAGTACTTCAGACCCCTCTCTCTCAGGCCACGCTTCACAGTGAGGAAAGACCGTCTTTGCTTTTGTACTCTCTGTGTGAAGTCCGGGAAGAAGGAAATGGCAGCATTTTCGTATCGGAGGGGTGCCCCCGCTCTAGAGTTCTGAAGAATAGTGTCTCTGTCCCGATAGTTCAGGACCCGAGCCAGCATGGGCCGCGGGGGAGCGCCCGGTCTGGGACGGCCGCCCGGGACCCTGTGAGCGCGTTCAATAACAAAAAATTTGCTGAGGCCTTTGGGCTGCAGGTGTTTAAGAATAAGGTCCTCGACGAATAGGTCCGGGGACTGCCCCTCCGCTTTTTCTGGCACTCCTAGGATGCGGAGATTATTGCGCCGGAGCCGACCTTCATAATCATCCAGCTTGAGGTCCATGTACTTGTGTGAGTCCTGGAGTTCGTGCATCTCTCTTTGTAATTGTGTGACATCCCCAACGAGACTGGTCGTCGTTATCTCAACCTGCTTGACTTTTCGTTAAGTTTCCCCAGGTCGGACCTAATAAGGTTAATGTCAATCGCCATGGTATCCATTTTGTGCTCGAGAGAAGTCTTAACTCCAGCAATCGCCCCCATGACATCCGCGAGAGATAGCTCTTGTTCCTCTTCCCCTGGGTGTCCTTGATTAGTCTCTGCAGACAGTCGGCTCCGCTGAGGGTCCTTAGTGACTGTGTATCTGTCCAGTTTGTTAGTCTGCACCTGTTTCGCCCCACGGGACCCGGTCCCCCTGCGATCACCGGCGGCTGCCATCGTACTCAGCCAACTGGGATATTGGAAGCAGGCAGAGGCACCAACCACACGGTGCCCACCAGTAAGGTTTAACAGGTAGGACACCGGCAGCTATGGCGCAAGCCCCAGGGGTCTGAGAGCAAGTCCTGGGGGGCAACCAAACGCCGCTACGGTACCTGTGTGCAGCGTATACCGTCCCCGGGATCACAGACGATAGGGGGTTCCCCTCACTCGGAGCGCATCGCCGCCATTACTCCGTTCCCGGCCCAGCGGTCAATGCGGGGGAGCCTTGTCAGCTTCAGGGCCCAGGGGCAGTCACCACCTCCGCCGCCGGTATCGACTGTCCCCCCGTAGCCCCGCCTCGATCTCGCACGGCATCACCTCCGCCACTCAGGTCGGGACTCCCCTTCGGTGCCGCCGTTCACTGTGGGCCCCGGCGCTCAGAGCTCCGGAATAAGCGGGCCGGGGACCGCTAGCACTCCGCTCTCGGGGGGTGTCGACTGGCGTCACGGATGTGTCCGCAGGATAAACGTGAGGGGTTCCCCTCAGGCGGAGCGCATCGCCGCCATTACTCTGCTCCCGGCCGGTGCGCCTCACCCAGCGGTCAATGCGGGGGAGCTTTGTCAGCTTCAGGGCCCGGGGGCAGTCACCTCCTCCGCTGCTGGTATCGACTGTCTCCCCGCAGCCCCGCCTCGATCTCGCACGACGTCACCTCCGCCACTCAGGTCGGGACTCCCCTCCGGCGCCGCCGTTCACTGTGGGCCCCGGCACTCAGAGCTCCCGCAGGCCGCAACACTCCGGTGCTGTTATCTCCCCTGTTGGGGCTGCTCGATGCGCCGGAACAGGCGGGCCGGGGACCGTTAGCACTCCGCTCTCGGGGGGTGTCGACTGGCGTCACGGATGTGTCCACAGGATAGACGTGGGGCAGGGACACTCGGCGGAGCTACATCACTACGCGGCCATCTTCGATCCGCGCTTGGCCACGCCCCCTCCAACATCACTCTTGAGTCATTCATCCCTGATGAGGAGGGTAGACTCCTGATCTCACACCTACGTAGGGAGAGTACACATTTCACATCCTAAATATATACGGCCCAAACACAGATGACACTTCTTTTTGGGAAAAGGTATCTAATAAAATAGGTCACCTACCTCAAGAAGACCTTATTGTACTAGGTGGAGACTTCAACCTCCCCCTAGACACTACCCTAGATCGCCAGTCCACTTGCAAATACCGACCACCGAAATCTTATGGTATACCACAGAAAATAAGCTAAAAATATAATCTTAAAGATACCTGGCGCCTACAACACCCTGACTCCAGGGATTACACCTCCAATTCAGCCATGCACAACTCGTATACAAGAATAGACTACATTCAAATCTCTGGTGCCTACACCCATCTGATTGACCATACTAACTTCTCTCTGAACCTTGTCTCTGGTCACTCCTGCATCAATACTCTCTTAGCAGGTAGTCATGCAAAACCAACCACTAGACTATGGCGCTTCAACAATGAAGTACTATCAAACCCTGAAGACAGGAAAAAAATTGAAGAAACGATCACAAATTATTTCAGAGACAATAACCTTCCAGATACTAATATACAAACCCTATGGGACGCCCTCAACGCAACCCTAAGAGGTGTCCTTATAGAAATCAAAACTAAACCCAACAAAGCAAACAACACAAGACTATTTTCGTTAAAACAAGAAATAAAACAAGTGAAATTGTCACATACCAACTCTCTAGACAATAACACGCTCTCCCAACTTACACAGAAGAAATATGAATATAACAAAATCTTCAGTGAAAGAGCTGAAGTGTAGATAAATAAATTTAAAGGTCTCAAATTATGCGAAGCTAACAAAGCTGGAAAGATGTTAGCCTCTTACCTCAAACATAACCATAACCAAAACCAAAACAGAATCACAACAATTAAGAATTCCAAAAACCTAACCCATACTAACCCAGAGAAGATACTCGATACCTTCAAGAATTTTTACGAATCCCTATATCGGAACGACCAAACCTTTGACTCGCATAAATGTAAAAGCTATTTAGAGAAAATTGAAGTCGCACAACTATAGGCAAATTGGCTCACAGTAAGCAGATATCCTCCACCGAAGTGTCAAAAGGAATTAATACACTAAAAGAAAATAAAGCTCCTGGCCCAGACGGCTTTACTGCCAAATTTTATAAGCCCTCTACAACCAACCATGCTATCCCTACTCAACCACATCGCTAATTCTGGCATAGTCACGGGCACAATGGCTGAAGCTAACATTATAGTGATCCCCAAGGACGGAAAGACCCAACACTGGCAAAAAATTACAGGCCGATATCTTTGATAACTTTGATAAATCTAATTTGCTAAATATATGCGAAGATCTTGGCTACAAGACTTAATGAATACCTCCCACAATTAATAAGCAATTCCCAAGTAGGTTTTCTCAAGTATGACAAACGATAACACACGCCTCTTATGCCACGTCCTCGATAACGCGAAAAAGTCATCCTCATCCTCGGGCGCAATAACGTTGGACGCAGAAAAAGCGTTTGACAGAGTATCTAGGGATTTTTTAAAACACTGCATGGAATCTTTTAACCTAGGAGATACTTTCATAAAAATGGTCATGGCTCTCTATAAAAACCCAACTCCACATATCTCGATTAATAGTTCCCTATCACACCCACTTAACCTACAACAAGGCACAAGGCAAGGCTGCCCTCTCTCCCCATCTCTATTTCTCCTAGCACTGGAACCCCATTCTAAATATAAAAGAAAACCCCGAGATCACCGGAGTCGGTTTTAAAGACAACCATGTTAAACTGGCCGCCTACGCGGATGACATCTTGATAATCACAGAAAACCCAGGCCCCTCCATACAAGCTCTCATGTCCACCATAGAACTCTATTCCGAACTCTCGGGATATAAACTAAACAAGATAAATCTGAAGGGAAACCTCTAAACCTCCACTGCACAAAAGATGTTCTAGGCCTATCTGGATTATCCTGGCAGATATAAAGTATCAGGGTATCGAGTTCGGATCACACCTAATAGATACCATTAAACATAACGAAAATATTACCCTTCAGAAAATAAAGAAGCTATTGGACAAAGGTTCCACTAAATTTATTACCTGGTGGGGAAGAATAGAAACTATAAAAATTATGATCACCCCTATAATCAATTATCTCATCAGCATGCTCCCTCTTCTATTATCAGAAGACTTCCAACACAAACTAGACAAACAGATCTCTAATTTCATATGGCAAGATAAAAAAGCTAGAATAGACTTGAAAAAACTCAGACTACACACCTCACTAGGAGGTGTTAACCTGGCCAACTTCAGAGACTACCAATCTGCTTTTCTTGCCAAACAGGGTTCATATTGGATCCACCCCCCAAATAACTATACACCGGTATGGTTAAAAATAGAAAGGGCTTTACTAAACCTAAACCCATTAACCTTGTTAACAACCAACACGAAAAACATTGACAGATCCAAATACATATTCCAGAATACAAAAAGCTCCCTCCTAAAAATAGATAAGAAACTATCCTCGGGTATAAGACTCTCCAATTTAGCTTCACTCTGGAACAACCTGAACAATAAATATAACGGCAAAACTATGTACTATCAATTATGGTTAGATAAAGGCATCTTCTTCCCGCATCAGCTCGGCTCCACATCTTATCCCCTAACCTACTCTGACCTACAAACAGTATACCACCTTGAAAAAGTAGAGTTCTATAACTTTCTTGAAATCCAGGCTGCCATTTCGAAATCTAAGAGCCATAAACACACACCATCCCTGCCGGATCTTATATTGAAACTTAACAACTCTGGCCATCAAGTATCCTGCCTGTATAAACTTCTGCGCCCAAAAATATTGCATTTAAACAAAGATATTACAGCTTTTTGAGAAAACCACTCTTCTAAGCCCATAACGGGCTCAGACTGGTCCAACATCTGGACACACAAAGCCTCCTTTAACTCCTGGATCAACTGGGTTTAACACATTAGAGGCGCAGACAATATCTCCCTCCAACACTCACCATTGAAGACTCCCTCTAAACCCATTTGGGATACCTTGGCCAACTACCCATGTACAGTCCTCTCTCGCTACCAAAATCTACCAATGATCATCCATAACCAATTCTAGACTACTATCATTGTTATGGCTCACCTCACTGTCTCTCCACAATTGTCACTATTTGGTGCTTGGTTAATCACAACCCTTCTGAGTCTCTGCACACCAGATAACACTCTCAATCCACACAAGGGATTAAAACCTGGTATAACGCACATATACTATATAGATCTTTTGAACACCAGATGGTTGCCACACTCTTGTACTTGACTTGTATTGCTTGTTCTATACTTCAGACTAATGAGCATATATTTTTGTTTTCAAAACCATTGTGTTTTTCTGTTTTTGCGTCAGCAAACCTGTACTGACTATCACCAAAATATTCTCATTAGAATTACCGATGACTCTACCTCTGTTAGTAACGCACCGGGTCAATGAGTGAGTTATACAGTAGTAGCCCCCCACATAACCCTTGCACCATGACAGATTGTACCACAAACCTGACTCTGTACTCTCAACTCCCTCTCCCTACCTTCTTTTACCCCTTAGATTAATTTTGTTTGTACCTGGGTTCTCTGTATATGATTTTATGCAGGATTTTATGTATGAATTCATTTTATGTGTGATTTTATACATGCTTACCCCTTTAAAATTCAATAAAAAGCTTTGAAATGAAAAGAGATTAATGAAATGCACTGGCTGCTTTGTGATATAATTAACATGTCTAATCAGTAAATTACCATTTTTATCATGGAATAAGACATCCAACTTTTCTCATTATTTTGTAACAGGTAATAACAAGAGTATTAGTCACTTGGCCTTGGAGTTGATTACTTAACAGCTGGGCCGGACTGGCCGTACCGGGCATCAGGAGTTTCCCCGGGAGGCTGGAAGGGTGGGGGCCGGTTTTGCAGCGGTCCTGCAGTATCAACCCCTAGTAACAAAAGCAGCAAGCATGCGTTTGCATCCTCCTGGGGCCAGGCAGTGCTTCCCAGGGACTGGTCTGAGTAAATTGCCAGGGCTGCTTTGGGTTCCCAGTCCGGCTCTGATAAAAGCAGATGCCTAATTGGTGATATTTATTATGTTGCCTCTGCACCCTCGTATTTGATATCGTACTTAAAGGTGCTAGGGCCGTCCCATTAAAAGCATCACTTCCCTTTAGAGAAGTTCTGCATTGTCCCACTGAAAGTACAGTAGCAGCGATGAGAAGTGCTGTCAATACCTTATTTAATTTATAAATTAATTACGAGGGCTGTAAGTATATGCTGCTCTTAATGTAAGTGCAGAGTAGCTTTGATTAAAAATTCTGGTACTGCCCGTTTAAAAATGTAACCGATTTCCTGAGGTTTACTTCCCACCAGTGTGCGACTTACTTAAGCAGAAGGTTAAATGAATGGGTGATACACAATGGCCAAAGCATGTTTTTTCTCTCTGAGACTGCGAGCACCAGCATCCTCTTCACAAACAAAACGTTTCAAATAACAAAAAGTATTTTAGTATGAAAAATGTGAGGCCAGTTTGCTTGTGTTTTCATCAGCCTGTGTCTTTTTTAGGGTTTGATTTGGCCTTTCCAGCTTCAGTCTACGACACTTTAATCTGCAGTAAAATCTTTCAAATTCTTTACAAGAATGAGGAGGTTGCTGTCAATGATGTGCTGATCTTTAAGGTGAAAATGTTGCTGGATGAAAAAAAGGTATGGTTATGTATCTGCTTTTGAGATCTAACTGACTGGAAATGTGCAATATGATGTTTGTATAATGATAGATTACAATTGATTTCCAGATTGAGGAATCACTGAACGAAATGAATTTCCAGCTCACTTTAGACCTGCATTTCACAGACACGGATTATTCGTAAGTACTTGAAGTATCAGTGGTTCTAAACATTTGCAGACACACAAACAATAAACTGCTTATTCCTAAAAAAACATATGCAACATCTTTGCCATGCTCACACTTTCCAAACTCGATTTTCATATATTTTGTGATCATCTTTATATTTTACATTGTAATGCTCTGAAACCTTTAGCTGCTTCTTTTTTGTTATTTAAAGAGTTCTATTTCAAGATGTGCATTCTCTTGTATCTCTTTGCTGTCATATGGGTGAGTTTATGTTCATAAATATATGAGTTATTGGGCTCAATAACCCCATGTAATATACGTTCAAAATAATTGTGGATACGTTAGTGTAGTTAGGTGTAGTTAAGATGAACTTTATGCAGCTAATGCCTGATCTTGTTTCTTTAATGTTTCTAAAATCTAGCTCAGTCTTGACCTATTTATCCTTCGCTCCAGATTTGGCAAGGATTGGTGGAGAGGTTCAAAGTTAGTCCAGCAAAATGTTTTGGAGGTGTGCATAGAAAGCGCAGATGTTAATCTTTGCTAATATGTGTAGCCTGAATCACAAGACCGTTTTTATATACATAAGTTTATTAGGTAAAATGCAAAACAATATTACTCGCACATATCTAATGGCTATAGCAGCACATGTCGTGTTTAATGCTCTATATTGTGCTGTAATAAAACAAGTCAAACAGTGAAACCAAAAAACAAAGTAGAGGTCAGTGGTGAGTCAGGAGAGTGCAAAGTACATGTACAAGTTGCAATAGTACTCATGAGCCAAAAAAGTAAGATGGCACATCAGCTGGACTAATCGGTCGACTTAAGGAAGATCATATCTTTTTTTGCAATGTATTGTTTAATATTACCAGTTTATGATGGTTTGTCATCTGATTTCAGATCGATTTGCTGCAATATTGTGTCCCAGGATGGCACTTCCACAGGTCTCCTCTCCATATACCTCAACAGTATGTTTGCGGTGTCTTCTGTGTGTGCCTATTTATAAGGCTCTAACTTCCATTTGGAAATCCTAGGAGTGTGGTTTCCAGTGGATTGCAGTGGCTCTCTCAGTTATGAACATAGCTAAGTCAGTAACCTACATGTATCTTATCTGAGTTAGATCTCGACATTAACTTAAGTAGGCATGTCTTTGGTTCCTGTAAATATTGCTTGCCAGTCCATTCCCGTAGCAACCTCACCACTCTGTCTCAAAAAGCACTAATCAGTGGATAGAGCCATGTCATGTGGTAGAAAGTGGCCTCTGACATACTGCTCCAGGGCAGGACAGCTAGTCACTCTGTGAATTTTACACCTAGGTCTTCTTCCCAGCTCTCTTTAAGGCTACCACCTCATGTTTTGCACTTGTTCTTGCAACCTCCTGCCAGTTTCTGACTCATCCTGAGTTTGTTCCCGGATTGCTATTGCTACAGGGGCTAAGAATTGACCTAGTGACAAGTTGTAATTCTGGCTCAGCTCCTTAAAAGTCACAAGAGTCTCGGAGTCATAGAGCTTCCCATCATGCATGATTGTGGCATTGTTCCATGCAGTGAAGTTTGCCGTGCCCTTAATTCGACTGAACGCCTGCAGGGATCAGAGTTGGATCTCTGGTGTAGACACAGCTCACTGTTTAGTTTTGTGTAGGTATCTACACTAGCAGTCTGTATATGAGTGCAGCTCCATCTGGGAGGTGTTGCACCCCGAAAAGAAATTTGGTAGTGGTGATCCCTCCTAGAGATACCACCACGTACCTAACCTCTGGTGTACAAGATGTTGTCAGCCATGGGTCTGTCCTCTGGAGTAGCTCCGCAAAACAGTACATCTCAGAGTCAAGGATGCTCAAGCCTCTGATGTCTTTTTCGAGGTATAGCAAGGCTAGACGTTCTCTGTGTCTACCGGATCATTAAATCAGTTTCATTAGAACTGTGTTAAAGTCCTTAAGAAACACAGTGAGGATGACGGTTATAGTGGAGACATAATAAAGCATATGAGGTAGGCTAATCATCTTCGTTAAAGCCAATCCTCCCAGTAGGTATAAGGGTAGCATTTCTGGAAGTCAACAGATGCTTCTGTAGATATTAGACTTTGCTCACACTGGTTGCTGAATATGTTTACTCCCAAGTTTTCAAAAGTGTGGGTTGTAAACTCTAGACTGAGTGTCTTGGGAGGGAAGATTGTGAGTGCTTGGGTCTGTTATGGGAAAGATGTAGCATTTGCTTCTATTTAATTTAAGGCCAGAAATCTTTTCTAGCTGCTCTAGTTTCTGCAGAAACTTTGGAAGACCAGTGCAAGCTTCTAGCAGATACAGTAATACAGCGTCTCCATATAAAGATACTGTGTGTACCTGTCCCTGTATAGTTATCCTATGGCACTGCTTGTCTTTGTGCGTACGATTCACAAGGCTCTCCATTGCCAGAGGGAAAAAATAGAAAGAGGGCAACAGCCTTGTCTAATTTATCCAGTATTGGGGTATCTTTCATAGATTCACATGCCCGAATCATCCCCGCTGTCGAGGTGGGAGTCTCACGGTACAAATAAAATATATACATAATAGTACTAAAATATCATACAATAGGCTATAATGGACAATAAAGTCACTACACTAGCCTATCCTTGTCCTTTTGTAAAAAAAGAACCAAATTTGGAACACAGCCAATCAGGCTCTAGCACCCCCTAGAACACTCCACAGAGAGGCAAGTCCCTCAGATTTTCTACCGCACGTCGTGTGACAGGGAGTCTCCCTGAGCTCTGCTCAGTTTTTTCTCAAAGTTGCTGAATACTGTGAGTACAGGATGTCTGAATCTTCTAAGAAAGGATTATTCTTGCCTTGTGGTTCCTGTGGGAAAAAGAGATTACATTTTGAGGATCCCCACAAGGAGTGTATATACTGTTTGTATCCTTCTCATAAGGTCAAGGACTGCAGGATTTGTAGAACTTTTTCTTCAAAGACCTTAAAGGATAGAGAAGGAAGGTTATTGATCTGGCTGGAGAAATTGAAGGTGAGATCTCAGGTGGTGTCTAAAGAGGATGATAGTGAGATCCTCCCAGTGTCTAAGAAGAGAGATAGATCTGAAGATCCACCTGAAAGAGCTAGCAAAACACCTAAAAAGTCTCACCATGAGGCTAGCCGCTCTGCCTCTAAAAAAGAGAAGCTTTCTTTCTCTTCTGAAGGAAAAACTGTGGAAACATCAAAAATGCCACTTAAAACGGCATTGAAACAGTCCAGGACTCAGTCAGAGTCTGTCAGATCTTCGTCGTCGTCAAAAAAGACCCCGTCGACGACAAAGCCACCTCAGAATTCGTCGACGCTATCTCGGAAGAACTGGTAAGATCTGTACCTTCGAGAACGAAGGCTAAATCGCCTCCGTCGACGACACCGTCAACGATCACAGTCTCGCCTCCGTCGACGTCCCTCTCGTCGACGGCACCATCGACTACGGTCCCACTCTCGTCGACGCTTCCACCATCGATGACGACCTCCACTTCGGCGACGACATCATCGTCGACGACGGGTCTTCCGTCGTCGACGACAACGTCAACACTAACAACGGTAATGGCAGCTTCAGCTGTCTCTATGTCTCCTTCCATGGTCATCTCGTCGACGATCATGCGGAAAAGGCCTACTTCACTACAAGTAACTCCTATATTATCATCTAAATTAGCGTCTACGCTCCCGTCTACGAGGGGCTACTACCACGACCCTTCAAACATTTCTCCCTTGCCTCTGAGTCATTTTTTGGAAGAGTCAGAGGATGATGGGCTGTTCAGTCTTGCACGCAGCCCCTCTCAGCTTCATGTCGAATACAAAGAGGATGATGAGGAAGAAGAGTATTATGAGCCTTATCAAACCATACAAAGGCCTCAAGTTTTATTGCCTCGTCAGGAACCTGTGGTGCAGATGCCCGTGACTTTGGTACATGACTTGGCAGCTTTTCTGCAAGATTACCATACTCGTTTCCCAACTGTGGCTGACCCCGTTCAAAGACAGCCTTCTCCTCCATCTATTTTGCATACTTCAGGTTCATCTGTTCCGGCTGCTTGGCCTCAGGTTATTGTATCTTTACCACAAGACCAAGGGGTACAAGAAGAGGACGAGGATGCAGTCTCCGAAGAGGGCGAACTCCCTAAATCGCCAACAACCGTGGATGAATGGGAGGATTATGTAATCCCTACACCATCATCGCCAGTTCCTCAGGCAATTGATTCCCCTCCGGAGGACAGCGGAGGTTTTCATGCACTCATGGAGAGGGCAGCGACACGATTTCACCTGCCTATGCCTCTTCGCAGTCCGACTGTTTTCTCTATGATTTTAAAGATCAGAGCAGGAAATCGGTCCGCGCCATTCCCATAATCGACCATATTTGGGAGGAGGGCATCAAGATTATGATGAACCCTCTCTCTGTACCGGCAATTCTTCCCAGGATTGATAAGAAATATAAGGTCCCGGATGATGCCCCTGCTTGCCTGTCCGGTCATCCTAGGCCTGACTCTGACATCTCTCAAGCTGCTCAGCGCAGGTCGAGAAATCCATTGGTACCGATCACTGCGCCTCCTGACAAGGATGGTAGGAGGCTCGATAATATAGGGAAGAGGTTTACCACCATGGCAGGTGCTTCCGTTCGTGGCGCTAACTCATTGGCAATCCTAGGGAGATATGACCGCCAAATGTGGTCAGATATTGCTCCATACCTTGAGTTTTTACCAGAGGATAAGTAACAGGAGGTGAGAAAAATTCTCCTGGAGGGGGAAAGAGCAGCATCGGAAATGATCGACATTTCCATGGATCTAGCCTCCCTAGGGTTCCGACAACTTGCTGGAGCAGCGGTCCTCCGTCGCCAGGGTTGGCTTAAATCTACCACTTTCTGCCCGGAGATACAAACCAAAATCCTCGATATGCCATTTGATGGGGATGCGCTCTTTGGCAAGCACATCGATGATGCCCTGCAAGAGATTAAAAAAGACACAGACACTGCCAAAGCCCTGGGTACGCTTCAGTACAGGAGGACTCCTTTTCGAGGCGCCCGTGGCAGAGGGTCTTTCTCCTTTCGTGGAGGTTACCAAAAGTACCAACCCCAGTCTTATCAGGGCAGATATGGTTTTCAACAGCAACAACAACAATCTTACAGAGCGCCCCCTGCTGCCGCTTATAGACAACAGAACAGGAGGAAACGGCCCCAACAGGGCAGAGATAATGGTAGGAAACAGTGACATCTCCCCAGCACCTGCAACAGTTCGGCCACACTTCAACACCAAGACGCCGAACATTTCTCGTCATTTCAACCAATGGGAAAAACTGACCTCGGACAAGTGGGTTTTGGAAATAAACAAATTCGGAAACACCCTAGAATTTGTAAACCTCCATCCACCTTTAAAGAAGCATCCACCACATCTAGCTCTTCTCAAGAAAGAGGCAAGGAGTATGCTACAAAAAGGAGCTATAGAGAAAGTGCCTCGCTCTCAAGTGGGAAGAGGTTTTTACTCCCGTTTCTTTTTAGTCAAGAAAAGTCGGGAGAATGGAGACCAATCCTGGATCTGAGGAAGCTGAACAAATACCTGCAAAAGAAACCCTTTCGCATGGTTACTCTTCAAGATATCCTGCAACTCCTAGACCATGCAGACTTCATGACATCATTAGATCTGCAGGATGCATACTTCCACATCCCGATCCACCCCAAACATCGAAAGTTCCTCCGTTTTACTGTGGCAGGTGCGCATTTTCAGTTCAGGGTTCTCCCTTTTGGCCTGCGTTCAGCTCCAAGAGTTTTTACAAAATGCCTTGCTCCGGTTGCGGCTCATCTCAGGCTGCAGGGCCTGCAGCTTTTCCCATATCTGGACAATTGGCTAATAAAAGCTCCTTCTTTCCGGCAGGCCTCAGACGCAACGCACACCTGCCTTCGCATGTTTCAATCTCTGGGGCTGTCTCTCAACTCCCAAAAGTCAGTTCTTCTTCCGTCTCAAAGGATTCAGTTTCTGGGAGCAGTTTTGGACACTATCCAGGACAAAGCATCCTTGTCGACAGAAAGACAATCAAATCTGGTTTCTCTAGCATCAGACCTACGAAAAAGAAGGTTCGCTTCTGTGAGGAAGATAAAATCCTTTCGCAGAATGTTGTCCTCTGCAATCCTTTTGGTTACTCACTCCCGTCTCAGAATGAGACCTATCCAAGAAGAACTGGACAGTCAATGGCTTCAAATAACAGGGTTGTTCGACGACCTGGTGAGGATAACCCCGGCTATGCGGGTGGCTCTGCTTTGGTGGCAGCGCTCCAGCAATGTCTCGACCGGGCTTACCTTTCTTTCTCCCCCACCAGAATTCATCTTGACTACAGACGCGTCTCTCGAAGGATGGGGTGCGCACCTCCAAGATCTCTGCATAAGAGGAAAATGGTCCAAAGCATTGTCAAGAATGCACATCAACTTCCTCGAGCTTCGAGCTATTTTTCTGGCTTTGCAGTCTTTTCTCCCAAGACTTCAGGGGTCATCAGTTCTCATAAGAACCGACAACACCACTTGCATGCATTACCTAAACAAGCAAGGGGGGACTCGCTCTCCCATCCTATCTCAGGAAGCGCAAAACATATGGAAGTGGCTCCTTTCTCATCACATTATAAAGGTGGAGCATCTGCCAGGAGTAAACAACACTCTGGCGGACACTTTGAGCAGAACATCAAATTCTTGCCACGAATGGGAACTGGACCAGTCAGTCGTGGAACACATTTTTCAGATGTGGGGCAGACCCAACTTGGATCTCTTTGCCTCCAAGACAAATCGGAAATGCCCATTCTATGCCAGTTGGGATCCAGAGAAGGGCTCGTGGGGAAACGCCTTCATGATGAGATGGTTGCGGATTTTCGCTTACGCTTCCCCCCCCCCTTTCCGTTGCTCCCAAGGCTTCTAAGCTGGAACCGTGCCGAATGATTCTCATTGCCCCATGATGGCCTCGTCAGCACTGGTTCACAGAGCTTCTCCTACACTCCAAATGCAACCCATTTCGCCTCCCAGTGTCTTCAACTCTATTGACAATGAGCAAGGGCCAGATTCTCCACCCGCATCCAGCCCCTCTGCAGCTTCATGCCTGGGTTCTGAGCTCACTGAATTCAAGGAGCTAGATTTACTGCAAGACTGTAGGGACATACTTGCAAGAGCAAGAGCTCCTTCTACTCTAAAAACCTATTCTCTGAAATGGAAACGTTTCTGTTCTTGGTGCCGTGATAATAATACACATCCCCTGGACTGTTCTCCGGAGAAGGTTCTCCCTTATCTTCTTTCACTAGCTAAATCTGGACTCATGTTCGCATCTGTTAAGCTGCATCTGTCCACAATCTCGACTTACAGGCGCTCTACTGGCGGCCCATCTCTCTGCTCTAACCGTTTGGTCAAGCAATTTTTGAAAGGTCTCTTCAGAACTTTTCCGCCTTTCAGAGCTCCTCCCCCTGAATGGAGGCTTAACCTGGTTCTATCACAGCTCATGAAGCAACCATTCGAACCTGTGCACAAAGCTGAGCTTAAATATCTCGCCTGGAAAACTGCTCTTTTGTTGGCGCTTACCTCCGCTAGGAGAGTCAGCGAAATTCAGGCATTTACTATCAAACAACCATACCTAAGGTTCACCAATGACTATGTTCTCCTAAGAACTAATCCTACCTTCATTCCAAAGGTTCCATCTTCTTTCCATCTTAATGAGCCCATTATTCTACGTACTTTCTTTCCCAGACCTTCCACCCCGGCTTAGAAGGCTCTATACACTTTGGATATTAAAAGGTGCCTTAAATTCTACTTATCACAAACTGTATCCAACCGGAAGTCGGATCAATTGTTTGTATCTTATGGTGGTCAAAAACCAGGTACAACAGTAACGAAGTCAACAATTGCAAGATGGATTGCATCAGCGATTCAATTTTGCCATTCTATAGCTGGAAGCCCTCTGTCCGTGCAACCTAAAGCTCATTCCACTAGGGCTGTGTCATCATGGGCAGCGCTTTTTGCCAGAGTGCCGTTGGAGAAGATTTGCTGTGCTGCAACCTGGAAGAATGTGCACACATTTACTCGGCATTACTGTCTGGATCTGGCTACAGAAGCTGAGTCAGCAGTTGGTCAAGCAGTGTTACGCAACCTTTTCAAATAAGGTAAGCCTCTATTGAGAGGTGACTATCTTATTTCATGCTTTTGAATGCTGTCTCTTTTAATTGTTAATGTTACTAATGTCTCTCTCATGTGATATGGCATATGTTATAAGTATATTTACAAATATATTTTACAAGGTATCTAATGTGGTCTATATAATACCCACCATCCGCTAAGGAACTAAGATTTTTTACTGCTAGCTATTCTGATTCAAGCATGTGACTCTATGAAAGATACCTCAATACTGGATAAGAAAACGAGTTACTTACCTGTAACTTCAGTTATCCAGTATTGGTATCTTTCATAGATTCACATGCGACCCACCCTCCTCCCCGGAGAGGCTTCCCTTATTACTAGGTTTTACTTACTGTCACTTGTGCTATGAAAATCTGAGGGACTTGCCTCTCTGTGGAGTGTTCCAGAGGGTGCTAGAGCCTGATTGGCTGTGTTCCAAATTTGGTTCTTTTTTACAAAAGGATAGGCTAGTGTAGTGACTGTATTGTCCATTATAGCCTATTGTATGATATTTTAGTACTATTATGTATATATTTTATTTGTACCGTGAGACTCCCACCTCGACGGCGGGGATGATTCACGCATGTGAATCTATGAAAGATACCAATACTGGATAACTGAAGTTACAGGTAAGTAACTCGTTTTCTTCTCTTTGTATTAATACCTGATTTGATGTCACTTTTCGCCTTTTAACTCTCACACAAAAGAACACCAAGTTTGGTTCAAAGACAGAAGATTTGTAATAACAGGTGTTTTTGGAGTTATGCTGTTATTGGGTTTTTGTAAAGATCTGTGATTAAAAAATGACATTATGCTTTCAAAAGGGTTAATATTGTGTATATCTGTATCATTAGGGTCCATGGATGCACCCAAGGGACCAAAATTCCAACTTCTTACCTACCTGATATTTTGGAGCTATCTGTAGGATTGACATAAGATCCAAGGAGCTACTTGACTCTTATAGGTTGGGAGGATCTGACATTTTTTGCTCCACCACTCGTGTTAGACCCACAAATTTCACACGAGAGCTTGGCACTTTATAAAATGTTTAGAATAAATAAAACAGGCCATACAGAAAGAGGACAGACACTACGAACTGGAAGCACATAGACCGAGTCTTTTTGAGCTGAAATCTGACTTCCTGAAAGCCTGTGATCGAAAACCTGAAGTGAGACATACAGTGCCTAAGTCTGTGAGTCTCTTGTTCTTGCAATATGTTATCTGAAGACATTGAGGACACAGTGCAACTCTCATCTGACCGTTTAACCTACACCAATATTATTCTACAGCTCTTTGCTTCCACTCAAATACATATTCATTCCCGTGCTCTTTACATATGACTCACATTACCATACAACATTCCTTTAAAGCCAGACCTATTTGCATTGTCAGTGCTTGTTTCAATGTAAGGTCAGATGTCCAGACACCTACTGTTCTTGGAGGGTTATACGTTGGAGAACAAACTAATGGACTTAAACTAGTCAACTGCGCCATAACTTCATGGCTACCAACTTCTGTCCCGGAACATCTTGTAGGTGTACAATATATTATAAATTTACTCCACAAACCATCAGAAGAAAGTTGATTGAAAGGTCCTTCTTTACTAATGGCTATGGCGACACTGTGGAACTTGTCGTCCCTGTCCATAAGGTAAGGCATTGTGCACATGTGCTTATACAAGGAATGAAAGCTTGCTGAACTTATCATTGCTTATTTCCAGGGTGAAGACAACAGGTGTAGGGGTGCATATTTGTATTGTTTAAAAATAACATACTCATCACTTTTTTTTTTTTTTAAACACATTTTTATTGACATTTATGGTTTTAGTACAATTGTACAAGCATAATATGCAGGTATTTTCAGTATAGTTCTTAGTTATCACTTAGGCAGGACTACCTACATTTCACTCTGGGGGCAGGTCACAACATCCCATATCTCGTGGTTGAGCTTAGTTACTCCCATCTCTTGCATGTCTACTAGTCCCCACAACCCGAATTCGCCTACTGTCCCTATGTCCTCTGCCTATCGCTGCTTCCTTGTCCCGTCTTGGTGGACAGATCTGACCGCAGACCAGGGTCCAGGCGATGTCCCCATCAAGATTACTCATATTTAATTCAGCATAAACATTTAAACCAGAAAAAAAGGAAGAGAAAAAACTAAAACTAAAGAAGGAAATGCGTGCGTAAGGGGGCAGCGGAGCATCTGATTCTGAAGATGCACATATTATTCTCAGTAAGTAAGGGACAGGTTCCATGCAATGTGTGTTAACATACTCATCACTTATAGTAGGTTACACCTTGTATATTTTATGAAAAGTACTGGAAATGGGGTCTGTAGTTGAATTTACATGAATCATCACGTTTAGACCAAGAAGGTCCTCAATGAGTTACAAGAGGAGTAGACAGGGGTTCTAAAAATAAACTGATGCAGTGAAAAAGCAACATAAGCATTTATGTTTTTAGTTTAAAGAAAGCAAAAGAAAATGCAGTCTATTATTTTGCACCTTCGCACCTGTTTTAGATAGGTGTGATGTATATCGTGGCCTTCTCTAGTGTACTTTCCTTCTTCGGTGAGTGATATCAGTTCATAAAGTGTAGGACTACAGTAATGCTTACAAAAATTAAAAAGAGAATAATTCAAAGTTTCCAAGTGCTTCATTTCAATTTGTTTAAAAATATATATTTTTGATGAATGGTGCCAAATAATTCATATATGAGCAGTCATTCATCGACTATATTGCAGTTTTTACTGTCAGCATTCAGCAACTATTCCTTGCGGAAACAATTTGGTTTACTTCCTACACTCAAAAAGAAAATTTAGAGGGAAGCAATGAAAGAGACGATCAAAAGGATTGTGTTTGAAAATTAAATCAGGCTTTACTTTCCCCCATGGGAGTACCCAGAAAAACAAAAATGCAGCCACTTTGGTCCATTCTTCCGTGGGCACCAAGTGAACAAGCCTGACCTTCTTGAACAGTTCACTCTTCTATCTATTTTCCCATCCTATTAGACTTCCATCCACCCTTCCATTCAAACAATCTTTCAGCATTCATCATCCATTTAATTCTTCAATATATCCTTTCACCTATCCATCCATTTGTTCTCCTGTCCAACCTTTTTGCCATCCATTCTTCTGTTTACCAACCCATCCTTTCATCATTTTACTCTTTCTTCCATTTAGCCATCCTTTTCACCCTTTCTTCTGATTACCCAACCATTTACCTGTTCTTTTTCCTGTTCATGCATCTGTCTATTCACCAACTACACAGCCAACCTTTTACCCATGTATCAATCCTTTCACTCATCCGTGCATCTATTCATCCTTCTATCGAGATTTAGAATGCTCAGCCAGTGAAAGGAGGAGGGGTGTTCCAGGGGACAGAGCTCAGCTGCCATCAGGTTTCCAGGCGAGAGGCTTTTGCGCCCTAAGCCTGTCCGAAACATCTGATTTAGCAGTGTCTGCCTTCCTTGCCTCTGCCTGAAGGACACACTCCTAAAATGCGAGATTGAGGCAACATTAAATGCACCAACTTTCATGGTCACAGTGTGCGTCTACATGGATCTGCTGCACTTCTTCTCTGGGGCTCAGCTATGGGAGAACAGCAGATCAATCGATTGATCATGAGCTGATTTGCTAATCTGCAAGTTATGTAATAGTGAAATTGTTCTTTTTCTTTAAGAGACTGCTCCTTTCTAAATTTGCAGCCATTGGCAACTGTTTTGACCAGTCATGTCCTGGCTTCCTTAGTAACGTGGCACAGCATTAACGGAATTTGTACATGAAATGTAAACACACTCCTCTGAAAACAGCCATGTTTTCAATTTTAATGAAAATTCGAATGTTTGGTCCCAAGCCGAAAGGGCAGTCTAGCAAATGGCAGAGAGTTCCTCACCTTAATCAGGCATTCTCAAATCCAGGAACTATGATGAAAGCTTCAAATGCAGTGCTTGGATTTTGGCAGGTATACCCCATAAAACCCTTGGAAAATGTGGAGCTGGAGGCCCATCATGGCCTAGTGCACTACACATTGCCTCTGAATTTAAAATGTTGATGGCCGGGTTTCCAGATCCAGCCAACTGAAACCAGGGAGATGTGCTGCCAGACATCAACCAGTGTAGTGTAGTTCCTATTTCCCTAATAGGCTCTACGCATTGGAATAATATAACCTATAGGCTTGACATAGGACTAAGGTCGGTATGTCCCTATCGATTATATTAAACTTAATTACCTGTGCCAGCTTGCTCAGAGGCCACTAGAAACTCCTTGAGAACAAGAAGGGAGTAGTTTCTGGCAACCGAAAAACATGACAACTTTGTTTCCCTTTAGAAGCGGAACATGTCTCAGAATCGTGGAAACAATAGATAACAGTTTCACTCATTCAATCGTGCATGCTTAGTTTCTACAGAGTTACACAGAAAGGAAAGACGGGCGTTTCAATAAAAAGGGTTTTATTGAACAGTCTTGTTTCTCGTGTAAGAGATATGTGCTGTTATGATCACAAGACAGTATGCAAGATAAATAATGTACAGCGTAAGCAGTAGAAATAAATAATACTGCGCTAGCATTATCTTTTAGCATATATTCACGTACATAAATAACATGAGCTAAGAATGCGAGTACTCATTCGATGCGTCTCTAAGCTAGTTCTACCCCAATGTACCTAACCTAGTCTAGGTGTAGGGAAAGGTAGAAGTAGGTGGAGTATTCTCTATTATGGTAGACTAAGAGTATGTTAAGTCTAGTATGCCAAGAGTCCCTCTAGGTTCTAGTCAGCTCCATACCTTGAGAATGAGAGAGGTGGGAATCTCCTGCCGGATCTTGGAACTCTAACACCCCACGAAGGGAGTCAGAACACTGGAAGCTGGATTCGTCTGCGTGCAGGAATGACAGCGTCTTCTCAGTGCGTCAGGCCGGGATACGGGCTCCTCTGAAGTCGAGTTCTCCTCTAACTTGCTTGGGCAAGGGAAGGTATATTTATACCTGGTAGGTGTCGTGGAATGTTAGCATTGACGTGAAGTCGGACAGAGGAAGACGTCAGGAATGAACCCTTAAGGTAGAACGGTTCATACATAATAGATGAGTTCTTGGAGAAATCAATAGTCCTGTGCTAGGGGAACTCCCGAAGCTTAAGGGTCTGGTTTCTAAGAATTCGTTGTGACGTTAGGGTGGACGGATGTCGGTGACCATGCCTGTATTTGGAGTGCACGGTTAATGCCTAAATAAGGACTGGGATTCTATGCCTATATAAGGGCAATGCGAATTGTGCCTATATAAGGACATGATTCAGGAAAACCTATATACGGACCCCTAAAGCGGAATACAACACCAGAGTTTGCAGCAGTACATAGGTGTTTGTAGCTGTACATGCTGCTTTCATTGCAGTTGCCTAGTATGGCCAAAATGATTGTGTTATGATGTAATGTTGTGTTCTGGGTTGGGACATTCTGTGGAACGTTGGAGGAGCGTGAATTCCAGACTGGACTGTTGGTTCCTGGCTGTCATGTTATTATTACTCTCGGGTCCTGCACTCTGAACTAGACTTGAATAAAGATGCTTTCTCTTCTATTTCTGGCCGGTGTGCCTCCTTTACAACTTTTTCTTACAACTAGAATGGCCAGGACAGCGCTCAATCCATGAGGTCATTGACCTACGGATGTGAAGTAATTTACGCCAACCAGTCTCTGGAGTAGTCTGTTTTGAGATGAGTCTACAGGTTTTTATGTACAGCTGATCGATTTCCACTGGGTGTGTGAGAGCCATCTGATACAGGCTCTGTTGGGATTGCGGCAGGAATAATTGGTATAGATTTATCGCATTTGAGATACTTTTAACATACCTTGTTAGCCGTTGTGCTCACTGTAGGAAGGTGGAATCTGACTATATGGTTGCCCCCATTTTTTTTATGGTGTTTTGCTGGTTTATGACTTAGTTGGACTGGGATCCTGCTATTCAGGGCCCCAGTCTATCTGCTTTCTCTGTAAAAGGTTTCCATGTGCCTTAGGCACATCTCTGATTGGAATCTGGAGTGCCCTTATAAGTCCCTAGTATATGGTATACTATGTACCAAGGGCATAGGTACCTCAGAGGCCTGCCAGGGGCTGCAGCATGTATTATGCCACCCCTGGAAGGCCATCCAAACTGACACCACAGGTCTGCTACTGAAGCCTGGGTAAGGTGGTGCATGCACCCCTTACTGTGATATAGGTTACCTATATCACTAAATACATACACACATATAAACCTATAAGTCACTCCTAAGGCAGGCCTTATCAATCCTAAAGGCAGAGTGCATGGTTCCTATGTGAGAGGGTGCCCCTGCATGAGCAGGGCCCCTCTGCAGCGTTCGGAGACCATCTCTGATGCTGTTTGTAGTGCACCCTGACCATATACTCTTAAGCGCATTATATCCTCGCGGTAAAATGCTAACTTTGGAATGGCTGCACCTAAACATGTCGTGTTTGGTGTCAAACATCTTGGAATACTACCCCCCCCGCCAATCCTGGCGGCGGGGGTAGCATTCCACCCTTCTAGAGGGAAAGACATGTTAACTCTGGCTTACCCGGTAACTTCTTTCTGAAGCCCTGGCATCACAAAATGGATGCTGCTGCCACAGACACAAGTCTGGCCTCCTGCTGCTGGACGAAACTCCGGCAGGGGAGGCCTGGACAATAGGTTTCCTGTTGCAGGGAGGTGTGACCACCTCCCCAGACAGGATAATGTGTATTGGGGCTGGGTGGGTGCACTCTTAGAGTGCTTTGAAGTCCTGCACTGGGGGAGCAAAAGGCTCCTCTGTGCATATGCCAGTTCAAACCAGCTCAGGGGCTACCTGCCCCTGCTCTGGCGCGGGGTCATAGAGTTAGTCCCTCCCTGTTTTACTGGTTAAAATGGGGAACCCTTGCCACAGCAAGATTAGATTATACCTGGACGAAACTCTGAAACAGAATCCTGGACCTTCGACGATCTACTCACGATTAGAGGACTGAAGAATCTCCCTTGGGGTCAAGGAGTGACTCCCCTGCTTGGCAGGCACCAAAGAAGCATCTGTCCGGTTCGCATCACTGAAGCTCCCGTCGGACGCCGAAGTCATCGCATCACCAGAGGTGGATTCTCAGACTTCCCCGAGGCTACCCTGAGTCCCCAGCAAAGCTGAGGCCCGTGGCTATCGTGGGTGACTTGAGACCGTGACCCCTGGACACCGAGCACATTTGCAAGTGCACCATCTTCTGGGTCTCCCAAGAAGTCGTGCTTTGGGCTCCGAGTAGCCCTAGCCTCCAGCACCACCTGCACCGAAGATCACTGGCCCCCACTCCACGAGTGTCCTGTAAGCCAGCTCCACGTGCGGCGTCACGAGGCTCCTTCGCGGTCGCTAGCCCGTTGGCTAGTAGCCCTTAACGAAGGCCAATCTTTTCTTTACTTGGCAGTCTGGTTGCTCCAGGCCTGCCCTCACTTACCCTCGCTGGGTGAGTTCCCCAGACCTTGCTGGTCTGCATCATCGACGATCTACATCTTACTCGAGACTTGCCGTTGCCAAGGCTTGTTGGGTCCAATCTGGTCGCCGACACCTCTGCACTCGACAGACATCGAGCAACAGCCCGAATCCTGCTCCTGGTCGCCGACAACGCCTCCCGGACCTCGTGGCTGAAGAGTCAAGACGACCGTCATCGAACCTGAAGCACTCGACATCGGTGGGCATCTGTCCATCACCGCCCTGGTCACTGGCTAGTGACCCAGACTCTGTCCCCTCTGCTTTCAGGTTCTTCAGAACTCCGATCCACTCTTGGATCCACCCGGACCCTTTTCTCCTGGTCGCCAGCAGCACTTTGCAGCAGATCGCCATAAGAACCGACGACGAAACCCGACCCCGAAAGGCACCTATGCACCCGGCTTCCCTGGGTGAGGTAACACGAGTACTCCGGTGCTCCCGTGGGTAGAGACTCTTCAAAGTCCTAGATCTCAAAGGGTTTTGTCCTAGTCCTCTTTAAAGTGTCCCTTTCCTCTATTTTCCCGATCCCGACTTTCTCCATAGAAGTTAACGGCGTATCGCGGTTGTGTATTTACACTGCACGCGTCTCCCGTGGGTCCCCTGTGTCACTACCTTGGGTGGTTCCTTGTGGTCCAAGCACTTCTAGAGGCTCTAGGCCTAGTGTCTAGTTCAGTCGTGGTTCGCATACCACTTTATTGGTATATGGTTTGGTACGCCCCTAGGGCCCAAACGTGTATTTGTGCTATTACTGTGATTTAAGATCTTATAACCTATGTACTTCAAACTCTAGCCTCATAAAGAGACTAGAGGGGTGTGTTTAGTAATAAATACATATATTTTGAATATATACCTGGTGTGGTGCTCTTTCATTTGGTCACTCAAGAGATTATAGACTGGTAAAACAAGCTGCTTTACATTCCTTCAAGACTTAGCCTGAAGGCTGCTCTCCACAGCTACCACTAGGATAGCTTTCAATAAGGTTGTCTTTAACCTACCTACCATAAGAGTCGATTTGGACTGGTGCAAGGTGCCCACTATAATTAGTGGACAGCATATGCCAGGCCAACTTCTCACATTGGTGTGCAGCGTGTGGGATTCCAGCTTGCTATTGTTTTACCAGATAATCTCAATTGAATTGATCAACTGAAAACCACTAAAGGTACCTAAGGTACATATAATTTAAGCTTAGAATATCAGTAAGTTCTACTGAACTTAGAGTTGTGTGTTAAGGGATAGCACAACCCTTTCTACAACTCAAGAGAGTTTAGTAGGCCACACTAGAGTAGGTAGTGCATACACCACACCACACTAGTAATGTCTTTAAAAGCAGGATCCAAAGATGCCCTGCAGGAAGCCATGGAGCTTCCCCCCTCCAAGTATGACACACTCCCATTCTTGGAACTGAGAGCTTTGTGTAACGTGAGGAAATTAAGGACAGGCCAAAGTCCCACCACTCGACACCTCCAGGAGTTGTTGGTGGCTTATGATCTTAGTAAGTCTTCAGAGACTGAAGGGGTAGGAGCAGAGGGTGGGCCAGCAGATGAGGAAGGGGCCAGGGGTACTACTACCCCCAGCCCCCCCTCTGAAACTGACCAGGAGGGTGACAATGACCCTGACCTGGAAAACCCAATCCCTTCTGGGGAAGATGAAGATGAGGATCTGGAGAACCACACCTTTGTCCCCCCAGGAAGGATTAAGAGTGTGCCCAGAAGGTCTAGGTCTCCTTCTCAGGAGTCTAACCACTCTGGCACCTCTATAGGGAGCTCTGTCTCATCTCATAGGAGAGAATCCTCTCATGAGAGAAGAAAGAGGCTAGTCTAGTATGAGGAAACTCAGCTGGAACTCAGAAAAAAGCAATTAGCTTTAGATAGAGAATCCCTAGATCTCCTTAGAGAGAGAAGAAAGTTGGGACTAGAGTCCCATGGTGGCAGCAATATCCCTAGAGATAGGGACAGGTCTTATGACCATAGAAACCTAAACAAGATTGTCCCTCCCTACCAGAGTGGGGATGACATCCACAAATGGATAACTGCACTGGAGAGGGCCTGTAAAGTTCAGAAGGTCCCCCAGAGGCAGTGGGCAGCAATCTTGTGGCTCTCCTTTGCAGACAAAGGTAGAGACAAGCTCCTCACTGTAAGAGAAGAGGATGCTGACAATTACACAGTCTTGAAGAGTGCTCTGATAGATGGGTTTGGCCTAACCACTGAACAGTATAGGTTGAAGTTCAGAGACACCCAAAAAGCTCAGACTCAAGACTGGGTGGATTTTGTAGATTGTGCTACAAAGGCTCTGGAAGGTTGGATACATGGCAACAAAGTGCATGACTTTTAGGATTGTACAATTTGATTATGAGGGAGCAAATCCTTAATAATTGTCAAAACCAGCTTTTGCACCAGTATCTGGTGGACTCTGATCTGACCTCTCCCCAAGAATTGGGAAAGAAGGCAGACAAATGGGTCAGAACCAGAGTAAAAACTAGAAATCAGGGTGGTGACCAGAAGAAAGATTCTACTAAGTCCCAAGAGAAAGGTGGGGATAAATCTAAGGATAAGTCCCCTACAGGGCCCCAAAATTCCTCTTCTGGGGTGGGTCCCAAACTCCTTCCTCTCCTGAAAAGAAACCCTATTGCCATGTCTGTAAAAAGCCTGGGCACTGGAAAACTGATCCCCGTTGCCCCAGGATTGGCAATAAAGAAAATGTTCCTCCCACAACTACTACCACCCCTCCTGGTACTACCAGTAGTAATCCTCCAGTTGGGAGTAGTGCACCCAAAAAGTTAGGTGCTTTTGCAAGAGGAACAGAGGTGGGCCCTAGTTTAGACAGGGACCCCTCAACAGACTCCTCTGACTCTGATGGTGGTATAGGATTTGCCACCTTTACCATGGGTCCCATAGCATTGGGCAGGTACAGATTGGAGCCAATAATTAATGGTCAGAAAGCTGTGGCATTTAGGGACACAGGGGCTAGTGTCACCATGGTGGCAGGGAAACTAGTCCCCCTCACCAGCTTTTACCTGAGTTTAAATACCAGGTGACCAACATTGATGGTGTCAGAACAGATCACCCCATGGCCATAGTCAATCTCAGCTGGGAGGGGGTCACAGGCCCAAAAAGAGTGGCAGTGTCCCCAACCCTACCTGTAGATTGCCTGATGGGCAATGATCTGGAAATTTCAGCCTGGGCTGAAGTGGAACACCAAACCCATCTTAGGATGTTGGGCGTCCCTGTAAAGGTTAGTGGGGCTGTGATGGCCACAGCCCCAGCCCAAGAATTTGGAGAGATGGAGCCTGAAAGAATGGCCCACTCTCCCCCAAAAGAGAGCACAAGGGTTGAAGAAAAGTCTTCTTCCCCCAGACAGTAGGTAAGGGTCAGCCTCCTCAGGGAACTGACCCTACCCCTAGTGAAGGAACTGCCACAGAGGTAGTCAGGCCTGGCCTGGCCACACCCCTGATGGCAGAGGACCCTTCCAAGGTGGTACCCCGTCTGGAGCAGGTAACCTGCCCCTCTCTACCCTGCCTCAGTCAGCCCAGGGCTGCAGAGGTCAGGGAGGTCAGTGGACCCCCAGGGCCCCCTGTCCAGAGGAAGCCCCCATCAGCAGATTAGGGGCACCCAGTCTAGTAGCCCTAGCCAGGTGAAAATTCCTCTACACACTGAGGGATCCCCCATACCTTTATGTAGGGACCTCCCCAGAAGGACTCTGGTAGGCAAGGGCAAACCTGGGACCAGAAGGTTCCAAACCTGCCATGTCCCTCCAGTAGTCCATCCAAAGGGACCCAACCCACAGCTGTAGGCAGCCAAAGGTTGACCCTTAGAGCAAAGTGCAACTCAGTCATGGAAAGACAGGCATACATGGTGACCAGTGATCTGAGGAAGCTGAGGCCAACATTCCTAGGGCCTCACTTCCCTACTCAGACACCTCACCAGCCTTGTACTTTACCTAAGCACACCAGAGGTAGTGATTCCCCATGGTGGAGACCCTCTCATACCCTTAGGGTGAGGGATTGCTTAGTGGACCATAACATAGGGGGCAACCATGCTAGTGCAGATGCTTCCTTATATGGCCACTTAGTCAATATAGGCTCAACTGGCCAAGGTTAGCCTTATCTCCTTTCGTTTGGGGGGTTATGTAGGAAGGTGGAATCTGACTATATGGTTGCCCCCATTTTTTTTATGGTGTTTTGCTGGTTTATGACTTAGTTGGACTGGGATCCTGCTATTCAGGGCCCCAGTCTATCTGCTTTCTCTGTAAAAGGTTTCCATGTGCCTTAGGCACATCTCTGATTGGAATCTGGAGTGCCCTTATAAGTCCCTAGTATATGGTATACAATGTACCAAGGGCATAGGTACCTCAGAGGCCTGCCAGGGGCTGCAGCATGTATTATGCCACCCCTGGAAGGCCATCCAAACTGACACCACAGGTCTGCTACTGCAGCCTGGGTAAGGTGGTGCATGCACCCCTTACTGTGATATAGGTTACCTATATCACTA
The DNA here is from genome assembly GCA_963921515.1 of Calotriton arnoldi. Lineage (NCBI taxonomy): Eukaryota > Metazoa > Chordata > Amphibia > Caudata > Salamandridae > Calotriton > Calotriton arnoldi. The sequence continues at coordinate 851,356 of CAWUFW010002525.1, forward strand.
AATACATACACACATATAAACCTATAAGTCACTCCTAAGGCAGGCCTTATCAATCCTAAAGGCAGAGTGCATGGTTCCTATGTGAGAGGGTGCCCCTGCATGAGCAGGGCCCCTCTGCAGCGTTCGGAGACCATCTCTGATGCTGTTTGTAGTGCAGCCTGACCATATACTCTTAAGCGCATTATATCCTCGCGGTAAAATGCTAACTTTGGAATGGCTGCACCTAAACATGTCGTGTTTGGTGTCAAACATCTTGGAATACTACCCCCGCCAATCCTGGCGGCGGGGGTAGCATTCCACCCTTCTAGAGGGAAAGACATGTTAACTCTGGCTTACCCGGTAACTTCTTTCTGAAGCCCTGGCATCACAAAATGGATGCTGCTGCCACAGACACAAGTCTGGCCTCCTGCTGCTGGACGAAACTCCGGCAGGGGAGGCCTGGACAATAGGTTTCCTGTTGCAGGGAGGTGTGACCACCTCCCCAGACAGGATAATGTGTATTGGGGCTGAGTGGGTGCACTCTTACAGTGCTTTGAAGTCCTGCACTGGGGGAGCAAAAGGCTCCTCTGTGCATATGCCAGTTCAAACCAGCTCAGGGGCTACCTGCCCCTGCTCTGGCGCGAAACTGGACAAAGGGAAGTGGGTGTAGCCACCCCTCCCTTGACCCTCCCATAGGTGGGGTCATAGAGTTAGTCCCTCCCTGTTTTACTGGTTAAAATGGGGAACCCTTGCCACAGCAAGATTAGATTATACCTGGACGAAACTCTGAAACAGAATCCTGGACCTTCGACGCTCTACTCACGATTAGAGGACTGAAGAATCTCCCTTGGGGTCAAGGAGTGACTCCCTGCTTGGCAGGCACCAAAGAAGCATCTGTCCGGTTCGCATCACTGAAGCTCCCGTCGGACGCCGAAGTCATCGCATCACCAGAGGTGGATTCTCAGACTTCCCCGAGGCTACCCTGAGTCCCCAGCAAAGCTGAGGCCCGTGGCTATCGTGGGTGACTTGAGACCGTGACCCCTGGACACCGAGCACATTTGCAAGTGCACCATCTTCTGGGTCTCCCAAGAAGTCGTGCTTTGGGCTCCGAGTAGCCCTAGCCTCCAGCACCACCTGCACCGAAGATCACTGGCCCCCACTCCACGAGTGTCCTGTAAGCCAGCTCCACGTGCGGCGTCACGAGGCTCCTTCGCGGTCGCTAGCCCGTTGGCTAGTAGCCCTTAACGAAGGCCAATCTTTTCTTTACTTGGCAGTCTGGTTGCTCCAGGCCTGCCCTCACTTACCCTCGCTGGGTGAGTTCCCCAGACCTTGCTGGTCTGCATCATCGACGATCTACATCTTACTCGATACTTGCCGTTGCCAAGGCTTGTTGGGTCCAATCTGGTCGCCGACACCTCTGCACTCGACAGACATCGAGCAACAGCCCGAATCCTGCTCCTGGTCGCCGACAACGCCTCCCGGACCTCGTGGCTGAAGAGTCAAGACGACCGTCATCGAACCTGAAGCACTCGACATCGGTGGGCATCTGTCCATCACCGCCCTGGTCACTGGCTAGTGACCCAGACTCTGTCCCCTCTGCTTTCAGGTTCTTCAGAACTCCGATCCACTCTTGGATCCACCCGGACCCTTTTCTCCTGGTCGCCAGCAGCACTTTGCAGCAGATCGCCATAAGAACCGACGACGAAACCCGACCCCGAAAGGCACCTATGCACCCGGCTTCCCTGGGTGAGGTAACACGAGTACTCCGGTGCTCCCATGGGTAGAGACTCTTCAAAGTCCTAGATCTCAAAGGGTTTTGTCCTAGTCCTCTTTAAAGTGTCCCTTTCCTCTATTTTCCCGATCCCGACTTTCTCCATAGAAGTTAACGGCGTATCGCGGTTGTGTATTTACACTGCACGCGTCTCCCGTGGGTCCCCTGTGTCACTACCTTGGGTGGTTCCTTGTGGTCCAAGCACTTCTAGAGGCTCTAGGCCTAGTGTCTAGTTCAGTCGTGGTTCGCATACCACTTTATTGGTATATGGTTTGGTACGCCCCTAGGGCCCAAACGTGTATTTGTGCTATTACTGTGATTTAAGATCTTATAACCTATGTACTTCGAACTCTAGCCTCCTAAAGAGACTAGAGGGGTGTGTTTAGTAATAAATACATATATTTTGAATATATACCTGGTGTGGTGCTCTTTCATTTGGTCACTCAAGAGATTATAGACTGGTAAAACAAGCTGCTTTACATTCCTTCAAGACTTAGCCTGAAGGCTGCTCTCCACAGCTACCACTAGGATAGCTTTCAATAAGGTTGTCTTTAACCTACCTACCATAAGAGTCGATTTGGACTGGTGCAAGGTGCCCACTATAATTAGTGGACAGCATATGCTAGGCCAACTTCTCACACTCACGACTTACTGAGCGACCTCGTTCTGTGAAGTGGAACGCACACGAGCCTTATTGTTTTCTTCTGCAGCGCGGTAAAATGTGTTATTTGCGTTGCTTGGCATGCAAATAGGACGACATCACTACATAGCGCAGATGCCATCATGCAAACGAGACGACATCACCACATAGCGCCGATGCCATATTAGATTGGGACAAAAAATGGAAAATCCGTGCGGGCAGGGCAGTGTCATGTTGGTTTAGGTGTTGCGTACATTATCTTATGATTGGGTTTTGCCTCTTTCATCATTTCGTTACTGGATATTCCTTGGCACCTCAGGGTGTTAACAACAATACGCTCACTTTTGCCTACTTCGTGGGGCCATAAGATAAAATCATTCTGATTTCTGAACAAAGTTATTTCTTTTTACTGAACAACATTTACTATATTGTGTGACAGTATGAAAGCATAGAGCCATTTCATTGCTCCTCTGTTATTGTTGGCCAACTAGGTTCTCCTCCCATTGAGTGGGAGGATTGGGTAGCAGTGGATGAACACTATATTATGGCATTGGATGGACAAACCTTTTGCCCTGCCAGGAATAAAGCATTATTAAGTGCTCTAAGAAACGAAGGACAGCATATGTTTAAATACTTACCTATTTCTTTGGGACTAAATGGTCAACCTTGGGCTGATGAATTCAAGGAGGTACTTAAGACTTAAGATTAGATTCACAAAAGAGATTAACTTGATCATGGTAAGATACAAATTTTACACGCAGCCACAAAATAAGAATGAATCTGTGGATGAGTTTGTGGCTAGTCTCCGAGAACTTTCAGTCAAATGCCGTTTTGGAGTAATGACTGATGAATTCATCCGTGATGAACTCATTGTGCAGTGCAGTAGCAAAAAAATCCAAGAACTCTTATGGGCTGTCAAAGATTACAAATTTCAGGGATGGTATTGTCATTGCTAAAGTTATTGAATAATCTGTGTATTTCATGAAGGAAATGGGTAGAAAAGATAGGGTGGGGGGTGAATTGACGGTAATAGATATGTGTCTCCAAAGGGAGGGAAGATTCAGAGATTAATGCCCTGTTTAAATCCAGTAACAAGAAATCTGGGACAGGAGCTCCTACAAGGTTGTACTCCAAAGTTTGTACCAGGTGTGGTAGCACCTACCACTGTACAGAATCAAGGACTTGCATTGCTATCAACATGAAGTGTAGAAAGTGTGGTTGGAAGGGACATTTTGCACATATGTGTCAAGAAGTTGTTAACACTAGTTTGTGTGGTGAGCGATGATGGACATTGTGTGGATGTAGAAAACTGTATTCTAAGTTTTGGGGAATATCCATGTTGATTTGTTTCACACATTAGGGATACTAATATTGGAAAGGGTAGGTTCTCCAGGCCAAAAGCTGTGTTTTCTGTTAATGGTGAATGGGTATAATTTATGATAGACTCCGGGTCTATGTACACGCACGGAGGAATAGACTAAGCAGATATCACAATTCTTCCACAATACGATTTCCGCCATCCAACAAGCTCTCATGTGCCTCTCGGAGAAAGAACTGACCTTCTACCACATGGCAAGTGGAAAATTTGTCTCGCTGGAACCCCCTTCTTTACTATCTTTTCCCAAGCTTCAGCTGGAGGAGTCACTTGCTCTTCTCCAAAGCATAAAGTCTGGATCTCCTACTGACCCTTGCCCGGCAAATATCCTTCACCTATTAGCGCCTGTCATCAACCCCACAGCCAACAAGTTGTTTAATCTATCCCTCTCCTCAGGCAATATGCCATACTTATGGAAGCAAGCAAAGATTCTTCCCCTCCTAAAAAAGGCTAATGCCGAACAGACGGACCCCGCCAACTATAGGCCAATATCCCTTCTTCCTGCCCTCTCTAAAGTGCTAGAGAAACATTTTAACAAGGCCCTCCAAAAACACATTGAAGACAGGAAGCTTTTTCATGAATCTCAATCAGGCTTTAGGGCCAATTACAGTACAGAGTCCACTCTGCTGGAGGTGACTGAATTTATCAAGGGTAAGCTAGACCAAGGAGGAAAGGCTGTTCTGATATTACTCGATTTGTCGGCGGCTTTCGACACGGTCCTTCACGAGAGGCTCCTGGACAGGCTAGCTAACATCGGTCTGGGGGGAACCGCCCTAACATGGATGTCCTCCTTCCTGGGAAACAGATCATAGGACATCTGGCTACCCCCTTTCTCATCTCCTGTTCCGGCCATAAATGTGGGAGTCCCCCAAGGCTCCATTCTCAGTCCCACCCTTTTTAATATATATCTATCACCCCCTGCACTTTTGGTAGAGGAGGAGGGCGCAAAAATTGTCTCATACACAGATGACACTCAGCTGATTTTTACATGCGATAAAGGATTTGATTTTGACGGCGCAACAATGAGGTCTTTCCTCACACAGGTATTTAATTGGCTTAAGATAAATCAGCTGAAGTGTAACCCAGACCAAACAGAAGTCATTTTCTTTGGACAACCTGAAACGTACAACTGGAGCACTTGGTGGGCAAAAGACCTGCCACCTCCGCCCACAGCTAAGGAGAAAGTCAAAAATTTAGGAATCGTCATTGACAATTCTCTCTTCATGCGATCTCGGATCCAAAATCTAACAGGCGCATGCTTTGGCATACTCCCCATGTTAAAAACTTCCTGCCGCTGCTATCACTAGACAGCAGAAAGACTGTGGTGCAAGCCCTGGTGACATCTAAACTCGACTATGTCAACAGTCTGTACCTCGGTCTCCCCAAATGTCTTATCCAGTGCCTGCAAGTGGTGCAAAACGCGGCGGCCAGAGCTATCGTGAGGTCCAAACCTAGATGTAGTATGAGCCCCATTCTAAGATCTCTACATTGGCTACGTATCAAGGAACAGATGGACTTCAAAGCGATGGTCATCTTTTTCAAGCTTTCTACGGCTTAGGAGCCGCTACATTCCATCTAGATTCTTAAGATCTACTAATGCTAATCTGGCCATTGTGCCTAAAATACGCCGTGCTTGCACGGGAGGAAGATCTTTTGGCTTTCTAGGAGCTAGGATGTGGAACAGCCTCCCAGAACCTCTGAGACTAAACACAGACCTGCTATCTTTCTGGCTTTTTAAAAACAAACCCGTCCCTTTTCTCTAACTTTCCGCTGCCTCGCGCCAGGACACTCTAGTTTGAGTAGCTGTGCGCTATATTAAATACACTATTTAATTTCATTTCACCATCATTCCGAAAAATGTATTTGATAGTCATTGGTCAGGGGTCTCTCTACTTCCACAAGATATTTGTTCTGGTGGTTACCAAGGCAAGACAATTGACATTTTGGGTACATGTTAGCCACCATCAAGTTTGCAAACAGAGAAGTGGAGGATTTGGTTATGTTTCTGTGGATGGTCCTTCCCTTTTAGGATGGATGCACCAATTTGATTTAACATCACTATTTTTTTTTTTATCTTTTAATAAACTTTCGTCCGTTGCAGTGTACAGTGTCACAAGTACATGAGCATTTATGATACACCGAGAACTTTACATCATAAGCTTGCGTTTTGCTATCACATCACTTTATTAATCCCAGGGTATCCCTATTAATCCCAGATTATGGTTGTGAAAGATATGAGTGTGAATGAAATTTTGAGTGGACCCAAAGAGGTTTTTAGGGAAAAACTGTGAATCTTCAAAGGGTATGTGCATAATATTATTCTCAAACATGTTGCCATTCTTGTTCAGCATAAAGTTAGAAGGGTTACTTTGCTAGTGCGAGAAGTCAGAAATATGTTGAATGAAATGCTTGAGGGGGACATTGTTGAGCCCGTGGAAGGGTCAAGCTCGATTTCACCTGTCGTGATCACACAGAAATCATACGGACAATTACAATTTTGTGTGGACCTTCCGTCCCTAAATAAGAACATTGTACTTGATACCTTTACCTTACCGAACATTAATGCATTTGGTATTATCTTTGAAGGGTGTGAAGTACTTTTCAAAATTAGACCTGAAGAACCTGTATCATCAGATTCATTGCATGAGGAATCTAAACCCCTTCTTTTATTACCATGAATGTAACATTCCAATTTCAAACATACCCTTTGGTTTATCCTTCTCGTCAAGCGTGATTCAAAGAATGATGACATACATTTTTAAAGTGATGCAGAATGTCTTTTTTCAAGATTATATTTTGGTCTTTGAGTCACGTTGAGCAACTTAATTTGGTGTTAAGACAGGTTTTGCATGAACTAGCCGAGGCTGGTTTAACATTGCATCAGGAAAAGTGTACATTTTTGGAGGACAAGATTGAATGTTTGGAATATAGCATTTGGTTTAATGGGATACGCCCAAAACGTTGCCTGTTAGATGCCATTCATTCATTTGGCACCTTCTCTCATGTACAAGGATCAATTGAGATCTTTTATGGGTCTCGTTGAATACTATGCCAAATTTGTGGACAGCTTTGCTGATAAGACAGAGGCTCTTAGGACTTTGTTGAGAAAAGCATGTAAGTTTGAGTGGGGTGAGGAACAACAGAGGTGTTTTGATGCAATCAAAATGGAAATGTGTAGCGCTGGTATTTTAGTACCTTTTGATAATGGTTTAAAGTCTGTTCTCACAGTGGATGCCAGGGCCACCGGTATAGGAGCTGTGTTATCCCAGTGTAGCAAGCCGAACATGTGGGAACAGAGCGAGGAACCCGGGGGCACTGGAGAGACACATGCTAGTGTTCTTTTAGTGCGTGAACTGGTTGTTCCTCCACATCAGTCCCGTGATTTGCTGGATTCAGGTGCGTGGCTGCTCTCTGGTAGTGAAGAAGGACATGCGGCTTCATCAACAACATCGGCAGCGGACGGCATTGCAGGAGACATGGAGGTGGAGACGACGATGGACGAGGCACCCGAGGTCAGAGGCTCGGTGAAATGTGAGGAAGGGTTGGCGAATGCCGATCGAGAAGACGGAGGAAGAACTGATTGTGGTGGTCAGGATAAAGAGCACCCGAGGGAGGACTCGCTGGTCGAGGCTGCCAGGACCCCGGGTAGGAGTCCCGGCTTCAGGCAAGTGTGGTTCACGTACTCGTGCACTCTAGGGTTTGGGCTTATGGTATGGGTGATTTTGGGTCTGTGGGACGTTTTCACCGCCAGTAACTCAAGGACATAGTAGTCTGATATATCTGCATGGGCGAGCTTAGGTTTCTCCACAGTCAAAAGAAAAGGTTTTGAATGCCACATATCGTGCACAGAGAACTGCTTGAGGAGTGTGCTTGTGCATTTGGCCCACCCGAATCATGGTCCTGCCTAATAACCACTTATGCCCTGTTTACTGATGGTGTTTACTTCGTGAAGGCGTTAAAGAGAGGTAACAAAACAGAATAATAATGGCCTTGTAATTAGATTTTCCTGAGGGTGCTGGAGAGACAGAGGAAGACTGGAAGGTGTCGAATTACAGACCCAGGACCCTGAGGAGTGTTTCTATTATTATGTGCCTTTGACTAATGGTATTCACCTTTGTTGAGGAATGAAAGCAGTAGCGGCAAATCAAATTTAATGGCCTTATATCTCTTGTCCCATCACAGTGGTGTTAGTAGTGGGATACCGGATCCCCTACTGGACAAGGTGATGGCCCAGCCCGTGACTATGGGTGATATGATAAAGCAACTGGCTGAGGGCCAGCGTCATTTGCAGTTGGTAGTATAAGGACAGGCTCCCACTGCATAGAAGGATCGCAAGACTCTCTATGATGTTTTGCAGTCACAGGCGGGTGTTATAGCCAACAATCAAGTTGTTCAAGATACAGCCATACAGAGGTTGACAGATACTATTGCTAATACTAGGTCCATCCTAATGTTCCAGCCGGGGAGGACCCTGATTTCTTTTTGACTCATTTTGAGAGGGTGGCTAGCACTGCTTCCTGGCCTCCAGAACGATGGGGCCAATATATCACCCCACTGTTGTCTGGGGAATTACAAATGGCCACCAGGCTGCTAATCCTGCTGGTGTCACTCCATACTTGGAGATCGAGAGAATTATTTTGGAACGCCTGGGGTATGATGGTGAATATTTTCTGGCAAAGTTCCGTTAAGAAAGGAGGAATTCCCAGGGTAATCCCAGGGCTTTATTCTATAGGGTTCAGGATTTGAGTAATGGTTGGGTGCAACCTACTTTGTCCTCCATGGAAGAGGTTATGGATAAAGTGTTTTTGGAGCAATATCTGGATGCCCTTCCGAATTCTACTAGGGCTTGGATTAGACAACATCCAAACGTCACGGTTAGCACTGCCATATATTTGGCTTGTGCTTATCATAGAGCTACTGATTTCTGGCCTCCTCAAACCCGAACTCCTGAAATACGGGTTTCTCAACCACGGACGCCAACTCCTGTTTCACTGCGTTGGAGGTTTTCTTCTAAAGCAACAGTTTATCGATCACCTTCGGAGGTCAGACAACCATCTCGTTTTCACCCTAGTAGATAGGTGAACCAGGGTCCTCTGTGTTATCAATGTGGTGAATGGGGTCACATTGCAAGAAATTGCCCTCAGAAAACACCAGTATCAGAACCAATGGAAGTTGGATACTCTCGAGATTGGGTGTTATGGGCTGGTGCTAATTCTGAGAAATATCACATGTGGATACAAGTTAATAATGTTCCCACAAAGGTTTTGATCGACTCCGGTTGTCGTCATTCAGTGATAAGTTTGGACAGAGCGAATCCAGGACAGTGCTTGATTGGGGAGACTGTTGTAATAACTTGTGTTCACAGAGATAGCAAACCCTATCCGGTGGCCTTGGTAGAGTTGGATTGGAATGGACATAAGGAGAGAATACAGGTGGGGTGTATTCCACAGTTAGTGGAAGAATTGATTTTGGGAACTGACTATAGGGATTTTCCATCTGTTGATTCAGGGCTATACAAGAGAGAGAGAGAGGAAAACTTGTGGTTGGAGGAAGCCCCTTTTGTGAATGAAGAGTCGGCACCTGGTAGGTATAAACAGACGCTCACATAATAGATGGTTCGTTCTTAATGGCTTGGCTAATGTCCCGTCTACTTCTTCTTCTACAGCTGGGGAGTGGGCTGAACCTCGCAATTTTAGGGCAGCCCAAAAGGATGATTCCAATTTAGAGCGGTGATGGACTCATGCTACTGAGGATGAGGAGGGACCCTATTTTTGTGTCTCTAAATAGTTGTTATATCCAAGGATACGAAAACCAAATGAGATCTCACAGTTGCTGGTACCTCTACCTTTTAGGGAACAGGTGTTGCATTTGGCTCATGAACAGGCTGGTTGGGGGGGGGGGGCGCATTGTGGAAGGGATAAAATCAAGGAATATCTGTTGAGACGGTTTTTTTGGTCTGGGTTTTTTTCTGATGTTAGACGATATTATGCGGCATGTGAAAGGTGCCAATGGGTAAATGCACCGCAAGTGCCAAAAGCCCTTTGCAGCCTTTGCCCATCATTGAAGTTCCATTTTCTAGGGTGGGAATGCATTTTGTGAGACCCTTGGTCACGTCCACCTGAGGGTATCAATATATATTGGTTTTGGCTGATTATGCAACTCGGTACCCTGAAGCCATACCTTTGACTAGCATGACAACAAATGTGGTGGGTCAAGCAATGATTGGATTTTTCAGTAGGGTTACGTTTCCCAAAGAACTGTTGACCAACCCAGGAACCCCTCTTATGTCAGGTTTGATGCCCCAAGTTTGTACAGTATTGGGGATCAAGCAAATACAGACTTCAGTATATCATCCACAAACAGATGGTCTTGTGGAACGGTATAACAGTACCATTACGAATCTGTTAAAAAAAAGTGGTGACTGAGACAGGGAGGGATTGGGATAGACAACTCCCGTTAGTATTGTTTGCTATTCGTAATCATGTACAGTCTTCAACTGGTTACAGTATTTTTGAACTGGTGTTTGGTAGAAAACCCCTGACCCTATTGGATTTGGCTGCAGAACGATGGGAAGATGAGGAGAATGAAGGGGTGGATCTCCTAGAGTATGCAGCCAATTCAAGACAAAAGGTTACCACATTGTGGGAGGATGTCCAACAGAATTTAGAAAAGGCTCAGGAGAAATAGAAAAAAACTTAAGATCATGGTACCCAACTTAAGGGATTGGTGATTGAGGAGAAAGTGTTATTGCTCCTTCCATCCTCCGACAATACATTTTTGCCCAAATGGCAAGGTCCCTATACTGTGTTGGCCAAGATTACCCTCATAACATATAAGGTGGCTGTATCTCATGTGGGACGACTAGGGCAGATTTATCATATTAATCGGCTTAAGAAGTGGGCGGAAAGACCAAGGGCTGCAAGTGATGACAATGCTGCTTTCTTGGTGACTGATTCACGACCTCTTGAAATCTCTTTTTCTAGTGAACTCGCGTCTAGGGATGAGGGAATGGTTCCCTTGGGTTCAAATCTTTCTCCCTTGTAGAGGGAGAAACTCCGAGAGTTGGTAGGGAGATATGGTGATGTAATTTCCAGCCATCCAGGACGAACCTGATGGATACAACATAACATCAAGACTGAGGGTGCGAAGCCTGTCCGACTTAGTCTCTATCGAATACATGAGGCTAGAAGACAGGCAGTTGAGAAAGAGGTGGAGGACATGTTAAGAGACGAAGTGATAAAACCGTCTTGTTGTGCGTGGTGTTCTCCTGTGGTTTTAGTACCTAACCCAAATGGGTCTATTAGTTTTTGTATTGATTATAGACAGTTAAATTGAGTGTCTCAGTTTGATACTTATCCAATGCCTAGAGTGGATGAAATGATTGAAAATCTAGGTACAGCACGTTACATGACCTCCTTGGATCGAACTAAAGGCTATGGCAGATTCCGTTGACCCCCTGATGCACAGGAAAAAAAACAGCATATTCCACCCCTTCGGGTTGTATCAGTTTAGGGTTTTACCTTTTAGTTTGCATGGGGCTCCAGCTACATGCCAACGTTTGATGGATTTGGTTTTAAGGGATCACCACGGGTATGCGGCTGCATATCTAGACGATATAGTAGTATATATTCAAATGTGGGAGCAACATGTTGACCATTTAGAGGCTGTTTTAAACAGTCTGAGGTCTGCTGGCCTGATGGCTAATCCGGAGAAATGTACTTTGGCCACAAATTCAGTACGATACCTGGGTTACCATATTCAGGATGGCACGATCCGTCCTCAAGTTGATAAAGTACAAGCGATTAAAGAGCTTACTAAGAAGGGTATTAGGGCATTTTGGGCTTGGTCAGTTATTACTGGCGTTTTGTTTCCCACTTCTCGTAGTTGGCAGCCCCTTTGACTGACTTATAATCAAAGTCTTATCCATCTCAGGTGAAGGAGTGGTTGCCATGTCATCAATAGAGTTTTGAACAGCTAAATAATCTGTTGTGTTAAGAGCCAGTGTTCGCCTGTCCTGACTTTGCCAGACAGTTTGTTATACATGCGGATTCTTCAGATGTGGGCTTGGGTGCTGTTCTTTCACAAACATACGCTTTGGGTTCTTTGCATCCTGTGATTTTCTTGAGTAGGAAACTGTTGCCTAGTGAGCCTCATTATTCTACTATTGAGAAGGGATGTTTGGCTCTCAAATGGACCATAGAGTCCTGTCAATATTATCTATTGGGTCGTTCTTTTTTGCAATTGTCTGATCATTCTCCTTTGGTTTGCTTGGCTACAAATAAGGAATCAAATGCTCGTAATTTGTGGTGGCTCTTAGCGTTGCACCTCTTCTCCTCCCAGATTCAGCATTTGCTGGGAAAGGTGCAGGGTGCTGCTAACTTTCTTTCCTGTATTACTGTGTCTTCATGGCCCGAGTGTCCATGCATGGATGGGGAAGTACTGTAACAAGCAGAACATGTGGGAAGAGAGCGAGGACCCCGGGGGCACTGGAGAGACGCATGCTAGTGTTCTTCTAGTGTGTGACCTGGTTGTTCCTCCACGTCTGTCCCGTGATTGACTGGATTCAGGAGAGGGGCTGCGCTCTGGTAGTGAAGAAGGACTAGCGGCTTCATCGGCAGCTGAGAAGCGGCGGACGGCGTTGCAGGAGACACGGAGGTGGAGACGACGACAGACGTGGCACCCGAGGTCGGAGGCTCCGCGAAACGTGAGGAAGGCTCGGCGAATGCAGATCAAGAAGACGGAGGAAGAACGGAGTATGGTGGCCAGGATAAAGAGCACCCGAGGGAGGAGGCGCTGGACGAGGCCGCCAGGACCCTGTGTGGGAGTCCCGGCTTCAGGCAAGTGTGGTTCACGTACACGTGCACTCTAGGGTTTGGGCTTATGGTATGGGTGATTTTGGGTCTGTGGGACGTTTTCACCGCCTGTAACTAAAGAACATAGTAGTCTGATATATCTGCACGGGCTTGCGTAGGTTTCTCCACCGTCAAAAGAAAAGGTTTTGAATGCCACATATCGGGTACAGAAAACTGCTTGAGGAGTGTGTTTGAGCATTTGGCCCACCCGAATCAGGTTCCTGCCTAATAACCACTTACGCCCTGTTAACTGACGGTGTTTACTTGATGAAGGGTTTAAAGAAAGGTAACAAAACAGAATATTAATGGCCTTGTAATTTGATTTTCTCAAGGGTGCTTGAGAGATGGAGGAAAACTGGAAAGTGTTGAATTACGCCCCCAGGAGTGTTTCTATAATTATGTACCTTTGACTAATGATATTCACTTTTGTTGAGGATTAAAAGGAGAAGTGGCAAAGCAAATTGAGTGGCCTTATATCTCTTGTCCTGTCACACCCAGATTCATTACAAGAAAGATAAGACTGTGGTATTTGCATCGTGTTCACTTACCATCCTCGAAAGCAATAATTCCATAAATAATCTGGAAGCCCTAGCTGTGGCTTGGAGAGCATAATATTTTTGCACTTACCTGTGGGGTAACCAGTTTGTCTTATGTATAGACCATTGGGAACAAGTAGATGGACATACTGAAATGTATAATGATGAAGTAGGATCTGTAGCTTTAATACAAGATGTTGTTGATTGTGGTCTGGGGGCTTTTTAAGTGCGAAGAGTGGGAGCATGAAATAGAGTCTGACCCTGTATTAAAAGAGGGTGATAAGGATAATTTGTGTGGGCTGTAAGAGGGCGAGTGTGGTTCCATTACAGGAGAGACCCTTTATAAAAATCTTGCATGAATTGTCGTATTTGGAGGTCAAGTGGATAGGAGGAGTGTTTTGTGCCTACATTAGGATTGAGGTTGACTTTGTTTAAGGTGGCCTAAGGAAGACGTTTAGGTCAGTCGTTGACGAAGAAGAGATTGTAAGAATAATTTTGGTAGCAAGAGTTGGAGGATCAAATGAGTTTGTGGGTGGAAAAGTGTACTGATTGTAAAGAGAGTGAGAAAAGATTGAAGGTGGGAAGTAAATCTTCTGTGGGTCAAGTTGTGAATCCAGGAACATCATGGCATACAGTATGTATGGACTTTATTGGGCCAATAAATGATTTAAGACTCAAATTGAGATTTCCCTTGGTGTTGGTGGACGTGCATTCTAAGTGGTTAATTGTGAGGTTTGTGAGGGAGATTACGACTACGAGTACCATTTGTGTGTTAGAAATGTTTTTTTCTGAGGAATGTGTGCCGTTGATTTGATTACGGATAAGGGAACCCAGCTCATTTCAGTGGAGATGGTGACGTTTTTGAAGTCTTATGGTATTAAGCATAGTTGCACTTCTTTATACAATCCCCAGGAAAATGGCCTTGCTGTGCATGCCAATAGGTTGGTCAAATGTTCCATTCAGATGGCATTTGCCAATGATCGCGATATGGTCAGAATGGTGTCCGATATGGTTTGGGCTTATCGTACTTCTGTGAATGGTGTCACACAAAAGACCCCTTCTAAAGAAATGCACGGACGTGTGCCTGGTACCAAATTGACTCCATCTTGGGTTAAAGACTGAATTGTCAATGGAAGAGGGTTCTCTGGGAACATGGATAGTGGCTAGGACAATAGAGTGAAAGTGGTTGATTGGGTCAAAATCAGATCAGGCCAGATCAAAGGTGGATTGTCGAAATTTTGTGTAAATACATTTTCTGTATTGCTTGAAGATGGTGAAAGATGGAAGCTTAGGAATGTAGACCTGTACCAGAAGAGTGGTTTGTGCGGGGAAAGGAATGAGGGGTGTTCTTGTGTGATGTTGATGAATTTGGTAATCAGGTTTTGTTGAATTCTTTGGGTGAAGTCTGTGGTGAAGGGAGTTGGTGTTTCTCTGTTTTGGTTCCATATTGTTGTTGTTTGTGTGTGTTATTTGTCGGATGTGTTGCATTATGATGTAATGTTGTGCTTTTGGTTGGGACATTCTGTGCAACGCTGTGGGAGTGTGAATTCCAGACTGATCATTTGGTTCCTGGCCGTCATGGGATCATCACCCTCAGGATGTGCGCTTTGAACTAGACTTGAATAAATACACTTTGTCTCCTATTTCCTGGTGGAGTGCCTCCTTACTACAGATTGCTTACTCATATACCTTTTGCTGGGGGTGCCATGGAGTGGTTAAAACCTTGCAGGTAACTTACAGATGATAAAGTACCACGCATCCCCATGCAAGTTCCTAAGGCCTAAATCTCATACACAACCTGCTCCCGCCACCTTACAGCAGTCATCTTTGAGCTTTATCCAAGTGCTAATTAAAATAACATTGAAAAGTCTCCCTAAACTCTTGTTGTTGTCACTTGCAGTCTCAAACGTATTGCCACCCATCTCACCCCAAAGTCTTCCCTCCCCTTCTACCTCCTTAGTATTCAGACCTTTTGCTCTGCAGGTGCCCCTCTATTCACAGTCTTCTCTTGTAAGTGAAAACTTCCTCTTCCCTGTGCACCTTCACAATTACCCACAACCCCACGGCTTGTAACGTAACATCAATCCTAATCTACCTATAGAGTGTGCAAATCAATCCAGAAAGTGGCGGATAGTAAAAAAAAAAAATTGATCGCTTCATCATTGTGACCAATATTCATATGGTGTGGCTGAAGACTTGTAAAAACAGCAGAGAGCAGAGCACTTGATGTTTTCAAGACACCTATCACCCTGTCTATTGAGGTAATAAGTTAAAAGTTTATAGAGGCACCAAAATTGCTGTTTGAAAAAATAGTTTATTCTTTGTCTCGGCTTTCTGTGTTGATCTGTGTAAATCGGAAGAGATTTCTCAACAGGGCCTCTTTCCAAATTGCCAAGATGTGAACAGGAGTGAACCAATAATTGGCACTGTGGAAAACATCTTCACAGACAGGATAAAGTACATTAAAAGCACCTGCTAATCAACAATTTTGTCAAGCTAGAGGAAAATAAATAAAGTGAAATCTCAAAAGTGGTCAGTGATGCTCCCAGTGCCCTCTGTAATTTGCACAGAGAGGGTGCACCTGTGGATTATGATTCTTGGTTGCCACTTACCATAGCTTTGTTTTTTAACTTTTAATTTTAAACTGGCAGAATGGCTCATTAAGTTAATTGATCACCATTGACTTGTGTGGTAGCCTGCAGGTTACGAGTATGAAACTTGGAACGCCAACACAGCCTTCCATCGTTTAGAGGTCTGCAAACTGAGTATCATTAAATTGGCTGATAGTGCCATTTAGAGCGATCAGAAATTAAATGACTCGCTACATAAACACAAGGTGTTATGCTCTTATCTGCATGGTTGTGGTGTCGTTGTGGTGTCTCATTGCCCTCACTTATTACACTTCTGTATTTATTTTTCAGACCCGATGACCTAAATGCCTTGCAACTAATCAGCAGCCGAACATTAAAGCTGCACTGCAGTCTCAGCGGTGGCCTTCATCACTATGTCAATGTTATGTTTGATTACTTCCACCTTTCTGTCATATCTGTTACAGTTCACGCTTCTTTGGTTGCTCTCCACCAGCCACTAATAAGGTAATTTTGCTCAACAAATTTGCCAAAAATAACAGTTTTGCAAGCTTTGTTTTGTTCTGTCTAAGAAATCTGCATGGTATGAAAATAATGCAATGCATGGTGTTGGTAGAAAACCACTGTTGTATAGACCTAAATGATTATACTGGCTTCTATTCAAATCCACTGATGCTGCCTTTAGGGATTCTTTGTGAATGGTGTTTTTGGAAACCGATGGAGTAGTCGCATTTAGTGGACTATTCTAGAGGAGACATACTCTTGCTGTATTGGCTTGCTGCAGTCCTCTTGTTTCTGAGAAGAGTAAGAGGAAAAACCGTAAAAGTTGGGGTGAGCCAATGAATTTCAACTACCAAAGGAGCCAGTTTTCATGCTTAAGGCCTCCTATCCTTGCCCTTCTACGTCAGTGGTTGAAGTGTCAGGAAGCATGGGATATGAGGGATTTCCACGGCTAGACACAGATATTAGGATGAGCTCTGCAAAGAAAGTGAATTTTGGTGGAAGTCTAATGAAATGAAATGAGACAACAGTAGGGATTGTGATATTGTGACCCTGACAGGTTTGTGTACTATTATTTTACCATATCAAATGTTTCTTAAATATATATGCATATGAATGTAACTACAGAATTAGTAATTCTGGTCCACATATTGGGTAACTGGGGCGATAATTAAATAAATGAAGATCAAATGAAATATCAAAGGCAAACATAAAAGTAAGGCAATAATTGAAAAAACACAAGACAGCATATGCATCTGCTTTACACACCTTATGGTTTAACCATATAGAGTACTGCAGATGAGACACTATTCATATACAGCTACACAAAAGTTTGCTCTTGGGTGCAACCACACCCAGTCATTCAAGCAGCAGAGCCCATTACCAACGATGCGACAAGATAAGTTTTCCGTCAGGGCTAACGGAAGGTGTTCTCTTGCACTGTAAGTCAGTCTTTCCACATCATCCAAGTTTAGGCCTATATATTAAGGAATATTTTCAACCGGTCCTATATATTCTATATGATCTGTTCATAAGAGGCCATTCTATACATCTCAGACAGTCAGTTACTGTGTGGCTTTAAGGTAGTAGAGTGCCAATGTCAGAGTATTCAACACTTAGCTCTTGTCAGAGCTCTTGAGACCCAACACCGTTGATGGTAGGTTATGTCTAGTGATTAAGAGGTGGCAGTCAGTACAGCCAGTCTACTTGAGTACACTAGGGAGCACTCGTTGGATAATGTGTCCCATTCTACCATTCAGAAAGATTCAACCTGGAACAGGACGATAATACATAGAATAGGTTGCTTTGATTGAATACTTCTAACTGCAGAATCCTCACCTTGTGAATACCCACAGGCACCAAACTGGATCCAAGGCTTTTTCTCTGCAGTTCCCTCTCGCCCCGGTTGGTGGTGTTGTGTGACTTCATCTCACAACGGAAGTGACGTGGGGCAGCATATAAGCGCATCAATTCCTTTCTTTCCACACCTTTCGAAGCAAATCCGAAGCTCGCTCCCTCAATTCTGTCACTTGACAGGAGCTATTCTCCTAGATTCTAGCAGGGTGCAAGGGGCATGTCCCCCCACTAAAAGTATAAGTTTAAAATCTTGCAAGAATTGCCATTAACAGATGTTAGTAACGGACCCTCACGAGGTCTGTCTCTTGCGTCTGGGCTCCTCTTATGACTCATAATATGGTGACAGCTGTGCTTGTATGAATCCAAACGCCATTCAAGACCACAAGTCCAAATTTTAAGTCGCTGAGCAAGGCAGGAGAGCTTGTAAGGCCATGTCTCGGTCTAAGTTGAGGATGTGGATGTGTTCTTGCTCTCGAGGTTGTTCTCGAGAAAGGTTTTCTTCTCAAGTCAAAGTCAACGAAGAAATATGAGAAGTTAAAGAGCGACTTCCCTTATTCCCACCTCTCTTGTCAAGAGAAGTGACGTGGACTTCAGGGTACCTCACGGTCTTGGTCCCATTCTCCTGCCACGGAACCGATCCCTCAGCTTATCCTGATGTGGCTCGAATTCCCTGGACCATTGACAACGTTGCAACAGATCCAGGCCTTTAAAGAGGGCATGTTGCATATGTTTCTGGGGCACCTCCGGGTCCTCAGGATCCGAGCAGGCATGCATTTGGACTACCTCCAGCGGATTCGTCCCTGCCGCTGACTGTGCCTCTTAACCCCATTCTGGGGTCCGCTTCGGCTTCTCATCCGGCACCAAAATTGGCTACAATTCACACTAGTTTCCAACATGTCGATGCTGGAGGTGAAACCTATTGTCCTGTCAGACTTGAAAGCGAACCCACTGCGACCTCAGATGAAGTCGCGCCCACCTCGACCTCAATTCCAGCCTCAATGCTTCACATACCCGGAATCCCATAATGATGAGTATGGTGATGATAATTCCCAGTTACATGATGCAGAGAATTTATTTTTGGATCGCCAAGATGCCAGTAGTCTAACACATCTCCTGACACTGGTCTCAACTCTGCACCTGTCTTTTCCACTGAAACATCAGCATCTTTTGCCAGGAGGGCTGCGGAAGTCCTTGACCTTTAACTGCCGTTAGTAGAGGTAAAACAAATATCCCTACTGAAGATTCCGCAGCCAGGGTGGTCTTCTTCAGAGCCGTTCCTCCCTTTAAACAAAGCCCTCACTGATGGGCACTTGGGCAAAACCAGAATTGCGCGCCACGTCAACGGGCAATTGTGAGACGACATAGGAGGATCCATCTTTCCTCCTCCAGCATTCTACTACAGAGGGTCTAGCAGTACAAGCATCTACAAGCAGGTTGAACCCTAACTCGTCCCCAACCACACCTCCAGACAGAGAATTCAAACATGTGGAGCCCTATGGGAAAAGGGTGTACTTCTCTGCCAACCTTACCCTCAGATCCATTAAAACGAGTTGCATCCTGGGATGTTACTCACCGCCACGTGGGACATGGTGGATGAGATCCTTCATTGATAATACAAGATGGCCAAGATGCTGCAAAGCATGTCATCAGGACAGGACTGGACACTACTGACTGTTTGGGTAGGAGAGTTGGTACCACCGTGGTGCTTAAGTGCATGGCATGAATAAGATCCATGCATTTATCAAGTGATGTCCAAGCATCACTGATGGACATTACATTTGATGGCACCCGCCTCTTTATAGATAAAGCAGACTCGGCCCAGGAGCTCTTTAAAGAAAGTAATTCTACAGTGTGCTCCCTTGGTCTTTCAGTACCTGTGCAGCGGTTTCTTCAACAATATCACCTTTTTTGAGGCCTGAGAAGGGGCATCTACCAAAGGTAATCACAAAACCTGCCTCCACAACGACAGACCTCCCAATCCTATCGAGCCCTATCCGGCCAACAGCATCCAGGCCCTGAGTGGAAATGCAGTACCCAGCCCCCATACTCTGTCTAACTGCAGATTCTTCACCAACCCATTCTGTGAAATGGACTCTTTTCTACATCTAAAAAGGTCCAAACTAGAGATCTGCACACTCTGACATCTGATTCAAGCAAGACTTCGTGTCCGACAGCGTGTACAGTTATCATTAAGAAATTCTTGTTGATTCACAGGGTTAGCGGTTATATGTGGCTCCGATGTCACTTCCGGGGCGGGATGGACCCGATGCGGAGCCGCATGACACCAACTACTAGCGTGTGAAGGAATTGCTGAGAAAAATCTCTGGACCCAGTCTGGTGCTTGAAGGTATCCACAAAGTGAGGAATCTGCAGTTAGAGTTTCCACCAGAAAGAGCATTACCAAAGGTAAGTAACTTGTTCTTTTGGGTTGTGAGCATCTACATTAAAGAGGATTCTCAGTGAGCCCTGCTCTCTGAAATTTTTATGGTGTTAAGTGCCAACTTTGAAAGCATCTCCGTCAGGCGGTGCAAAGGTCTGAATTGTGTCTCTCTAATATCATGGACCATTCTTACTTGGTATATTTGTAGTGTAATATTGTGTACCATGTGTGTTGTAAGGAATCCTCTAGAGTTTTAGAAAAGAGATGGGTCCCAAGGGTCTTATACAAGCCCGAAACTACTCTCTTGTGTCAGACCTATCTTAAGAATTATCCAAGGAGAGGGGGGGAAGTCAGTGAGTATCGTCCCTAGCTTACCCTTCAACCAATTGACTGTTTTATCAGACTTAGTTGTTTTCCCATATTATGCTCCTTCTAAGAACACTTGATCTAATGTATATATACTTATCCCAGCTGACAGGGCTGTGGCTTCTGATAGCACTTAATGGGGGGGGCTGTTTATGTATATAAAGGTCCATGTTTAAGTGTTTTATGTTTACACCATTGATCAAATTATCAGTTTGTACTTGAGCAATAGTGATGGATTCGTCTAGTAACCCAACATGTCCTGTTTCAGTTCCACCAAAAATTAACTCTTCCTGTGAATGCGAAAGTTGGTATGTTGGCTATGAAAATTGTAGAGCCGTGTTGTGGGCGTCCAAGACCTCCCATGTGTCGACCCCCCTTTTAATTTGGAAGCCTTAAACTGCGGCCGAAGGACGTGATGTATCAGTGCTCCAGAGTTTGGCGAACAAGACAGTCAATAGTAGCATGCCAAGTATATAGTTGAAATGGGGAGCAATCACTGCCTTATATAAGGTGGGCCCTCACCCAGAGAGAGGCACCTGCAGGCAAAATCATTGGCAGGTTTGGAATCAGGGGCTATAGTTCATGTGCAGCCCTTTCAAAAGTTAGAACAAACAAGTATTTTTAATTGCAACGATTTATTGATTGCAATTGTGAAAAAAGAAATGTAGCAGCGCACAATAATCATTCAAAGAAAGGTTTCTTAAGTAAAATTATAAATCATATTAAAATGTGACACAAACATTGACATCCTCTTGAAACGTAGCTTGAAAAAGAAGTATTTAGGAACAAGCAGGTAACCACTATTCACAGTGTAGCCTGGCTGCGCTGTAACCTAGAGCTATTCAAAGTTGATGACCTGCCTAATATCCTTACTTTACTGATGAGTTCTGAAACTCGGCCAAAAAGTCACATATTTTAAATGTGACACGAAGGCAAGGTTTTCCAATATCTTTGCTTATTTTCGAAATCAACATTTTTATTAACAATATATTTATGAATAGGAGAGTTACAAGAGGAATAGATAATCATGAGGGTATCGTTTCCTGAACAAATACATATAGGATTGCAACATTTTTCATTGCACAAAGGATTATATATAACCTGTAGGCTTTATAATAAATAAATGTATTAATGCAAAATTTCAGTAATTTACAATAAAGACATAAACTTCAAATTCAAGTGCTGCCATATAATGCCCTGCGAAGTAGTTCCCAAGGGAAGGTCCCTGATTAATTAAATACAGTTAAATTAAGGTATGTGCTCAACAGAAGTCCACAAAAAAAGAACTGAGTAAAAAGTGTTGGTAGTCGTTA
The DNA here is from genome assembly GCA_963921515.1 of Calotriton arnoldi. Classification (NCBI taxonomy): domain Eukaryota; kingdom Metazoa; phylum Chordata; class Amphibia; order Caudata; family Salamandridae; genus Calotriton; species Calotriton arnoldi. Next base: position 873,013 of record CAWUFW010002525.1, read on the forward strand.
AATTAAGTAAGCATTTGGCGCTCGATCACACTAACCCAACGAGCCTTGCTTAGAATTTACTTTAAATGTTTTTATTAATAAATGTATTTATGGTGGGGGAGCGTGGCCAGTTGGGCCATCGAGTAGTTGTGCAAAATCATCTTTCTGCTCTGACCCTGTTTATCTGCCTGCCTCAGTATTTCTCTGATCACATCCTGCCTTTTAAACCTCAGCGTTGACAGCCTGTAAGGCAGCAATGGAAGAGGAATGCCTTCATTGCTTCCCTATTTTTAATTAGTTTTTTTTTAGTTCAAAGCCTACCAGACAGCGCATCTTTCTGGTTTGCAAAGGCTTCTTGGGGGCATTCGGAAAGCTTACCTGGGTTATGCATTCTGCCCATTGCTTACCATTGGCTATGTGTATTGTAATTTACAGTTGCTTGCTTTCTGTCTGCTGGCTTTATTTGTCTTTGTCCCTCCTGTGGGGCATAGATTGTTTCCTGTATTCTTTCACAAGTGACCGCTTTCTGTAAACAGGCCTTTAAATTGTGTTCTTAGCTTGTCACATTTGCTGGGCATTCAAAGACAAAGGTCAAATGGCGGGCTGTGTCTTCTGAGGGAGCATGGTGTTTATTTTTTTTTCTGAGTGGATTTATGCGACAATCGTGCTTCTGTGATGGCAGTGCGCAACCACACCCACTACTCCATGATACTCTACGACACTGTACTCCCCTCTATGCTATGTCACTCAATGACTCGATATACTCCGACACTATACACTACAATACTGTACACCACTCCACAAAACTCCACTCCATTCCACACCACTTTAATGCACTCCAGACCTGCCAACTCACACGGTGCCACTGTGTGACAAACGATATTGGCTCCATTCACACGGTCACCCAGTGAGGAGCTGATATCACTTGGTTGCTGGGAAAACAAGCTGAGCACTACCATAAACCGTGGATTTCCAGCTCTTTTTTATGGGCTTTGAACTGCCAACGTCCATTAAGGAGTGTGAAAAACACCCCAGGACATCGGCACCAGCTTCAGAAAGGTTTTTTTCTTTTTCTTTGGAGGAGGGGGTTTGGAGCGAGGCTGGGGCAAAAATGCCTTGTGGTACTTCTCGGCATGAGGCTCGGCCTAACCCAAGGCCCAGTCCTCTCCTCACACTGTGATTTTTTTTTTGTTTAGGTTGGCAGGTCTGCTCTACTCCACTTTATGCCACTCCACTCTAGACCACTATACTATATGCCACTATGCTTCATTCTACACCACTCTATTCCATTCCATACCACTCTACTCCACCCTCTGCCACTCTACTCCACTCTGCGCCACTCTACTCCACGCCACTTTACTCTACGACACTCTGCTCGTCTCCATGCCATTCCACTCAAAGACACTCTATGCCACTACACTCTAGACCACTCTGTTCCACTCTACAACACTCTATTCCATACCACTTTATGACACTCAACTCCACTCTGTGAGTCCACTCTACGCCATTTTACTCCACTGCACGCTACTCCACTCTAACACTTTACACCGCTCTGCACCACTCCATTCCCCTCCACTCTACGCCCATGCACTCTTCACTTCACTCAGTGCTACACCACTCTTCGTCATTCCATGCTGTCACTCCACCCTGACACACTACGTCACTCTGTCACTCCACTCTACAACACTGTATGTCACTGTACGACACTTCACTTTACAGCACTCAACTCTACGGCACTCCACTGCACTCCACTCCCCTCCACTGTAATCCACTGTACTCCACTCTAACCCACACCACTCTACAACATTCCACTGTGCTACCCTCAAACAATCAGTCAATCAAATTGCACTTGTACAACACACGGCTGCTTCCAGAGGGGGTCCCGGCACAGCTCTCCACTCTACCACCCTCCACAACATTCTACTATACTTCATTACACTCTACAGCACTTTACTATACAACACTTCACTCCGCGCCATGCCACTCTACGCCACTCCACTTTATAACACTATAATCCACTTTACTTCACTCTACGACACTCCACTCTACGCTATCCCACTCTACTCCACTTTAGTCCACGCCACTCTACACCACTGCACTCAACAACACTCTACTACACTCTATGCCACTTCTTTCTCCTCCACTCGATGCCACTCCACTCTGCGCCACTCTACATCACTCAGCTCTTCTCTACGACACTACATGGCATGCCTTCTAAATGGAAGACAGCATGCATTAAACCTCTTTTTAAAAAAGCCACAGCAGACCCTCTGGATATGGTAAATTACATACCAATTTCTTTACTTCCTTTCATATGCAAAATTCTAGAATCCTTAGTTAATCACCAACTGGTGTCTTATCTCGAATCGAACCACCTGCTGGACGCTTCTCAGTCAGGTTTCCGTGCATTCCACAGCACGGAATCTGCCTTAGTAGAGGTCACAGATACCATCAAACTGGCTTTAGACCAGGGTTCTTCAGCTATGCTGGTTCTCTTGGAACTTCCTGTCTGAACGTACTCATTTGGTTCAGCTGGGTGACTATTCATCTGCATCCATGGTCCTTGATAAATGGGTGCCACAGGGCTTAATTTTGAGCCCCACCTTGTTTAATGTTTATGTGGCACCCCTATCACAAAACTCATCCGGGTTTGAAACCATCTCTTAGGCTGATGACACACAATTGGTCATCACTATGGACCATTATTCAATGCTGACCAAAGTTACATTTAAGAACAGTTTACTAAGAATTTCCACATGGATGACCAATAACTTTTTGCAGCTCAACACGTACAAAACAGAGATCCTTTTGTTTTGAAAAGCTCACTCAGTCTGGTCAGCCGACTGGTGGCCATCAGAGTAGGGCCTACCACCTATCCCCAAAAAATTTGCAAATAACCTGGGAGTTCTCATAGATGATAATCTCTCCATGAGTGAGCATGTCAAAACATCTCCGGAACTTGTTTTGCTCTAATGCGAATGCTTAAGAAAGTCTTTCAATGGACCCCACTGCAGACCAGAAAAACTCTTGTTCAAGCCTTGATAATAGGTCGTATTGACTATGGCAATACCTTAATGGTGGGAATCAATGAAAATCTCCTAACTAGGCTCCAGGTGGTGCAGAACTCAGCAGCACGTTTGGTCCTGAACCTTCCCCCTCGTTCTCCTTCGGAGCCCACCCTCCGCTCCCTCCATCGGATTGCCTTCCGATTAAAAAACGCATCCTCGGGGCATGGCCAGGAAATGGCTGACTAGCAGCGTCTGCTGGAGCTCCGGCAGCCCGAACCGGATCCCGACCGATATCCTGTCCTTCTAACCGCCTGCTGCTGCTTATAAGTGGTGCGCCACGGTCCATAAAACTAACAGGCACCCTTTGCCGTGCTCCGCACCTGTTAGAGGCCGACGAAAAGGAGGGAGTGAGAAAATACAGGGACGAGGTGAGACTCCCCAAGATGGCGGCTGTGAAAATCTAGCCGAAGAGAACCGTCCCACGTTGAGCGAGGAGGACGAAACCCGGCCTCCCTGCCGCCTTTCGTGACGCGCTGGGTACGGAGGACCTGCCGAGTAGCGCTTCAAAGGCTAATATAGGGACATGAGTGCAGCCTGCAGTGCTGTGGAGACCCGGGCCCAGCCCGTGAGCAGGTGAGAGGGGCCACACACGGGCGAGAGTGGGCGGATGAGGCTGCGTCCTCCCATGGAGAGCGAGGCCGAGATCTGAGGAGGTCGGCCCCGGGCGAAATACTTGGAGGTCCTGGGAGGACTCGGTGAGTAGAGTGTGCCGACCCTACCACCCAATGGGACGAAGTAACTGAGCGATCGAACCCGCTCCCAAAAGCACGCCCCAGGGTTAGGCCCCGTGAGAACTACCTCGCGCCGGGCGAAGAAGAGGAAGCCGGAATTCCTTGCTGCACTCCGGGAGGGGCTGAAGATTAAGAACTCACCGAGCGGTGCTCCGGGAGACACTGGGACCGGCTCCCGTGCCTGCCCCGGGACTTCTTTGCAGCATTGCCTGGCCTGCTGTGCCCATACCTGCGAGACTGGCATTTGAGGTCATGGGAAGACTCGGCGATGGTAGTGCAACGACCCTGCCGCCCGATGGGCTGAAGCGGTTGAGGGACCGAGCCCGCTCCCAAAAACAAATAGCATCCCAGGGTTAGGCCCTAGAGAACTGCCTCACGCCGGACGAAGGAGAGAGGGCCCGACTCCCTTGCTGCTCCCAGGGAGGGGCTGAAGACTGAGGATAGAACTGAACCCAACCCGTGCGCAGGTGAGAGGGGCTGCGCACGGGCGAGAGTGAGCGGTTCGGGCGGCGCTCTCCCGGAGGGAGCGAGGCGTAGATCCGGGCAGGCGGCCCTCGGTGGAGCACTTGGGAGTCTGGAGAGGACTCAGCAGTGGTGGAGCAACGACCCCTGCAGGCGAAGGTAAAGGAGGGACTGAGTCCACTCCCGGCGGCGAGCAGTAATCCTGAGCCAACTAGGCGAAAGGGTCTACACACAGATGAAACCAAGGGAGGCAGGCCTCGTCCCCCGACAGTAGAGATCGGGGACGAGGTGAGTGGGATCCGCCGGGAGCCCTCCAAGTGATAAGGCAGGCCCAGGATCGAGGAGTGGGAGGCGCGACCCTGGGGCCCACCGAGCTGGGAAGTGGCTCTGCGATTGATTACGGGCAAGTTGCAGAGGAGGCCCGGATACTGGCCCATGCTTAAAGTCCCCAGGAAGATAACACACAGGTGCACCACATCAAAATAGAAACAGGAATGATGCAGACTGGAGGGGCATGGGGAGCCCCACAGAATTCACAGCGGCTGTAGTGATGGACACCAATTGAGAACCTGGTGGAGTGGAGGAAAGATGGGGGGGCCAGACAGCCACCGACAACCTTACAAGCCTGAGGAGGAGAAGAGGAGTACTTTAGGCTGCTTAGTGGGGGAAAATGAGAGCTGAAAGTAAAGACCCCCCACCCCTTCTAGATAAAGACACCATCAGTCCCAGAACTATGTGACTTGGAAGCGCAATAGAACCAATCGCAGGGGACTGGATTTGAAGATAACACTGAGAGGCCACCGAGTAGACCGGACAGTGTAAATATAAAGATCAACCGAACGCCATGGAGAGATAAGTTTCACTCTTTCAAGAGAGGGGGAGAGACCACGATGTGAGGTAGCGGTGGTAGAGGCGACAAAGTTGGTGGCAGTGACAGGCTGTTGTGGACAAGCGAGGGGAGCCTCCAACATAGGATAGATGCCGAAGGCTTCTTCCAGGCATCAGAGATTAACTGCCCTCCCAATCCCCAAGCCAAACACACACAACCCGCTGGCAGACCACACACGGCAAATCTGGCGGCGGCTGGGAATTCAAGTAGGAGGACTACTCCCACCATTCAAACAATGGCAAGAGATAGAGCCCAAAACCCAAAAGCAGGGTAAAATGGACAAGTAGACAAAAGTACTTCCCCCGCCAATGGAGGCAGAGGGAGCACCCTCAGGGCCCTCATACAATGCGACCATCCTCCAAGCGATACACTCCTCCAGGGAAGCCATTGAAGGAAAAATGGCCGAAATAAGGTCAGAAGTGTCCCTCCTCCGTCAAGATATACGTAATATTTCTGACAGGGTAACTCAAACTGAAAACCGCATTTCGGAAATGGAAGACACGACACACAAACTAACAGACGTCAGAGGCCTGCAGTCAACCATGAGAGAGGTGGCATGGAAAGTGGACGATGCGGAAAATAGGGCACGCAGAAATAATCTTTGCTTTATTTGGTTTGCAGAAGGAGCAGAGGGCCCAGACCCAGTGACCTTCTTAATGACATGGCTGCGTGATTCCCTCCCAGTGGCAACATTTTCGGCCTGTTTTATAATTGAACGAGCCCACAGAATGCCCAGCATGAAACCGCCGCCTGGTGCTCCGCAGCGACAATTTATCTCATGGTTCCTAAACTTCCAGGATTGGGACACAATCCTCAGAGAGTCACACCAGGTAGGGGAACTTAAGTTGGCTAATACAAAGATAACGATTTTCCCTGATTACTCGAGAGATGTCCAGAAGATGAGAAGAACATTTGACTCGGTGAAAGCCAAACTGAAAACCCTGCAAATCCAGTATATGCTTCTCTTCCCTGCCAAGCTAAAATTCATCTTCCAGGGCAAGTCCCATTTCTTCCAATCACCGGATGAAGCATGGGCTTGGATAGAGGAGCGCCCCCCCCCCCTCTGAGGCGAGAGGTTGGGACCAATGGGACGCCACCCGGAGATATAACAAAACGATCAGAACCCAAACCGCAGAGGGTGAAAAAGAGGCCCTTACACACAGGAGGACGCAAGACTCGAACGGGGACCCCCTGGAGGGGAACCCCACGATGGTCGGAGAAACAGGCGCGCTCGGAGTCGGAGGAAGACTCCACACAGGCCAAAGCCAGGAAAAATCACTCCAGTCAACGAGACAGCACCCACACGGAGCCCTCGGATAAGGAGTATCTCGCCGATACAGACAGCGAACACCCACTCCGTAAGAACATTAACCAAATGGAAGACCGGGACACCTCAATGAGCAACCAACAGAGCACACATCAGCAGCAAGACAAGAGCGGCGACGACTGAAACGACGAACTGTAGCACTGTCAAGGAGCCCCCCAGACATTATTGAGCTCAGTGTGCCTGAGCACAAAGACTTACTTGAAACTTATATAATTTAATGTTTTAATTAATATTTAGTGGGTCAAGGGAGGGGGGGGGGGGACTACAGACCTCTCAAGCTATACCTGCGCCAGGTTGTCACGTTGACAGTTTAGGGGATGGGCGTAGGAAGTGGGACAGAGTGGGGTGGGAGGGACAGGTTGAGGGATCAATAGTTATATTGTTATGTTTGTGAGCATACTGTCCATACAACCAACAGTAGGAACGCTGGGGGTTACAGACAGAGAGAAAGGGATCAGCAGGTAGGCCTTCCCGAAACACAACAGGATAAATACAAGACACATACACAATGGGTGAGGAAACATACACAGAACTGACATGGAATGTAAATGGGTTGGGTAGTAAAATTAAGAGAGGATTGGTATCAAACTATGTTAAGAGACTCAAGCCTGACATCATTTTCCTGCAGGAAACCCACTTGATGAGGACACATTGTGCTTTTATAGGGAGGGGATCATGCATAACGCTAGCGCACACTGGGTATTCCACCGGGGCTCAAGGAGTTGCAATATTGATCAAGAAAACCCTCCCCTTTCACACTACCAGAACCTGATTAGACCCGAATGGAACCTTTGTTGCTGTCCATGGGACCTGGAGACAACGAGAGCCAACGCTGATTAGTGGCGATGCCGTGCCAAGATTGCAATCTCAAACCCTAGATGCAATAGCAAAGATATTACTGGAATCGGGCCAATCCACGAACCTAATCGGCGGTGACTTCAATGACGTAATAGACCCAAAGTTTGACCGCACACACACCACAGCTGGAACCCGTGTACCCACACCATTGGCTACCTTTGTAGCTTCGCTGGGGCTGACTGACCTGTGGTGGAAGCTACACCTATTAGACTGTAACTACTCCTACTTCTCTGGGGCCCATAGAGTTTTCTCCAGACTTGATTATTTCTTTGCCCCGGTGGGGGAGATGCAAGCTGTGTACAAAGTAGAGTACCTGGCAAGGGTAATCTTGGACCACTCCCCACTATGGGGAACGGTCGGAGGAGTGGGCACTAGACAAAGGTTGGATTGGAGACTAAATGCTTGGGAGCTCCAGGACAAAAAGGTACGGGGAGTGATGAGGACGGAGACTGAACTATACATCCAAGAATACAAGGGCTCGATGGCCTCGGCCACCACCCTCTGGGAAGCTTATAAGACAGTAATCCGAGGTAGAGTGCAAGATGTCATAGCAGGAAAACGAAGGGAGGAAACAAGCCAGATAGAGGCATTAGAGCGTAAAATACTGAAACTGGAGAGCAGCATTACCCAAGCCACCGAGGCCGCGTGGATACGGCAAATAGTAATCACCCATAGGGAACTTAGAGCATTGACTGAGCGTGAAGTACAGACTCAAATCCAGGCCACACATCACCGTCTCTACGAGTCGGGAGTCAGGGCGGGGAGGTTCCTGGCTTGGTTGGGCAGAAGGGAGTGAGAGGTGAGCTGGGTGACCCAGATCCAAGGGGCAGAAGAGCTACACATAACAGCACATACAATAGCAGGGGCATTTGAACGGTACTATAGGGAACTATACGAAGCCAGACCATTAGCAGATGAATCCCAGATAGCAAAATACCTTGTTAACATTGATACCGCCACCCTGACACCGGAAGAAGCAGAAGCTTTAGAGGCAGAAATTACTCTGGCAGAAGTAATGGACGCCATTAACAGACAAAAACAAGGGGAAACCCCAGGACCGAACGGGCTCCCAGGGGAATTCTTCAAACAAAATGTAAATCTGTTAGGTCCCCACCTCTTAAACATGTTTCAAGCGGCATGAGAAGAAGGATCGCTCCCCGCAGATCTTTGCCAAGCTACAGTAGTGGTTATCCCGAAGCCAGGTAAACCCCCGGAGAACTGTGGATCCTATCGCCCAATCTCACTACTTAACAGTGAAACCAAAATTCTGGCCTCTGTTTTAGCGGCAAGACTTTTAACTGTGATCACATCTCTTATTCACCATGATCAATCGGGCTTTATACCTGACCATGCACCATGGTTCAACCTTCATAGATTGGCCAAGTGGCTAGACATAGTCAAGAACAGGCCACCCCGCATGTGTTCCTTTCCCTGGACGCGGAGAAGGCCTTTGACACGGTTCACTGGCCCTTCATGCGACAAGTCCTAGTAAAGTTTGGGTTTGGAAGGAAATTTACGACCTGGGTGGAACTACTATACACTAACCCTAGAGCTAGAGTGAGGATCAATGGGGTGAAATCAGCAGGCTTTTCCATTAAAAGAGGAACTAGACAAGGCTGCCCTCGGTCTCCCCTCCTCTTTGCGTTAGTCCTGGAGCCGCTGGCCTGCCTGGTCAGAGCCCACCCAGATCTCAGGGGATTTCAAGACATATGGAAAGAAATTGTGTATGAACAGATATCTCTCTACGCAGACGATATTCTGCTATACATCACAAATCCCGACATCACATTACCTCTGACACTCTAGCTGTTTAAGGAGTTTGGTAAATACGCGGGCTATAATATAAACTGGGGAAAATCGAGCCTTTACCGTGTGGGAGGGTCGATGAAAACACACTTAATACCGGCACACCACCGAAGGGGGTTTTAGATACTTGGGACTGTACATCTCAGTAAACGAAACTGAATGTCTTAATCAAACGGGTTCTGGCAGAATAGGTGGAGACGACTCCCCCTAACGCTGCTGGTAAGAGCAGCCATGTACAAAATTTTAACAATTCCCAAACTACTGTACATACGCCAAAATACGTTCCTCAAAATCCCGGAGACAATCTTCAAGACAATCAATGACGAACTCCGCACATTATTATGCGATGGAGGACAACCCAGAGTAGCGCTACAAACAATGCAGCGTAACCAATATAATGGGGGGATCGCTCTGCCAGACATACAAGCCTATTACCGAGCTGCACATCTAACAGTGATCAAAGAATGGGGCCATGCCGCGGGAGACCACTCCACGTATGCTCTCGAAAGGCTCCAATAGCAGAAGCATACATATCTCCATTATCTGTATGGGGGCGCAGGAGCTAGAGATTTGCTACCGGCCACCCAAAGGACGATTGAGGCCTGGCAGGGGGCAGAGCGACAGATGAGATGGGACAAAAAACTAAATGGAGCCACACCGCTATGGGAGGGTAAGAGGATGCCAGAGCTAGCGAAGCTGCAGGACTTCAAGGAGTGGGAAACAGTTGGGATTATGACATTTGGCGACATACTAAAGGATGGGGACTTAATTACTTTTGGGGCTCTCCAGACTGAATATCAATCGACGCACACTCAATGCTATAAATACCTGCAACTACAACATGACTGGCGAGTGCAAAACATTGATACCACGGATATACCTGAATATGTGCTGCTTGAAGGCAGACTATTACAAGAAGTGATACCCTCAAAAGCGGTCTCCTGGACATATAAAACTTTAATCAATAATATCCCTGACAAACTGACAACTCTCATGTCTAAGTGGGAGGAAACCACAGGTCAGTTAGAGGATATCAACTGGGAAGGGGCACTGATGCATCCCAGGAGCGATTAAGCTCCGACTAAGGCTGGTCCAATTTAAAGTCCTACACAGAGTATACTATGAGAGAGCGCGGTTTTATATTATGGGTAGGGCAGCAACCCCTAACTGCCTGCGATACAAAACCATCCAAGGCACCTATATACACACCATATGGGAATGTCAGCAGGTACAATGTTACTGGACGCGAATAGTGAAGGAACTCAATTATATTTAGAGGCACAGATACCAATGGACCCTAAATATGTACTTTTGGGCATCTCAACAGATACTGACCTCCCTAGATACAAGCTCCTACTGAGTAACTTAGGATTGATAGTCGCGAATAGAGATATTGCTCGACACTGGGGTGTTGAGGGCCTATCCACTCTGGCGGAATGGCGCGCCAGCATGGATCTGTACATGGGGGCAGAGAAAACAACATAGACAGCCAGAGGATGTCCCAAAGAGTTTACCAAAATATGGCAACCATGGCTGAGATACTACAATCGAGAGATTGAGTGGTCTGGACTGGATAATACACAACACACTACTCAAGACTAGTACGTAATAAATGGATTTTCTCACCCACCGGGAAGATGTAGCTGGGAAGGGACATGGCCAATCTAGGGAGGAGGAGGGGGGAGTGGTAATAGAGAATGGATCTCTCGAACGTAATCTCTGTATCCCTGAAAGTAACTGTGCTTACCTACTGATGTTTTGGCTGATGTTTAAAATTTAAATAAAACCAGTTTAAAAAAAAAAAGAAACGCATCCTCTTCAAACTTCTTTGTCTGGTCTGTAAAACTCTATGTGATGCGATGGTGGTCTGTCTAGTCACAACGGACAATAGATTCAAGTTGAATGGAGTTGGCCTTGGAGATTATTAAATCTAAGGTCGATCCCAAGTTGTGGGTAGGACTATTGCAGATTTGGACCAGGTTAAGGTCAGTTAGGAAGGTTTTTAGGCTAATCACTGCTTGATCGCAAGGGCCATTCCAGTGGAGGTTGAACTATCCAAGGAAGATCTGGGCACAGTGGGGACTGGAGTTGGTCGTGATGATTTTCATGATTTGTTCAATGAATGGTAGGTTATCTCCTGGAGTACGGTAAAAGGAATGTAGTTTGAAACTAGGTCTATCCTTACTCAAGAGATTGATGCCCAGGTATTCACACGAGGAGAGAGTGATGTTTTGAGCTTGCTTCACTGAGAGATTGCTGCGGTGTATGCAGGCGATACCCACACCTGGTCTGATAGGTCTATCTAATCTGATGATGTCATATAAAGGGGACATGAGAATATCGAGAGTTTGTGTGGAGGAGACATTTAACCAAGTTTCATTCAGAACTATGAGGTCGAGGTCATGTGTAAGGATAAGGTCAGCATTATCAGCTGCGTGTTTAGATGCCGAACGACAATTGAGTAGCATATACTTCAGATGGGGTATGGCGACAATGGAGGAATCGTGAGTCATGGGAATTTGCTTAAGGTTGGAATTGTTTATTAGTCTAATATTGGGCCTAGGATCTCTGAATGGATTGGTTGGAATAGTTTGAATTTGACCAAAGTTGTTTGGGGTGTCATAGTGTACAGCTTTGTATGAGAGGAGGAGGGAATAGATATAATTGTCAGATAGAGTAGCTTTCACCCTGCAGGGACGGGTGGAGGCATTAGGATAGGGAATTATTCTCTAGGACAGATGGGGAAACATAGAAGTTGTAGAGATCCCTATAGGGGAGGGAGGAGATCTCAAACTAGTACGATTATTGTAGGTGTGGGTAGGGGGGGTGCCTATTCTTGCCAGGAGGCTTGTTGGGACAACAAACGTTAACTTAATCAGAGGTGATAGATAGTAGGCACTGATTGTCGCCTTAAGTTGATGAAGCTCCAGGGATATCTCAGTAAGTCTGGGGCTAAGAGTGATGTCAGAACACAAGGGCAAAATGGGAGTCAAAGGGCCTGGAGAAAATGGAGTGCTATGGTAACTGGAGTTGGGGAGCGGCTGGGTAGAAAGAGCCCTGGGAACGGGTCCCATGATCTGGTTGTTAAGGAGTGCTGATGGGAGATGAACCCAGTTGCTGGTCAATTTTGGGGGTTCCGTATTAGCATGTGTCATACTTTGGGCCAATGGGAGAGTGGTGGGAGTATCAGTGTAGACATTGGGGTTATGTTCAGCAATCAGCGACAGAGATGGGGTGCAGGAGTTGGTCACGTGGCAGTGTGATTCATTGATCTCCACATCAAAGGAATGGAGAGGGATCAGAGAATTATGACGACCAGTGTGGAAAGACTCCAGCATGTTGTTGGGTAGGCTATCCGGGGAGGCAGGAATAGGGGTGGAGTCATGTCAGTGAATCGAGGCGGGGAAGAAACCTACTGAGGTACAAGAGGGATGTCTGCGGTGTTATGATGGGTGTGTGTTAGGAAGGCAACTTTATTCGTCACAGCGCTTTTGATAAGTGAGAATATTTAGTCAAGAGGTTCAAGGTTGCGCTCAGATGCTTGGAAGAGGATAGTCCCATTATTATAAATGGAGATGGTTGCCTCTGCTCGGCAAGCGATTGAGGGAGCTGTCAAGAGTCTTAGCCCGTGGGGGGGTTTTAGTCGATGTGGAGGTACGGAGCAGAGAGTGAATGGCTATCCTCCATTGAGGACGTCTAGTTTTGTAGAAGATAAGGTCACTAATGGTCTCTCCCTTTTTTTTTTTAGCAGAGTAGGGGTCTGAAATAAGGGTTTCTGGGTGAGACTTGAGAAACCTATGTTTAAATTTCATGGACGCGTTCTTGGATAGATTAGGGGGGTATATGATAGTGTAAGCATTAAAGTCAGCTGGAACCAGTTTGGAGCCTAAACAGGTTCTTGAGAGGGGAACCATAGGTAAAGAGCCAAAAGACCAGATTGGAAAAAGAGAGGGACCAAGGGTACCTGTAGCTCAAAAGGTGTGTGAGAGGAGGGAGAAAAGGACAGATGAATAAGGAAAGGAAGAGGGAAGAGTATGGTTAAGTTTGAACACTCCAGAAACTGCATAAACTGGTCACCTAAAGAGAGTAGGTGGGAAAAAATGCACTGCTCAAAGATGGCCGCCTCCTTGTAAACACCAATGTAATTGAACAGGATAGTCTTTCCTTCCTTTCCGCAGATTCCAAGAGTCTTCGAGGTGCCACCATTACAGGATGAGCAAGGCCCTTTTAGGGAGGGGGGAAATCCAAGAAGCCTCTAACTGTTCATAGCCAGCAGTGGTATGTGTAAAGGGGGTGACGAAAATGTGTCCAAATATAAATATGTGCAAAAGGCATTTGCTACAAAAAGGCTTGTAAAGGATTCTGAATTAGAATAGGGTATCCTTGTCTAAGCCATTGCAAAATGGCCACTTCTTTAGCTCATAAAGGTAAACTTAGTATGGAACTTAGTCCATCGTTACTTTCAATCAACTTCGTGGTGTCAATCCTACCTCGATTTTAGTTTGAGTGGGGAGCGCCATCTTGTATTACTGCCCTCGTGGTATAGCACGGAGCGCTAGCATAAAATGGAGGAATAAAATCCTGTGGTTGAACGTAGGAGGCTGCACTTCAATGCGGCTCCTTCCTGCTGGTTCAATTCTGGATGCGGCTCGAGGTCCAGCTCCCGTTACAAGGTCATCGCATCTAAGGATGGTAGCAAATGGGTTATCCGGCGATCAGTGTTCTGGGAAATCCCGAAAGCTAATGCCTCGTTGTTGTGGGTAAGTCCGCCTTATTGAGCTATAAGGATAAATGAACCAAGAGGGCAGGCTGGACGCGACACGCTTGTGGTTTTCACGAGAGTACTTTCAGATCCCCTCTCCAAACTCAGGGAAAGATGGCGGGCACCTTCTGTTCAGTTCGGTTGACCCCAGCTTTCGGACAAGCAGGGGCCCCTTCCTATGGTTCTGTAGTCAGCCCAGCCAGGATATGGCTTGTTGGAGGTTGGTGATCAAAGCAGTGCAGGCACGATCTGCCGGCAGCCACCAAGTAACTGCCCCGGGGGTTACCTTGTATTTGATGGTCCAGAGAAGGAGGATTGCAGGAGAGAGCTGGATCCCAGGAGTGCGGTGATGGATGTCCATTCTCCTTCAGTGAGCTGCCTCCCCAGGTAGGTGGGTGTGGATTGAAGTGACTACCTTGCCGATGGGCATTAGAGACCAGCTACGGCAGGGATATTCACCCGAAGTTGATCCCAAACCCGGAGCCTCTTGCAGGCTCGACCGTCCATCTGCCATCTAGCAACCTCCATGAATTTAACCCAGATCTGTGACTGGGGGTGGATGTTTAATTTGTTCAGCATTCCATCTTTCATTTGTTCTTTTTGCAATTGTCGCCCTAAGTGGGAAGAGTATGCACAGATGTGGGGTCCGTGCTCACTACGCCACCAGATTAAATCTAGCATGGCTGATGAGAGGTGATACCCCGAAACCAGCCCCAAAGCGCTTGTTTCTGGTCCAGGGAGGGCCTGGCCTAGCAGTTCGGGCTGGACTGTTACCATGGGGAGCAGGGTCAAGACTGATTTGCATATGGCTGGGTCTAAACTGCAATGGCGTGGCATGCAAAAAAAAAACTGTAGATTTAACCCAGATCAATGACTGGGGATGAATGTTTGATTTGTTCAGCATTACGTCCATCATCTGTCCTTTTGCATAGAATTAAACAGGATGTAATGCTCTTACATGCATCAGGATTGATTGTAGGGTCCTCCAACAATATGAATGTCAGACTTATGAAAATGCAATCAGACTCTTAAATTGAACAGAACCAACGTATGTCATCCCAATGTCTCCACTTGGCTTATCCACCAACCTTTTAACTGTTAGCTCGGGCCTTAGTTGCCATACTCTTGTTCTTGGGCTCTCTTTCATTGCCTCGAAATATCAATGTGCCTTCAAAACTAAATGCTACACACGGTCTTCCAAAGCAACAGCTCTATCAAGAGAGCACTGAAAGTTAGAACTATCCCAGCCTGTTTACTTCACGTTTCAAGGTTTCGTACTTTCAATCTTTCATTGCCTCTTAGTCAACAGTTTACATGATATATATTATTATAAAACAAAATCTGCAAAGTATTTTTTAATGGAATTATTTGCTTCCATGGGTTCTCTAGTGTGAACACATGGTAAACCCAAAACAGAAAAACTGTTTTAAGCCATAAATGGGATGCGTAGAATGAAAGAGGCTTGCATTTTTTCTTGTTCTACAAGGAGTGTTTATATCTAAGCTTGTCTTCTGCTGAATGTTACATTGCAAGTTTTATATAAAACTATTTTACTCTGGGGGTTAGAAAATATGGTATTAATAAAAAGGTTGATTATCTGCTTTCATGGCAGCCAAAATCATCAACTTGTCCGTGTATAATCTTTTGAATAGTATATGGGTACTATGACCAATGGGCTCTGTTCCCACCCACTACTAATCGGATAACATACTTCAAATTGGATATGCTGAACGTTTATAGTTTTCTTTTTCAAGAAAGCCTTGTATTTTATAGCTGGTATCTATTTTGTATTAAAGTGTGTTGAAATATCAAAATAGCTTCGTAATCATGCACAGATGATTCTCCATAGTTTATTTCCTTGCTGCATAAGTCGTTTGTTTATTAAAAAAATATTCAAAATGCTATGCCGACTAATGAGGCTGCCTTTGTTCCAGAATGTCTTAAAATACTACATACACAAATATGTGCAAATAGTGCATGTTGTTAAAAATGTTGACTTTTAAAGTGATGCTCATCCTGTGAATTACTCTGCTGTAAATCTATTGTTTGCAAATTTTTTATGTTGGTGCAAGTATTGTTGAAAATCGATCTTAAAACTATATTGTTGCTGAAGTGAGGAAAGGGTGGAATACGTTTTCTTTTGTTAATGGTTGTAGTAGCAGGTAGCGGTATAGCATGGATGAGCTAGATGAGAGGAGCTAACCTTGGAAAAAGTTCTGGTGCTATTGCTGGCTGGTATGGTGAAGCGTATATTGGGCTTATTAGATACTTAAAAACATATTAGGTCCATATCATTGCTCAAACCCTCATAGAATTTAAAGGTGATTTGATGAAGTAGGCTATCTACCATATTAAACTTTTCCCCTCTTCTATCCCTCCATTATTATTCTCAATCCAAATAACTGACTAACATATCCATCACATCAATTACTTTCATATTTCACTATACTAATTCACCACTAATCCTTTATGGGTTCCGGAGTAGCGTGCTACTCGCCAATAAAGCGCTTTGACGCCTCATCAGGGGTAGTAAGCGCTATATAAATGCAATTACAATACAATAATAACCCCATATATTTATAACTTCTCTGATCTGCACCTTGTTGTGCTGTCTCTCCTCAGTTTGTAGATGTTAAAAAAAAGGCATGGGTTTACTAAACATCATCCTGTTGGTGACATTTCCTTTTGTGCTATGAAAAATGTCATTGCCCCGTTTGCTTAGAGTAAGCAATTGATTCCTGAATGTTCATCTGTTCTTGTTTCTCTCCTATACTTGCATATACAGTTAAGGGAAATATAAAATAGCAAATAAGTAAAGATCCTGGGAGACATTGTCCTTCACCATCTAGCACCTGGCAGTCAAGCAGGTTGTTCTCATTGTGCAAATTTGAATTATTCATCTGGAGGTGATGTATCTGGCATATGCAGATAGAACTATAACCACCACTTTTCTTGTTTGCGTTTTATGATTATTCCACTGAGGCAAATTAAAAGTGTTACACTCTTGTCAGTCAAACTCCCAATCATATTACAACACATTATCAAATTACTTTTAAGTAATATATAGCAATAAAAAATAAATATATATATTTTGTTTCCTCACAGAGTTATTATTTGATTATATAATACTTGCCTTTCATAAAAAGTGTGATTTATTATTATTTTTGTTTGTTTAGCTTTCCGCGCCCAATGAAAAACACCTGGCTGAATAGAAATGCACCAGCCCAGAACAAGGACTCTGTGATTCCTACTCTTGAAAGTGTGGTCTTTGGTAATGCCTACTCAAAGCAATTATCAGCAGATGTAAGAGTGTAATCTATTTGCTCTTCTATATTATTGTTTTTGAACATTTTGATCAGCATTATTGTATTCTGATGTTAAGGGTGTTCAAATATATGTTATATTATGTTAGCAGAATGTTTTTACTGTGCCACAAGTATATTCTTGAGGTTACATAGGTTCCTTGTTACAAATTTTCTAAATCACTTAACTCGCTTCTCAATTTGTGAACTTATCTTGGAATCCGTCTTGGCATGCTGAAGAGTCCACAAAAACATTTCCAATATACAGACTTTAATTCACCTACGCTCCTAGTGCAAAGAAAACATGTCCACACTTATCAATGAAATACCTTTCTCCGCAAAACTAGTTTTGTTGGTGAATGCTGTACACTTCTTCATCTTCTCTTTATCATGAAATTCTTTAATCAGTGAAGGAGAGTGAGTCGGCTGTAGAGAGACCATCCGGACCCTCTTCAAATGAAAAAAAAAATGTATAGCCCCTTTAGCTTGAAACACATGTATGCATTGTTTGGGGAAACAAACCTGTTGAAGACGTTTCCATTACAATTTTCAGTTTTACCCATAAGTCATCATTTTAAGCAAGTCTAATAATCTTTGGAATCTGGATGAAATACGACTGGATTGATTACGTTAACATTGTATAGTGCTTTAATCTTTTAGAACAATTGTTACAGTATTGAGTTGCCACGGTAAAATGGTTGTGGAATTCCGAGATGGCCGTTACTGGTTTTACTTTTTTTTAAAACCTTGTTATTGATCCCCCAGTGCCGCCTTGGGACATTTCTGTCCTTTCTAGAGATGGGGGCGTACTTTTTAGTTTCAGTCTGTACTTCGGTCTGCCATCTGCATCATTAGTCTTCGCACGAGCTCTGGAAGTCGTTGCAGCATAGGCCACAATGAGCAGGGTCTGCTTATTCACAAATTAGACGATTGGCTCATGAAGGTCAAGGAAATGCTCAATTCCTTTTTAAGGATTTCGCAACACTCATAAGGAAACTCAGCGAGCTCTTAAGCAAGTTTTTATAGTTTTAGGTCAGAACAGTTTTTAACAAATGTAACACTCGGTTAGAAATATGGGTTCTTGTTGGCAAAGGTATGCATCCTGTCTAAGCAGGAACCACAATCCTAGTCAGGGTAAGTCGGATACACACCATAAATTAACCTGTGCTCAACCTCTGGTAGCTTGGCACAGTGCAGGCAGGCTTAACTTAAGAGGCAATGTGTAAAGTATTTGTGCAACACTTCAAAGAGTAACACAGTGAAAACACCACGAAAAGACTCCACACCAGTTTAGAAAAATAGATTATGATTGCATAAATAAAACAAGACCAAAACAACAAAAAAACAATAAGTAGAAGTCAAGAGATTCATTTTTAAAGATTAGCGCTTAGAAGCAATACGCGCCTATGGGGGTTATCAAAGTCAAAAACTCAGGCGGACCACAATGGAGCACAAACTGGTTACAGGAGCCGCGGAAGGCTCGCTGAACAAAGTACCTTGATCCTGGTCGCAACAGCGAGATATGTGGCGAAGTCGGACAAAGTTTCGGTGTTGAACCCTGCAGTCGAGGTGATGCGTCAATTTTCTCCATGCAACGATGGCGATGCGCTGGTGCCGAAGACAAGTGCTGAAGCAGAGATGTGTTGGTTCCCTAGAAGATGCACCAGGTTTCTCCACGCAGTTGAGGGGATGCGTCAATCCTCTCACACTGCAGTGGCGGCGATGCAGTGGTTCCGATGCGTCGGTTCTTGAGGCAATGCGCTGGTTCGGAGTGTGATGCGCCGGGTTTATTCCCACAACAGCAGCAATGCGTAGATTCTGCTCCACACAGCAGAGGATTAATCGGTTCTACTGGAGCAAGCGCCTGGATCCACTCCCAATTGACCAGGCACAGGAGCAGGAGGTAAAACTTTGATATCAGTGAGTCTCAAACAGGAGGCAAACCAGCATACCCTTGGAGATCACTCTGTGTTCAAGCAAGAGTCTACTTCTTCCCCAGCAGGGACAGAGGGTAGCAGGCAGCAGGGCAGCACAGCAGAAAAGCAGTTGTTTCAGAGCAGCAGTCCAGCGGAGTGGCAGTCCTTGTAGCAGCATTGCAATCCTGATTCCTAGCAGAGGTTTTATACAGGTCCAAAAGTGTCTGATTTGGTGGGTTCAGAGACCGAGTACTTATGCCCAGTTGTGCCTTTGAAATGGGAGTGACTTCCAAAAAGGGCTTTGAAGTGCACAGAGGTCCCCCCTTCCCAGCCCTGGCTCCAGTCTCACTACATGGGGGTAATCAACCCTTTGTGTGGGGACAGGAAACTGCCCATTTAGGTGTGTCAGCTTCTCCCTCCCATCCTGCCCAGGATGAGCCATCAGGATGCAGATGTACACTCAGTCATAACTACCCTTCCTTTGTGTGCGGCTGTCTAGAGGAAATGCACAAAGTCCAGCTGTCACCCACCCCAGACGTGTTTTGGACTCAGGCTACAGGCACACAGAGTTTTAAGAGCAGAGAAATGCCATCTTTCCATATGGCTGGGTCCAAACTGGGGTGGCGTGGTGAGCAAAAGAACGATGGATTAAACCCAGATCTTTGTGACTGGGGTGAATGTTTGCATTGTTCAGCATTCCTTTTGCATCTTTCCAAAAGTGGCATTTCTAAAATAGTAATGTTAAATCCAACTTTGCCAGCAAAGAGGATTTATCATTACCATTCCAATTATATTAAACTTGACAGAGCTACTCCTTCTCAATTTGGAATTACAGCTTAAAAGTATATTAAGGAATTCCCAGTGTTGACCTATGGAGAGAAGTAGGCCTCACATTAGTGGAAAAACAAATGTAGGTGTTTTTCACTACCAGGACATGCAAAACCTAAAAGTCCATGTTCTCCCTTTTAGTTACACAGGGCCCTGCCCTCTGTGCTATCTAGAGCCTACTTTAGGGGTGACCTATATGTAATAAAAGGGACGTTTAAGGCTTGGCAAGGTGTTTTAAATGGGAAACGACCTTAATAACGAATCCCTAACAACGAGTGGGCTTAACAACGAGTCCCAAACAACGACCTGCACCTGAACCACGACCTCCTTAACAACTACCCTATCTGAACCACGACTTCCTAAACCAGAGGTAAGTGTCAATAATCAAATAAAAAGTTAGAAATATAAAAAAAAATGAATTGATTTATACATTTACTTATTTTAGTAAATGTTGTTATAATAGACTCTGAAAAAATTAACATCGTTAGGCCAGTAGATGGCACTGTAGGTTTGTTTGTTAATGATGTGATTCTGAACTGTGCTCGATGCGACTGTTCACAGTTCAAAATTAATTTAATTAAATATTTTTCATTTCACAGTTGAAGTGGTCAGAAAAGGGTGGTTGGACATATTTTTTTATGTTTTATTTGAGTCAATTCTTTAAAAAATGAAAATATGTTATGGAATCAGTTTAAAAAAATTAATTTCTGTAAGAAAAAAAGATGATGAACTTATATTAGTTTTTTTCACGTACAAAACTGTCTCTTTGTAAGTTTGTATTTATTAAAAATGATTATTTGATAGTAAATTTAAAGTTTCTTTACTATAAATAGTTTTCAATAGAAGTGTTGATTAATTTAAATAAATTTTTTTCATGTTTCAATCTTGCTGTGGTTTTGAACTTAGTGGTAGATTCGGGTTATATGGGAATACATTAATTTTCGTAGTTTAGTAAGTCGTTGTACAATATGTAGTGGTTGGGCTTTGGTAGTTGTTTAGCCTTCGTGGTTTAGGCACTCGTTGTTTAAATGGTAGTTGTTTAATCATACATCCGTTTTAAATGCCAAGTCGCCATGGTAGTGTAAACTGCACACAGGCTCTGCAGTGGCAGGTGTGAGACATGTTTAAAGGGCTACTTGTATAGGTGGCACAATTAGTGCTGCAGACCAACTGGTACAATTTTAATTTACAGGCCCTCAGCACAGGTAGTGCGCTTTACTAGGGACTTACAGATAAATTAAATATACCAATTGTGGATAAGTCAATAAAACCATATTTAGGGGAGTTGCACATGCACTTTAGCACTGGTCAGCAGTGGAAAAGTGCTCAGAGTCCTAAGGCCAGCAAAAATAATACAGCAAAAAGTGGAAGTAAGCAGGCAAAATGTTTGGGGAAGACCAGCCTAAGGCTGCCCAGTCTAATGCCCCCCCCCCCCAGCTGACAGTGGAGAGAGATACCCAGCCTTTTGAGAGTTCTCATCACTAAGGCAGAAGAACCTGGAAAGACCATCAGCATTGTCGTGGTCTACCCCAGGTCTGTGTTCCACCCTGAAGTCCATTCCCTGTAGGGAGAAGGACTGCCTCAACATTTTTGGATTCTCACTCCTCATTTGCATTAGTCACATGAGGGGCCTGTGGTCTGTCTGAATCAGGAAGTGAGTCCTAAACAGGTATGGTCTCAACTTCTTCAGTGCCCAGACCACAGCAAAGGTTTCCCTTTCAATAGCACACTGCCTCTGTTCCCTGGGAAGTAACATCCTAGAGATGAAGGCTACAGGTTGCTCTAGGCATTCTTCATTAAGTTGTGAAAGTACTCGCCCTTATGCCATGCGCCTACGCATCTTTCTAGACAACGAATTCCCTGGAAAAGTCAGGGGCCTTGATCACAGGGGCTGTGCACATGGCCTGCTTTAGGGAGTCACAAGCGTTTTGGCATGCCTTTGTCCAAATCGCATTCCCGGGCTGCTTCTTCGCAGCCAGCTCTGTCAAGGGGGACAACAATGGTGCCATATCCCTTGACAGTCCTCCTATAATGCCCTGTGAGGCCTATGAAGGCTCTCACCTCAGTTTGAGGTTTGGGGGCTCTCAGGCCATGATAATCTCTATCTTGGCCTGGAGAAGCTGCACCTTACCCCTGCCCAGCAGGTGAGCTAACTACACAGCAGACTCCTGCCCTATCTGGCACTTACTAGTCAAGCCTGCCTGTTGCAGGGCCTGAAGCACTTCCTGCAGGTTAAAAAGGTGGTCATTCCAGCTGCTACTGAAGACCGCAATGTCATCAAAGTAAGCAGCACTAAAGGCCTCCATTCAGCCAAAACCTGGCTCACCAGCCTCTGGAAGGTGGCAGGAGCATTCTTGAGTCCAAAGGGCATCACTCTAAATTGATAGTGGCCCTCTGGAGTGGAGAAGACTGACCTCTTCTTCAGTTACGGCAATCTGCCAGTAGCCTGATGTAAGATCAAAGGTACTAAGGAACTGCGCAGCCCCTAATCTATCAATCAGCTCATCAGCCCAGGGTTAGGACGATCATCAGTCTTGGTGACTGAATTCAGCACCCTATAATCTACACTGAACCTGAGTTCTGGTGTGGTACCTGGTGGGGCAGCTTTTGGTACCAGTGCCACAAGGCTGGATCAGGGGCTACTGGAGGTTCAATCACCTCCTGCTTCAGCATCTTAGAAACCTAATCTTTGATGCTGGTTCTCACCTTGTCAGACAGCCTGCAAGTTCTATCCTTGACAGGGAGTCTGTCTCCTGTGTCCACATCATGGGCACACAGGTGGGTTGTCCCAGGGGTGACGGAAAACAGAGAGGAGTACTTCCCCAATAGCTGGTGGCAGTCCCTCTACTGTTCAGAAGTCAGAGTAGGAGAAAGGTTCACACTTTCCACTGACATCCTTCTCCTTGGAGGCTAAGAGGTCAGGGAGAGGTTCACTCTCCTGTTCCTCCCCTCCATCTGTCACCAGCAGCATGGTGAGCTCAGACTTCTCAAAGTCTGGTTTGAGACGGTTGATATGGAACACCCTGTGGGGTGCCTGGGGGTCTTGAGGTCCACCATTTAGGTGACCTCCCACTTCCTCTCAGCCTTCGCATAGGGCCCTGTCCAATGATCTTGGAGGGCTCTGGGCTCCACAGGTTCCATCACCCACACTTTCTGCCCAGGTTGCATTTCCACTGGGGTGGTAGTTTGGTCATACCACTGCTTCATTACTTCCTGGCTGGCCAGATTGGGAATTGGACACTTTTCCCTGTGAGTTGTTTTGGGGGCCTCGATACACTTCTTTCTTTTTATCCTCCCTCCCTTTACTTCTGGTGGGAATCCTGACCACCCTTTTGGGAGTCCCCCTGGGTGCCTTCTTGGACGCTTTGGTGCTGACCCAGATGTCTGCCCCCTCAGCAAGCTTCCTTGCAAAAGTTTAAGACAACCAAGTTGTTTTTAGGAACACTTTTCCTGTGTTCTGTTTTTCGACCTTAGATGTAGGTAGGTATTAGGTTTGATATTTTTGCTCTACTTTTTTACCACTTTATTAAAGTGGTAATAGGTAGGGAAAAATAATTATAAGTTTCTATATATTTAAAAAACATTCACGGAGTACCACAGTACTACATTGGGAGTACCGCAGTACAAAAATTAAATTACAAAATAAATATGTTAAACAATTATAATACACTGTAGTACTCTATATATTGCAAATATCTGAAAGAAACACATAGTGATAGATTCCTTACCTTAGAATATCCCCAGGCGTCAGACTGGATCCGGAAAGTTTTCGTCAGCAGTACCCCTGCGCGTCGGTAGGTCGCGTCGTGCGGCTCCGTGTCCGTCGTTGGCGTCGCGGTCGCCGAGATGACATCGCGGGCGCTACTTAGACGCCGCCCATACGCGCTGACGTCAGTTCTTTCTTTTTCCGCGCCAGCAAGCGCAGATCCGGGAAGAGCAGGAACACCAAGTCAATTTTTGACTGACTTTTTGAGGCTTTTTGTCTCTATTTTTTCATCGAGTCTTCGACTCCTGGTGCAGTTAGGATGCCCGGTTTTAAGTCCTGCGGGGATTGTCACCGCATGATGTCGGTGACGGACCCGCACCGTGTGTGTCTTTTCTGCCTGGGGCGAGACCACGACCCCAAGTCGTGCCCCGACTGCCGGGCCATGGCGCCGAAGACTTTGCGGGAGCGGTCCTGAAAGTTGCTGGAAGCCCGGCAGTCGGCTCCGCGCCGTTCGAGGTCCCGGTCCCGTGGGAGGTCAAGGGACCGTGCGCGGACTCATCACCACCGATCTTCGGGATCCAAGTCTTCGCACTCCGGGTCAGGTAAGACGAAGCACAAGAAGTCAAAGAAACGCCATCGTTCTCCGACTTCCCCTCGCCGGTCACGCGACGCGGCTGAGGGTGGTGCCTCCCCCGCGGCTCCTGCGGAGCCTATGCAGTCGCCGCCCGACTACCCGCCCTTCCCGGGGTCGTCGGCGACTCCGGCCCAAATACAGGAATTCCTGTCAGCCATGGCTCGCCTCTTTGGGCCGTCGGGTCCCGCTGGTGCGCCTTCTGGCCCCGCGGTCCCAGCTGGGTGTCCCTGCCTTTCATCGCCGGCGGCTCTGGCCCTGGCGTCGCTGTCGGCTCCGGCCTCGGTGCCGCAGGACACCCTTGGATCCAGGCCTGGATCCCGGTCGACGCCGGTTGACCTTGTCACACCTCCACGGACGTCGTCTCCACCGGCACCAGTTCTGACGCCGCCCGCTCCTCGGGACGACGTCGACTTCAGTTTCAGCCCCGAAGTGGACGCGGCGTCGATCGATGCCGTTCTCGACGTTGCTCGGGGATTTTTATCCCCATGTCCCTGCTCCTTATTTTAGACCTGTTGGACAGCCTGAGGAGCAAGGGGAGGACTGGGAGTGGTCTGAGGACCCTCTCGCAGCTGCTTGCGAGTCTGAACAGGACTGGGCTGAGGAATTGGGGGACGCCAGTGGTCTGGATACCTCACCAGACCTTGGCATGCTGTCTCCTCCTACCGTGGCTACGGAGGAGGGAGCTAGTTATGCTGTGGTGTTGCGTAGGGCGGCCGAGGCCCTACACCTCGAGCTCCCTACTGTGGCCGTCAGGACTAACCTCCTGACAGAGGTGCTTCAGCCAGCAGCTACTTCTGCGGAGCCGCTGCTTCCCTTCAATGAACCCCTATCTGAAGTTCTTTTGGGCACTTGGTCCAGGCCCACCACAGGGGCTCCTGTGGATAGGAACGTGGCCCGACGCCATCGCCCGGCTCCGGGTGACCCCATTTTCCTCTCCCAACATCCCACCCCCGAGAGCTTGGTTGTCCAAGCCTCTGCTTCCCCAAACGCCTTCCCTTCCGCCCCACCGGATAGGGAATACAAGAAGCTGGATCAGTTTGGTAAAAAGATTTTTTCTTCCACCAGCTCTGCGCTGCGGTCCGTGAACACCGCATGCCTCTTGGGCCGTTATTCCCACTCTCTGCGGGATACGGTGGCGCAAGTGCTGCCCCAGTGTCCGGAGGAGGCCCGGCCAGCTCTCTCCCAGGCTGTTGCAGAGGGGAGAGACGCAGCAAAGTTCATTATTTCGTTGTGGCCTAGACACCGCCAACTCACAGGGCAGGTCGATTGCAACGACGGTGGCGGTTCGCCGTCACGCCTGGTTGAGGACCACTGGATTTTCGGGGGATGTCCAAAACACCCATATGGACATGCCCTTTGATGGCCGTCGCCTCTTCGGCGACAAAGCGGACAGCGCGTTGGAGATGTTTAAGGACTCACGGGCTCCGGCCAAGTCCTTGGGACTCTCGGCAGTCCGCCCTCCTCCGCCTTCCGCTCCTTTCGTGGCACAGGAAGGGGCACCCTCCAGCGTTCGCAGCAGAGCCACAGGCCTGCGCAGCAACAATACCAGCGCGGACGCGGGTTCCGCCGTGGCGGATCAAGGGGCCAGCGGGCAGGTCAGTCCACCACCACCCCGGCCACCACTGCCTCCAAACCTTCCTAGTCCGAACTTTCAGGCCCATCAAACGCCAGTGGGCGGCAGGCTTCGCCATCACCTCCCCCACTGACGCACCATCACTTCGGACAGGTGGGTTTTAGAGATAGTCCGGAGGGGCTACTCCCGCCCCTTCGAGACTACCCCTCCAGCCATGCCACCTCAGTACCACCACATGTCGGGGGATCACTTGGCGCTTCTTCAGCAGGAAGTTGCGGCCCTCTTGGCCAAGGGGGCCAAAGAGCGCGTTACGACACCAGAAGTAGGTCGTGGTTGCTATTCCCACTACTTTCTGGTGCCCAAGAAGGACAAAGGCCTGCGTCCTATCTTAGACCTCCGGAACATCAATCGCTTCCTCCGCAAAGAGAAGTTCAAGATGCTCACTCTGGCTCAGGTCTTGTCTGCTCTCGATCCACAAGACTGGATGGTAGCGCTAGACTTGCAGGATGCCTATTTCTACATCCCCGTCCTGCAAGCCCACCGGCGTTACCTACGGTTCACGGTAGGCCACGAGCACTTTCAGTTCACCGTGCTCCCTTTTGGCCTTACCAGCGCCCCTCGGGTGTTCACCAAGGTGATGGTGGTGGTCGCAGCTCATCTGCGCAGATCAGGGGTTTCAGTCTTCCCCTATCTGGACGACTGGTTGTTGAAGGCGGGCTCGCCCCATGCAGTCGTCTCCCACCTCCAGACTACGGCCGACCTCCTGCACTTGCTGGGGTTCTCCATCAACGTGCCGAAGTCACACCTGATTCCCTCTCAGAAGCGCCTCTTTATTGGAGTGGTTCTGGACACGGCGCAGTTTCGGGTCTATCCTCCCGAACAGCGAGTCCGGGATATTCGGGCTCTGATTCCCATCTTTCAGCCCTTGTCCCGGGTTTCGGTCAGAGTGACTCTGAGGCTGCTGGGCCTCATGGCCTCCTGCATCCTGCTGATCGATCATGCCAGATGGCATATGCGGGCTCTGCAGTGGGACCTGAAGTTCCAGTGGGGGCAGTATCAGGGGAACCTGTCCGATCACGTCCAGATCTCGGAGGGCGCTGCACGTCAGTTGCAGTGGTGGCTCACGAACCAGCATTGGGTCGATGGCAGATGCCTCTCCCTTCCCCAACCGGAGTTTACAGTGGCGACGGATGCGTCCCTCCTGGGTTGGGGCGGCCACATGGGAGAGGCGGAGATCAGAGGCCTCTGGTCTCCGGCGGAGTCCCAGCTCCATATCAACCTTTTGGAGCTTCAGGCGATCCGGCTTGCACTGAAGGCATTCCTTCCCTCTGTCAAGGGGAGAGTAGTGCAGGTGTTCACAGACAACACCACCGCCATGTGATACTGCAACAAACAAGGCGGGGTGGGGTCGTGGACCCTCTGTCAGGAGGCTCTGCGTTTCTGGACATGGCTGGAACATCAGGGCATGTCCCTGGTGGTTCAACACCTGGCAGGTTCTCTGAACGCCAGGGCGGACGAACTCAGCCGCAGGTGCATGCTCGATCACGAATGGCGTCTTCACTCGGAGGTGGTGCAAGGTCTCTTTCAGCAGTGGGGAGAGCCTTGGTTAGATCTATTCGCCACCGAAGAGAATGCGCAATGTCATCAGTTCTGCGCGTTGGAATTTCCAAGGTGGCACTCGCTCGGCGACGCTTTTCGTCTCGAGTGGAGTTGCGGTCTGTTGTACGCCTTTCCGCCAATACCACTTCTGCCCAGAGTGCTGAAGAAGATCAGGCGCGACCAGGCACAAGTCATCCTTGTGTCCCCGGACTGGGCTCGAAGAGTATGGTATCCCGAGCTACTCAGTATGAGCATCGATCCTCCGATCAGACTGCCTCTTCGGGAGGATCTTCTCTCGCAGCAGAAGGGGACGGTCCTCCACCCGAACCTGTCCAGCCTCCACCTCTTTGCGTGGAAATTGAGCGGCGGCAGTTGATTCCTTTCGACTTGCCTCCTGAAGTTTGTGATGTCATTCTGGCAGCCAGGCCTCACTCTACTAAAGTGGTATACGCCTGCAGGTGGAACAAGTTTGTGGCATGGTGCACAGCAAAGGCTGTGAATCCCCTTTCTGCCCCTCTTTCTGAAGTACTACTGTTCCTTCTTTCTTTGGCCCAGCAGGGCTCTGCTCTGGGCACTATCAAGGGCTACCTTTCTGCTATTTCGGCCTTTCTCAGGCTCCCTGATCAGCCCTCTCTTTTCAAGTCCCCGGTTGTAAATAGATTCCTTAAAGGCATTACACACCTTTTTCCTCCTATTCCTTTCGTGATGCCTCAGTGGGACTTGAATTTGGTTCTTCCATACTTGATGTGTGCTCCCTTTGAGCCACTTCATAACTGTCCTCTTCGTCTCTTGACCTTGAAGACTGCTTTCCTGGTGGCCATCACCTCCGCTAGGCGAGTGAGTGAGCTCCAGGCTCTTTCTTGTAAGCCTCCTTTCCTATCAGTCCATCCGGACAAGGTTGTGCTCAGGCCCCGTCCTTCCTTTTTGCCAAAAGTGGTTACGGCCTTTCACATTGGGCAGACTATTACCTTGCCCACCTTCTTTCCGCCTCCGCACCCTTCCAGAGAGGAAGAGAGGCTCAACCGCACACAGCAGTTCCGGGTGGATGACCAGCTCTTTGTTGGCTACGTTGGCACCAAGAAAGGTCGGCCGGTACACAAGAGAACTATCTCCCGCTGGGTTGTCTTATGTATCAAAGCCTGTTACTCTTTGGCTAAAAAAGAACCTCCGGTGGGGCTGCGTGCTCATTTCACCAGAGCTACTGCATCCACTACTGCTGGACGTGGTGTCCCCTTGCAAGACATCTGTCAGGCAGCCACGTGGGCCTCGCTGCACACGTTTACCAAGCACTATTGCCTGGACAGCCAAGTCCGGAGAGACGGCTTCTTCGGCCGTTCTGTTCTCCGCGACTTTCTGGTGTGATCTTAGTTCGCAGACCCACCACCGGGAAACGACCTTAACAACGCGGTCAAAACACTGCAGTACATTTAGATCGCTGCTTTTACAACGCAAGTCGTTACCACGACTTGCACTGGAGGGCGCTCTAGACTAAGGAATAGTGTGATTTACTATTCCAACACCTTCCCTACTGTACGTAGGCTGGAGTTGGAATAGTAAATCATACTATTCCTAAGTCCAGCGCCCTACAGCGCAAGTCGTGGTAACGACTTGCGTTGTAAAGACAGCGATGTAATGTACCGCGATCTAATTGATCGCGTTGTTACATCATACATCCCCACCACCGGGGTTGGTATTGCTGGGGTATCTATTCTAAGGTAAGGAATCTATCACTATGTGTTTCTTTCAGATGAACAAGTTACTTACCTTTGGTAACAATATATCTGTAAGAAACATTAGTAGTGATAGATTCCTTATCGCCCCACCCATCCTCCCCGTTCTGCGAACTGATTTCTAGGGTTAAGGTCATCCCTTTCAGGGACCTAGTTTCAATGCACCAATGGTCAGTATCTTGCATGGCTCTGCGTTCCTGGCGCGGAAAGTCGTGTACAGAACTGACGTGGGCGGCGTCTAAGTAACGCCCGTGACGCCATCTCGGCAACCACGACGCCAACGACGGACGCGGAGCCACACGACGCCACCTACCGATGCGCAGGGGTACTGCTGACGAAAACTTTCCGGATCCAGTCTGACGCCTGGGGATATTCTAAGGTAAGGAATCTATCACTACTAATGTTTCTTACAGATGTATCGTTACCGAAGGTAAGTAACTTGTTCATCTGGTACTACAGTGTATTTTCAATTTTTAAAATAGTTAAATCTTCAGTGAAATGTCTACGAAGTACTGTGGTAATACCTACAATTTACAGCGCTACTTAAAGGTTTTTTTTTTTTTTTAAATGCTCAGTTCTCCCTTAACTGCTGTACAAATATATAGAAAACTATAAATACATTTCTCTACCTACTTACACTTAAATAAAGTGATAATAGGTAGGGAACAAGAATAAAACGCACTTCTTACCTAGATCTAAGACCCTAACCCAGAATGCAGCGAAACGCAGATAAAATGTGCTGAAAATGGTGCGTCAGCCTTTTACCTTTGGTAAACACAGTCGTTAGCCAATCACATACTGCCTTATTATGCGCATGTAAAACGGTATACAGCAGCACAATATATAACTAAGTATTTTAAAAATTATAACCTTAAAACTACTTGCACTATTCATACATACTACCAGAAATTACCATTTACACCAAATAATATATTTTCTGCCACATAACATCTACATCGGTTAACACACATCTGTTTTAATTACCACACTCCACTGTACAACACTACACTCAGTGCCACTCCACTCTACGCTATTACACTCTACGTCACTCCACTCTACATCACTCTACTATAAGCCACTCCACGCCAATCCACTGTACGCTAGTCCACTTTACCCCACTCCTTGTCACTCCACTTTACTGTCTAAGACTGTGCGCCACTCCATTTGATGTCAATCCAGTGTATGCCAATAGACTGTATGCCTTTCTATGCTACTCCATTGTACGCAACTCCACTCTGACACCACACTCTACGCTATTCCACTGTGTGCCACTCCAGTGCACACTGTTTCAGTGTACACCACTGCATTCTACGCTATTGCTGTATCTGACACTGCACTTTATGATACGTCATTCTATGACAATCCACTGTACATCACTCCATTCTATGGCACTACACTCTACGCCAGTCAACTCTACTGTACTACACTCTATGCTATTCCACTGTATGACACTCCAAACCAGTGCACTCTGTGCTATTCCACAGTATGCCACTCCACTCTACGCCACTACACTGTGTGCTAGTAACACTCAAGGTTATTCCATTATACACCATTCCACTGTACGCTACACCACTCTACGCTATTCCACTGTACGCCACTCCACAGTACGCTATTACACTGTACTTCGCTCCACACTGCCCAACTCCAGAGGTACACTGTTCCACTGTATGCCACTCCAGTATATGCCGCTCCACTCCAGTCTGCGCTATTCCAATGTATGCCACTACACTGTACCTCAATACACTCTGTGCCAGTCCACTCTATAACACTTCACTCTATGCCACTTCACCCTGTGCCACTACTCTGTTCGCCACTCTACGCTATTCAACTGTACGCCACTCCACTCTAACACACTCCAGTGTACGCCACTCCACTGTATGCTGTTCAACTGTACGGCACTCTTGTTTACTCCACTCCACTGTTTGCTACTACACTACACGCCAAAACACTCTACACTATTTCACTCTACTCACCTCTACGGTATGACACTCCACTCTCTGCTATTTCACTCTGTGCCACTCCACTCTGTACCACTCCATTCTATGCCTCTCCAGTCTATACACCACTCCACTGTACGCCACTCTACTCTGTGTCACTCGATGCTATGCCACTCCTCTCTAAGGCAATCCAGTCTATGGCACTGTACTGTACACCTCTCCATTATATGGCTCTCTATTCTGACAATGCACTTACCTCTATTACACTGTAAATCACTTCATTCACTGCCACTCCACTCTGTGCCAATCTACTCTACACTACTACACTCTGCCCTATTCCACTGTACGACACTCCGTTCTAAGGCCACTCTACTGTACTCTATTCAACTATATGCCACTACAGTCTACGCCACTACACTGTACCTAACTCCACTCTAAAACACTCCACTGGACACCACTACACTGTACGCCACTCCACTCTACACTATTTCACTGTACAACACTAGACTGTACCTCACTCCACTTGAGACTACACTACTCAACTGTACACCACTCCACTCTATGCCACTCCACTCTCCTCCACTCCAGTGTATGCTATTCCACTGTACGCCACTCCAGTGAACTCCACTCCTCTCCTCTACACTATTCCACTACACTGTACCTCACTCCACGCAACACTACGCTACTCTACAACACTCCACTGTACACCACTCCCCTCTGTGCCATTCCACTGTACGCCACTCAGCTCTTACACGCTCCAGTGTACGCACTGCACTTTATGCTTTACCACTGTATGCTGCTCAACTGTATGACACTCCAGTCTATTCCACTCCACTGTATGCTATTACACTATACACCAATACACGCTACACTATATATATAAAAAAAAAAAATGTAAGTCCGTTTTTATATAGCGCAGCTACTCACCCTTACGGGTCTCAAGGCGCTGGGGGCCGTCGTGGAAATTAAGTGAGCTATTGCCCAGAGTCACATGGTGCTGAGCTGAGCTGCCGCCGGAGCCGGGGATCGAACCGTGAACCCTGTGCTCCGAAGTCAGCTGCCCTGGCCGCTGCACCACACCTCTCCACTATTCCACTGTAATAAACTCCACTGTACGCCACTCTACTCTGTGACACTCTACTCTGTGACACTCTACTCTGTGACACTCTACTCTGTGACACTCTACTCTGCCACTCCACTCTGTGCCACTCCACTCTGTGCCACTCCACTCTATGCCACTGCTGTGTGCACCACTCCACTCTACCACTATTGCCCTGTACATTACTCTATTCTGTGCCACTCCACGGTACTCCACTCTACACCAATCCACTCTGCTCTACTACACTCTACCCTATTCCATTGTACAACACTCCATTCTACGCCACTCTACTGAAGGAAATTCCACTATATGCCACTCCACATGACAACATGTTATGCCAGTAACACTCAGCCTTATTCCACTCTGCATCACTCCACTGAATGCCAATCCACTCTGTGACACTTCACTATATACTTTTACACTCTGTGCTGTTCCACTGTTCCACTCCACTTCACAGTCTTTTACACTGTACACCACTACAGTCTACACCATTACACTCTGCCTCTCTCCACCCTACAGCAATCTACTGTACACTATTTCACTCTACAACACCCGACTCAACACCTCTCCACAGTACGCCACTCCACTGTATACCACTTCACTCTAAGCCACTCCAGTCTACGCTATTATCCAGTATTGGGGTATCTTTCATAGATTCACATGCCTGAATCATTCCCCGTTGTCGAGAGGGGAGTCCCAACGGGGAATGATTCAGGCATGTGAATCTATGAAAGATACCAATACTGGATAACCATAGTTACAGGTAAGTAACTTATTTTCTTATCCAGTATTGGGGTATCTTTCATAGATTCACATGCCTGAATCATTCCCCGTCGTTGGGACTCCCATCTCGACGACGGGGAATGATTCAGGCATGTGAATCTATGAAAGATACCAATACCTGATAACCGTAGTTACAGGTAAGTAACTTATTTTCTTCCACTGTATGCTGTTCCAGTCTATGGCACTCCACTCTACCCCACTCCAGTGTACACCACTCCACTGTATGCCACTCCAGTGTACACCCCACCACTCCACTCAACTGTACGCTATTCCACTGTACCCCACTACATTGTACCTCACTACACTGTACGCCAGTCAACTCACTGCCACTACATGCCACTCCACGCCATTCCACTGTCCCCCACTCCAATCTACGATACTCCATTGTATGCCAATCCACTCTAACACACTCCTCTGTATAGCACTCCACTCTATGCTATTCCACTCTGTCACTCCACTGTACACCACTCTAATAGATGGTATTCCACTGCGCACCACCCCACTGTACACCACTCCACTCTACGGCACTCTACTCCATGCCACTCCAGTCTATGCCACTCCACTCTACGCCGCTCAACACTATGCCACTCCAGTCTATGCTACTCCACTTAACGCTGGTCCCCTTTACACTATGCTATTTCACTGTGCGCACCGTCACTCTTGCCACTACACTCTATGCTTTTCCACTCAATGCCACTCCACTATACGCTATTCCACTCTACGCCACTACACTCTACTGTACAACACTCCACTATATGCTATTCCACTCTACGCCACTCCACACTACGCTATTGTACTATATGCAGCTAAACTGTACCTCACTCCACTGCTCCCCCTCCACTCTACGCCACTGCACTCTACTCTACTATTACTCTACCACTCCACTCTACGCTGTTCCATTGTACGACACTCTACTCTACACTATTCCACTCTACGCCACTCCACTGTACCGCACTGCACTCTACAACACTCCACGCCACTGCACTCTACACCACTCAACTGTATGCTATTCCACTGTACGCCAGTTCATTGTACCACATTCTACTCAACTCTACAGCACTATTCTGTATGACAGTACACTTTACAACACTATTCTCCACTGCACTGTACTACACTCCACTTAAGACTCCACTCTACAACAGTAAACGCTAAGATTTCAGAAGTTTTTTAAATTCAAAATAAACATTGAAACTCAATGAAGAAACAAAAGGCTAAACTTTTATTATAGTTAGGAAAACTGTATTTATTCTTTTTATACAAACCAAACTTAAAACACACAACCATTAGAAATTCTTCAGTTATAGTCATACATTAAATGTATAATTTACGCACCACCTTTAATTGTATGCAACTTTATGTTCGCGGCATGTGTGGCTGCAGATGCACATGCTGTGCATAAGTCTGCCATCTAGTGTTGGGCTCAGATGATTTCTAGTTGTTTTTCTTCGAAAAATGTTTTCAAGTTACTAGGACGTGTGACTCCTCCTCTTGGTAATACTGCGCATGGGCATCGGCATATTGTTAGATTGTTTTTTTCTGCCGGTGGGTTCGGATATACTCTCTCGCACTCCGGTTCAAGATCGTCTCGGGTTCCCTTCTGTTCTCCGTTAGTTCCTTCAACTCAATGGTATTGTCTTGATCGTGTAGATCTTATTCCATCTCGAGTACGAAAACCATCTCTAGCGTTGAATCTCTCAACTCGCCTTGGCGGCCTTCGGGCCTCTCCGACTGGGCCTTTTTTCGCAACATTCAGCTCTACCCGAAAATAAGCTGCTGATGGAATGCACTCCGTTTAGTTTTTGCCTGAACTGCCATTCCAAATGCCCCCATACTGATCAGCACTCGGTCTGTAACGTATGCCTCTCGTCCGACCATCGAGAAGACACCTGTGAGGCCTGCAGGTCCTTTCGGTCTAAAAAGGCACTTTAGGGCTGGGTCTAGAAATGCAGCACAGAGACTACACGCCTGATATCTTTGGCCAGTCAGAAGAGGATTAAGAAGAGGCCTCTGCAGCAGTGGTGGAGTCTGTTTCCATACAGGACTCCAATTCCCAGTCGGACACTGAACAAGATCCAGTTCACATGCAGCCATCTGAAAGATCATCGGACCGTGACTACATATTCCCCCGATCTGAAGACCAAAAAATCGTCTCCAACCGATAAAACTGCTCACGGTCCGCCACTGCATAAAAGGCATGGCGCACACCGATCCACCTATTCAGAGGCCCCACCCCACCCTCGGGCTCGGCACCTAAACATCGGCCTGCTGCAGGGGCCTCCACCTTTAAATCTGCATCAGAGCCTACGCACGAACCATGCACTCGATTCAAAAGCCAAATACCTATTAGCACGATTCGCCCTAGCCTCGGGCTTTCAGATAAACGTGCATAAGTCGCAAGCCCTTAATCTGTCCCTAGAGTCCGAGACGCTGGAACTCCTTCAGCGCAATTTTCAGATTCAGTGGGTCCATGACGCCATCACCTACCTAGGCCTCCGGGTGGCCCCCACCATTTCTACCACTAGACAGTTGAATTATTCGATGCTTTTAAAACTAGTGCGAGACTCCCTTCGCAGATGGAGACCTCACTCCCTCTCGTGGCTGGGACGGATAGCAGCTGTGAAGATGGTGCTGCTGCCTCAAATTCTCTATATCTTTCACACCCTCCCGTTGCTGCCTCCCACCGGGGTCCTACGGGCCATGCAGAGGGACATAGAGCGCTTTATCTGGCGTGACCAAAGAGCTCGGATGCGCCGTGATCTTACATACAGAGACCCGGTAGAGGGGGGATTAGGGGTTCCGGATTTATTGGTGTACTGGCGGGCAGCTCAGTTGAGGGCATTAGTGGAGTGGTCTCGCCCTGAATCAGAGAAACACTGGTTATTTATGGACAGGGCTCTTGCAGGCCGCTCGCTGTGGGGGGTCCCCTTTCTCCCTCGCCGGGGGCGACACCGCAGTTTATACCTATCAGAGGTGACCCGGCCCATTATGACAGCTTGGGATAGAACGGCGACCGCTAGAGGACTTACGACTTTTCCATCCCCCATTACGCCCATTGTAAAGAACCCAGACTTCACACCCGGCCTTGACTATGGGGAATTTCACCACTGGACGACAGACGCTACTCGCTTCATAGGGCATTTCTTTGATCTTTCCGGCCTGCGCCCGTTTGTGGAGTTCCGTACAGATCTCGGGCTTCCCGAAACGGAGCAATACCGCTATCTCCAGATACGACATTGGGTGCTGCAGGAAGGGGTGTGGGAGGGTGCAGAGAGGTTGCTTACGCCGTTCGAGAAGTGGTTAATCACAAGACATAGCGATGCACACTTGACGTCAGACCTGTATAAATTCATGAGGACCCCTCCAGACACTGAGAAATCCCCTGGGCAATTGCGTTGGGTGGGCGAACTGGGAAGGGAACTTTCGCTGAAGGAATGGAAGGACATCTACCACCGGGCCCGTCGCACGGCCCGCAATGTAACTTCTATCGAAACGGCTACTAAACTGGCCACCTATTGGTACTTAACCCCTGTACGGCTTCATAGAGGCAGTCCTTCGCGTAGACCGTTGTGTTGGAGAGGTTGTGGCATGCCAGGTACTCTTACCCACCTGCTCTGGGACTGCCCGTCTTTAGGGACATACTGGCCACAAATATTGGATGAGATTGACTCCCACTTCAACACACAGATTCCGAGATTTCCGGCATATATCCTCCTTGGTCTTCCCAACGCCATCACCTTCCCGCTTCATTCTAGAAGAGGCAAACAAATGGCCTTGACCCTAGGTGCGGCAGTTCAGAACGTTTTCACACACTGGGGCTCCACGACAGTGCCCACTCGATTAGGCTGGTTACATAAGCTATGGTCCATTCTAGGGATGGAAAAGATTTCTCTCTCTTTGACCAACCCCGGGGCCTCCTTCCACGAACTTTGGGCTCCCCTTTTAGTGCTTTTGACATCGGAGTTTACAGAACTCACCTGTCCCAAATATCTTAGACTATTACAACTAACAGACCCCCCGCCGGCGCCCACGCCTGCTGCACCTGCCACCTAGTTGCCTTTGGGACCCACTTATCGGGCCGCAATACTCCCACTGGCATGAGTTCACCTTTTCGTTGAGGAGGAGGAGGGGGGCGGGGGGGGGGGGCGGGGGGAGGGAGGTTTTGTATTCTCGTTTGTTGTTGTTTCTGCCTGAAATATATGACAGTGACATGCAGGGTTGCTACCCGATGATTGTGGAGCATGCTGGCTCATTTGTTTCCTTTGTGGATAAAATCAATAAAAGAAATTTAAACAAAAAAAAAAGCCAAATACCTCAGCTCTTTGGCTCTGACCACTCCGGCTCCGAAAGCAAAGCAGGCATCGGTACCAAAATGTTAAAAACTCTGGGCTGAAAAAAAACACCTGACCCAATTCTTGAAACAATGTAAGAACGGCTCAATCTGAGGCAAAAAGCTTTGCAAATTCAGCCCGAAACAAAGAAGATTGTCCTACAATCGGCAACATCTCCACCATCTAAAAGACACCTGTTGTTCGATAAAGCCAATAATGCTCTTATTCTGCCTCCAAAGAAGAGCAAAAAGGACATAGCCACAAGCCATTTACATGTGCCTATACCTACCTCTCTCACTTCACCATCTCATACTTCCATACTTCCACTCCTCCACCTCGTTCACCACAACAGTCGGACAAGGACAACTCTACACCACACACACATTCACCCATTTGGGATTACCATGGGAGAAAAACCCCAGCCTACAGACCCGTGGGATGCCTATGACATAGTCCCATAGGGGGATACAGATCCTGGCCTCTACCCAGCACGTCCAACCCCACCAGAAGATGCTGCAGCTTATCAGGATTTAATAGCTAGAGCTGCAGCATACCACCAAGTGCCCTTACATAAAGACCCCCAGTGCTTAATTTGAGACGGTGCTTTCCGGTGCTCTGCACCAGCACTTAATTGGTTTCCGGTGCTCGGCATCGGCACCTAATTGTCAACACCATACTTACAACAGTCTACCACATGGTGGCGCTGCTCATCTAATTTAGAGATGAGCAGAACAAGGGTTGTTTAGGAATACAATATACATTAAAATTGCTAATACCTACCTCCCCAGCCATTTCTTTAGCTTCGGGGACCTGGAATAATCTGATCTGTCGCATTAACATGCGAGAGAGATGGTTAGTAGTTGTGTTGGCAGCGATGACAAGGGCGTAGGGTGGTGCAAGCTGCAGTGGCCTCCTTGTCGGAGCCCTGGCACTTAATATTTTACAAATTAAGCACTGAAGAACCCATAGAAGACAACTTCCTTTTTGAGACCCTCACCTCTGCACAAAGGGGCTCACAATATTTATCCTTGCTTAAGGGAGTTTTACACACCACTGATGACGTTTTCAAAGATCTTGTAAGGGCAAGAATTATAACTTTAAGACTAGACAAAAAGTACAAGGCAGCACCATCTGACCCCATATACATCAATGGTCAGTTAACACCTGACTCATTAGTTATGGCTAATGCAAGGAAAAGGGCAAACTCCCAGACAACGGGTGATGCACCTCCCCAGGCAAAGAACCAAAATAAATTGATGCATTTGGTAAACGGTTAGCCGCACAATCAGCTAATCACTGGAGAATAGCGAACAGCCCGGCCTTATTAGCACAGTATGACAGAGCACACTGGGACGAGATGGATGGGCACCACCAACATCTCCCAGAGGAACATAAAAAGCGGGGGGTATGAACTAGTTAATAAGGGCAAACTCATTACAAACAATTCAATTAAATTTGCTTTAGATTCTGCTGACACAGCAGCAAGAGGCATTAACACAAGCATACTCTTGCGCAGACATGCTTGGCACCGTGTCTCGGGGTTCAAAATTGAAGTTCAACAGGCTGTCCTTAATCTACCCTTTGATAAGGAAAACCTTTTTGGACCACAGGTGGATGCAGCTTTAGAAAAAATTAAAAAGGACACAGATGTCGCAAAATCTATGGGTGCCCTCCAGTCAACCTCATTTTGTTGGTCCTTTCGTTGCCCCAATTTTAAACAAGGTTCAAAGGCTGCATCAACAGACACCTCTGGGTCACAATATAAACAACAAGGGCAAACATCAACCTTTAAAAACCTTCTACAGGGGTAATTATAGGGGAAATCATTTGAGAGGCTGTGGACGAGGAAATAATACCCGTACTGCAAAGATCTCCTCCAAACAATGACTCCCTTACCATTCCCCCCGATCATCTAACACCTGTCGGGGGACGTCTACAGCAATTCTTCCCATAGTGGCAAACTGTTGCACTCCAAAAGAAGTCCAGAGGTAGCCATATTGTAGGTTATAACAAGATGGTTTATTAAGTCTTAGTTACTGGGTATTCAGATGGTAAATAGTAGATTGGAAGTTCAGCCCCACCAGGACCAGCATCCTTCCTGCTCAGACCACACACTCCAACTGCCTCTCTGTCAACCACACCAGGCACTCCAGCATTCCACTACCTCATCAAACATTCCACACACATCATATTCATACTGGCTGAGCAGCAGGGAACAGGTAACTAAGGGAAAGGATGCAAAGTAACAATCCAAGTCACAGCACAGCTCCTTTCCTTAGGGATAACAATTAATAATAATAATACAACAATGTACAATGAAAGTACGCACAATTTGATATCATATACACGGAAGAAACATATACAATTTAAAACTAACTAATTGCAATTTGAAAGGACTCAGGATAGGAGAATATCAAACAGTCCTAAGATACCAAATACATTGGAATTACACCACTGTATTATTATGCAGGACTGGGAGAATAAAGTGCACCGCTGAGGTGTAACTCCCTCACTCATCCCCTTCTGCACACCAGATATAGCACACCTAACAAGACCGGAAGTCTTGCACGATACGTCCTCCTCACTCCAGTCCTTAGTTCACCGCGGGCCCCAGCCAACTCCCTTAACTAATCCTGGCGCTGCTCTCATGCTGTTAACCAGCATGAGAGAAGCACCAGGATTCTAGGGAGCAGTCTCTCGGCGCTCCCGAGTGTACTGGAGGCCAGTGCTTGCTTTTAACTCAGCTGTCTAAGACAGCTGGGTTAGAGAGGTTTAAAAGAGAGGGATGGATATGGGTTGCTTCGCTGTGGACCCCCTGGCTATCGCTGCAGAACCGAAGTGTTGCATGTCTCTCGACAGCCTGCGTCGCGTATATTCACTGCCCCACTCATGCATTCCTCATACCCCCTGCCCAGGTGGCATAGTAAATCGATCAAGAGCCAGGAGGGCTTCACTCATGTGCATAGTTGTATCCACTGCCCAAAGCTTTCTTTGGGAATACTGCCTGGTTGCCTGTCGCTGCCAAGTTTGTTGTTCTCATTGTTATGTCTTTCTTCTGTGCATAAACCAGTCCTATAGGAGTTGTTCTGTTTCTGTCTTTAGTGATGTATGCCTTGTAAAGTCATTCCGGAGTCGAGCAGAGCACGGGGACAAAAATGTAATCCGCTGTAAATAATCGGCACAAACATCCTGTACTGCAAAGTGCTATGTGACTCTAATCCCACTGCTCTGTGATCCTGTGGGACAATATGTACTGTGATAACTGTGCAGTTTTGAATAAAAGGCAAGTTTAAAAACAAGAGGTTTAAAGTGTGCATGTCTGGTTGGCCGTTTTAAGACAGCCAGTCAAAGGGACAGGTGCACTTTAAACTTAAGTGCACAGGCAGCCCACCACTCCTACCTGCTGCTGCCACTCAGCAGGCCCCGCCCCGTCCTGACACTCGGTTCGGAAGGGGTTGATGACAAATAAAATTGTAATAAATCCCGTTTATTACCATTTTATTTTTATTTTCTGGGGGGCATTTTGGTTGGTGGGGCGATGCTCCTCCACTCTAATGGAGGAACCGCCTCTGATCCTGCCCCTTTATCTCACTCTTAGAAGTTTTTTTTCATCCCTGCTTGCTTTCTTTGTCACTGTTTTCCTTTATTTCTCCGTCTTTCCCCCTTTTCTGCATTTCTCTCTTGTTCTGGGTCAACGCCTGATGATTACAAGTAAGAAAAAAAAGCGCATGTGAGCCCACCTGCAGTCACCTTCTCAAATTAAGCACTGATTCCAGTAGCACCAACTGAGCCTAATAGATTATCTTCCATCTGAACAGCCGTGTCTACAGTGCCACTTACAAATGAGACTCGTGTGGTCAGTCACTATCAGGAATTATGGAATGATGTTCTAGCAGGATGTAAAGTTGACTTTGTTATTTTCTTGTGTAGCAACATTAATATTTGTTCATTAACACTGCCATGCCTAAAATCTTGAACTGGTTGACATGGAAAAAATAAATAAATAAAAAGGTTTGGCACAACTACTTTTACTGGCAAAGAAGTAGATGATAAATGTTGGATATTACAAGTGCTGTTTTGCTTTAACACTACGTATGAGAGACGGACGATACTATTTGTAAACATATGTAGCACACTTGAGTTTACCTTTGAAACTCAGACTTTTCGAAATGTTAAAATTATTAGGTGATAGTCGAGCTCTAGCACATTTTAACAGAAGATTTGATTTTGCTAAGGTTTCCCCCGTCTTCCAATTAATTTGTTACATTTGCAGTACATTGATTGTGTTTTTTGATAATTACTTTTATGTATTAACTGTTCTCTTTTTTCCAGGGCAACAGTTTTGTTATTCCCGAATGCTTCTTGCAACACGCCTACAATTTCCATTATACTTTATGTGCTAGTTTGCTACTAGCATTCAAGGGTCTCTATGGTTATTTCGTCATGCTATCAAAGGAGCTTCCTTCTTCTCGCAGGATCGAGCTGGGTATGTTAAGTGTACGCTTTTCTGTGTCAGAGTCAATAAATCATTCCTTACCACATGCTACTCTTCGGGCACACGCAGCCAGGCCAGTATTTTAACAAATCTAGTTAAACAATGTTATCACAAGTCTGTAACATTTATGCCATGTTACAGTCGGGTTAGTCAATCCCTAGTATGTTTGATAGAGTGTCTGATAAAGTATGTCTACCAATAAACATATATATTTTGGCAGTAGAAACAATATGAGTTGGAGGTATAAACCATCTTCACGTAAATGGTGATTTTGTGAGATCATTGAGATGGCTGTCTGGTAGAAGCAGAAAAAGAAATAGGAAAACGAGTGTAAGGCTGGAACCTCTGTAGGGTCCTTGAATCCCAGAATGTCTTCCCTGTGTTTTTTCATATGTTTGCATAACATCGCTGGCTTTGTTTTTTGTTAATAGAAGCAAAATGCTGACAAAATGAGTTGAACTGATGGCAAGGACTAATAAGTGAAAGATATAAAAATTCCCTGTCTAACCAAATCGTAAAATCGCCCCAGCTTTATATTAATTTGCAGGATCAGCTGATGCTCATAATTAGGCAAACATTGTAATTCAGCAAAAGAAAAGAACATTTTGTTTGGTGGAAGTAAATGAGAATTTCCTATCCCATTACACAGTTGGTAATTTAAATTTAAAACAAGCATTGGCAAAGACAACAGGTCCAGCATTGGCTTCCATCATTTTGGCTTTGTCAGTGATTGTTTTCTTTTGTTTTTTGCAAACTTTCATCGTTGAGTATCTTGCTTGGTCCTAGAAAAGCTTCAAAAAGATTGGCTAAATCCAAAAATATTTACACACTTGATATAGTAGTCTCTGGCACTCAAGAGATCTACTTTGTGTATGGATGTGAGCTTTGTGAAAGGGCAGAATGCCGTCACTCACAGTGAAGTTAGCCAGTGGCTGAAATGGCTGACCCATGGCCCATTCTGTATGCTGTATTGGGTTGCAAAAAATGTGTATTACACATTAACGCCTCGGAGAGAGTATTTCTCCGATGCAGTGCCTACAAAATAAGGGCCTTGGTCTTGATGAGACGGACTGAAGGGAGGATGCAGTTTCTTCTCCACTACGGTCTGCTTGATGAGAGTGGAGAAATCTGGGCGAATAATTTTGTGCCAAAAATTGTTAATTCATATTCCTTATACTATACAAATGAAACAGTACTATCTACGTGGCATACATCGCTATGCAAAACTAGCAAATATATCAGTATAATATATATTTGTTTAGCTTTAATATTGAGTGACGGTTGATGCCATTTTTTCTAAAATAGGGGGAGTAAGCAAAATGTGCCGTAGCAAAAAGTAACTTGTAATCTTCTGCGTCCTGTTTTTTTACTTAAAGGGGATAAAAACATTATTCCGGTCTTTTGCTTCGCGTCATTTAAGTTAAGAGATTTATTTGCTGAAAAGGACCTTAAATGTTGCGCCTTCTATTTTGGGGTGACCACCCTTGGAAAGTGCTTCAGAGGGTGTTTTACTCCTGGGGAATGTTTTCCTGCCTACCGTCTCTTGTGAGAAGACAACTAGCTGACTTCACCGTCCTCACAGAATCACAGAAATTGAATAAAAATGGAAAGTGAAATGTAGCCAAATATAAAACTCTATCTTATATCTTTTACTTTCTTAAACACACACCAAAGAATGTATGCTTTACATATCATAAAAATGTTGCCTTTCATTTTTAATTACAATCCAAGTTTATGCCTAATTTGTTGGTAACTTCCATTTTGAGTTTGTTGTCCCTATGTCTATGGTTTTGTGCTTTTAGTTATGAATTGCCCATTAATCGATTGTGATTTTGTTTCCTTTTAAGGTTGTGCATGATGATAATGTGGGCACACTTTTCGTGGCTTAATTGACTAATGCTGTGATGCAGATAATAACGTTATTAATATACTGTTACATTGTTTTTAGCGAAGACAATTGCAAGAAGCAAATACTATTATAATCTATCACGTCTGCAAAGTAACACGATACAGTTATTTGCACCACAGCACCTTCAATGTATTTATCATTCTGCAACGCTTATCTTATGTTATGGTTATGTAACTGTTTTGTAACATTTTTTTGTTTTTCTTTTTACTTCTGTTGCTTGAGCTATTCATTTCTTGTTTCTGCTTCTCTCACTTTTATGATGTACATTTATTATTTGGAACCGCATTTGTGATTTGCCATCTTCTTATTTTTGGGAAAATATGGGATGGAACGCTAATTTCTGAAATATTTGTGCAGTATTGTGCACGATTTATTATTATGTATTTTAGCTACGAAGCTTTTCATACCCCATAAATTATATATTTAAATTCTGAAAGCTTAAGCTTGTTTGAGCCCTGTAGACATACCCTAAATGTACATCATTAACATACATATAGTAAATCCTGCAAACTTTCTAAGCTTCTACTTTAAATTACCTATACATTTCTACTAGCTTTTAAATCATTTCTTAGCTTTCTTACTAACTATAAGCCAAGTAATAAAGCACAAATACCTGAAGAGTGTAGTAATTAGTACATATGTGCAATCCTTATAACTAGCCAAGTCCAGCATGCAGGCCCTTTATGA
Source organism: Calotriton arnoldi (assembly GCA_963921515.1). NCBI lineage: Eukaryota > Metazoa > Chordata > Amphibia > Caudata > Salamandridae > Calotriton > Calotriton arnoldi. The sequence continues at coordinate 917,421 of CAWUFW010002525.1, forward strand.
ACGTCTTCTCAGAAGAAAGTATCCCGGAACCCCAAGAGGCGCCAGTCTAGGTATGTTATAAAAGCAGGCTATGTTACTCTGTAGTTATTGTTAGAAGACAATATTGTTTTTCCTGTGCAGGTGTCTAAATAAAAAAAATGTAAATTCTGCTTGAGCCCTGACATACCTATGGTACAGTGTTTCCAGAAAGAGATCCTCTCAAGAAGCAGAATGGTTTGTGTGGAAGTTCAATTAACAACTATCTCCCGTAATTGTTTGAAGAGTAATTATTGTGTTTTGTAATCTGACTTGTTTTGCTTAAGAAATGCTTCATAGTGCGAATATTGATGGCCCAATTAAATACCGATGTATCTGACTGAATAATTGTGTGTTGAAGAGGATAAATCTGGGGATTATTTGGGGCATCAATGAAAACGTGTGCAGATTAAAAATATGATTCAGATTATGAGCACTTACTCATGGACTGCACCACATCCGGTTTTCAGTATAATCCATTAATACGTAATGACCATTCGTAAAATGAAGTGTCTCACGATTATTAAATCGGGAAATCCTGAATGCCTGGCTGTGGTTGGCCTTCAGAGATCATCAGTGAGTACCCATGATTTTGCACATGTACGTTTGACTATGACCCATTTCCAATTACTGAAAACACTTCGAGTGTTGACAAGACTAGAAATGTATGGGTGCCTAACCCAGCCTCACTTATATTTCATGTGTGCCTCCCTTTTCAGTTATTTAATTTTGACTTTCATTTAGGCCTACAACCAATTCCAAGAGTGAACACGTTTTTTAATTTATGTGCCAACTATTTGTGCAGGTATTGCGCTATAAAAATTGGATACTTGTGTACATTTTTATTTATCAGTTATGATTGTGGCTTCAAAAGTTTGATTTAAAGTAACCAAAGAACCATGAATCCCGCTTTAGGCCTTCACTAGCTTAAGTGTAGGCTCCTATAAGAGTATCTTTATCAAAAGTTATATGTGCAAAGTGCAAAAGTGAAAAGTGCAATGAAATTCTCAATCATGAATTACATTAATTACATCAAAACAATAACCTTCAAAACTCACAGTTCCCCAAAGTTGAGCCCTTTCGACTGACTCTTAAGTCTCCTCTACCGCCTCAAGGCCACATCTTATAGAGACGCTACCCCATTTACATTAGTTGAGTCCATAACTAGTTAAATACGAAAGCCACTGCTAAGCATTGTGAATGTCTATCTCATGACACACTCGAGCACCGTGGTGTACTCTGTAGAATGCCAGCTTCAGTCCCAATAGGCTTCCAGTTATCTTGCCTGTTACCAGCCAATTACCTACGTCCCCATCCTAGGCAAGATCTCAGAGAAGGCAGTCGCAGTCCAGCTAGTTTAGACCAATGCCCTCCTAAAGTACTATCAGTCTGGATTCAGGCCTTTTTATAGCACAGAAACAGCAACCAATGAGGTAGTGGACTGGAACCTCTGCATCACTGACAAAGGCAACCCTGTCACATTCGGAACGTTTCTTACCAACTCTGGTGCAATGGGATGCTTCCCGGCTCCGGTTCTTGAAGGAAGGGTTCTGGTCTGTCCGAGGTAAGGGTGACCCTTTCCGGTAGCCAGGGTGCTGCTGACCGTGCAACACCAGGGCAGACTGTGACTATCTGAAAGAGACAATTAGTTATAGATTCCTTACCTTTAGAATTATCCCCAGGCGTCAGACTGGATCCGGCGAATTTTTTCGTCAGCAGTACCCCTGCGCGTCGAAAGGGGGCGTTGGTCGGCTCCACGTTCGTCGTTGGCGTCGTGGTTGCCGGGATGACGTCGCGGTAGCTACTTGGACACCGCGCTGACGTCTTCTTTCTTTTCCGCGCCAGCCAGCGCAGATCCGGAGAGAGCGGTACCTCCAGTCACTTTTTGACTAATCTTTTTGCGACTTTTGTCGACACCGTTTTTGAGTCTTCGACTCCTGGTGCACGTAGGGATGCCCGGTTTCAAGGCTTGTGGATCCTGCCGAAAGCTGATGTCGGTGACGGATCCGCATCGCGTGTACCTGTGCTGCCTGGAGCACGACCACGACCCCAAGTCGTGCTCCGACTGCCGGACCATGAATCCGAAGTCTTTACGGGAGCGGTCCCGAAAGCTTCTCGAGGCCCGGCAGTCCGCTCCGTGCCGTTCAAGGTCCCGGTCGCGCAGGAGGTCAAGGGACTGGTCGCGGAGTCACCACCACTCGTCCTCGAAGTTTTCGCACTCCTCAGGTAAGTCGAAGCACAAGAAGAAGACGAAGAAGCATCGTCGCTCTTTGACTTCTCCCCGTCCGTCGGCCGACGCGACAAGGGATGCGGATGGTGCCCGTCCCGCGGCTCCGCGTGTGGAGCCTGAAGGGTCGTCTCTGAGTTTCCCTCCTTTTCCGGGACCCGGAGCGACTCCTGCCCAGCTTCGAAGCTTTTACGGAGTGATGCATGCCATCCTTGGGCAGCCTGACTCCGCTGGCGCGCCTTCGGGCCCTGCAGACTCCGCTGGGGGCCCTGGGCCTTCGACGCCGGCGGCTTCGGCACCGCAGGGTCCCCTTGTATCTAGGCCTGGATCCGGATCGGCGCCGGTCGACCTGATAGCACCTTCCCCGGCGCCGATTCCACCAGCACCACATCCGCAGCAGACGCCGGTTGTGTCCCCAGCCGGCGTCGACCCCGCCCTCCCCCCTGACTTGGACACAGAGCCGGACTGACGTCGACCGATGCCTGATCCGGCGCCGATGGGTACTTTAGTAACCCTGTTCTACCCTGGTGTTCCTCTCAGGCCACATTGGCAACCGGAGGAGGGTGAGGAGGACTGGGTGGGGTCTGGAGACCCTTTAACTGACCAGTTGGATGAACCGGACTGGAGAGAGGAGTTGGGGGAAGCCAGTGGTCTGGATACCTCCCCAGACCTTGGTATGTTGTCTCCTCCTACCGTGGCTACGTAGGAGGGAGCTTCTTACGCAGTGGTGTTGCATAGGGCGGCCGAGGCTCTCAACCTCGAGCTACCTACGGTGGCAGTCAGGACTAACCTCCTGACAGAGGTGCTTCAACCGGCAGCGAGCTCTTCGGAGCCCCTGCTGCTGTTCAATGAAGCCCTGACATTCTTTTGGGCACCTGGTCCAGGCCCAACATAGGGGCTCCTGTGGATAGGATGATTGCCCGACGCCACCGCCCGGCTCTGGGCGACCCCACTTTCCTCTCCCAACACCCCACCCCTGAGAGCTTGCTGGTCCAAGCCTCGACGTCCAAAGGCGCATTCCCTAACGCTCCACCTGATAGGGAATCCAAAAAGCTGGACTATCTTGGGAAGAAGATGTTTTCTTCCTCTAGCTTGGGACTGCGGTCGGTAAACACTGCATGTCTGTTGGGCCGTTACACCCACTCCCTGTGGGATACGGTAGCGCAGGTGCCCCTCGGGTGTTCACGAAAGTGATGGCGGTGGTCGCAGCTCATCTGCGCAGATCAGGGGTTCCAGTCTTCCCCTATCTCGACGACTGGCTGTTGAAGGCGGGCTCGCTCCAGGCAGTCATCTCCCACCTACAGACTACGGCGGACCTCCTGCATTCGCTGGGGTTCACTATCAACGTGCCGAAGTCACACCTGACTCCCTCTCAGAAGCTCCTTTTCATCGAAGCGGTTCTGGATACGACGCAGTTTCGGGCTTATCCTCCCGAGCAGCAAGTCCGGGATATTCGGGCTATGATTCCGATCTTTCAGCCTCTATCCCGGGTTTCGGTCAGAATGACCCTGAGGCTGCTGGGCCTCATGGCCTCCTGCATCCTGCTGGTAGATCATGCCAGGTGGCATATGCGGGCTCTGCAGTGGGAGCTGATGTTCCAGTGGGAACAACATCAGGGGAATCTGTCCGATTGTGTTCAGATCTCGGAGGGCACTGCACGTCAATTGCAGTGGTGGCTAACGAACCAGGATTGGGTCAACGGCAGATCCCTCTCCCTTCCCCAACCGGAGTTCACAGTGGTGATGGATGCATCACTTCTGGGGTGGGGCGGCCACATGGGAGAGGCAGAGATCAGAGGCCTCTGGTCTTCGGCGGAGTCCGGGCTCCACATCAACCTTCTGGAGCTCCGGGCGATCTGTCTTGCGCTGAAAGCATTCCTTCCATCTGTCCTGGGAAGAGTAGTGCAGGTGTTCACGGACAACACCACCACCATGTGGTACTGCAACAAACAGGGCGGGGTGGGGTCGTGGACCCTATGTCACGAGGCTCTCCTTCTCTGGACATGGCTGGAACATCAGGGCCTGTCCCTGGTGGTTCAACACCTGGCAGGTTCACTGAACGCCAGGGCGGACGAACTCAGCCGTAGGTGCATGATGGATCACGAATAGTGTCTTCACTCGGAGGTGGTGCAAGGTCTCTTTCGGCTGTGGGAAGAGCCTTGGTTAGATCTATTCGCCATCAAAGAGAACGCGCAATGTCAGCAATTCTGCACGTTGGAATTTCCAAGGCGGCACTCGCTAGGCTACGCTTTTCGTCACGAGTGGAGTTGCGGTCTTCTATACGCCTTTCCGCCTATACCACTTCTGCCCAGAGTGCTGAAGAAGATCAAGTGCGACCTGGCCCAAGTCATTCTTGTGGCTCTGGATTGGGCACGAACAGTCTGGTATCCCGAGCTGTTACACATGGCCATCGATCCTCCAATCGGACTGCCTCTTCGGGAGGATCTTCTGTCGCAGCAGCAGGGGACGGTCCTCCACCCGAACCTGTCCAGCCTCCACCTCCTTGTGTGGAGATTGAGCGGCGACAGTTGACAGCCTTCGACCTTCCTCCCGAAGTCTGTGATGTTATCTTGTTAGCCAGGCGTCCCTCCACTAAGATGGTATACGCCTGCAGATGGAACAAATTTGTGGCATGGTGCGCAGCAGAGGCTGTGGATCCCCTTTCTGCCCCCCTTTCTGAGGTTCTCTTGTTCCTCCTTTCTTTGGCCCAGCAGGGCTCTGCTCTGGGCACTCTTAAGGGCTATCTCTCAGCCATTTCAGCTTTTCTTAGGCTTCCTGACCAGCCTTCTCTTTTCAAGTCCCCTGTTGTAAATCGCTTTCTTAAGGGCATTACTCATCTTTTTCCTCCTGTTCCCTTCGTAATGCCTCAGTTGGACTTGAACTTGGTTCTTACCTACCTTATGTGCGCTCCCTTTGAGCCACTACATAACTGTCCTCTCAGACTTCTCACTTTAAAGACTGCCTTTCTGGTTGCCATCACTTCTGCTCGCAGAGTGAGTGAGCTCCAGGCTCTTTCTTCGAAACCTCAGTTTCTGGCGGTTCATCCGAACAAGGTTGTCCTTTGAACTCAACCCTCTTTTCTTCCTGAAGTGGTTACTTCTTTCCACATTGGTCAAACCATCACTTTGCCCACCTTCTTTCCGCCTCCGCATCCTTCTAAGGAGGAAGAGAGGCTCCACAGTCTGGATCCAAAACGTGCGCTTTCCTTTTATTTGGATCGCACCAAGCAATTCCGGGTGGATGACCAGCTCTTTGTTGACTACGTGGGTGCCAAAAAAGGTGGGGTTGTGCACAAATGGACCATCTCTAGGTGGGTCGTTTTGTGCATTAAAGCTTGCTACTCTTTGGCAAAGAAGGAGCCTCCAGTGGGATTGCGCGCCCATTCCACCAGGGTGACGGCAGCTACCACTGCTTTGGGACGGGGAGTCCCCCCCAATGACATCTGTCAGGCAGCTACGTGGGCAACTCTGCACACGTTCACAAAACACTACTGCCTGGACAGCCAAGTCCGGAAAGACGGCTTCTTTGGCCTTTCTTTTCTCCAGGACTTTCTGGTGTGAACTTGGTTCGCAGACCCACCTCCGGTGTTGGCATTGCTGGGGTATCTATTCTAAAGGTAAGGAACCTATAACTAATTGTCTCTTTCAGATGAACAAGTTACTTACCTTCGGTAATGATATATCTGTAAGAGACATATATTAGTTATAGTTTCCTTACCGTCCCACCCATCCTCCCCGTTCTGCGAACTGACTTCTAGGGTCAGGGAATCCCTTTCAGGGCTTTAGTTTTGTGCACCAGTGGTCAGTGTCTTGCATGGCTCTGCGCTTCTGGCGTGGAATGTCATGTAAAAGAACTGACGTCAGCACGCGAGGGCGGCGTCTAAGTAGCTACCGCGACACCATCCCGGCGACCACAACGCCAACGACGAACGCCGAGCAGAACGACGACGCCTTTCGACGCGCAGGGGTATTGCTGACGAAAAAATTCTCTGGATCCAGTCTGACGCCTGGGGGTAATTCTAAAGGTAAGGAATCTATAACTAATCTATGTCTCTTACAGATATATCGGTACCGAAGGTAAGTAACTCCTTCTTCAGAAGGTGTTCCCAAGAGGAAAAAATCCAGAAGGGAAAAACCTCTGACAAGGTGGAGACTTCAGGAATGGAAAGAAGACACCAGAAGAAAACCAGGAAGAAGAACCAGAAGGCGACCAAGAAGGTCAAAGGTCCAAAAGGAAATCCAAACGGGAACAGGAGCACCAACATGAGCGAGGACACACCAGCAGGAGCTAGGAGTGTTGCAACCCAGGGAAATGAAAGATTCAACCCCTTATACACCCAGAGACAGGAAGTGATGTGACAGGACGTGAACAGTCACCATCTTGGATAGGGAAGTAGTAGTGAAAAAGATAGGAAAAGTCGCCATCTTAGAATGGTGTAAGAAAACCATTCCCAAGGGATTCTGGGAACAAGGCTGCGGAATTATGAGAAGAAGACTTGCAGGAAAATGGCTCCCCGACATTGTGATGGCTTCTAGAATTTGTTATTCTTATTTCCCAAGTGTGAAGTAAGCCCCAGTAGCACGCTGCACAGGGAGTCGCAGCTCCAAAACCGGAACTACAGCGCCCTCAAGATCAGCAACCGGCAGCCGCTTGGAATCACTGCGTGCCCTATATGTGGAGAGACGAGCCGCAAGCTAAACTGCGACGGTAAGACAGCAACGGCGGGCCGCCTTTGTAGAACTGCACATGCCTGAGAGGAGGAAAGAGGGGCCGCGGGCTGAGCTGCAGCTCGTGGCGGCGAAGACAGAGGCGTTGAGGGCTGTGGTCAGGCCCACGGTGTAACACAACCCTTTGTCCTAGTCTCCCTCAACCTCTTTGTGGCATCTCTTATAGTCTGCCATCAAGACTTCTCGACATTCTCACATCACGTTTGCCTTTGATGGAAGGCTCCTAAACTGGATTGCTGTCTACCTGACCAACAGATCCAAGCTTGTTCAAATGAACACCTCAAGTTGGGAGCACATCCTAGTGTACTGTGGCTTACCTTAAGGGATCATCTTAGCACCAGTCATCTTCAGCCAGCATGGCACCTTGTTCCTTACTCATGATAGACATAAATATCAAAATCCTAGACGACCTGCAGCTCTGCCTGATGGTGTCATACCATAGTGACATCAACAAACTGAAGAACTGCCATGCTAGCCTGGATGTTAAAGGAATATTTGAAACTGAATCCTTTGAAAATCATCTCTTACAGTTCCAAATTTAACCTTCAGTTTTCAAATGAAGCGAAGTATTTTAAATTTGACAGCCACTAAGAATACCTAGACACCGTTCCTTGGCAAGAGATTGTACTCTTATTCTAAGTTAAAACAAGGCTCCCCAAATCACCTAAGCTTTAATTCAGAACTTCTGTTAAAGCTCCAGTCATATCCCAGTTGGGAGGTGGCAATGTCCTGCTCACTGGTACCTCAGATATCAGTGATCATAAGACTCATCCAGGACCTTGGAAAGTCTGACCGGATCAAGTCTACTCTTTTCACTTGACTCTCCTGCTAGCCTGCTTTCCCTTCAAGACCTGATGTGTCATACAAGAGGCACCACCCTAAAATGACAACAAATGCAGCACAGAACACACAAATGTGATGGGAGAAATGCTTAGAAATAGTCAAACCATTGCAATGTTTTTCACCGTCTATTATTCACCCTCTCTGCCACCCTAGACAAAGGCCTACCTTATGCAAATCAGTACTGACCCTTCTCTTCATCGAACAGTCCATCCTGAACTTCTAGGCGAGTCCTCCTCCAGAGGGGACTACAATCAGCTCCAGACCACTTTCGACCTTATTAGGCCTCTTCAGTGAGGTATGGCTCCGATATTGTGGCAAAGGGGGCAACGTCTCAAGGACTTACATCGCACACAAAAATACTTGGTTAGAGGAATGCTTACCAATAGTCTCACCACTGGCTATGGTGTCCAAGGATATCTCTCTGCAGACACAAATCAGTTAATTAATGAAAGGTTTATTCCAAATTTGTAAATGCACTACACTTTTCCCTGCATTTGTACCCCAACTGCCTAGGAGAAATCAGACTGTGTCCCCTATGTGGGGACGTTGAAAGCAATATGTTAAAGCAACTGAGCTTGTGTAAAATGTTGCTGGGAGTGCCCAAGAAATGTGGTCATATTTCAGGAACTTAGATGATAATGACATGATTGCCATTTGCAGAGACAATGTTTTTTTAATGATATCTTGTTAATAAATAAATAAACAAGGATGCTTCTCCCTGTCGATGGAACACTTTGCATCCCTGCCTAGCTGTTTTGGTATAGGGAGAAAGCAATTGGAAATCCCACTGCCCTGTTGTGTAAACAGAGGTGTTCATAGATATCGTGTGGTTGACCCGTAATTATAGAATAAGTTCAACATGCCTTTTCAATGAATCTTCTGTACAGGATCATTGTCAAAACCAGCACCTGCAGTTGTATGTTTTGTAGAGGTGTGCTATAAATATGAACACTCAATCACTTGCTCCAGATCAGTCTGAACCATAGCCTATATTTAAATTAAATGTTGAGTATTGTACTTGCTGCACTAAATCGAACAGAACCACAGGCATTCTTTGGGACATGTGTGGCGCTATTGAAGGAGTTGTTTAAAGTGCTTAACTTTATGTTGCCTTGCCCCCCAAACCTAGGGCATCCAAGTATCTCCAAGTGTGACTTTTCTTCCACTCCACCCCTATGCATGTGGTCCACCACCATTCACTCAGGTGGTCAGTGTTCCCATGTAATTCGCTTTTTACAGAGAAGGCAATTCAAGGTCTTGGGTTGTATTTCATGTTAGAGGTTGCTATCAGATTTGCTGATTGTATGTTTCTGCCTTAAAATACCATTACATTGATCTACTGTAATTAGCCACCTCATCAACACCACTAAATTGTCAGTAATCTGCTTCAATCCTCAATCCTCTGGCATTAAGCCTACGCTTTACTCTAACCATAATACTTACCATAAGCCTATACTTAATCCTACCCCTAACCTTTAGTTTAACACAATCGTTTACTCTAATCCTAACCCTTAACCGAACAGTTAACCTTGCCCTATATGCACTGAGCCTAATCCTTAACCTAATATTGCACTAAATCTGAATCTAGTTCTACCCCTAGGCTTAACACTTTTACATAAGCATACCAGAACCGCTGCCCCATTTCTTACTGTTCTGGGTAGCCTAACCCTTAACGTTTTTAGGTTGGTTTTTTTGGAGTGTTTGTTTATTGATTTTTCCAAAACAAAACTGGAACATTACATAGAGCAAATGCAGTCAATCAGTGGGAATTCACATAGAAACAACCCCATATATGTACTGTACGTAGGTTTTTATCAAGATCAGTGAGCTAGAATATTTCTGAGACTCTGTCACTGCCTAGTTTTGACCGTCCCCATGGTTTTTCAAGGAGATCCATCTTCCTGCTGGCCCATGATCCTATCAATCATCTCCTCCAACCCTTAACGTTACCCTCAAGATAAACCTGGCCCTAGGCCTATGCCTAAACTTTACCCCAACCTTAAAGCTGAGTCCAACCTTAAAGTTAGCCTACCCTTATCTTAAGTTAGACCTAAACCTAGCCCTAACCTATAGACTAAGCCTCACTATACCACTATCCTTAGCCATAAATCTAACAGTGACATTTACTCCACCTTTTATCCTAAGCCCCTAGCCCAGTCCGGTAACTTGCACCTGAAAAGTGTCCTCCACTTATTACTGAAATAAGGCAGAAAATCAGGCTTCTAAGGTAATGTGAAATTCATGCATTTGTGCTAGAGACCACTTTTAGTTGTTTTCTTATTTTTTTTAACTATATTTCTGATTGTATAACAATATCCAAACTAACATGAATAATCTAACATTTCAGTGTATGCGTAGCAGCGAATATTTTTATGAAAGCAAGAATAATTTGGCAAACATGGCAGGTAAATGATGGCTTCTCTTTTAAACGGAGCAATTGTACAATATAAATATAAATTAGCACACAACTTAAATTTAAATACCACAATAAGGGGATCTGTTTGATCAGTCTTTCTCAGGTTGGACAAATGGGCCCTGAATTTGGCCTGACATTCCTAGATGTATGACCTTTGTTGAAAGGATTGCAGAAGGAGTCTTCTGTAATATTGAAGTATGGCACATGACATTCATTTATTTCTTTTAGGAGCTCTTTTAACTATCGGTCAAATTGCTAAAATTGCAATCCTCCTGTGACCTATCAGGTTTATGTAGCTAAGGAGCCTAGAAGGTTATACTAATAAACACAATCAACAGCAGTGGTAGTCTGTTTCTAGACGTTATAAATTCATGCCAGAGATCCTGAACATGGTTAGCATTTCTAGAATAAAAGAATGAGGTCAGCATGACCAAAGCTGCATCTCTTGCAAATATCTTAGTTGGACTCCTCAGTTTTATGTAGTCTAGGTGATGTAAAACATCTGTTCATTGTATTTATAATATATAGCATGAAGTTTGCATCCCAATGAGATATTCCTCGCCCTTACTATAATGTTGAGTTCAAGTATTTATCTTCACATCATTTATTTCCCTATGTTAGATATGAAGCAGAGGGATGTCTACTTGTCTGCCATCTGCTCTTTTCTAATTTGGAACACTGGGAAACACCACTTTGAGTTTACAATGTCTAACATGCTAAGCTACATAGGAAAATGAGTCAACAGTTCCACTAAGAACACTTGAATTCTATACAAATGTACTTACTTTAAAGACAGCAAGAATCCCCAGTTGCTCTGCTAACTACACATTGGTTACAAACTCTTCCTCCATAATATTGATCACCCTAATCACCTTTTCACTGAATTTGTTTGTCGACTGTAAAGCCATGGCTGGGGATTCACCAACTGCCAAGGAATATAGTATGGGGTATTACAGCCATGTGGCTGTCTGATTGTAGGACCATTTCATAATGGGCTAGGATAGTCCAATATTATAACGTAAGTCTGGTATTCTGTACCCCTTGAAAGTTGGATCTATTCAAAGTGTGAAGCCGCACACAGGCATTCTTCTCCCCCATTTTAGAAAAGACATTCAAAAGTATAATCTGAATGGTCAGTTAAAGGTATGATAATCTTGCAATTAGGATCACCTTAAGAACGGTTACCTTAATAGCCAGCGATAGGTTAAATACATTAGAGTGGTCTACCATGCTTGTCACACCCTGAAACAACCCATAATTATTTTAAGATTACATTTGTATTGTTTTTTTAAACTCATATACAGAACTAACATTGTTCCATTTCATCCTTTCCATTCCCCCATCACACCCGATGCGTATTACTCTCTATGGATAAGTACAAGAGTAATGGTACTTGACTATTTTGTATTGTCTGTTAATTTCTCTCTTTGTGCCCTGTTGTACTCATTACCCCATCGCATCAGAACCTGCAGTGTCTCTTTCTTGCCTTGTACTGTAATAGTCCTCCATCTTTGATTCTGGCAGAACTTTCAAAACTCATAGTATCTGAAAGAGACCATTAGTTATAGATTCCTTACCTTAGAATTACCCCCAGGCGTCAGACTGGATTCGGAGAATTTTTCTGTAGCAGTACCCCTGCGCGTCGGTAGGTGGCGTCGGTCGACTCCGCGTCCGTTGTCAGCGTCGTGGTTGCTGGGATGACGTCGCGGTGTCTACTTAGAGGCCGCCTCTGCGCGCTGACGTCAGTTCTTTCTTTTTCCGCACCAGCCAGCGCAGCTCCGGAGAGAAGCTTGACTAAACTTTTTTCGACTTTTGTCGAGGTCTTTTTGTGTCTTTGACTCCTGGTAGCACGAGGGATGTCCCATTGTGCTACCGGCTTCAAGCCTTGTGACTCCTGTCACAAATTGATGTCCATCACGGATCTGCACCTTGTCTGGCTCTGGTGCCTGAAGCACGACCACGACCCGAAGTTGTGCTCCGACTCCACGTCGTTCGAGGTCCCTGTCGAGAGAAAAGTCTCGGGAGCGGTCACAGAGCCACCACTACTCGTCATCGAAGTCTTTGCACTCCTCGGGTAAGTCGAAGCACACGAAGAAGGCGAAGAAGCATCGTCGCTCTTCGCCTTCTCCCGGTCCGTCGGCCAACGCGACGCGGGACCCGTAGCGTCGTCGCTCTCCGGCTTCGTCTTCGTAGCCCGCTTCTGGGACGGCTCAGCGCTTCCCTCCCTTTCCCGGAGCCGGAGCGTCCCCTGCCAAGCTTTGAGCTTTTTACGAAGCGCTCCATAGCATTTTTGGGCAGCTCGACTCCGCTGGCGTGCCTTCGGGCCCCGTGGACTTGGCTGGGGGCCCTGGGCCTTCGATGCCGGCGGCTGCGGTGCCAGAGGGCCCCCGAGGATCTAGGCCTGGATCCAGATTGGCGCAGATCAACCTCACGGTACCTTCCCCAGCACCGATTCCAGTGACGACGCCCCCGACGTCGTTGTGCCCCTAACCGGTGTCGACCCCAGCCTCATCCTCGACCTGGACACAGTGCCGGACCGACGTCGCTCGACGTCAGTACCGGCGCTGGAGGGTAATTTCGTACCGCTGTTCATCCCTGGCGTTCCCTATCGCCCTGAGTGGCAGCATGAGGAGGACTGGGAGGGATCTGTAGACCCTTTAGCTGACCAGCTTGAAGAGCCGGACTGGCGAGAAGCACTGGGTGATGCCAGTGGTTTGAATACCTCCCCAGACCTTGGCATGCTCTCCCCCCCTACCGTGGCTACGGAGGAGGGAGCTTCGTACGCAGTGGTGTTGCGTAGGCCGGCTGAGGCCTTGGACCTAGAGCCTAGAGCTTCCTACAGTGGCAGTCAGGACTAACTTCCTGACAGAGGTACTTCAACCGGCAGCGGCCTCTTCGGAGCCCCTGCTGCCTTTTAATGAAGCCCTCACCGACATCCTTCTGGGCACTTGGTCCAAGCCCAGCACAGGGGCTCCTGTGGACAGGATGATTGCCCGATGACACCGCCCGGCCCCGGGCGACCCACTTTTCCTCTCCCAACACCCTACCCCGAGAGCTTGGTGGTCCAAGCCTCGTCTTCTAAGGGCGCATTCCCTACTGCTCCCCCAGATAGGGAATCCAAGAAGCTGGACCACCTTGGGAAGAAGAGGTTTTCTTCCGCCAGCTTAGCACTGTGGTTGGTAAACACTGCATGCCTCTTGGGCCGTTATACCCATACGGTGTGGGATACGGTTGCGCAAGTGCTGCCACAGTGCCCGGAGGAGGCCCTGGCCGTTCTCACCCGCGCAGTGGCAGAGGTTCGAGACGCAGCTATGTTCACCATTCGGTGTGGGCTGGATACCGCCGACTCTCTGGGCAGAACGGTTTCCACGTCAGTAGCCTTGAGGCGCTACGCCTGGTTGAGGAAGTCTGTTTTCTATGGGGATGTCAAATCCACCCTTCTGGACATTCCCTTTGATGGCCGTCGCCTGTAAGGTGACAAGGTTGACTCAGCGCTCGAGTGCTTCAAGGATTCTTGGGCTACGGCCAGATCCTTGGGCCTCGCGGCAACCTCTCGCCCCTCGCAGTCTGCCATTTGCCCCTTTCGTAGCTACAGAAGGTGCCCCACCACGTTCCACCCAATCTGGCCACAGGGCCGCGCAAGCTACCCAGCCTCTGCGTGGTCGCGGACGTGGAACCCATTGTCGCGGCTCTGGGGGCCAGCGGGAGGGCCAGTCCACCCATGCCCCCCCGCAGCAGCCTCCAAACCCTCCTAGTCTGACCTTTCAAAGCCACCAGAGGCCAGTGGGCGGCAGGATTCGCCATCACCACCCCCACTGGCAAAACATCACGTCGGACAGGTGGGTTTCACAGATAGTCCGAAGGAGCTACTCCCTCCCATTCAAGACTACCCCTCCCTCCATGCCACCAGCACTCCATCGCATGTTGGAGGATCACTTGGCCCTTCTCCGCCAGGAAGTTGCAGCTCTCTTGGCCAAGGGAGCTATCGAAAGGTTCCTGTGCCAGAAGTAGGTTGTGGTTGTTACTCTCACTACTTTCTGGTACCCAAGAAGGACAAAGGCCTGTGCCCTATCTTAGACCTCAGGGCCCTCAACCGCTTCCTCCGGAAGGAGAAGTTCAAAATGCTCATGTTGGCTCAAGTCCTGTCTGCCCTCGATCCCGGAGACTGGATGGTAGTGTTGGACTTGCAGGACGCATATTTCCACATCCCCGTCCTGCCAGCCCACAGGCGTTACCTACGGTTCACGGTAGGCCATGAGCATTTTCAATTTACCATGCTCCCTTTTGGCCTTACCAGTGCCCCTCGGGTGTTCACAAAAGTGATGGCGGTGGTCGCAGCTCATCTGCGCAGATCAGGGATTCCAGTCTTCCCCTATCTCGATGACTGGCTGTTGAAGGCGAGCTCGCCCCAGGCTGTCGTCTCCCACCTCCAGACTACGGCGGACCTCCTGCACTAGCTGTGGTTCACTATCAACATACCGAAGTCACACCTGATTCCCTCTCAGAAGCTCCTTTTCGTCGGAGCAGTTCTGGATACAGCGCAGTTTCGGGCTTATTCTCCCAAGCAGCAAGTCCGGGATATTCGGGTTATGATACCGATGTTTCAGCCTCTATCCCGTGTTTCGGTGAGAGTGACCCTGAAGCTGCTGGGCCTCATGGCCTCCTGCATCCTGCTGGTGGATCATGCCAGGTGGCATATGCGGGCTCTGCAGTGGGACCTGAAGTTCCAGTGGGCGCAGCATCAGGGGAATCTTTCTGATGTCATCCAGATCTCGGAGGGGACTGCACGTCAATTGCAGTGGTGGCTCACGAACCAGGATTGGGTCAGCGGCAGATCCCTCTCCCTTCCCCAACCAGAGTTCACAGTAGTGACGGATGTGTCACTCCTGGGATGGGTCGGCCACCTGGGAGAAGCGGAGATCAGGGGTCTCTGGTCTCCGGCGGAGTCCGGTCTCCACATTAACCTTTTGAAGCTCCGGGCGATCCATCTTGCACTGAAGATATTCCTTCCTTCTGTCAAAGGAAGAGTAGTGCAGGTGTTCACAGACAACACCACCGTCATGTGGTACTGCAATAAACAGGGCAGGGTGGGGTCGTGGACCCTATGTCAAGAGGCTCTTTGTCTTTGGACATGGCTGGAACATCAGGGCATATCCCTGGTGGTTCAACACCTGGCAGGTTCCCTGAACGCCAGGGCGGACAAACTCAGCTGCCGGTGCATGATGGATCACGAATGGCGTCTTCACTCGGAGGTGGTGCAAGGTCTCTTTCGGCAGTGGGGAGAGCCTTGGTTAGATATGTTCGCCTCCGAAGAGAACACGCAATGTCAGCAGTTCTGCGCATTGAAGTTTCCAAGTCGACACTAGCTCGGCGACGCTTTTCGTCGCTAGTCAAATCGCGGCCTCCTGTACGCCTTTCCACCAGTACCACTTCAGCTCAGAGTGCTGAAGAAGATCAAGCGCGACCAAGCCCAAGTCATTCTTGTGGCTCCGGACTGGGCACGAGGGGTCTGGTACCCCGAGCTCTTGAGCATGGCCGTAGATCCTCCGATCAGACTGCCTCTTCGGGAGGATCTTCTGTCTCAGCAGCAGGGCATGGTACTCCACCCGAACTTTCACAGCCTCCACCTCCTTGCATGGAGATTGAGCGACGACAGTTGGCTGCTTTCGCCCTTCCTCCCGAAGTCTGTAATGTCATTTTGGCAGCCAGGCGTCCCTCCACTAAAACGGTATTCACCTGTAGATGGAACAAATTTGTGGCATGGTGCACAGCAAAGGCTTGTGGATCCCCTTTCTGCCCCTCTTTCAGAGGTTCTCCTCTTCATTCTATCTTTGACCCAGCAGGGCTCTGCTCTGGGCACTCTTAAAGGCTACCTTTCGTCCAACTCTGCCTTTCTGCGCCTTCCTGATCAGCCTTCTCTTTTCAAGTCTCCGATTGTAGATAGATTTCTAAAGGGCATTACTCACCTCTTTCCTCCCTCTTCTTTTGTAATGCCCCAGTGGGACTTGAATCTTGTTCTTACTTTCCTTGTGTGTGCTCCCTTCGAGCCACTACATAATTGTCCTCTTCATCTTCTTACCTTGAAGACCGCTTTCCTGCTAGCCATCACATCTGCTCCCAGGGTGAATGAGCTTCAGGCTCTTTCCCCCAAGCCTTCTTTTCTTGCAGTTCATCCGGACAAAGTGGTCCTTCGCACTAGGCGCTCTTTACTGACCAAAGTGGTTACCTCTTTCCACATAGGTCAGACCATCACATTGCCCACCTTCTTCCCGCCTCCGCACCCTTCCAAAGAGGAGGAGAGACTCCACCGTCTGGACCCAAAACGTCCGCTGTCCTTCTACCTTGATCGCACTAAAGATTTCCGGTTGGACGATCAACTCTTCGTGGGTTATGTGGGTGCCAAGAAAGGTCGGGCCGTGCACAAACGTACCATCTCTCGATGGGTTGTCCTATGCATCAAAATCTGCTATTTTTTGTCGAAAAAGGAACCTCCAGTGGGAGTGCGCGCCCACTCTACCAGGGCGACGGCAGCCTCTACTGCTTTGGGACGTGGAGTTCCGTTGATTGACATCTGCCAGGCAGCCACGTGGGCATCCCTGCACACGTTCACAAAACATTACTGCCTGGCTAGCCAAGTCCGGAGAGACAGCTTTTTTGGCCGTTCTTTTCTCCAGGACTTTCTGGTGTGAACTTAGTTTGCAGACCCACCTCCGGGGTTGGCATTGCTGGTGTATCTATTCTAAGGTAAGGAATCTATAACTAATGGTCTCTTTCAGATGAGCACGTTACTTACCTTCAGTAACGATGTATCTGTAAGAGACATACATTAGTTATAGATTCCTTACCGCCATCCTCCCCATTCTGCGATTTGACTTCTAGGGATAGGGACTCTTTTCCTGGGCCCTAGTTTTGTGCACCAGTGGTCAGTGTCATGCATGGCTCTGCACTTCTGGCGTGGAAAGTCGTGTCAGAACGGAGCGTCATTAATGGCTTATAGTAATGGTTACCTCTGTGCTAGTCTATGGCATGGGAGGGCTCTGGGGAGGCCATGGCTGCACTTTGGGATGCTTTATTCCATTTTAATTTGGGAATGTGTGTGAGCTTATCTTTAACAATGACTGTGCTGAGCTTCACCCCCGTATCACCTAAGCCAGTTTGATCCTCAAAATGATCTGTTTATGCTTCGAGCGGAGAAAGTGGAAGTGGAGAACCCTGCTCGATATTGTCTATAACAGGTCTTGCACCAAAGTTGTGGAACCAGGATCACACTTGTTCTCCGTGCATTAAAGTTCACACCAGGACTAGTTACCTTAATAGGTAGGGTGGGGTCCCCCAGGGGTGTACTATACTAATATTTAGTCACAGTGGCAACCCCATGTCCATCTCGCACACACACTCCAGAAATAGCCAGTGTTTTTCAGAAACCCCAGGTTAGATCTGTCTTTTTCGACCCAGGCGCTGGGGCCATACACCTCTGTGGATGATGAGGGTCAGGCCAAAGATTATCATATGTTAGGGTCTACCTTAGAGCATTGTGATATTGAGCTGCTATCTGGGTATGTGGTAGGAGATGCACTCTCTGGAAATGAAGTACCATTCAGTGCTTGGGGAGGGGGAATTCAAGCCCAATTGCCATTTTTTGTTTTTACTTTGGTTTTTATTCCCTCCCACTTTTGACACTGTTGATAGCACCCCCAGGTGTCTGGTGGGCATCTCACCCCCGCTCGCCGGGCAAAATGCTGCTCATGTGCCATTCACCATCCAAGAAGTTCATTGTTACCCGTCAGGGTTTTTGGAGCGAGCCAGAGGCCCCTGCAATCGGTTTACCACTGGGGCCTGGGGAGGGTAGAGTGGAGGCCATGTCCACTTTTCAGGTGGCTCTCTTCCAATCCTCTGCCGCTGCAAGAACAAAGAGGGGCCGGCGCAGACTCAGAGCCCAAAGTCAGCAGCAACCCATGCAGCGGGTGCCACCAGCCAACTTGAGTGCAGCCTTGCAAGGAGCGCACCTTCAGACTGTCTCATTCTCGACTACTGGACATAAAACCTCCCGATCAAACTCTTTCTCTGACATATGTGGGTTGTTGCTCTTGATGGTGACAAAGCTGAATCGGGCCCCATCTTGTGCAGGATTATGTCAGAGTAATTGGGGCTTCAGCAGAGATGCTGAATAATGCGTCCGCCATTTGGCCCAGCAGGCCACGCTCCAAAATGACAGCCCATTGTTCAGCATCTAATGTTATCCCCATCTCCCTCGCCTAGTTTTTTTGATAAATTGGCGTCATCTCCTCTTCACAAGGCTTTACTATTTTACAGATGTAAGAGACTATTTACTAGTGTTTACAATTTCTATGGATGCAAGAGACTATGTTTCCCGTTGTCATGATCTAGAAGATATTTCTTGAAGCAGTTAATGTTCTCATGACCCCTGCGTTGACCTAGGGCTGTTGTGGCTATTGTCACACTTGCATATATCCCTGTCTGTCTGTTCCAGTTAGTCCCGATGTTTCTTTCAGTTGCTCAGAGAGTATAATACTACATCCTATCCCTCAGCACCCTGCAGCCCTGTCTCTCCATTCAGTAAATCTCTGCTTATTCAAACCCGGTGTAAAATCACTGTTTCATCTTAAGGGAGTGAATGGTCACTGAGAAGTCATAAGGCCTGTTTTATGACATATAGAATCCCAGACTCTCATTGTAGCATTTGTTATCGGAGAAAGACATAGTATTGAGTTTCTTTGAGCCATGGGTGCTCGCAGGACTTATCATAAATAACCTCTACTTAAGTAATGATATATCATACACTACCCTTTGTCTGTTTCCCTTCAAGTCCATTCAACTATGAATCGTAAGTGATAGGCCTGATAGTATTTAAGTAAGTTATGCACACTCAACCCACTTTGCCTGGTAGTAAACATACATTTTTTCTATTAAGGCACATTTTCCCTGACAGTTGTACTTGTCTAAAGCAGTTCTTCTATACAGCCTATGTTTATGTGAATCACTGAGATTTGTAACATGTATAGTATTTTTGGAAGGATAGTCATTTTTATTTCTATGACCTGTCCAAGCCACAAGAGAGGCTTTGACCTCCACCCTGACTTTTCAAAGTTTTGTTAGGTTTATATCCTTGGTCATGGAAATAGTGCTAGCCAAGTCAATCCCCAGGTGTTTGATTGAGGATTCTGACTGTATTTAGGGGCTCATCCCTCCCAGCGTTTGGATCATGGATTCTGATGCTGAAATGTTTAAACCCCCTGTCAGAACCCCATTCAGAGGGCCACAGGGCAAGCAGGGGTTACTTGACTCAACCGTGGGGGTTGAGGCTTTTACTCCTGATGCCCCAGGGCTCGACTTACTATGGATCATGAGCAACTGGGCCAAGTTCCCCAATAGCACTTGACTCTTAGTAATAGCGTGGGTGAGTCATCCAAGGCTTCCTTGGGTGGGGGGAGGGAAGGTAGATACAGGGCATGAACACAGGCTTACAACTCAAAATACGTGCAGCAGCAGCAATAAATTGTCCAGGAAAATATTTACTTTTTGGGAAAAATAAATATTTTATTTTTCTGCTTTTAACACAAAGGGAAATACAACATTCACAAACAACTTCTACAGTCCCTCTGAGGTCCTAGTGTTTCTACTGAGGGCTCTAGTGTTTCCTAGGCAGTTCACTTTGTCCCACTCAGTCCAAGCTCTAGCGATGTTGGTTATTCCCCATTCACTGTAGGCAACATCCAGGGTAAGCCCCATTAGTAGTCGGAGTCTCAAGAGTTCCATTCCAACTCTTGTCTTTAATTCAAAAGTGTTCCAGTTCCAAAGCACTATCTCGCAAAAAAGTTATCCTGTGGTCAACGGTCCTGAAATCAGTCGTACCTACAGGATCGGAGTGACTGGACTTCCTGAGTGCGCACCCTCCCTGGGCACTGTAGCGGCAACGGCTTGTTTAGGTAAGTTTACTGCATGCGGCCCTGGTGGGCTCCGCTCTGCAGTCCTAGAGTTTCTCACATGTGGTCTTGCAGCTGCATCGACTGGCGGTTCATCGTGGCTCCTCAAAGCTAGCTAAGTTCTTTGGTCTGTCCCACGGTAAGTGGAGTGTAGGGGAAGTAGTGCAAAGGTCTTAATGTTTATCCTCTGTCACAGTGCAGGTCCGCAAGAGTCCCCACGGTGGCCTTTCTCCTCCGATGACTATCCCAACCAGGTTACACCTCTAGCATACAGGCTCTGACCTAATCAGCACAGCAGATTCGTTTGTGGCAGTCCCTCCTGGCACACAGGGTCACCGGTTCACCACCACACATAGGCTTTTGCCCTCTCAGCATAGCAATCTGTCCACAGTGGCCCCTCTTGGCATAGGGGGTCACTGGTCCCTCACTGGATACAGGCAGTGACTAATTCAGCACAGTAATGATCACAGCTCATTTCATGATGCCCTTCCTGGCATATGAGGATGCCAATTCCTCACTGCACACTGGGTCGCTGACTTTTTCCTGCACACGTGCAACAACCCAATCGGTGCAGCAGCCGTCTCCTCACACCTCAAAAACAAAGTCCATTCAACAGGATTCCCCACTGGACCTAGCTTCTTCCAATGCTCTCCTCTTCCTCACATGGCACACTGGTCTTGGCAAGCAGGCAGGTGCTGGTGCTACAGGGCAGGTGGTCTTGGATTACCTGGGTGATTTCCACTCACCCAGCTGGGAGACTAGCAGGCCTTGTCCCTCAATCCTAGTCACAGGCAGAAGTCTTGCAGAGCTTCTCTTCCTCGCACAGCCCGACTGGCTGCTTGACTGTTGACAGTTTTTGGAGTCTCAGGATCCCTTTCCTATAGTCCATTTCCAGACACCAAATGTGATTTATGTCTGAATGTTTGAGGTTTATGTTGGGGGTCTGTTTCCTTTTGAAGTGCCCACTCCTCCGCCCTCTCTTGCTCCAGAAAGCAGTCTGTCACAGCAGGAGTGACTCCAAATCTGAGCGTTCACACCTGGATGTGAGCCACAGTGATATTTGTATCAAAAGGTTAGCCCAGAGCCTCAGCTTTACTCTTTGATTCTCTTATCAGCCTCATCTCCTTCCTGAGATGACCTCTCTTTGAATCAAACAGCACCCTTTGAAGTGTATTTTGAGAGCCTGGCTTTCCCTTTTCCAGTGGGCCCCACCCAGCTTACAGGAATTCAGCAATACACACATCTGTCTGGGGGGATTCCTCTATGCACCATGCAGCCCTGAGTCTCCAAAAATGGAACCCAGAGTCAGCCATGCCCTTTACCATCCACAAGCACACTTAAACCCAGCACATACATACAGCATACACACAGTGCACAGCATGAAATCCTTCATGTATTGTAACCCTCACAGGCACACATACACCCGAAACATGCATATAACATTCACGCATTGCACTGCACTACATCCTTCATGTATTGTACCACTCACAGGTACACATACACCCAGCACATGCAGATAACATGCACAGACTGCACAGGACGGCCTTATCCTTGTATTGTACAACTCACAGGCACACATACACCCAGTACATGTACATCACTCATGCACTGCGCAGCACTACACACCAAACTGATGTAGGCCAAAGGTGAGTTGAGGACACAGTATTAGAACTTTAATTGAGTGAGCCTGTAGGCCTCACATCAGTGACAATTAAAAAGAACCTGTTCAGTCCTGCTGAACACTACATTCTATGCTGCCACCACCGCGCTTGTGCTGCTTAACTCCTGATGAAGGCAGTAGCCTTTCACTACTATGAGGGTAGCTCTTGGGGTGCCCCTCCCGGCCCAACAAGACTGCAGTTCGTAAGACAGGCCTATGTCACGGTGCACACGAATGATCCATGTTTACCTACGACAACAAAAATCAGCCTTAGGGATCCAGAGATCAGTACAGGTGGGGCACTCAGGGCAGTGGTCCACCTCCACTACCATGTTGAGGACTTTTCTGTCCCAACACCCTCCAATTTGCTTAGGTTGAGCTTAAACCGTGATACTCACTGCTATTCCCAAAGTTCCTTCTTAATGGCCGGTATGGAGTCAGTCAGTAATATCATCCATGAACAAAGTATGTTTAAATTTATCACCAACCAGGGAGAACCTCTTCATTAGTTTGTTTACCCTAATTCTTTAAGCTAGAAGTTATAGGGTAAGCGCGAATGAGTGTGGGAACAACGGACAGCCTGCCTAGACTCTCTCCTTATGTGTATTATATTTGATGAAGTATTATTCAACCCGACACTTGCTTTTGGTGAGGGGTGTAAGAAAGTGCCCTCTTTTGCATGGTTGCCCCCTTTTTTGCTAAACTGCTGATGTACTTTGGCTGAGTGTGCCCTGGGCTCCTGCCAAACAGGTACCCAGGACCTATGTTCTTTCCCTAAAACTGCATTAAGACAAAACCCAATTGGCAATCTTTGGCCACAGGTCAGTCCCTTGGAAATGGTACCACATGTACCAAGGGCACTGTGGCCAGGGAAGGCCTCTAAGGGCTGCAGCACTTATTGTGCCACCCTTAGAGGCCCTGTACCTTTACACACACACACTGCCTTTGCAGTCTGCGTTTTTTGGTGCAGAACAAAGTGAAGAGTCGACATGGCACACCTCCCTGTGTGCCATGCCTACAACCCACTGCCCTGGCATAGGACAGCCACCCCTCTAGCTGGGTGCACTATACCAGTGGTGAGGGTACAGGTGCATGAGCCCTGTACCCCTGCAGTGTCTAAGCCAATTCTTAGACATTGTAAGTGCAGTAATGCCATTAAGAGTAAATGGTACTGGGAGTTTGTCATTACGAACTCCACAGCACCATAATGGCTTTACTGAAAACTGGGAAGTTTGGTATCAAACTTCTCAGCACATTAAACCCACACTGATGCCAGTGTGTGATTTAATGAAAAATGCTCACAGAGGGCATCTTAGAGATGCCCCCTGAAAAACGACCTAACACTAGTGTCCAGGCTGAGTGGCTGCTCGCCAGCTGCCACCACCAGACATGTTTTTGGACTCCTGCGTCGAGAGCCTACTGTTCTCGGGAGTCTGAAACAATGGACATTCTGGGGCAAGGTGCCAAAGCCTCCTCCCCCAGGATGGGCAGGGTCCCCGAAGGGGAAGCTTCAAAGGCTTGCCGCCTTTGTGACCATTCCCCAAGCCTTTGCTGCTTCCAGCAACTGGCCCCCACCGGTTCTGACCCCCACTTTGGGCAGGAGAATTGGTGGGAAATCCAAATGAGGAAGGGAGGTGTCCCACCTTTGCCAACCCCACCCCTCAGGTAGGGGAGGCGAGGTGAAGCACAACTCTCAGTCCCCGCCATCTTGCAGATGGGGGGACCCAGCCAACCAGAGTGAGGCCTATATCCCCCCTCCCACTTGAGGGTGGCATAATAGGGGGTGTACCCACCCCAAGGAAGGGACCCATTGGTCCCAACCTTTACCTACCTGTAACGCCCCTAAATGTAGTATTTAGGGGAAACCCTGAACCTTGCCTCCTCAGACAAGAACTGACCAAGAAGAAGAGAGGAAGAAGGACTGAAGAGCCGTGCTGAAACTAAGAAGAGGAGGCAAACCTGCTCCAGCGAAATCCCGGAGTGTCCTGCAGCCAGCAACCTCAAGAACCCCAAGGACCTGCCCTGCCTTCCACAAGAAAGACTTTGTCTCCCCTGAGCACCGGATTTGCTCACCCACAGACTCTGGCTCTAGCCAAATCTGCGAGTCTGCACCCGACGCCTACGGCCCGAGTTCAAGTGGCCCAGCACCACGAGGTTTCCCCGGTGCTCCTGACCTGAGATCTGGTGATCTCTGACCTGGCTCGAATATCCAAGCGAAGCCTGCAGCCTCTTTATGGAGGATCCTCCCGACCGCAACCGGAGCTGGTAAGAAAACCTGACGCCTAAAGACAGTCCTGCACTCGACGTCCCATGGCCTTGGGTGGCTCAACCGACGGTGTCCCAGCATCCCCAGGCATCCCAACTTACCTCTCCAACCGGTGGTCACCTCCAGAAGATCTTCGTCCTCGAGCTTGCTGCCTTTGTTGCAACAAGAGAATCCCCATTGAAAACAACAGGGCACCCTACGCCAAAACAGCACCCTGCACCCAGCCGCCCCTGCGCCGCTGTGGGTGTACTTCGGATGCTAACTCGGATCCCCCTTTGCCCTGAGCCTAACACCTGGAGTTTTGCTCCCACAACCCCGTGGTCTGCTCGTGAGCAGCCACCAACCGGAGGCCCCGTATCCCCCATTGGATGACATTGGGCCTCAGCACTCTGCACCCGGCCACCCTAGTGCCGCTGAAGGTGTTTCAAGAGTGCATCCTTGACCCTGGGGGAACCCTGGTTCTAACCCCAGAATACCAACTCCCACAAACGTTTATTTACCTTCAAACCGATAACTCAATTTCCTTCCATAGGATTTAATTGACTGCTTTTCTTGAAAATTGTTCTATGTGGAGTTGGTTTTGTATGAGAACTTGAAAAACTGCAAATAACTAAAAAGTGCTTTACTTACCTTTCCTCTAGGAAATGTCACAGTGTGATAGCTAGGTATATCAGACTGAGTAGAAAAATTAATCCATAAAGTAATCTGTAAAGTAATCAAAAGTAATCTAACAGATATCTCCACTGTATTGAAAAGATTTACAAACCTGTAACAAAGATATTTTCATTCAGCTTGCTTGTATTGTTCAACCTGCCTTGAAAAGTACCATATACACTGATCTGTGCCAGGCTTGCTTGGTTCTAGAAAATAAATACAACTAAATAATATTTTTATACAAATCAAATTGGTCTGAGTTCAGTCTTTGAGTGTGCGACATCATTTGCTGATTGAGTGAGTAGAACAAATGCTTCACACCACCCTCTGATAAAGCCTTACTTCTCGCCCACACTACCACAAATGGAGAGTAAGGTGCTATCTTCTTTTACCTCTGTCTACCTTTGTGGTTCCACTGGAGTCTGTGCACACTATACCTCATTTTGGTCGAACACCTTTTTGGAGTTGTGTGAACAGGACCGCTTTCCGATATCCCTTGCTTTCAGTATCTATACAGTGAATTGTTTTTTTCTTATTGTCACTTGTCTGTCTGTCAGTGATAAACCCCACCTGGTCTGGGTGTGCTAGACATTCCCACTTATTGCTGTTATTTCCACCAACATTTTGGCATCCAGGTTGAGCAGTGAAATATGGCTATATGCATCACAATCATTGTGGGGCTTATCAGGTTTAGGTATAAGCCACATCAAAGATTCCGACATTGTTGAAGAAACTTTCCTGTCTTAAATTATTTCCTGATAAGTTTTTAGAAGCATTGGCAAAAGCTGGGTACTAAATGTTTTTAGAAAACTACTAGGTATCCATCAGGCCCTGACATCTTAGATAAGGGTAGGGCTTCTCGGATCCCCTCCTTGATTATTGGCTTTTCTAGGTGCTCTCTCATCTCTATTGGTAGTTTTATAAGACTACTCTAGGTTTGACGCCCAACAGATCCATCAGACTGCTCTTTCTTGTATAGGTTGTAGTAGTACCCCTGAAACAATTGCTTTCTCCCCTTTAATAGTACACATTTCCCCTTTCTAATTTCTCACCTCTGTAGTACAGCTGTGTGCTTGCTTCGCTAGTAGTAGATTTGCTAATAGTCAACCTAGTTTATTTCCCAGCTCGTAGAACTTTTTGTCTAGGCGAGTGATAAAATAGTTTACCCTATCTTTTTCTAAAGTTCATATTTGTCCCCTAATTGCTAGCACTTTTTTCCCAACCTTTTGTGATAAAGTCGGTTTGTGGGTGTCCTCCGTGCTTTTTAGTTCTTCTTTCTATTGTGTCAGGAAAGACTCCCTCTGTCTTTTTAGATGTGCTGCTTCTGATATGAAGTGACCCCTTGCCACTGCTTTCAGGAACTCCAGTTGGGTTGATGGTTTTATGTCATTGTTGCAATGGTTTCTATGCTTTGCCTTATGTTGTTTATTACTACTGGATCTTTCAGAAGTGTGTCATTGAGGCGCCTTGTGTCTCTTCCTTTCCTCCTGCATTCTGCAGGTCTGTTTATTATGCAAAATAAAGGGCCAATGGGGGATATGGTTATTGGATCTTGTATTACATTGTCTATTTCTACCATGAGCCTCTCATCTAGAAGTGTATGGACTAATCTTGTGTAGCTCTTATGAGCAACTGAGTAGTGCAAGTATTCGTGCCTTAATGGATGTCTGTAACTCCACCCATCCTCCAGGCCCAAGTTCTCTAGTAATACTTTCCAGGTGAAAGATAGGACAGCTGCCCCATGCCAATTTTGAGTTTTCTCCTTCTCCATCACCATGTTTAGGTCCCCAATTAGTATTATGGGTCCCTTTGACCAGGCTGAGATGGGTTGGGAATTTGAACTAAAAAATACTCTTGATCCTGGTTTGGGCTATAGATTGAGGCTAGTGTTGAATGTTCTTCAGTGTGCGTTCCCCTGACTACCATTCATTTACCTGCACTGCCTTTCAATTGTTGTTGTATTCTAAAGTCACAGTTTCAAAAGTTTAGGATTCTCACTTCTCCCACTCTCATTTCTGCTGAAGGAAAGTATTGGAGGAGATAGTCTTCTGATTTTAAGTGTTGCATGTCTGGTTTTAGCAGATACGTCTATTGTATGAGGACTTAATCTACCTTCTTGTAGGTTCATTCATACAGTATCTCTCTCTGTTTAACTTGACTATTTAGGCTCCTTACATTATATGTTGCTTCCGTATGTGTCATTCTGAATTGTGTATCCGGTATTTGACTACATATTGTCTGATCTCTACTAGGGTTTCCATCCCCATGCTGCCGTGGGTGATTCCCTCCCTGCTCTCCCTCTCCCCTTCTCCAACTTCAACCATAACTTCCAACTCAGTAAAGTTTTTTAAATTTTAAACATTTGAGACCTGTCCACCCTTTTGGAAACGTTCCTTGTTCATCTAGAATTGTTAGGCTGCATGTGTTTCGACTGGTCACCCTGCCCGTTTCGTCATAACTTTGTAGTATGATATTAATTTGCCCTTTGGCCCGCCATCCTCTGTTTTCCCCTGCGGCTGACCAACCTTTTAGCAATCATGACAATTCATTTACCTCCCTCCCCTTCGCCTTCTGGGTCTTGTGTGTGCTCTGTGGCCCCTGTGGAGTCCGATGAGCTCTTATCCTGCTGTTTGCGCCTAGGAGATCTGAACATATTTTTTTACGCCTTTCCATCACTCCTTTTTGAGGTCTCCACTAATGCTCAAGTTTTACCTTCTGGAGCGATTGTCCAGGTCTCTCTTTTCCTGCAGCGTGAAAATACATTCATCCAGATTTATAAGTCGCTTTCTGTAGGTCTTCAGTTCTATTGTTCTTTAGTCCAGAAGCTTGTCTAGGGTATTTACCCTGCCATCGAGATTGTCAGTGTCCTTTCTCGCCTCCTGTAGACTTTGCTTCAGCTCCACTCTGATTGAGCCTATTTCTGTCTTTATGTCCTGAAAGAATTGCTTCAATAAAGTTTTGTTATAGTTTTGTCTTCCTCGTGGTTTGATTCAGCTATTTCTGGTATTCCTTCCTCTGATAACTAAGTGTTTCAGGTTGGTTCTGACTTTTTCGAAGGGGGTGGTTTATGGAGATGCTCTCTAATGTTAGTGTCTCTCTTATTCCACCCGAGGCCATGCTGAAGTTGCTTCCTTGCGTGGTCCTGTTGCTATGATTTGCTCCATATTTCTAGATCTGTCTGGGCAACAGGCTCTCTGGGATTGTGGTACTTTTTAGGCCAGGTGCCTCTGTCTTGGGAAACTTCTCCACTGCCTTACTCTTGGTGTGCCCGTGCTAAGTCTCACGTTCTGTTGCTCTTAGCAAATTAGATCTCTGGTCTTGTCAGCTCTGCCAAGTCCCCAACCTGTGCCAGGGTGGCCGAGCTGGCTGTTGCATTTCCTGTTATTGTGCTGTGCATTAATTACCTTGGAGTCTTAACTCCAGGATTCTATACTGCTGCCCTAATTGGTTTGCTGAGCTACCCAGCTTTCTGAGCTATATTCTTTGGCTTTCTCCTGAGATCTTTGTAATGTCGGGTCCCTTCCCTCAATATTTTGTGTACTGTGCTCAGCACTGCATTGTATTCTCTCTTGCTGGGTGTTTTACTCTCATTTGATGGACTACACTATGGTGGCGGTTTGGCTTTTTGGTTTTCTTCCTACTCTTTCCCCTCTTAGTTCTTTGTTGTACTCGGCCTACCTTTTATAGTTGTCTCTGTGACGTTTAAAAATATTAAGAGTGCCTCGAGTCGTTATTGCCGCCACTCTGATGATATTTGTTTCCTGCTCTAAGCAGTCTATATTTATGTGAATCACTAATGTTTGTAACATATGTAGTTGGAAGGATAGACATTTTTACTGCTACGAGCTGTCCCTGCCACGAGAAAGGCTTTGACCTCCAGCTCGACTTTTCAAAGTTGTGGTGTCCTTACTGGTTGCTGCTGCTGGCTGGTGGGCCCTGATCACTCCTTTCTCATTAGGCCTCTTGCTGTTTTTCCTAGGTGCTACATTATCAACTGCCTCAGGTGTTGCTTGGGCCTTCACAACTGCTTGCCCTGTTCTCACAATTTGTTACCATGGATTGGAGGTAGTCAGTGCCTCTCTGAAAGTGTGCTGTACTCACCACAACATCAATAGCTCATAAGGATGATAGGACTTTGCTCCAGTTCCTTAAAGTGACCTATTTAAGCATCAGCCCTCTATCTGATTAATAAATGACAAAGCAGGATATATTCAATGATCAGATGTTTTTGGTCTGGAACATTTTTAACCTCTGTTATTGATCCTCATGTGGCTCCATTTTGTATGGAGATAGATGAATGTTTCTGCTGGTCATTGTAGGAAGTTGTAGTATTTGAGGGTCCAACCTTTGAAAGTGAGGTTGCAAACCATCAGTGTTTTCCCACACTCACTGTTTTGCAACACCCTCATTGATTTTACGGTACAACTGATGTAGTAATTAGTCACAAAAACACCTGTCTCTTCAATATTTATAATTATAATACAGGATTCCTTTTGTTCCTCTCTGCCTATGGATTGCTGTAAAGGCAGCGATCGTGATCTTTGAGGGACAGCAGAACTCCATTACTACATTTATTCTGTGCTGATTATTTATTTATTTCTGTTTGTATGTATTTACCTTTTTAAACAACACATGTCCCTTAATGGGACAGGACTGCTTTCAAAATAAAACATCTGCATACAATTTTGAAAGCAACCCCTCTCCTTTAATGGAAGACAGGGAATGACATCTGTGGGGTGGGTGGTCGAGGAAGAGGGGGACAAGCATTATTCGCCTAGACCACTGTCTTTTTCCTCTGATAGTGGCAACTGCCATTCAAAATGTGGAAGCTGCCCCTCAGGGTCAGCTTCCATTTTTATAAACGTGTTACCAACTCCTCTTGGGTGTTAGTAACAGATCAGTGGCTTTTGTAAATCTCTCCAATTCATTGCTACTTTTTATACTGACTTGCAGAGGAGAGTGGACGTCCTTTACGCCATGTTTTCTTTGCGGTGTAAGTTGCAAAAGGTACTGTTTTTAATACATTGTAACAGTACTATTTTGCTACTCTAAAGTCTGTAATTTTGTGAGTTGCATGTTTTGTTACCACAAAGAAATTTTATACTTTGGGCCCTAAGTAAATTTAGCATATATGACGTTTTCATGTTGGTTGTGTACTACTTTTATCAGTGAATCCTACCCATGGCTTGCTAGTGCTTCCACTGTTCAATGTGAATGTACTTGCTGAGCATTTTGAATTCCTTGTCCTTCAGTAGATCAAACCAAACCCTCCTAAAATTAGTATAATTCCTAAGAAACATTCTGCTAAGAACACATTGCATTAAAGTGCACAATTAGGGATTTAACCAAGGAAGTTTACCTAAAAACTCCATTCTAGTTCTTTCTAGAAGCCTGAATAGTAAATGATGGCACATACAACCCTTGAAGGTGAGAGTGTGTGTCTCCAATTCGGATTCCTGCTTGATTCACGGACTATCACTTTGATCATACTGATAGGAAAAGGACCGGATTCTTGTACCTTGATTCCCCAAAAAATGGCTGAAATAAATATCCGGATGGCAAGCATTTCTTCCACAGTTGTGTCCTCATTTGTCATCAAACAAATGCAGTTTGAGTCATATTCTTATATCTGGTTTTTTTGTCAGATGAGACCATATGCTGTGTAGCAAACAGTTGGCCATAATACAAGTTTATTGGATGCTCCGTAGGTATTTTTGATCTCACTGGCATAGTTGTGGAGTTGGCCTACTATGGCATTTACAGAGCTGAAATTTGGGCCTAATGTCTATAACGTCAGCTGTCTTGACACCACATCTAGTGCTGACTTCTGATAGATGTTTCTACTCGTAGATGCCTCACCTTTAGAATATCACCAGGTGCCAGACTGGATCCCGAGAATTCATCATGTGATGCTCCTGCTTTCCAGTGGATGGAGCCATAAGGCTCAGTGGTGATTCCTTACCAGCCCAGAATTGGGGGAGTAAAGCTACATATTATTGCCATCGCTGCACACTAACACTATCCATTCTTTCTGCATCCTTCAGCGATGATCCATACTGAAGGTTCCTATCTGGGAATTGCACAGGCAAGAAGCCTCAATCTCGTACAAAACTCACCGGTGGCAGTGTGACCAGTTTAATGTGTTAAACGTAAATATATCAGGAGCCTAGCCAGCCTGATCCGGACAGGGGGCGTACACCCTACGATGGGATCGTCTCTGCAATCCTACTTCAGTTGGAAAAATGCTGTGACCCACCGGGTGTTGCAGCTCTCAAAATCCAATGTACTAATTCTGTGATCCCACTGGTAGCATACTGAAGAGGCACAAACATAGGAGGACTTAATCAGTATCAAGTACTCTGGTGTGTCCAGAACCCACCCACATGTACTGTCATGATGGTGTTCAAACCTAGGCTCAGGGAGTAGTGTACAATACTACAACAAGGGGTCATGAACGAGTAAGGGACATGTGAGTAAATCAGCAACGTAGCCCGCTTGCAAACCGGCAAGCAAACGTCCTTCCTCCCAGGGGAACCATGCTGTGATCCCCCTGATTCGATAATCAATAGGCACATAGCTCTAATGAGCTCACATCCCAGTGAAAAATTGGTAAAAATCCCCTGCGTACTGTATCCGCATAATAATGCAGCCGTGCCGAAAAACCAAAAGTGTCAGTCAGTGTATCTAATGAAATGTCTATTATCACAATGGCCCATGTGTGTCGTGCAATCATGAACATGTATGTCGCCAAAAACGAACAATCTCCCTGCGAAAACAATTTCTGCCACACAAGAAAGTAACCCTGGTAATCAAGTATAACGTCAGTCACACCAGGGCCTTAACCGATACAACTTTATAGTTAATACATTGTTATAGTCCAATTATGGATGTGAATAACTCAACCTACTTCGTAGACAGAGGAGGTGATTGCTCTCATCTATTCTAACACAGAGAAAAGAAGTCTTGTGCTCCAGAAGGGAAGAAGCAGCAGTCTTGCTGTCTAATCTTATCACGGTCTCAACCGAAACTACAACGCTAACCCACGCCTCCATCTTGGGTGTGAACAGCAAGTCTACTACATTTCGGGCAGGACGGCCCTCATGCAGATCGATAGTTGCGGGCGCTAAGGTGATCATGCTATCCCACTGGGTCTCTAACCTACACAGGTTGACGGCAGGCCTAGTATAATCACATAGTATACTAGAATCTCTCGTCTTCAAGCCTTTCAATCCCGGAATCAATGTAGTCAGTGGGAATGTTAATGATAAACACATAAGAAAAACCACTGTGCACCTGTTGCAAAGATGAGGTCCCAATATAAGTCAACAATGCCCAATTAACAGCATGCGTAAGGGAATAAGAAAAACACAGCAGTGGTCCCATGACCCATTTAAGCACAGCAAAACCCAAAAGCTGGTGTATCCACCAACTAACAGTTATATCCCAAGATCAAAACCAGCAATATATGTCACATACAGAATGAAGTGTGTAATGCCAGGCGTCTCATGTCATTAATGTCATTCAAGTGCTATTGAGTAGGTCCATCCATTTGCACTCTTTTCTGTCCATAATGTCCTGTTGCGAGGATTCTGCACATATACAGAGCTATGCACAGGATAATAGGACCTCGGTATATAGTGGTGAAACAACCATGCACCTTAGTACCCACAATCCCAATCCGACTAGCTTTAGCGTCTCATTAGTTCTCCGTACTACAGCGAAGCTACCAATGATTAGACAACCCAGAACACGGTATCTCTCTCAGGACTCGCGGGAGCAAGAACACTCTTTCATAACTCACTCATACTTGTCCACAACGTGCGTAATAAGAGACACAGTATAGTTTAAACTGTTTATTTCAACTATCGTGCTCTAAGATAAAGTACACGTGCCAATACTATCAGCATAATGCATAATGATAAAATAATAAGCATGGTTACAATTCCATAGAATACAAACGGGGACAGCATTTTATAAAGACAGTGGATATAGGGCTAAATGGCCTTACCACCCTCCCCGTGCTATTAACTAGTTTATTATAAAAATAGAAGACCTCTGGGCTTTGTCAGGCGGACCCTCATACCTCAATATCTAGATGCAAGGTTTACATCATCAGACAAGCACAGCTCTTCTCCCTGGAAAGGTTTTTCTCCAGGTGCCACAAACAGGGAAATCACAATATTAAAAAGCACACAAATTTCTCCAGTGCAGCTGTATTTCGTGTTATGTCTAAGTGCGAGGGGCTGACCAGATCAGCAATAACAAGGGACGTTGTTTTTCGACCTTGTACATGGTGTGCAGACGAAACCCACAGGGAACAGGAGAAAAGGTGAAAGACAAAAAGGCAGACAGTTCTAATATAGCCGGGCACAAACAGAGTCTGGAAAAACAAAGTCACAAAATAACGTGCGCAAAAAGGGCATCATGGCAGCCAGGCCTAAGCTAACTTAGCAATGTAGACTATGAGGCCACAAACCACACCACACCCTCCCCTGGTCAGTCCATCGGCCAAGACATAGGATGAAAACAGAGTCCAAAAGATGGAGCAGAATGTAAACGTCTATGGATGAAAAGCCCCCATGAAGGACAGTGAATGAAAAAAAAATTCAGGGCAAAAAAAAAAAATTACATAAATGCAGTTTGTAGAAAGTGAAGGCCCTTAATCCAATAGAGTGTATGTGCAGAAAACTGCCACATCTTCCAAGAGGACATCCTTGGTATCGTCTGAAAAAAGAGATGCCATCCAGTTCAACAAATCAAAACTGCATTCATGTTCCTCATAAGAGGGAGCAGTGATCAGCATTGCGGGACAACTTGCGTGATACTCAATATAACTTTGATGTAGGAGATTCTGAGCAGCCGCCCAGACATCCCATTGCGCCAAAATTCCAAGTTCTGCCGCACGCGCCATCAAGCCAGTGCCGGAACAGTCCTGTTCATGGGCCACTAAGGGGCCCATCAACTGGCCAAAATCCGGGTCCGACAGAGACGTATTGGAGAGGCAAACATCCAAGGACCATGAGAATGGACATCTTAAGCAAGACATCACAGGTTGCACGCAAGTGAAATACGCAAAGCGAAAAGAAAGTCGATATGACACGCCGAGTGTCGCCAATGGAAGGATGCCGAAGCTGATGAGCATGCGTTCACGGAGCATCCGGAGTCGACCTTGGTCGAGCAGGCCCCCAGGAAGTGCAGCAAACAAATTAAAAGCAATATTCCAGCAGCTAAGGCTAGGAGCAATGGGAAGCCGCCAAAGATGCAGGAAAAAATAGAATGAATAAAAGCCGGAATTACACCAAATATAGTTTGAAAGGAGGTAACAAGGCCAGAGCCCACAACTTTAAAAAAGTGCACAAGACCTTCGGTATTAGAAGCATTGAAAACGCAGTGAATCAGTTCACCGAAATGTTGTGGGAGGTTCGTGTTTAAAAGAGCCTGTATCTCACTGTGGGTACAAGCCACCTGGATCACGAAGGTCTCCCGTGCGGACGTGAGCATAACCTCCTGGTTTAATAATAGTGCCTTTATTCTGCTCAATTTATTGAAATCTGCCTTCAAAGTTGGTATGGAAGGCCAAATGGAACTATCTATTATGTCGTGCGGGGGCGGAAAAAGCACATTTTTGCAGCACACAACACGGTGGGAAACTGTTACAATGTAGGGGATGCCGGCCTGCATTCCACAGCAGGCCTGATTATTCAGAAGGAGATAGCTACCATTTGCAAGCACAGTGAAAGTAGGGGATATAACAGGAGCCGGAATGCCCTTCAAAACACAAGCAAGATTTGGAGCCGAAACATTACAAGCCCCCGTGCAATTTAATGTTTTTACAAATTAGGGAATGACCCACTGTAGAATCGAACGACTCTCCTGTGAGAAAAACCTCCTTTCCGTCCCTAAGGCATCTGTACATAAAGGGTAGGGACCAAAGTTCATGCAAGAATGCACTGCCCAAGGGTTGAAAACGTCCAACAGGATAATGTTTCATGCATGAACTGAACTCAAATAAAGAAAAAGGCAAAGCGATAACCCCGTGAACTAGCCACACTGCAGAGTCCAACTCCGCCACAGAGAATGGTAACGGCTCTATCTTTTCGATATGTAAGAGAGTGTATGTTGCATCTTTCATGGACATGAATTGCTGTTTGTTAGTTCAATTAAATGGCAAAAATAAGGCAGACGTGTTTAAAAAATGCCAAGGAACTTTACCCATTTTTAGTGTTTGCAAAGTCCATGCAAACTGCATTACTGAACGCAATTGATTCTGACCATGATATAACACAGACACATCATCTTGTACAATATCAACAACAGAGGAAACAATATTCTCTAATGTGTAAATGCAGGAAGACAGGGTATTAATACTATTGTCAACAACAGCAAGCACTTTTTCTAGATTTGCTTGATCGATTTCCCGTAAACGGGAAGCAGCTTCTATCTGCGAAAGCTTCCAGAGTTCATTGTAAGTTTCATAAATGAATCTCTTAGGTCGAGGACCACGAGGCCCCAGAACAAAATCGGACAGATCAATGTTGCCTGATAGGAGGGATAAATGTTGTTTTACAGAATCTAATGAAGTGCTGCAACCACTGTTTACATAATTTACCAACAGAATATGTTGTAACAGTACGAGAGTCAGAAAACCTTGGATCTGGCCTATCCTGTTTGTAATTCAACAAAGAGATTCTACTACAAAAACATATAAACGCACGTAAGTGTGTGCTTAATCTTACTTGTGGTGTTTTTAAAAAACGGTGGTGATTAGAAAAAAGGAATACCTTCTCATGCTTGTAGGAAGGACAGTGTTAAAAAAATTGTAAAATACCCCTCACACACTGAAACCTGATTCAGTGTCATGCTTCATCATTGGGGTCTTCCCGCCCCTCTACGGGACGGGGCGTGCTACTACCTACGTGGACGCGGGAGCACTTACTTTAGTGATTAGAGTATATGTGTAGTGCGTGGGATCGTGAAATATAAATATATGTGATGGTTATGGGCTAGTGGAAAAGAATACACTTTATTAGCTTCCCTAGCTGAGAATGGTAAAAAAAGGGGGGGGGGGAAAAAGTAGATGGTGTACTATAATGGGTCACTTTATACAAGGTCGACCTGTTTCAGAAGCCATCCCCTAGGCTTTCTTCTTCAGGACCGAAACGATCCCTATAACGCCTCACTGGGCTGTATAAATGTACATAGGCCTACTGATCACAAGTACTCTTCTCTGCGCCCCAATTGCGCATTTGAAAATTATATCATTAGTATATCATTCGTATATTAATGTGTCCTCTCCATGAGATGTCACGAGGGGTATAGGGGCGCCTTCATACAGACAATGCTGCCGGCTGCTAGAACACCTGGGAATACCTTCTTGTGGCTCTCCGGGGAGTAGAGTCATGAAAACGCAGTTGGCAGGCATTTGATGCTATGGGCCAAGCCAACCAGGGTGACTGAACAAATGTAGAGATATTAAACGAATTGTTTTGAAACAGAGCTTGCAAATTGGCAAGTGAAATATTAAAATGCAAGCTCACGTTTGGAGTGGAAGACAATACGGGGATGGAGGGTGCGTTCAATTGTTTGGAAGTAGCCAAACCCCAACAGGTCGTTTGATAGATAGTACTATTTAAAAACAAAATCTGGGCCGGGATGAGGCAAGCACGGTGCAAGGCTTCCGCACTTCGTCCCTGCCACGGTTTGGTGCCCCAAATAGATTTTAAGTCAATGGTGTCCTGCCAGCCAGTATTCATAACCACCCACGGCTAATGCGTTCAAAAAGGAACTCGAATATAGCAATTTGGTGTGGGTCAACATGACCTTCTGAGTGGACGAAGTGTTCAATTTAAAATAATAGGACCCAGGGTTCGATCTATCAAAGTCGGTAAAGTAAGCAAATTTACTTTTGAGTGTGTTGGAGCTACCTGGCAAAGGGGTAGGACAATGTTCCCATTGGGTGTAATTAAAAGTACCCCTAAGTGTACTTGGTTTATGGAGAAAATGGTTGCCCCAATGCTGGTAACAATACAAATCAGCATAACTTGCAGAATTTAAATACAAATCCTCAGCATTAAAAGCAGCATAATATTTCAAATCAGAGAATAACGATTCAACGACATGCACATCCCAATCGTCAGAATGAATATTACTTTTCACCTCATCACCCATGGAAACACGGAGGACATTCGGTACATTAATAATCTCGGTTGGTCCATGAATTTGGAAATTTACCGCATCCCATACGAGGCCATCAGCGACTGGGAAAGCTGAAATGTTCGCCAATGTGTGGTCACGCTTCATGATGTGTGAGGAAGAATGCGGAGCCAAAGTTCCAGCGACACAGTTCACCGCAGAGCGTTCTGGTAAATAGTGACCATTGATGAGCAAAACAAAACTGTCACAAAGCCCATGGACATGAACAGAAAAATCTGAAACAGTACCAACCAGATGTATGTCCATGGTGGGACCAAAAAATTGTCTCTGAACCAGGATATAAAAATACTGAAGCTGGACGGGACAAGTGATGAGGTGGAAGCCGAATCAAAGAAAAAACGGGTAGGGCTCAGTGGTGTTGTAGGTAAATGAGCCACCGACTTGTTTGCGGGGTATGCATACTCGGTCTCCTCGTTGCAGGAGGAATCCGGGCAGTCGAGCAGGCGATCAGGCAAATCGACCATCTCAATGGCAACATCAATGTCCGTGTAGGCTGGAGGGCCACAAACATGAGTCCTAGAAATGGCTGGACAGGAGACCGCTGGGGTTACGCTATTCAGGATTGGCCAGATGTTGTAGCTTGACATTGTCCACTGAGATGTATCTGTTGTCTTTGCGACCAGGATGCGGTGGTAAGATGACAGTACGCGTACCCTTCAAGCCAAGGACTGGAACCGGTGCACGATAAGAGGGGCCGAATTCCTTTTTGTTCTCCACCTTCTCTCGGACCAGATTTCCAACCTTCGGTAGCCAGCCGGCAACCGGAATCTGCAGTGCAGCGTCAGTGACTAAAGTGTTCATTTGCGAGTTTATCACGGGTCTCTTGTAAGTCCTGCAACATAGTAGAATGATTATCTACGTCAAAGATTGCGGCATTCGCCGACATGTCTAGACCATCAAGGTCTGGCACAAACATTTGTATGCCAAAGAGCATTTCGTATGGGGTCCGCCCACCCAGAGATCTTCTAGGGAGATTATTAAGTGCACGTTGTACGCTATACAAGTGGGCCAGCCAGTTCCTGCCAGTACCCAAGACTCTAGCTGTAAAGGATTGCTTTAAGTCACGGTTCATTCGCTCCACAATCGAATTACCCTCAGGTCTATATGGAGACGAAAATTGTACCCGCACACCCAGTGACCTCATTGCGTCCTTGTACGCCTTCGAGGCGAACGCTGGACCTTGGTCGGAATGGAAGTTGCCACAGGCAAAAATTCCCACAAAGACATGCAAATCCCTTATGACATTTCGAGCGTCAGCACTCCGTTGTGGCCAAACCCAGATGAAATGTGTGCACGAATCTACTGCAACTAAGATGTATTTATATGCAGTGTCAGAAGAAAACGGACCGCAGTGATCAAGGTAAACACACCCAAAAGGTTTGTTAGAAATGCAGAGCTGTGTTTGTGGTGGTCGTGTAACCGTCGAAGGCTTAATTTGCTGACAAACGTCACAAGAAAGCACATAAGTACCGGTCTGTTTATATAAACCACGCCACCAGTAACGCTGCTGCAAGATGGAAACAGTCGCAGATACGCCAGCATGGGCCGAAGCCAAGCCTTCGTGTACGGCTGTTATCAAGGAAGGTCTGCGGTCCGCGTTGGGAATCAGCCGATCACCAACGTCTATAATAGTTACATAAGGAACCTGTTCGGGACTTAAGTGATAAGAGTACTTGGAAGGGAAACCCCGTGGGTAATTAGCACCTTCCTTTGTTGCAGCAATAGCTCCCAAAATCTCATTATCTAGTTTAGTCAT
The DNA here is from genome assembly GCA_963921515.1 of Calotriton arnoldi. Lineage (NCBI taxonomy): Eukaryota > Metazoa > Chordata > Amphibia > Caudata > Salamandridae > Calotriton > Calotriton arnoldi. The sequence goes on from CAWUFW010002525.1 coordinate 956,141, forward strand.
GGATCTTGTAACTGCTGCTACTGAGCACGTGGCTACTGCAGATTTGGCAGCTTCATCTGCCAAACTGTTACCGACAGCGTGTGCGCCCACACGCTGGTGGCCAAGAGTGTGAATCACCTGTGTGAGAGGCAGACGTTGTTTAAGATCTGCCACTCGAATCCAAAGCATTTTATGCTTAATTGTGCTGCCTTTAACGTCTCTATAGTCGTTCTGAGACCAAAAGAATAGGTTGTCATTAAATGATTGAACACAGTAGTAAGAATCGCATACAATAAGAGTCGTCACGTCTGGATTCGCAAACTCAAGTGCGAGCACCAAGGCACGCAGCTCGGCCAATTGTGCAGCATTGTCTCCTAGTGCCTGTGTGTGCACTACACTCGACCTGAACTCTCCGTTCACCATAGTACCTGCAACGATAGCACATGCTGCGGAATAAGCATGCTTAGAACCCATGGCCGGTTGTGCCGAACCATTGGTGTAAATAATACACTTGTACTCCTCAAGCGGCAGCAAAGACAGAGGAGGAGGATGAACAAATTCATACTGTAAGAACTCCTGTGTCTGAAGAGAGAAATCAAAGATAAAAGTGACATCCGGGGACGTCAAAGATGTAGCCCATTGTATCCAAACGGGGGTGCAAAGCCTTAGAGTTCGGTACACTTGCCTTCGTCACTGCCTCAAGGGCAGCATATGGTGTTACCACCAAAATGCGTTTTCCCTGTGCTAGTGCGCGTTCCTTAAGAATCGCCATTTGCACGGCAGTCAAAACTTTTTCCACAGAGGAAAAGCGCAACTCCGCTGAAGTGTAAAGATGTGACTTGTATGCAATCGGTACTGTGTCACCTTCGTTAAAGTTTGAGTACGTGAAACCCACTGCCCCTGGCACAATTCTAATCACCAGGTTTGTGTGGTTATCACGAGTCAACAAGAACTTAGATTCAAGTAGATCAGACTGCAAAGAGTGCAGTATAGAGGAATGCTCAGGAAGCCAGCATGACTTTGAAAAGTTAGGCTGTATCAAGGCATATAGAGGCTTGATACGCTGGGCATATTCGGGAATGTAAGTACGCCCAAAGTTTAGAAATCCCAGTAATGACTGAAGCTTCTTCAGGGTGGTTGGAGGGCGCAAAAGTGCGCACTTCTCCAAGAAATGGGGAGCTAAGCCCCTACCTTCATTGTTGAGCTCATAGCCCAAAAACAAAACGGTAAATTCAGCAATGTGAGATTTGGCAAAATTAAATTTGTATCCTAAGACCGCAAATTCAAGAATAATGTGGTCCACACGGGAAAGATGCGGCCATAATTCGTCATCTGTCAGATAGATATCGTCGACGTACGAACATGCATCTGGGTCTATGCTGTCCAACAAAGAGACAACACGGGAGGCGAAGAGCCCCGGGCTGTTCTTGTAGCCCATGGGCAAACGCCGAAATTTAATTTGTTTTTCACCGGAAGTGAAAGCGCTCCATTGGCTGCACGCCGGGGACAAATTGTGCGTGTAGAAAGCCATTGGATAGGTCAAGTGTCGTTTTATATTTCTTGCGCACAAGTCTGTCTACAAGCGCAGAACTGTGGGTATTTTGTACCGCAAAGGTCCGACCATGAGAGTTCAAATGTCGGTAATCCAAAACTAAACGGTACGACCCATCGGGTTTAGAAACCGCAAAAAGGTGATTATTCATTGGTGATACGCATGTTTCAATTACTCCTTGATATTCTAACTGTGTCAGAATGTCTGAAACTGGACCTTTAGCTTCCCGCCGGATGGGATATTGGGGTTGGGGCTGTGGCAGAGACCGCAAGGGAATATCATGGGGTGGAGAATCTTCATCCCAGCCCACGTGATTACGGTATAACGCCGGAGCCAGGGCCCCAGCCCATTCAGGTGCGAGAGCCTCCGCTTTGTCCTTGGGGACATGACGAGAAAAGCTCGGAAGGATTACCTCCTCCCCTCTACGAGCAGCAAGTACGAATGGGGGCGGCCAATCCGCCTCTGCCAACAAAATATCGTAAGAAGAGGTCAGATTCTCCCAAAAAATCCCTTTAATAACACGCTCAATGTCACCTTCAATTTGAATGACAATATTAAATAGTCTGTCAGGGGGTGCCACTCGGGTGTCAGCTGTCTCGACAGTAATGAATGTATCAGTTGCTGTCGCCTCCACATGAGGACACAGTGAGGACGAAGTTACTATGGTAACTTCCGCGGCGCTGTCTAGCAGCGTCACTGCCCGCGTCCAATTCAGGAGTCTCGTTCTCACCGTCTGTGGCATACCTCGCTGTTAATGCTGCAACTTTTTTCTTCTGAAACTGTGGGCGAGAACGTGGAAATTCTTCTGGTTTCCCTCGGACTGGTTGTCGAGGTTGGTCTCGTCCCTGTGGGGCCTCACGACCCCGTCCTCTATCCTGGCGATCTCCTCCACCAGTCTGAGAGGTCGATGTTGCCTGTGAAGAACGAGGAGAACGCGGATCAGGGACTTGAAATCTCTCAAGAGATTTAATTCTGGCTCTGTCGCGCAAATCATAAGTGCGTTCAGAAGATATGGAAACCGGGGAGGCGGCACGCGACCCTGGTTTTGATTGTTGCTTACCCTGTTTCTTCAACCTCCAGTTCTTTTTAGTAAAGAACGGTTTCTCATCTTTCTCAGACTGAGTTTTTTGTTGAGGCTGTGATTGAGTTTGCGTTTTAGCAAAAGGCTTAACCCCCAAACTATTGCGGCCAATGGTTTTATAAGCCTGTGCAATAATTTTCGGTAATTCACGTGGCTTGTCCGGTTCTGGGACTAAAGCCAAAGCATTAGCTACTTGAAAGTTAACTGCATCACCCTTGACGTTCGCAAGGATTAGATCAGCCACTACATCGACACTCCCACCAGTCTCATCCCCAATTCCACAGCCGCTTCAGGGCCATGTTCATCCTGCACCCGTTTAATTACAGAGGGGAGAACTGTCATGGAAGGAGTGCCGAAACACTTCGCATACACTGCTGCGAATACCTTGCCCCAGTTGTTGCATTCTGCCAACTCGGGAATTAAGTCTTTCGGCAAACTAATCGTCAAAATCCTGTGTTTTTCCACAGGAGAAGTATTCGGAAAAACAGCCTCCAGCTGGTCAAATTTTTCTGCAAGCCAATAAGGCAAATCATCCTTATTTTGTGGGCATTTGCCCATCACCGAATTAACCATGACGGGACTTATGGTTACACCGCCCGGTCCAGCTGGATGAGCCGCAACTCCAGGAGGGGCTCCCTGGACGTTGCCAGTAACATATTGTACCAAAGCTCTGTGCACGCGTATTAAAGACGCATGCAATGCGCGCAGTTCATCAACCGCAAGCGTCAAATAACGCGGATGTGGGGTATACCCGGCCAAGACTGGCCAAGTGGCCCCGTCTATGGATAGGGGGCCTAAACGAACCGGGATGACCGGATGTGGGAGGGCGCCATTAAACCAAATACGGTGTTGCCATGCAGTAAGTGGTACTTCAAGAGCCTGATAAGGCCGATAAGCATTGGGTAGGGCAGTGGGAGCGTACACATGAAACAAATTGTCAGCTCCTTCCACTGCCGGAAAAGTGACCCAAGAGTAAAACACCTCAAAGTGGTGAGCCGGGTCAGCCTGCACCACAAAGATGAGAGCGACACCCGCGTCAGGCACTCCATAAGCCAGTAAATGAGCCCGGAGCGCAGCGCGGCTATGTGCCGATATATTTACATCCGCCATTAAGACTAGGAATGTTCAACAACCTAATGTGAGGCAGCGCAATATAGGGTTAACATAAACACCTTTTAATAACTTCAAGCTTGAAAAAACCTATAAAAATATCAATATAGGAGGTATCACCCTCGCACACGTTTCCGGAAGCGTATGCGAAGGGTGTTGTGGACAAGCACAAGCACTACTCAAGCGTCTCGCAGATAAGAAGCCCACTACGTTGGTGGCGCCATGTTGCGAGGATTCTGCACATATACAGAGCTATGCACAGGATAATAGGACCTCGGTATATAGTGGTGAACCAACCATGCACCTTAGTACCCACAATCCCAATCCGACTAGCTTTAGCGTCTCATTAGTTCTCCGTACTACAGCGAAGCTACCAATGATTAGACAACCCAGAACACGGTATCTCTCTCAGGACTCACGGGAGCAAGAACACTCTTTCATAACTCACTCATACTTGTCCACAACGTGCGTAATAAGAGACACAGTATAGTTTAAACTGTTTATTTCAACTATCGTGCTCTAAGATAAAGTACACGTGCCAGTACTATCAGCATAATGCATAATGATAAAATAATAAGCATGGTTACAATTCCATAGAATACAAACGGGGACAGCATTTTATAAAGACAGTGGATATAGGGCTAAATGGCCTTACCACCCTCCCCGTGCTATTAACTAGTTTATTATAAAAATAGAAGACCTCTGGGCTTTGTCAGGTGGACCCTCATACCTCAATATCTAGATGCAAGGTTTACATCATCAGACAAACACAGCTCTTCTCCCTGGAAAGGTTTTTCTCCAAGTGCCACAAACAGGGAAATCGCAATATTAAAAAGCACACGAATTTCTCCAGTGCAGCTGTATTTCGTGTTATGTCTAAGTGCGAGGGGCTGACCAGATCAGCAATAACAAGGGACGTTGTTTTTCGACCTTGTACATGGTGTGCAGACGAAACCCACAGGGAACAGGAGAAAAGGTGAAAGACAAAAAGGCAGACAGTTCTAATATAGCCGGGCACAAACAGAGTCTGGAAAAACAAAGTCACAAAGTAACGTGCGCAAAAAGGGCATCATGGCAGCCAGGCCTAAGCTAAGTTAGCAATGTAGACTATGAGGCCACAAACCACACCACAGTCCTTCATGTTGCCACCACTTTTGTCCAATGTCACCACCTCTGCAACTTGCCAGTACAGGTTGTTTTCAGTGTGCTTCAGGTCATCGTAGTGGTGAACCAGAGGCTCTCCTTCCACTTTGCATCTGATTCTACTTCTGTGCTGGGCAATTCGTTGCTTGATCAGTTGGGTGCTCTGTCCCACATACAATTTGTTACAGGGCATCTGAGGATATATACAACGTTTTTTACAGTGTGTTACAGGGGCATCTGAGGACATATACAACGTTTTTTGTATTACAGTTGGAGACCGCTCTCAGTGAGAAGGTTCTGTTTTGTCCTACCAACACCTTGGTATTGGTTGTAAATTCACAGACAACACATTTCCCACATCTATAGTGACCAGTGACTGAGGGATGACCCCGTATTGTTCTGATATCACTACCTCGTGGGGTGCTCTGAGGATAGGGTCTTTAATATTTTTATTGCGCTTTAATGCAAAAAAGGGAACCGCTGTTACTGTGTCATTGAGTATTTGCCAGTTCCTTCTTATTATTTTCTGTGCCTCATTGCTAATTGGTGACAAGTTGCTCACCATAACTACCATGTCATTGTTCTCTTTGGGGCGGGGTGTGAGTGTTGATTCACGGGGACAGAACCAAGCACGTTTAACGGGCCTCGTGATGATTTTCTTAGGGTAACCTTTTTCTAGAAGTTTTTTCCGAAGTATCTCAGCCTCTTGGAAAAAATCTTCCTTACGTTTGCAGCTTCTACGCTGGCATGAAAATTGCCCATCGGGGAGGTTATCCCTAAGTGCCCATGGGTGATGACTATTGTACCTAAGTAAGGAGTTCATGTCCATTGGTTTCTTAAAGAGAGTAGTGTAGAGCAGCCCCATCTCTTGTCTCACCAGTAGGTCAAGGGTAGCTAACCTTAGTACTACTGTAGAGGGCAATACATATCAGGTCCTGGCTCTGCGCATTCAACTGATGTAGGAAGTCCTTGAGTTCATCCTCATTGCCATGCCAGATGAGGAATATATCGTGTATATACCGTTTCCATTCTCTGATTTTCTTTCTGAAGGGGTTGGCCTAATGGTATACGACTTTGTCCTCAAAGTTGCCAACGAAGAGGTTTGCTACGTTTGGAGCCAAACATGTTCCCGTGGCAATACCTTTCTTCTGGAAATAAAATTCCCTATTAAACATAAAGTAGTTCTTTTTCAGAGCTATGTCCCTTAATTTCATGGTGAAGTCACATGTATCCTCACTAAGCCAACTACTTGTGTCACCTCAATAGCCTCTTCCTGGGATTGTTTGTGTGAAGAAATTCCACGTCAAGGTTCACCAGTATGTCTGTGTATCATCAAATGGAACCCTCTACATCATTAATGAACTGCATACTGTCCTTGACGTATTAACGTAATTTAGGACCCTCATCCTTGATATGCTGGTCAATATACCTGCATTCTCGTTCCAGTACTGACCCACATCTGAAGACTAGGTGATGTCCGGGGGGGTTGTGTGTAATTTTTATGAATCTTAGGAAGAGTGTATATAACAGGGGTGCATGGATGTGGCTTGCTCTTTTTCAGTAAAAATGCCTTCATGTAGTGCATCTCGTGTGATGTTCTGTATTTCTTCCTGTATCTTTTTGAAGGGATCAGAACCTATTCTGTGGTAGTGTCTCATGTAGATCTCTATGTCATAGTTAATGGTGTCCTGGATAACAATAGCTCTGCTTTTATCAGCTGGTTCGATTGCTATATCACAATTGTTAGCAAGAGAGGTCAGTGCTAGTCTCTCACTTCAGGTGATGTTAAAAGGGGTGCACCTTCTCTGTCTCTCCAGGTCATTTATTGGTCTATGTACAGTGTTTTCAAAAGCCAGAATCTCTGGGCTCATCAAGTGGCTAGGGGTCAAATAGGAAAGGAAGGTGCAGACCTGTCCCTTCCACTGGGGGATGTCAGGCTTGTCAAGAAAGAAGTATTTTAACCTGATAGTTCTGAAAAAACTATACAGTTCACTCTTAAGTTTGAAAAGATCAGGGCTTACGGTAATAAACCTAAGTCCTTTACTAAGGACGTTGTTCTTGTCATGGGTCAGAACGTATTTGGAAATATTGAAAATAGGTGAACCGTATTGGTTTGTGTAGGTTAATTGAGTGGTATCATTCATTACCAGCTGTAGTACTGATTCCTCTTCTGTCTGTCTCCTGCCTGGTAGTTTTTGCCCCTCCAACACCTGTCTCTGCCCCTGCCTCTCCCCTTCTGTCTCTGTCTGCCTCCCCTTTGGTCCTGTGCTAAAAAATGACCAGTAGTGGGCACAGACCCTGATGATTTGTCTCTCATACTCATTCCGGCTACTTCCTCGTCCGAGCTCGCCGACGTGTCTGAAAAAGTGATCCTTTTAGGTATGTTATGTTTGCCAGTTACTATGTAAAAGTTGTGTCTCAATTAGGGGTATACTGTTTCAATATTGAATTTGTCTCTGGATTTGATTGATATTTTTTTTGCCAAGTTGTATGGATTGAAACTCTTCTATGGTATTTTGTAATGAATCAAGTACTGCTTTAGCATTTTCAACCACTCCACTGTTTCCAATTTTATCTTCTAGTTCACTGTTCTGTGTCTTAAGGATATTAAGTTCTTCCAGTGCTGTATCCATCCAAGCACCATCCAGTGACTGGAGCAATTATTCCCTAACTAGCTGAAGTTTTTTTTGATTTCTCACTGTGCGTGACAATGACAGATATGTTCCTAACTTGCAGTCCCATAGTTATCACATCAGCTTTCAGATACTCCCTCATGAGACAACTACCTCAACATGTCCACTTGCTGCTTTAAGTTGTCTGGTAAGTTAAAGTCAAAATCAAAGTCACAAGCGTAAGAAGACCAAGCAGGACTCGACCCTATTCCGGCACATGAAGTCTAGCAAGATGGAGCCAAGGCATCATGTTGAGGTTCGCACTTCCTAATGTCTCCCAAATACGACCCAATACTAAAGTTGGTACTGCTGTGCCAAGAGTTTCCCGGACCATTGTTGACCGCACAGCAAATATTGGACTTCAAAAATCCATGCTGCAGATTTTCTATGTGATTCCAGTTCTCTCTGGCTTGCATTTGTGTGCTACGTACCTGCCAGGTGGACTTTAGCAGGTGGGTCTACCCCGACAAAGTCTGCCCCCTCAGGATTTGCTACCAGACCCGTACTGACTCCAGTATAGACCTCTACTCTGGCACCAAGGTCTATGCTGGTTCCTTCTGGATCATTGCTCACACTGACTTCACCGATGCTGACCTCTGACCATGAATTGACGTCTGCCTAGATCCATGCCTATGTCCCACTTTGAAATCATGAAGGAGCAACCAGTGGTTATACAACAGGATTCCAATTCCAGACCTTTAACTCAATGTCCTTATCTTTAAAGGATTCATGTTCTTTTTGGCTCTAATTCAGACCCGGTCCTTCAGGACAAATGATGAGGAGGAAGAGCGCAGATTGTTGCTTCCTCATTAAAGTGTAGATACATTCTAGCTAGACTTACAAAATGTGGAAAAGACATCTCTCCTGAAAGAGAACTTGATGCTCCACTTGGGCCACCAACAGAGTAAAGTGCTTTGTTTGCAGTGGTTATTTGGCCAACCCACTTTAGTTTGCCCTCCCAGGTTCATACCTGGCCCGTAGGAGGCAGATTACGAAATTTCCTTCACTGCTGGCGATCCATCATGTCTGACAGGTTGGTCCTACCGATTGTTGAAAGGGGATATTTCCTGCTCTCTCTTTCCTCCTCACTCAATGTTCCTCCCACATCGGAGCAACTTTATAAGGAGCACTCTACTATCCTGATGCCGAAAGTCGACGTTCTGTTGTCCAAGGGTGCCATCAAGAGATTACCAGACTTCGGGAAGGAGGAAGGATTTTGTTATTCGCATTACTTCCTTATTCTGAACAAGGATGAACTCCTCAGGCCTATTTTGCACGTGTTCCAGCTGAATGCCTTTCTCAGGAAGGACAGGTTCAAAATGCTCCCTCTAGCTCAGTTCCTGTCAACTCTGGATTGGCGTCTTTGGGCTTGCAAAATGCATATTTCCATATACCCCTCTGGCAGTCCCAAAGGTGTTTCCTGCATTTCAGGGTAGGGCAAGAACACTTTCAATTTACAGTGCTCCCCTTCTGCCTTACCTCGTCCCCTTGAGTGTTCACATAATTGATGGTGGTGTTTACTACCCATCTGTGGAGGTGGGGAGTATATGTATTCCTGTGTACTCCCGGCCCAACGATTGGCTGCTAAAGACGGGCTCTTCACAGTCAGTTATTGACCACCTCCAGACAATGGCTAAACTCATCTTTGAACTTTATCATCAACCAACTGAAGTCCCTCTAAACCCATACAGAGGCTTCTATTCATCTGAGCAATCCTGGCGACAGCGTTCAAGGCCTTTTCTTCCCCTCAATGAATCCGTGACATTCAGAATAAAATCCTTATGTTGTGGGTTCAGTGCACGGTGTTGCTGAGGATGACTCTGAGGCCTCTTTGTCTCATTGTCTTGTGTATCCACCTCTTACCGAATGCCAGGAAACACATGCAGGTCCTGGAGTGGGCCCAGCATGAGGGCCCACTCTCCGACTATTAAAATCTCAAAGGAGACGGTGCACAATCTATAATTGTGGCTGGCAATTGCCAGCCTGACCTGCGGCATTCCCTTCTCCCTTTCCCACTGTGAGTTCATGGTGGTGACAAACACATTGCTGCTGAGCGAGGGGGTGGCATCTGGCAGAGGTGGAGATCACAGTCCTCTAGTCTCTGGCAAGGAGCCAAATTAATATCAGTCTTTTGGAGTTCTGAGCGATCCTCCTGGCACTAAAAGCCTTGCTGCCCTCCATCAAAGGGGGTGCCTTTTGCAAAATGGCCATGTGGTCAGAGAGCAGAGAGGAGTCCTGGATCCTTTGCCAAGAGATGCTTGCCTCTGTAGGTGTCTGGACCACCAGAACATCTTCCTGGCGATTAGCCATCTAGCAGGGTTCCTGAATGCCAGAGCGGAGAAAGTGGACAGGCTTTATCTGCAGACCATGAGTGACGTCTCAGTCCCAAGGTGGTGCAGGATGTCTTCGTTGAATGGCTCACGCCCTGGCTTGATCTGTTCATCACCCGTGCGAATGTAGTGTCAACAACTCTGCACGCTGGAGTTTCCTCCAAGGCGCTTGTTATGAGATGCATTTTGGCTGAAATGGAAAGATGGACTCATGCATACCTTTCCACCACTATCTCTCTTGCCTTGGGTTCTAAGATCAAGACTGATCTGGCAAGTCATTCTCATTGTCATGGACTGCACCAACCGAGTGTGATACCAAGAGCTCCTAAACCTGAAACTTTTTTGTTGATTGGGCTTCTACTTCAGGAGGACCTACTGTCTCAGCAGCTGCCTGGCGGGGTCCTACATATGAATCTCCACACACTACACCTCCATGCATGGAGACTGAGCGGCGGCAACTCAATGCGATTGACTTGCAAACCGAGGTGGTTGATGTCATCGTTGCAGCCAGACGCCCACCCACAAAGTCAGTCTGCTCTGGGCACAGAATAAAAGTGTGGTGCTCAAATACCGACCCCTACAAGCCCATCTTTCTGATGTTCTTTTGTTTGATCGTTCAGTAGCCCAGCAAGACCTTGTGTTGAACACAGTTAAAGTTCATTTATCACCCTTTTCAGCCTTTCTGTGTTTCCCTGACCAACCATCTCTACGTTGTTGGTTGTGATGTGTCCTCTGGAAGGTTTGTTGATCTCAAACCATTTGTTATGCCTCAATGGGACTTTATTTGACGTCTTTCGAACCGATGCACAGCTGTTCTTTATGACTCTTGACACTGAAACTATTTTCCTCATAGCAATTACATCAGCACACACTGTGAGTGAAAAACAAAAACTCTTTGTAAAACTGCCTTACACCTTCTTCTTTCTGGAGAAGCTGGTATTGAGAACCCCGGTGGCCTATCTGCCAAAGGTTGTGACTCCATTCCACGTTGACTATTCATTTACAAAGCAGAGGTTTTTTGCCATGTCTCACACCTTGAAAGAGGAGGAGAGGCTCCATCGACTTGACCCTAGGAGGGCTGTGAACTTATACATCGATTTCTCTGGGGCAAAGAAAGTGAAGGCTAGGCAAAGAGGAGAGGATGTAGCCTTACGGCTAGAGCGGTCAACCTCGAAGCTGGGGAACCGGGTTCCGGTCTCGGCATCAACGCTCAACATCCTGTGATTCTGGGCAAATCACTTAATCTCCTCGTGCCTAACAAAAAAATGAATGTGTCCATCTGTAACGAAACTGGTGCTCATGTAAAGCGCTCTGATATTTTCGGGTCTAGTTTGCGCTATAGAAAACTCTATTTAAAAAAAAAAAAAAAAAAAAGAAAGTGGAGGCTGTGCAAAAGAGGACACTTTCAAGGTGGATAATTCTCTGTATTGAAATATGCCTCACACTGGCCAGGAAGCAGCCCTCTGGCGCCCTTCAGGCTCATTCCACCAGGGACAAAGCTGCTATGACAGCTTTGGCACAAGAGGTTCCTATCTAGACATCTGCCAGGCTGTGACATGGGCATCTGTACATTAGTTGACAAAACAGTACTGACTTGACTGTTTCGTCAATATATGCATAGATACCCATGTCTTGTTGGGAGTTCACTCACTAGCTCAATATTCAGGGCGTTTTGGTATCCACTCCCTTGGACCACCATCCTTGGGAGGTATTGCTATGGTATCTATTCTATAGGCGAGGAATCCAACAGAAGAACAAGCTAATAAGTCTGGGAAAAAACTTTCTGGTGGGAACTGTTTCTAATCACAGATTTTTCTCTCCCCTCCCTTTCCCCATTCTGTGAAGTGGTGTCTTTACTTTCTGAAAAGGTCCCAAGTTAGAAATCAGCACGCTATCTCAGCCAGTTTGTTCCACGCTCTGCGTCTGAGTGTGCGGAAGCAGAAAGACACAAGAGACTGATGTTAGTGCGCAAGGGTGGCTCTTTTTTGTGGCTCTGCTCCGTCACTTCCAGGGCAATATGGAGTCACTGAGGAGGCATACAACTCCACCTACCAGTGCTCAAGAGCATTGCTGGAAACATTCTCTGGATCCGGTCTGACATCTGGGGATAGTCTAAAGGTGGGGAACCTGCAGAAAGAGAATTACCAAATGTAGGTAACTTATTCCGTGTTATTTTGGCTGCGTTTTAAAATCTCTTTTCCAAAATGTTGCCTAAACATATCTTTGTCCATGTGGTGTCATATTATTTTCTGAATCCTGATCTTTGGTGAATACTAGTGGGAGAGATGAACACTTTGTTTGCCCAGTTATAGCTGTTGATGCATATGTTAATCCACAGTTCTATTTGATTAAAGGGGAAACGATATTACACTGAAAAACAAAAATGTAGGTAGATCCGAGTGGGCTAGGGCATCAAATGCATGCAGTGTCAACTAACATATTTACCCTCTTGAAAACCTAAATTAATTGAAAAGAACAATCCATTTGAAGAACTAACATTACTGGATATGTCTATGTTCGAACATTTAAGGGCAAATGGCTACCTGTTTTATTTTTTAATGTTTTAAAGAAAACAGATATTTGAAATTGCAAGTGAGCAGCGACAATAGTGTCTAGTAGCTTGAGCTTGGTGTACTCTACCTGTGAAAAAGTCATCGCATGTAAAAGCTGTTTATGCCTTTGTGGTAAACATTACTGGACACGTTATTTAATGGGCTTGTTCTTCTGCACAAATGGGAACGCAAATCGAAAATATAGAACAGGTTACAAAGTAGAGAGAAATGGCGACATTTATCAACTTATCTCAGGACAAACTGACTTGGGTAACTAGTCATTTTTATTTAGTCCTTCAATTTCACTTACTGTGGGAACATAACACCCTCTTTGTGAAACGGTCTTTAACACTTTTTGGTAAATTTGGGTTTAATGGTCTGTGTATTATATGTCTGTGGAGTAATCAATGTGCATAACTCAGTTGGCTTTAATAATTTAATGTTGAATATTGAGGTCCCCGTTTCAGGGATTATGTAATGAAGGAAACTGTGCATTTGTCAGATTGTGGTGGTGTTTTATCACACTTTTGTGAGAGATTGAGCAGTGTTCATGCTAAATATTGTAAAATCACATAAATATTGGAAAAATGCCATCGTATGTTTTACGGTGGGCATTGTTTTGCACATTAAAAACATATTCTCAAAACTGAGTCTGTCCTGTGGAATAACACTGTGATTACATTTGGAGCATCTATTTAATTTATTCAAATTAATTTTATAGTACCAAAAAAATAAAACAGAAATGTGGGGTAATTGTTGCATTTTCCAAGTATATTTGTATCCTTGAGCAGGCGTGTTCCATATTTACATAACACCTAAAAAGGGAATCATTTTACTGCTACACTTATTAATTACAGGCAAATAAATACAGATTTTGTGTTTCAAACCTAATGTCTGCATGTATCCAAATTCTTTCTCCAGAAAAAATAGACGTAGATGCTCGTTTGGTGGAACTATGTGAAGATGTCAAGGTAAAGTGCTTCCTTACCACAAACTTATTGTAAAAGTAATTGATCCCGCTTTAAAAGTAGAAGTTGTTTGTGTACATTCTTTCAATCATTTACTTGATTCATTTACTCATTTTTGACTTTATTCAATCATCTCATTTGGGAAGAGATATATAGAGTTTGTTAATGTCACCTTGGACAAACTGACGGCAATGTAGTTTGTGACTGTAGCTCTATAAGATATTAAGATTATTTCATTACTGAAGTTAGACATGTATCATTTTTTAATTAAAATTGTAATATTGGACCCTTTGTAGGAGTTATGGAGTTTTGGCTTATACAGTGTGCTCCCAAGTTGCCACTTTTTTGTGCACCTTTTCTTTCCTTTCACATCTTTTACCCGTTTTCAACGACTAAACAAGACTGAAGCCTATAGCACATTTCATTTCCTCACTTTATTTCTTACAGAGTTTTTCTCAGTGATGGTTATATTTTTATTATTTGCTGCCTTTTCCCATATGCTAAGGTCAAGTGAGTGAGAGGCAGTTCTGTTGCTGATCTTTACCTTACTTGCATTGGTACCTAAGAAATATTGAGGATACAGATCCTGTTCTTCTTGCAATAAATTTCCTAGTGGTATTGCATCCAGGTGATACATCATAGAGCCCTGACTATTAAGAAATGTCATGCTCTCCATACAATTGCGTGTAGGATTTTTTGATGTTCATGTGCAACGGATACCACATTCCACTACAATAGTTGTACTTCTGAAGTGTATAGCGTCTCATTGGAACTCAAAATGTTTGAAATAGAGCAGAGGTATTTGAAAAACGTGTTCCTGTATTCAATCCATGAATTCTCCTATTTTTCTCTACTGTGTAGCACTTTCCCAGGAGACTTTTTGGACTTCTGGGGGTTCCATCTTATTGAGACTTAGCTTACTGACAGTGGTTCCAAAAATAAATGGGCATTTGCAATGCAATAGGTCTCGCATTTACGAGAGTTTGGGCTATTGGCATTTTAAATGACAATGCCTTTTATTTGTGTTGTTTTTAAAACCGATAAATAAAAGGTATTGTCATACAATGCCAATAGCCTTAAACTCACAAATGCAAGACCTGTTGCATTGCAAATGAGTTCGGTACCAGTGCTAAAAAAACACAAAAGTGTTTGGAGAGAGTATGTCCTGCCTGCAACAGAAGGCAGGACAAAGCTATTTGAGAAAATAGTGCTCGGAGGCTGTAACTGAAGTCTACCGAGTAACAACACACGTAGCTGGGGGTTTCGCCGCGGAAGTTACAAAATGAGAGAAGGCGGTACTAACGATGGACTACTAAGCCTATTGACCAATGAACAGCCACAGTTTACAGTGGACAATGACACAACCCAATTAAAAATATGGGTGGAGAGTAGCCGGAGCTTCAAGTCTCTACCTGAATACAGCATGCCTCGCAGAGCAGCGCTTGTGCTGCCCAGGCTCGACCTAAAAAGAAGAGGATTTCACGGTCATTTTAAAACCTGACGACGACTTTGCTACTCCTTAAACGACGTGAACCTCCTGGAGCTTGCGCACTTCGCGTTTCACCATTTGTACTTTTTTTTTAAATATCTTTTTATCACCATTTTTCCGATATTACATCCAAAAATGTGTTACACGGCAAAGCATAGTGAAATGTTGTAACCAATGCAATGGGGTAGAAACAAAGAAAGTTGCAAGCATTGTACAGTACAGTTATAACTCATGTTTGCACAACAGTAAACTAGACAGCTGTTTTTTACCAATGCTTTGCTCTACTTAGAAACATCTCTTCTGGCGAGACCTCCAGGTTTGCTAATGACATATCATTCCTTATTTTATAATAAGCAAAACGTATTCTTTTAACATATTAAACCCAAAACAACTAATTCCTCCTGGGGTCATGTTCTGTGGCGGTCTTCCATTATCTATGTGGCCTATCAGATATTGTGCTATAGTGCGCTGTGGGGTCGTAAAGATAAGGATGTCTCAGGGCACCCTGTCTTATTATGTGGCTCATTTTGTGGGGTTCCATATTATTGGTTGGCTTCTCCCTCCCCATTATTCCTCAGGGGGTGGGTCTCATGTCGAACTCTCTACATCTTCCTCTCCTCTGGCCTCCCATGCTCGCACAATTTCGGCCCAGGGCTCTGCCAGTGGTCTACGTCTTTTACTTGTTTTGTCTTCCCGTGCCATCTTTCCTCAGCCCTGGCCCAGGCCAACACCTCCCTCTCCCAGTCGGGGACCCTAGGGCCTATTGTCTCCCGCCATCTGAGGGATACGCCTTTTGGCTAAAATTAGTGCGAGACCTATAAATTTGTCATCATTTTTTCGCTTTGGGCCTCGGGTATAGGCCCAGCAGGCAAATCTCCGCGCTGCATGGCAAAGTTTGCACCAAGACCTCATTGAGACTCTCCACAGTCTTAAGCCAGTACTTTTGTATAATTGGGCACTCCCATATCATGTGTGCGAATCTCTCATCCAGTGCTCCTCATCTCGGGCATTGTCGATTATCTTCCCCATACATAATATTAAGCCTATGTAGTGTAAGGTAGGACATATGTAGTATGTTGAACTGTGTAAATATAAAGTTGGAGTTCCTGGAGATTTTCTTCGGGCTCTCCAAGGCCCTCCTCCATTCCTCATCTGACAGGTCCCTACCCACCAGCGCTCCCCATTTCTCCCATAGATAGGCCAAGGGTTGCTCTGTCAAGGTCATTATCGCGACATATAACCATTTCACCAGTTGTCTCGCCGACCCAAGTGTCACTACAGCATGTAGGACTGCGTGAATGTTAGGTTCGGAGGAGTCCCCTCCCCATAGGTCGGTAAAGGTACTCATCATAGTGTGGTAATTTAAGAATTGCCCTGGGGATAAGTCGTAGTGCGCAAGGAAGTCCGTCGGGGGGAACCTCTCCCCGTCTAGGTAGCAGTCACGAACTATGGTCACTCCCTCTGCTGTCCATTCCCTCAGTTGACCCTGTGTGAAAGGGGAGCAGTCTCCACCCCATTGCAATCCGGTCAGGGGTAGGTCCGGTGTGTAAAGGGCAATCCGGCTGCTTGACGAAGGCATCTATTCCAACATTGCAAAGCCACTTGTAGCAGAACCCCCATGTCTTGTATTTGGTGCTTGGGATTCAGGAGCTTGGTGAGGAGTCTCCCAGGAGGGCATGGTTCCAGCACTCCCAGCGTGTCCAGTCCTCTCCCATCCAGCCATTGGAGGTGTGCTGCCAAGTAATATGCCTCAAAGTCTGGTGCACCGAGGCCTCCCGACGCCACAGGTCGCCGCAGGACCGCCAGGGATACCCTATTCCATCCTCCATTCCAGATTAGTTCCCTTAACAATCTGTCCAAGTACTTAAATCACCTCTGAGGAATCACCACTGGGAGGTTGACAGAGTAGTATAGTAACCTCGGGAGGATAACCATTTTGGAAAGCGCTACCCTAGCCATAACCAACAATTTAAGGGAGCGCCAGAATGTCACATTTGACTTCAGGGAGCGCAACGCTCGATTTAAGGTTTCCCTCCATAAGGTCTGCCTGTTTGTGAAACACCTGTATGCCCAGATACCGAAAGGAGCTCGGGACCCAGTTGAGGCCCAACGGAAGGTCTCTCGTCTGGACATGGAAGGTGCCAAAGGGAATATGTGGGTTTTAATATTGTTGACACGAAGTCCGAACAGCCCTGCGAATTCCTCTAGGATGTTCATGGCGTGGAATATGCCCGTGGAGCCATCCCTGATATGTAACAATAGGTCATCTGCATATAATGAAATCACATGCTTCCATCCGTCTAGGAGCAGCCCATGTCTGACCCCCTCCCGTCTGAAGTGTTCTGCAAGTGGTTCAATCGCCAAAGCAAAAAGCAGGGGCAACAGTGGACAGCCCTGTGTCGTCCCTCTGTGTATTGTGTAAGGAGCGGAGACCACTCCACCCGCACGCACTCTAGCAGTGGGGTCCGTGTAAAGTAGTCGTACCCACCTCAGCCATCTTTCCCCCAGTCCCATGCACTTCATAACTTGCAGAAGGAAGTCCCATCTTAGGGAATCAAATGCCTTTTCTAGGTCAACTGCCGTCACCACTGCTTCAGGGTATGCAGAGAGGCCCCGGTGGAATAGGACATGATACAGCCTCCTCAGATTCCCAGAGGTTGACCTAGCTGGGATAAACCCATTTTGGTCTGTATGGACCAATGCTGGCATGTGTGGGAGTAGCCTTGCAGCTAACACTTTACTTAGCAATTTGAAATCTAAATTCAACATAGATAGTGGGCAGAAATCTGCAGTGCCAGACGGGCTTGACTTAGATTTAGGTAGTGGAACCACCAGGGCTTCTCTCGTGGAGGTCAGGAGGTGGCCCAGCTGTAGTGAGGTGGCGTACATTTTCCCCAGGTGTGGAGTCACTAACGTTGCGAAAGTGGAATAAAACTCTGCCGGGAGACCGTCCGGTACCCGGAGTCTTCCCTCTGGCCATCTCTTTAATCGTCAGAATTATTTCCTGTGTAGAGATCGCCTCCCCCAAGCATTTCCGTACAGCCTGGTCTACCCCCTTGAGCTGCAAGTCCTCTAAGTACTCTCTCATCACTTCTTCGGGTACTTCCTCAGGCTTCCGATACAGGGTTGCATAGTATTCCCTGAATGTGTTGTTAATGATTTTGGGTGAGAAGACCGTTTGACCATCTTTTGCCCGAATGCTGGCGATAGGGGTGCCTCTTCCTTACGGCTTGATTAGCCATGCGAGTAATCTCCCAGTCTTCCCCCCCTTCACATGTTGTCTCTCCTGATAAGTTCGGGGATCTAAAAGCCTTAAACGTTCCAAGGCTTCAGTATGTTTGCTCTTGGTTTTAGATAATTGTCTCTTGGCCTTGCTCTCTGTTCCTAGTCGGCTGTCTAGTGTGTGAATTTGTGTTTCCAGCGTCAGGAGTTCTCTAATGATCTCTCGGCGCGCGCCCACAACCTGTCCCATACTTTGACCTCTCACTACCACCTTAAAATCATCCCACTCTATTAGTGAGTTGCTGGCAGTATGTTGATTCAGTTGAAAATAATTCGAGATGGAGGTGGACAACTGTTGTCTAAAGCAGTCATCTGCCAATAAATTGGGGTCTAGTCTCCATACTGGGATTGCTGTGATCTCGGGTGTTGGGGAAAATCTCAGATGTAGAGGGCTGTGATCCGAGAGGGTGTACCCCAAGTATTCTACCCCCACTATTGTTGACGAGAGTTGCCTAGAGCATAGAAACATATCAAGTCTAGTGTGCAGACCATATAGCGGTGGAGAAAAAGGAGTATTCCCGTTGCTGTTCATTATGTAGTCGCCAAATGTCCAATAATTCCCACCCATTCATCCAGTCTCGGAAACCTTTATACGTCGCGGCTGCTGCTGTACCACGTAATGGGGGGGTAGATATATCCATGTTTATATATGCAACGCAGTTGTAATCACCCCCCAGGACTACGTCGCCTGCAGCCACTTCTGATATGGGTTTGGAAAGGTGTTGTAGTAATTGCGTCTGGTCTTGGTTCGGGGCATAGATACTTCAGTGTCACCTCCCTGCCCATCAATCTACCTTTCACAATTACATGTGCCACCATTTGTACTTGAGCTTACATCCCCTGTGTTCATGCTGATATTGCTTCGTATCCCCACAGTTCACAGCCTCCTATCATTCTGCAAACATCAGGTATCATTATTATTTTCTTCATTTTTGCCTCTTTTCTTTTGCCATTATGCAGCAATGTTGTACTCCACCACCACCTTTATTACAGAATCCTGGGGACAAGCTCATGAAGTGGAGCAAATAGTTGGCTTTATTAACCAACTTTATGGTTCTATTGATGGCAATTTTTTGACATCTTCTAGGGAAAAGGGTCTATTACTCAATTCTGTTGGCACTGAGGTACAAGAAATCTTTGACCACTTACCAGAGTTCAACCTCCTCCATAGCTGCCAAGGTTTCAGATTGCTTATGTGTGACATTTTCATTTTCATAGATTTCATAATCTCCACATACCCTGAAGCAGTGTAATTATGAGTGACATTCAACGACTATGAGTGACACTTTCTCACGAGCAAAATCAAGCAATGAAGACGAGGGAAACATATAAATATCAGAAATTCACTCATTTGAGGACGAGAAACTCTAAGATCTTAAAACTGCTGTAAAGCACTAGAAATGGAAGGGCACTAGTATGTGGGAGAGGCCCCAGCAGTGAGCCTCATAGCTGCCAAGCTTTCAGGTTGTTTATGTGTGACTTTTTTATGTGTGGCATTTCAGTGGCATATGTGAGACATTTTGAGTGACACTGTATCAAGAACAGAAAATAGCAGTTACATCCCTGAGATGTTTCTGAAATTATCCCTTTTGTGCTATTTAATGGTTTCAAAACAACTGTCTCACATCTGAACAGCTTATGCAAAATCTTTCACCTACTTCTACTCTCTGTTTCTCACTCACAGTATGATGATGGAGTGTATATGCATGGCTAGGCCCGGGAAATATGTCAGAATTTCATGCTGCACTAACGGACAGCAGATGGTTCCCAATGGGGTCACCTTGCATGGGGTGAACATAACGTAAACACAGCTCACCAAACTGACATTCAAGACCTCATTCTCACATTATCAAAAATTATCCCCAGTTAAGAGAGGTGTCCCAGTGGCCAAACATGCATTAAAAACGGAAACCAGTGTGATATGTTTATCAAAATGTACTTTCTTTTAGCTAACAGTGTGAAAATGCATTTTGGGACTTGCTGTTTCACTTTTCATATGGGCTGTTGTTACAAAACTGCAACTCACTGTATGCATTTGTATCACTTCATCCATTCTATGTAAAAAAAAATCCAAGCTAAGAAGAGATGCTGAGTGCATGCAGCATCCTTAGTCCCACCTTGGACCTCTATCAGTGGCTTTAAGCAGTACATGCATTGGTGGTAACTCAAAATACATGTATCAGTGGCCCTTTTACATTACATGCACCCATAGTTCCTTGCATTACATGTAGATGTGGCACCTCAAGGTACATACATTAGTGGCCCAGCAGTCATGAGGATCAATAATACTCCTACAAAATCAAATCAAAGTGACGAGCCGGAGAATAAGACTGAACATCAACTTAAGTAAATCACCTAAAGTCAAGTGGGCCCAATATTATCAGAGATTAAATGACGAGTAAATACTCATTAGAATTATCATATTTTTAGCCAACAGTGTGAAAATGCAGTCTGGGACTTGCTGTTTCACTTTTCATATGGGCTGTTACAAAACTGCAACTCACTGCATTTGCATCACTTCATTCATTCTATGTAAAAAAAAATCCAAGATGAGAAGAGGTGCTGAGTGCATGCAGCATCCTTAGTCCCACCTTGGACCTCTATCAGTGGCCTAAAGCAGGACATGCAATTAGTGGTAACTCAAAATACGTGTTTTTGAACAACTGTTCTATCGGCCATGAACCATACTTACAGCAACACAATGTATCATAGGCCATCTTTGGTACAACAGCTTACATATCTTCGGTAATAAATGCAATCTGTCTTCAGATAATAGGTTTAAAGCCTGGTACAAACCTTCTCAATCTATCCACTCTTAACTTTGAAATATTTGTAAGTAGTTTACCTGTAATGGTCCAAAAACTGCGCCATGTCTTGGGGCTCCTATTTCACTGGGAATGTGAAGGGTTATGCTGTATGCACTTTAGCCCCAAAATACCCAGAGATGGCTTTGAGGCGCTTTGTAAATGAAGTTGGAACTGCCTCTCGTGCTCACAGGAAGGGGCGCAGCAGGTGAGTTCCTGACCCTAGTCCTCAACTCCTTCCTCTGAAGACAACATCCCTGAGGCATGTTTAACTTGAAGCAATTTCTGTCGGTGAAACGAGTCATCATACGAAATCCCATCGCATAATTGCAGCTCCTAACCGAAACGAGTGGAGGATACAACTCACTTAACATAGAACTTGCTCTGCTTTCCAAATTCTGTCCTTAGGTGTATAGTTACAAAGAACAAAAAAATTAATGATATTGCTTTGTTGCTAGGGATGGGAACTAATCACTATCCGCGCCCAAAGAATTATACTTAACACTGCCTAGAGCGCCGGCCAACTTGTGAATGATCACTTCTGGAGTACTGGTGCAAGCTTGTCCAGTGCAGTAAGAGAGGGGCTTTTTTCAAGTTTAGTGAATGCTCAATGCAGTGTACGATCGGAGGATTGTCCACAATCTACGGTGGGCCCTGGCGATGTCTGTCCAGGCTGGCGAATGAGCTGACCCAGCAGTATTCCTGGAAAAAACTACAATATCCTGCCAGCATGACTCTGCCCCACAGTAGAGAGAGCACTGTGAGGGGTCAACATGGCCACAGTAGGGTGAGTACGGTGCGGGAAGATCACTTGTCTGCTCATGGAGGACGCAACAATTGAGTTTTCCAGCTGCAAATCTGCTGTCTGTGTGCTCAACTGTTCACCAGTGGGGGACGCGTTTGCAAGGCGCATCATGCTTATGGCATCATGATCTGACCAACGAAAGCACTGCTTGCTTAGAGAGACCACGTGGGCTTCTGAGAGCTGCCCAGACTCGACTCGGAAGCAGGTTGGGCAAAGATCAGCTTGGCGAATAATCTGTGAAGCCCCTGCCTTGTAGTGTTAACAAAACAGACAGAACAGCGCAGCTCCTAATGTAAACAATCATAAAATTGCTAACCAGACCTTAGAACAAACGACTTCCACACTGACGAAACACAGCCAACGAACTGGAAAGTAGCGCCTGTGTTCCTAGAAGCAATGACAGGCAGACAGTGATGAAGTGGCCGAGCGCAGGGAGGGTTGGAGGGTGGGGCTGGCGGCAATGTGGAAATAACGAAAACAACAAGATAAAGGCCTGCAAACTGCGTGTGCGCCACTGCTCGCTCCCAAGACAATACTCCATGGGAGTCAACTTAAAAAAAAAGAAAGGTGGGACATGCAACACCCATCAGCCATTACCACACTTGCATTTTTAAATGACACACAGATAAGCCAACCCTAAGCAAAGGAGGAGTCAGACTAGTAGATATAACAGATAGCCTACAGCGGAAGCGCTTTTTAGGCTCGACCTAAAAAGTGACACAATAAACATTTACAAAATATGTCCGTTTCTGTCTACTTATAATGCTCCTTGATAGTATGCAAATACATACAGAATGCTGGATGCAAGACTGGTGATTCTTTACATTCAAAATAAAATGTACCCCAAAAATATTTGCAGTCTGAAAAAGCAGATAATGGTTGCATACATTTTTGCTAAACTTTTTCGTTGTTTGTTTGCTTTCAAAATAAAATGTTCCCAGAATTATTTGCAACTTGAAATAAAGTTACAGTTAGGTTTGCAGTTTTTAAGGATACATTTAAATGCCTTTTCCTTAAGGCATCATTTAATAAAATATGTTTGATGTGTGCCTAACTTGGGGAAAAAGAAATATGGAGATGCAGTGTAAAACCATTCTGATCAACATGTAAAAACATTAGGGGCCCCATTTATTTTGTAAGTCTCACAAATAAACCTGCAGGTTTATAACCGTGCAAGTAGTGCTACAGATTCACTGTATCACCTCTTTATTTCTGCATGCTAGATACGTGAAAGTAGGCTCCTGCTTTTTGAAAACATTACAGTCTGGTCTCAAGCTTTATAAACAAGCATTGGAAATGCAATAGGTCTCGCATTTGCTTAAGTTAGAGCTATTGGCGTTGTAAATGACAATGTCTTTTATCCATGTATGCAGCGTTAAACAATCAACTGTTTTTAAAAGATGGCGGAAAGCCCTCGACCCAGTCACCCAAGCTGCCTAGAGTTCTTTGCATACATGGGATGATAATCCTACAGCACATCAGCATCAGACAGAAATTCTCAAACAGTTTTTTTTTTTACGAGCCTATAATAGCAAGCTGCACACCCCTTATGACAACAATGAAAACGAGCATGGCTCGAGAGTGAAAAAATAAACCCAGCAGCCATGTCTTAAGTGTACAATAGCCAAGTTATTTTAAAGTGTCTTTATTATTGCAAAACCATGGAGCAATGTTGTACACGTGTTTACGGCAGCCTCCCTAACCTGTGCAACAAACGCATACAGCCCCCCCCACAAAGTATTTCCGTGTGGCCTGTTTTCTTTATGCAAGCCTCAATAGTAACAGCGGCGCGCTGCTCCCCTCGCACAACGTGACACACTTTAGAGCTGATTTGACAGAACGCAGGCATGTGCCAAACTATACATTTATTGCATGCACTTTCAAACAGCATCCTTCCATTCCCACTGAAAGAGCCAGAAGAGTGTGCACTGCACCCCCTCGCAGAATGCGACAGAGATCAGCGTGGAGTGGCTGCTCGTAACATGCACATGTGGAGTGGCGGGCCGATGTATCCAACGGCCACTACTGTGCGGTGTCTTTCCGCAGGACCCACTGAACACACAGTAGCACTCCTCTTCTACTGCACGGGTGTGCATGCTGCAGCTGAATGAGTGCATTTGTAAACCTTCTGCACACAGATCACCCAGCGCTCGCTACCATGCATTCTTATTGTGGCTGGGACTTCGCCATTGTATTGCTCTATTATCACTCAATGCGGCACAAACCAATACACACTGGAGCTTATTGCAGTACACTGAGATGTGGACCTGTGAGCGCACACATGCTTTACAAGGACAGAATCATCAAAGTCCACTTTATTTTATCAACAGTGAGAGTGCGGAACTGTTCTCTATTTGCTCAGAACGCTTTCTAACCTACCTGATCATAATACAAGCCAATGACGTACGCTCGTAAAAATACTGCACACGCGTCAGTCAAAATTCCTGAATTAGAGGGCCTACTGCGGCTATTACGAGTGTGCAAGCCACCAAAAATACATAATAACATACCTAAATAAATGTATTACTTAAAAAAAGAAAAACAACAAAAGGGAAAGGCACAGAAATAAACACCTAAAAAGTAGGTGGCAACCCATCGTATTGAAGGAGAATGACGCCGGCCATACTCACAGCGCCGCTCCCGCCTCTGCTCCCGCCTACTCCACCTCCCCCAATGGCTGAGTTATGGTTTACAAAAGAAACGGGAAGAATATTATTTGCCCCTCGACACCATGCATTTGAGAATAAACTTGCTGACAGAAGAAATGTTTAAACAAGCAAAAGCGCGCCTCGCGCGGCAGCAGGGGGGAGGGGGGCCTGCCGATTCCCTTGCGGGAGCCAGCGGCAATAATTGACACCATATGGCGCTGCCGCTCGCTCCCGCAAGGCAATCGCCACACGTGCACGCGTTGCCATTGAAGGCAATGGAACGCCTGCACGTTTTGGGGGAAAAAAGGGAACCGATGGCTAAAGGTCTCCTCTATGCAACGCATGCGCGCTGCGTAGGCGAGACCTAAAAATCACCCAAATTGTACTATCATTTTTCAGACATTATTATAGTAGACTCGTGTATTTTGTATGCCAGCATCACCACAGAAAAGGTTACACTAGGTAATCTATTCTACATACACACATTTATTGAAAGTTCTATGCTAAAGAAAATGTATTTTATCCAGGGTTCTTAATTCTCTCTATGATTGATAGTTCTTTAGGATCTTCTCAGTTGCTTCTTCTCTTGGTTTCTTAATTGTCTGTATCATTAATAGTCCTTCATAATCTTCTCTTTTGGTTCTTCTCCAAAGAGACAGTATAGTTTTATATATCTTCTCAAAATGAAATTGAACATTTTGCAATTGGCTCAACATTTTATAAATGTGTTGCCATTTAAAGACTATCACATGGTTGCAGATTTCTCCTTTAATAGGTCACTAACTGAAAAAGTTGTGATACTGCATAGTTTTTGTAAGTAGCAATGCTACAAAAAATATCCTTTGTTACTTGACATGGAGGAGCTGATTTGGCATTTTGCCAGGTTAAGATCGTCATAACTGAAACATGAAAACAAATATATCTTGTCTAAATATAAATTGCACTGCATTCCACATCAATAATTTCATAAATGTTTCTTTTCCTCAGAAAATGGAAAATCCTGATGAACTGGCCGAACTGATAAACATGAATCTTGCACAGCTTTGTTCACTTTTAATGGCTCTCTGGGGTCAGTTCTTAGAATTTGTCTCAATTCAAGAAGAAATCACATCCTTTGTAGCACAAGAACATCATACCTTGCGGGTGAGTATTGAACCCTCACTACAGCACAATTTGTGGTGTAAATAGGTGATGGAAATAATTTTCATTTCGTATTGTTTTAATACTAAGCTTTGTTGCTTGTGGCATGCGTTTCCAGAGGCTTTTACCATGTGTAATAATCCCAAAAGATTTCCAGGTTTTTGGAAATCCAATAGTGATAGTTAACATCATTTATCAACCATGACCTTATGTTCTAAAGAAAGAAATGCACTCAATGTGGTTGTGTTAAGGAAGTAATTCCAAAAGGCAATAGGGAAATTCCACCTTGAAGGATTTTTTTGTAAAATTAAGATGATGATTAAGTCAAGTGCATCTATACCAACCTCCGATCAGAGCCCTTATATTATCCAAACCCTGACTTAATATGAGCCCTCCTATAATCAGAGAAGCTAGGATCTCAACTCTGATTTCATAGAATGCTGCCATAATATGTCACCTCATTGCACAACACTAAATTGGGACAAGAAGATTTCTGAACCATTTTGTCCCTTGGACAAGTAGATATTTTAAAAGCATCCCCCCCCCTTAGTAAGTGAGCTAAAAGTCAAATTGTGAGACAAATATGCCTTTCTTGCTTAGTTTGGCACTCACCCTGTTGAAGGACTTTTAGAGTCTTGTGATCAGTTCCTATTTGAGTAGAAAGACTCACTTATGGAAGACGTCTTCATTTAAAATAAGGACACTTATGAGCAGCAGTTATTTCCTCAGGACTCTGTCATTTAACTTATACCATATCTATTTGTGTGAAGCGTCAAGATGTTTGTCCTTGTCACCCTGTTCTTGTGAGATAAATGATCCCATGTTTATGTTTTAGCTACATAGCATCTGCAGCTTTTCGACTTGTGGTTAAAGCAAGAAATTGTGTCAGTCTCAGGTTTCCATCGAAACGCTTTTACGTTTTTTTCAAGAACTGTGCTATAGAAAATGGCAATGAGGCCAGTTCTCTTTTTTGTAGTACGTAAAACTAAGCAAAAGTGTTGTTGGTAATAACTGTTTCCGATTCTACTTTAATTGTAGTATGGTAAGCAGAAACCCTATTTGTCAACTCTTTCAACTACAAATTTCCACCTTGAAGGACATTTTTGAAAAATTGATCTATGATTAAACCAAGTGTATCTTTACAAACAGTGTCAGACACATTTTCAGGTTACAAAGTCTTTGGGTAGTATGACCTCTTTGCACATGGAGCTTCTTAAGAACTTTTGTGCTGACCCAATGGCTTTACTTTGACCCCAATACACACCAACACCATTGACCCCCAAAAACAAGATTGTATCAAACCCACTTTATAGTTACTCCTTTGATTACTACAATGTCCTCTGCACCATGCATAATGCATGGTAGACAAAGGGTCCACAAGTTATGCGGAAGAAACCCCACACTAAGCATAAGACATATACCTTCAACAATCTGGCAATCTTCCAGCAGAATTGCAGAGAGCAGCCTCATGAAAACCAAGATCTAGCTTCTGGAGCTCTTGCTCCCATTCCAGAGAACAGTATTAACTTGCCTATTGTCAGAAACTTCCAAGACGCCGAACAATTCAATAAGCTTTGGAATCTCAGGGTTTAGTAAACTAGTAGAGTCCCAAACCCTCATAGTTGAACTGCTTGCAACCCACAATGGAAAGTCGCCATCCTGGTACTCGCTTATAACCTTCCACCTCGGGGACCCAAGCACAATACCCTTTTAGCATATCTTAATACATTGAGCTTTATCTTAGTCATGCTAACCCTGCTGAGGATACCACACATCTCACCCAGGGTGCATTTACTAACACGAAGCATTAGTCATTTATAATAAAATGTTATAAAGTGAAGGAGAAAAAGATATCTGAGTTTGGGAGGTCAGGGAATGATAAACTTAAAACTTGATAAAGCTGGTTGCAAAAAAGAACGTTGAAAACAACAAGCTTAGCAATCTATAAAGGCCAGCCGTTGATTTTGGATGCATAACTAACCTAGTCACTGAATTTTTGTAAGCTTATGGTCAATAGAAGTACAGATTGCTTTAAGAACAAGGAAATGCTAGAATTCATTTTTTAATAGCTTTGTAAGTGATGATGCAACAATTTATTTGGTCAATCTTTCAATCATTTTATCTTTTACGAAAAAGTGCTCTTTTATGAGACACACTTGCTGTTTTACACAGCTCTTTTTGTAAAATCATGCTGCACCTCTGCCTCATCCCAGGGGGCACCTTGATTTACAGTCTTAGCTAAGACCGCCACTATCCCGACATGTAAACCAGGGACTCAGTGGAACATGATCACGCTCCGTGTTACGATGCCGTAACCACTTTTTAGATATGTTCGCACGCATTACGGTAGCATGTGACTTGCACAAAGAGTTCATTGCTCCACTTGGCAATAGATATTAGCTGCACACTGGCACCAACTTTACAAACAAGGCTGCTACCTCAATTTTTATGACAGGCCATTACAAAATAAGATGTACTTGTATTTATGCTGCGCATTGTCTATTTGTTTCACTGGGCAATATGTATTAGCTGCACAGTGGCACCAACTTTACTAGATAAGGCTGATACCTCATTTGTTCGCAACACCCTAATGAGATGTATTTGCATGTATGCTGCACGATGTCTATTTGATCTACTTTCTTTAATGTTGTATGTGTTTTGCATTTATTTATCTACGTCTGGAAGCCATTTCAGCTCCAGACACACATTCTCGTCCACTAGAAGGGACATTCAGGTTAATAAGACGATCTTATGCCAGAAACATGCCTATCTGTTTGTCACACTATTTTCTTTCCTAACAGGTTGAACAGGCAACACCGAGACAAGTAGGTACCACCCATAGGGCACTTGTATCGAAAATTGTGGGGTAGGAAGAGTCACCCGTTATTTTTGTCCTGAAGAAGAGCCACTGATCCTTTGATCACCAGGGCCGTGAAACATGTTGACTCGCGTTTGACCCTAATTACGGGCACGAACGACAAGCTACTGGGGTACTTTAACACCCCATCAGTACCACTAACCTAGAAAGGTTTTTTTAATCTGAGGGGAATCAAGATATTAAAAGTTCAGTGATATCCCTAATCAGTTTTAATTTACATCACAGCACACCCAACACCACCCCACATACACCTTTTTTTTGCACTCATCATAAGGCTATAAAAACAAAAGATCTCCACCAAAGTGACCCTTCGGGGGACCCGTAGGGCATTGCATGGCTGGCCCAACGAGAATCACCCGTCCTATGATGAAGCATGACATCCCTCGGGATGTGTGAAGGCAACATGAAACAGTCTTACTGACTGCCACTCTAAAATGTATCTAATCTTGATAAAAAACTCCTTTTGTTCTCCTTTCCTAACTAGGAACAGTGACCCCAAGTTTTTGCATTTATATAATTAGTCCTGTCTATAAAATCGAATTCAGGGGGCCAATATTTACTCGTACTTAATCAGGCAACCTTGGATTCAATATACGTCTTGTTCCAGTTTCGCACATCTGTCCATCTCTCTCTGGCACTCTTAAGTATGTGGTATGTTGTTAACCAGCCAATAGTGAGCAATGTCCCTTTTCACAATTAGACAGCCCATGCCAATTGTAAAATTATCTCTTCTCCCTCTCTGATAGATTCTTTACTTCTCTGCAATTCAAAATCTTGAATTATCTATGGCGAGGGGTCTTACACCTTGCTTTAGCAAATGTTTACAGTCTCCCTAAAATGGGGGTCTAGGACTCGCTGACATCAACTTTATTATTGGGCTGCTCAACTAATCACCATAAATGATTGGCTGTTCGCAGACATCAGATCCGACCTTTTGCCTCAATATGGAAACCAGGAGCATTACCCATTCATTGTTGCAAAGGTATAGTGGCAGAATCACACTGGTCCTCCTGCCAGTCACCAAAATCCTGTTGGAGTGTTGACTGAGAAGATAATGGGTTGGCATACACTAATAACAAAAGAGACACATCTGTTGTACTGTTCGTAGTTGCTCTTGGTGGCCCGACTCACTAGTTTTGCTGTCTGGGACACGTTTGGAATATCCAAAGTGGGAGATGTATGGGAGACGAGTCACAGTCATTCAAGCAACTGTGGACAGAATTTGATTTGCACAATTCACAGTTCTTCTAATATTTACAAATCAGGCACGCGTTAGAAGAACACAGAGCTGACCTTCTAGCAGTTACCGATTTTAACCCACGTGATTTAAAGTTAATTCTAGACAAAAAGAGGCTCAATGTTTCTCTTGTATTTATATGGCATTGGTGGTGAATAGCCCTGACCCTCTTTTAGCCCTAAAAGATAAATGGGAACGGGACCTGAGCCCCTAGATGAGGACTGGGTAGAAGCTAAAATGGCTTGTTGTCAGCTGATTATATCGACTTGCTTACTCCTTATACAATTCAAGTACTTTCACTGAATATACTACACACCCGCCTGGCTGCAGAGGATGGGAAGAAGTAATGACGATACATGCCTCAGGTGCCACCTGGGTGTGGGTACTTTTTTCCATGCCATGTAGGAGTGCCCGGCAATCCAGTGCCATTGGTCTAGAATGCACAACAAGCTTGCACAGGTCTGCAGGAAGTCACTCACTAAAGACCCTCAAGAGTCGCCCTGCTTCTGGATAATGTCAGATGAAGGGGGAGAAAGGGCTTAGCAAACACTGCTATTTACTGGCCTGTTAATTAGTTAAAGAGATACAGCGCGACACTGGTGGGCTTCCTTTGCCCCCCTACGGACGAGTGGTATAGAGGCATGAATATCCATGCAGTGGCTGAAGAGGCCATGTGTAAAGCAAGGGGTTACCCAGTAAAACATACAAATATTTGGGGTGAGTGGCTGAACCATCTTCACTTTATAAGCACCATGACCTAGAAATGATTGGTTGGCTCAGTTGGAAAAGAGGGTGCCCTCTAATATGATGATTGTATCTTGTTTTCATTGCTGTCCTGGGGAAATGTATTAGTCTTATGAATCTGCAGTGGTGCTGGACTGTGGCACAGTTGTACCATTATGTTATCTTGTGGAGTTTTATATGCAAAATCTAAAAAAACAAAATTAAAAAATAAAACAGCAACGGTCAATCACCATCAGCCTGTGTTGTCTGCGTGCCCCTCCTCTGCTAGTCTCAAAAGTGAAGTCTGTGCTGTGAATATAATTGGTACCATAAGGACCAGAGCAACTATCAGCTGAATGCTAACACAATATTTCTTATATATGTGCACAGGCCCACACTATATAATAAAAGTTGTAAGGATCTATATTGACTCTCAGGCGTAGTGAAATAAGTGTGTACTCTGGGAGCCTTGTTCTCCTCAGTCCATTTGTGAATTTCAAGAGGTCCTATGTCCCCTTCCCAGTATGCTCTGAGTGGCTCCATGTATTCAGGGGTGTTAATCACCAGGAAAGATCTGTGATATCCCTTTTTAGGTCTCGCCCTGAAAGCCAGCGCTGGTTCTGGGCGAGACATTTTGTAGTGTGGGCTTCAGAAATGCGACCACAAATTTTGGCTGGCCTAGAGCATGCGAGAACGCGCACAGTAACGCTCTTTCCTCGCATGCTCCAGGCCATCTGGCGTTCCTCTTACTTGCTCCTCCCCCTCCCCCACCACAGCGCGCGGCCAATGCTTGTTAATTACAGCAAGCTGTCTTTACGATCGTCGCGCTCGTTTGCCACGCGCTGATTAAACTGAACTGCCTTTCACCTGTTCGTGCCTGCCATCTGCTTTGTCACACTGGTTGTGTCACTTTTGCTGCCCTCCTTAGCTTTCACTTTGGCTTGCCCTAGCTGTTTTTTATTTTTTTTATTTTTTACATTTATAGCAAGCTGTCCGTTACGCTTACCTCGCGTGCATGCCTCTAACTGCTTCATTAGTCCTCGTGCCTGCTGTCTGCCACGCTCGCCATTATTGTTCAACACCACAAGCTCTTCACAACTCATCTTCGAGCTTGCGCTACGTTTCACTACGCATTTGCCTGTGCCATTCTCCTGCATTGTCCTTTAGAGCCCACGCTCTGTGCCACCGTCAGAGACATCGCATCCTCTCACGAGCGCGTCTAATTGGTGCCAATCTCGCTGACTGGTGTTTTGGTGGGCAGCATCATTAGGGTTTGCTTTTTAAATGATCCCCAGCCTATACGGCTGCGGGCTGCTGGCAAGGCGAGGTTAGAGCGAAAATGATGGCGGCATGTTGACGCTTCGCAGACCTCATGTTGCTTTCCGTCTGTCATTATTTCCGTCTGACTAAATGCGTCATGTCAGCTACCTAGAAGGCACGTAAATGTGAAGCCCTCGCTTCCTCTGCTTCTGCGCAATCAGAGTGGGATACCATTATTTTTTGCTTCGCTACACTCAGGTAGCACTCACTTCAATCTTTCAGTGATGACACATAAGGAAATTTTTTTTAAAACCTCTCGAAACAACTTTTATCATATAGGTCCGTTGTCTAGCAGGCCTCTGATGCTTCTCGGAGAAAAAAAAATCTCGACACAGGCTTTTTAGTTTTAAAAATATTGCTTTCTGACATCGTGTCTTTGTTTTATAGGAAAGAAACCAGCAAAAGAAAAAAATTAAAACTGGCAATTGATGACACCAATCAGTTTAATTAATAAAATTGTTCATACTGAATTAATTTCCCAAATGACATCCATTTGGAAGGAATGACGTGACAAGCAAGCACTGTCTGTGCGGGGTGCTATGCGAGGTGTTTATCACAGCCACACTCCTCTGCAACATAGCTTAAAGACATTGGCAAAGCCAATAGCTCTCGCTAAACACTTATAAGGTCCCAAAGGCGATACCTATTGGCTATGCCAATGCTTGTTTCTCTAGGGGTTCTGTGGTGATCTTTGACTCCAGAGGATTGTATTCGGGTAGTGTTTCATTTTGGCCTATATATACCGTGAGCGTGCCTCCATTTTTAGAATCTAAAAAATTTAATTTATCTGCAAGTTTATCAAAAGACTTGAGGTGTGTGGTGTCCCGGTATATCTTCTAATTTTGATACACCGATTAGATACTCGTTCTCAAACCCCTCCAGTGCCGCTACCTCTGGCAGTCAGGTGCTATACATAACAGTGTCTGTCTTGGGTTGTTGGTGATGTAGTGTTTGAAAGTGAGGTTATTGTCCAGGGTGAATTTGAATGAAAGTTGTGAGTGTGAAATCGTCCAGCCAGATTTGGACTAGTAATTGCTTGTTTTTGGTGAATATTAGTAATTCTGATTTTGTGGGTTGAGCTTCAGGTAGGTGCTGAGGTTCTAAGTCTGAGTGGGTTGCAGAGAGTGTTTGAGGTATATCTGAAGGGGAGGAAACTTTTAAAGAGTTGTGCCATCTGAATATTTGTGACTTTTATTACTGTTAACAGTGTGTAGAGTTCCAGTAGCTTCCATGAAGAGGTTGAATACAACGGGGGACAAAATGAAACTGGGGGGGAACTCCACAGGTGATGGGGATTTTCTGGAGTTGCTTATTTGAAGAAACTGGTTTGATATGGAAGAGGAGCACCAGTGAAGGATGTTGTCAATTCATTTCATTGGAGACTTCGGGATGTTGACGAATATGGGATAATCTATGCTGTTGAACACAACTGTAAGGCCCAGCAATAACAGGAGGAAGAAGTTATCTTTATCTGTGGTCAGGATGGCATTTTCTAGGATATGAAAGGTAGATACTTCAGTGTGATCTAAAGTCAGATTGATAGTCATGCAGGAAATGGTTGGTGCTGATGTGGTCTTGGAGTTTTGTGTAAAATACATCCCAGGTTTGGATTTGGCAGTGCAGTAGTCACACAGACCTACTGCTTACAATATAAATAGAGTGGGCTTTGGGTCTATCCCTTTAAACCATTGGCTTTCATCAATTAGCTTCAATCAGCTTCTTTCTGACTTTGCTTTGAGGTTTTACTAACCATTCCTTGCTCAACCCTGTGGAGGATTCATCCCTCATCTCATGCCATTGGGTGTATCCTTCTGCCTCCACTCAAGTGCTTGCAATGAACTGCACGAAGGACTACTTAACAACTAAAGCCCTATTTCTTTACTCCTGCTGTCTCTCTCTTCTGTCTCTCATGCTGTTATACTCTGCATGCCCTAGCCCATTAAAGCCAGACTTGTTGGGTTTGTTAATACTTGCTAAATTATTTTGCCGTGAAGGGTAGGTGAGTGATGAGATGGTAGTTGGCAAGGTCATCAGGGTCTTGTGTTGGTTTCTTTAAAAGTGGGAGTATCCGGCCTGTCTTGAGAGCTGCAAGGAAGAAGCCTTGAGTGAGGTCAATTAATGATGATGAATAGTGGTGAGAGACTTCTTCAGCCAGGGCTATGAAGAGGGTTGATGAAGGATGAGGAAATCGACTTCATGGGAGTTGGATTTGAGGATATTGGTTAGGGTTGCATGAGACTGGGTTGGAGCATAACTATAGTAGGATGCAGTGCTGCAGAGTGCTGGGTGTCTGAGAGGAAAGTAGTCTTGATGTTATCCAAGTGCTGTTGGATCTGTTTTCACTGAAGTAGAGTTTGTGGGCATTGCAGTTGGCTGTGGAGTATGATACTGGGTGGTAGGGGATTGATACAGTTCTTGACTGTCTTGAAGAGCTCTCTGGTTTGTCAGCAGATTCATGGTGTTGGTACAGTACTTGGCTTTGGCTGATGTGACTGCGTGTTACAGGGAGCGACTTTGGTAGTGTGAGGTCACCAGAGGGATGATTTTCTATCTTGACTGCAGATGGAGCATTTGTTATATGAGAGGTCTTCAGAAGATTATGGTGCTGAAGGCTTCAGCTTGCACTGGCATGTTTCACTTGGAATGTGGCTATTCAAATTGTTTTCTTGCAAAGATTTTTAACTTGGGGATGGGGACCGGTGTTGAGTGTCAACTTCTTCCAGTGGCTGTCAATGCAATAGGGTGGTTAATGAGGGGTTCTTAGCGAGCCACGTCATAAAGTCTAACCTTATTGGTGCTTGCTGTGGTTGCAATGGAACTGGGTTTCTGGCCTAAAGGTTGTTCCTGACTGAACAGGCCCAAATAGGTGGCGCCTTTGTCTGTGTATGCCTTTAGTTGGGGATACCTAGGTGGTAGGACGCCCTAAGTCTTTGGCTGAAGTAGGAGATGAAACAGCTGGTTTCAGGTGGGAACCTGTGATATGTATACCTATACAGTTGGATACTGGTAACTGCAGTGATTTCACATCCTGTGGATATGGAGGCTGGGGGATGTGGTCAGCTTGTCTTGCCTTTTTTAAAGATTACCTGAAATGAGAAAACTATGGGTTTAGGCATTCTACAGTTGGCTTCTGATGAAGATCCTTATATTCTCTGTTACGAAAAACCTCAAGATCAGTTAGCTCTATTTTCAGGCCTTTTGTAGTATCTCCTGGAATCAAGCTTTTCCAAAAGCTTCCTTTCCAGGATGCCCCCTTCATGCCACATTATCAGTACACATTCCATTGTGTCCAGATAGTGAGTCTACTTCAAGTCCTTCAAGATTCATAGCCTCTGTTCCGATGATAAGGATTTGCAAACCAGACTTCTAGACTACAACCAATCTTTATAACATTAATGTCTCTTTATTCTTGGGGTCGGTATGCTTTGGACTTTTAGAGGTAGATCTGGTACTCACTAGATTCCAAATGAGATAGACAAACATCTAGTTAAATGACAAAGTCCAAAACTGCCTCAACAATAGGAATGACTCTTTCAAAGGGGCTTTCAATTGGTGAAGGTACTCACATCCCAAAGAGACATATTAGAAGTTCAGCCCCTTGCACCATTCTCTCAGAATCGTTTTAACCCAAACGAAGATTTGTTGCAATAGAGGAATAAGAAAATCAACAAGGGCTGAAAATGGTGGGCAAGTAAGCCTTTGGTGGCTGGAGAGAAACAAAGCAATAAATACAAATTGAGTCACTTGTGAAGAATAAATCGTTAATCGAGTACGTGATCACAAACATTACGCAAGCCAGAATTGATGGCAAGTAGGATAGGATGGGACAGGGATTCAAAGCCAGTCAAGCCAGAAATATATACATTAACCTTGGCCTGTGTGACAAATCGACAAATCTCAATGAAACTTTTTTTTAAAGTGCTACATTTTTACTAGTTTACTCATGGAAAGTTTCAAAGTGATCCATCAAACAGGGGACAAGAAAAAGGGGGGGACCCAAAACACTTTCTCCAGATTCATTTTTCTGTAGGAATTTTAGACACCGCCACAGCCCAAACCTTTGAACAGATTTACACCAAATTTGGCAGAAAGCTAGATATTGACCCAGAAAGGGAGCTTTTTGTGTTTTGGTGTAAATTCGTTCTGTAGTTTGGGAGAAATTAAGGTTAAAACAATTATTTCACGCCGCGGAGCCAACAGATCTCAAAGTGAGATCTGATTAGCTGCCACCACCTCAATTAGGAAGTGGTGGCACCCATCTTAGGACTCAGAACTCTTAAAAAAACACAAAAAAGACAAAAGGGAGCAGGCTACAGATACATTGACCCCCTAGGCCTTGTGGTGGGGTCCCAGAGGGACTCCGCCTGGGGCTAAAAATGGTTTAATTTTATAAAATGTGCCTCAAATTTGCAGAGGATCTGCAAATCTGCTGCAATTCTTTTTTTTAGAAAAGAGGAGCAATCTCCATTGCCTCTTTAAACCCCCTGGGGTGTGCCAGGGGGACAAAGCATATTATTTTTGGGGGAGGGGTCAGACGTGGGCCCCTCCCCAGGCCGTTTTCAGCCCCGGGAACCCCATCACCCAGGGCTTGATGTATTTTTAAGGGGCTAGGGGGCACTCAACCCTCCTCCCCAGGCTGCTTTCAGTCCTGGTTACCCCTTCGCCCAGGGCTCAACTTATTTTTTAGGGGGAGGGGGCAACCGGCCTCCTCCCCGGGCCGCTCTCAGCCCCAGAGACCCCATCCCCTGGGCCCTTCCATATTTTTTTAAGGGGAGAGGGGCGCGCAGCCCCCCCCCCTCCCCGGAGCCTCTAAATGCCCTGGGGACCCCACCCCCTTGGCCAATAAACTTTGTAAATGGGAGGAAGGGGCTGCATGGCCCCCCAAGGACCCCATTCCCTGGGGCCAGCTCCCTTGCTGTGTTCTGAGGAGACCACCCCAGGACACAGCAGTTTCCCTGCCTGCACCAGCGCCTGCAGGAAAACCTGTGTTTGCTCCCGCCTGCCGGGAGCATTTTCAAAACTCCCACCACGTGGTAGCAAACACAAAGTCTGATCTCAGCCGGTGGGAGCTTTGAGAATGCTTCTACTGGCTGGGAGCAGACTTTGATCTGTTTCCCTGCCCGCACTGATACGGGCAGGCAAACAGATCAATATATTGCTCCCACCTGGAGGGAGCAGCATAAGTAGCTGCACCCTGCTGGAGGGAACAATGTCAGCTCCTACTGCCTGCTGGAGCCGTCCGAGACTCCGGGGGTCTTGTGGCTCCCCCCGACGATCATATGGTGGATGCACACCAGGGCACCCACCAGTAAGTAATTCGGGCCGCAAGGTATTTCCCCAGGGACGATAACTGCTCGGGGTGGGGGCCCTGTGGCCCCCTCCCCTTTATTTTAACTAGTGGCCTTGGGGGATGGTGTTCCCAGGGCCTAGTAGAGCTTGGGTAGGGGGGCCACGTGACCCCCTCCCCTTTAATTAAAATAAATGGTCCTGGGGGATGGGGTCACTGTCCTAAAAAAAAAAAAAAAAGGCTCGGGAGAGAGGCCACGCACCCCCCTCCCCTTTAATAAATTTTAAAAAAAGGTGCCTTGGGGAATGGGGTCCCAAGGGCCTAATAGGGCTCGGGGGCATGTGGCCAGGCCTTGTGGCCAACCCCTCGCTACCCATGGCCAAAGGCCTTGTGCAGCATTGGGTTGGCTGCCTTTGAAGCTGTTGGCCACAGGCCGGGCCTTGCGGCCAAGGCCTCACGCACGCGACCAGAGGCCATGCACAGTGAGGAATTAGCTGAATGTTGAGGGTTGACCGCAGGCCAGGCCCTGCGGCCAATTCCCCCCCCCCCCCATGCACAACCAAAGGCCCTATGCAGTGTGGAGTTGGCTGCCTTAA
The DNA here is from genome assembly GCA_963921515.1 of Calotriton arnoldi. Classification (NCBI taxonomy): domain Eukaryota; kingdom Metazoa; phylum Chordata; class Amphibia; order Caudata; family Salamandridae; genus Calotriton; species Calotriton arnoldi. The sequence goes on from CAWUFW010002525.1 coordinate 993,737, forward strand.
TGGGTTTGGCTGAAGTTAACTCCCACCAACCACCTGCCGCGCACGGCCTTCGGCAGGTGGTTGGATTTACGTATGGTAATTAAATATTATTTTACGCAAAAAAAAACCCATAGAAGATCACTGAAAAAAACAAAGGTTAAAGTAACTTTATAGTTAGATGACATGTTCAGTAAGTAACAATGTAAAGTTTTAAACTCTAAAAGCCACTGAAATGCACCAGTTTATAGGTATCTCAAGAAACTATAACTCGTACCTTAAGGTAACTTTAAAACATACCCTCGCCTTGCACTGCTAATTACTCCACCTATTACATCTCTCATGACATCTCCTATGACATCATTTATAATATCACTGCAACATTTGTAGTGAAATTATTGATGAGAAAACAGTGCATGGCAAGGGCGCGAGTTATAGTTACCTTAGGGCATGAGTTATGCCTTAAAACAGAAGTCCTCATCCTCCTCCCCCTCCGCATGGGACAACACCTGGTGGCCCACCGCCCTCGGAAACCCTCCCACCCTAACTGACCACGCACGCAACCGCGGCATCATACTCGACTCTTCACTGACCATGAACCGCCAGATCAACGCTGTGTCCTCCACTTGCTTCAACACCCTCCGCATACTTCACAAGACCTTCAAATGGATCCCCCCCCCCCCGACGCCAGGAAGACCGTTACCCACGTACTCATCACCAGCAGACTGGACTACGGAAACACCCTCTATGCCGGAATCAACAAAAAACTCCTCTGCAAACTCCAGACCGTCCAGAACGCCGCAGCCAGACTTATCCTCGACATCCCACGACATGACCACATCACCCAACACCTTTGCGACCTCCACTGGCTCCCAGTCGAAAGAAGAATAACCTTCAAACTGCTCACACATGCCTACAAAGCCCTCCACAACACTGGACCCCAATACCTCAATGAACGAATCTCCTTCCACGCCCCCAGGAGTGACATCCGCTCTGCCGACCTCACCCTAGCCACGGTCCCCTGCATCCACAAGACCAGAGCAGGTGGCAGATCCTTCTCCTACCTGGCAGCCAAGACCTGGAACGAATTCTCCCTCCACATCCGACAAAGCCTGACACTGCACCAATTCAGAAAGGACCTCAAGACCTGGCTCTTTGAATTACCTACAAAGCTGCTCGCACCCCAAAACCCACAACACCCCCCCAAACCCCTCCACCCCCCAGCGCCTTGAGACCCCCAGGGTGAGTAGCGTGCTTTAAAACCCCTGATTGATTGATTGAGTTATAGTTACGGAACTATGGATACACAAAAAAACACTCTTCACAACGGCTGACCTAAGGTTCGGCACATTAATCCCTGTCTTTAAACATTAAAAAGTCCTGTGCATCCGCTTCCGGAACCCGCCGCCGTTGAGCTCCACTGGAATCCAGAAAAAGCCAATTCTTAGAAGATGGAAGGTGCACCAGGAATGGAGTCAAAACCATATGAATGAGTCCATCAAATTACTTTATTGATCATAGTAGTAAAAAATGGGCATCAGCCAACGCGTTTCGGTCCTATAAAGGAACTTCATCAGGGCTGAAACAATTACACAAGACATAACATAAGTCATAACGCACAATAGCCATAAAAAATATAGCATACATGTATTCAAAGAAAATTCAGACAAATGTAAAAATACACACATAGAGAATGACGCACATTACCCGATTAAAATAACACACAATAACATCATAAGACGGCCCACAAATGTATACAAATTACACACAAATATAATACATATATACACACATATAAAATCCAAAATAGAAAAACTGAGATAAATGAACCCGGTATATATATATATTAGAACCACAATTAATAAACATGTAGTGCTAACAGTACACATACATAAAATATTCTCAATTCAATCAATGAATGGGAATACATATTCTAAATAATTATACAAAAAAACTAGTGCTTAAGAAAAGGGAAAAACAGAAATGAGGAGAATAGAGCACAGAAAGGTTCTGAATGCTAGTCGCAAGGTTATACATCATGTCTCACCTTTATATAACAAGTGGAATACCCAACACTTTCTTTAATATAGCAAAACTCAACTGGTAGCGATTCGGAAAAGAGCCCCACAATAAGGGTCCAAACATATCAGATCCAGCCTTGTAGTCTGTAAATATAACACCGCATAAGCCAATATCTAAAGGCAAGCGGAAAGGAACATACAAGATACTGCCATATCATATAAACCATATCATAGTGCCTGATATGCAATGTGAGCACTGTTGTATAAAATTGTATCAAGAACAATGGTGCAAGAATGTACAACATAATGTAATCACTCACTTGTGGTGACATTCTAAGCAGATCAGCCACCCACTTGTAGTGACATTCTTAAAAGATCAGCCTGGTACCCCGAAAAAATCACAGCCATCTCCTTGGACAATACTACCCGTAAAGAGGTTCAACGGTGTGTAACCTCTGTTAGATGAACACTCTCATTTTCGAGAATGAACAGGGGTCATAGCCGCCAGCAATACCCAACGTTGCTATACAACTCCGCCTAAACCATAATGAACACAGCAGGAGGCAAAAGAACTTTTTTGGCGTGTGCACAAGAATGCATAAACACGATATCCACACTCATATGCTCCCCTGGTTAATCGATAACAAAGTGATATTGAATATCCAAGAAGCCAACGCAGAAAAAATAATCCATGTTCCCATCCGTGAGATACCCCCAAACTTCCAATACACTCATTCGAATGTTCAACTCCCCAACATGCGGTGATAACATTAAATGCAAAATTCAAACCGCAAGAACCCAAGCCAGAATAAAATCCTCAATCCAACAGTAACGTGCCCCCGTGCCGCCAATGCACTCACCTGGATGTTCTCTTTCCCAGTATATGGCAAGTACGCCCGATATAAAGTGTAAACTGCGCGCCATGCCGATTTCAATTTTAAGCACAGCGGCATTATGCGCCTCAGCGTCATGACGTCAATCCTCTCTTTGGGATCACATAACCTCTCCAAGCAAGACCACGAAAATGGCCGCCATCCTAAAATATCAAAACACCCATTCTGTGTATACAAAAATCCAACCACCAGGAGGAAAGAATATATATATCAGTGACCGAGAAGGAAACAGAGCGTTAAATATACACTCGTATAATTAACAGATGAGGTGCCATTGCCCAGATCATATATAATCCAAAAAATTATAGAATTTGTACAGAACAAAATGACACATAAAACTCGAACAGCCTACACTAAAACCAAAAATAGGCATAGAACATCGCGATTAGATCTAATGGTCAATGCCATATCAATCAACACCAAACCTAAGGAGGAAGATCCACATTCAAGATGTAATGTTAGTCATCTTAAAGGCATAATGCACTTGTTAGAAGGGTAGTACGCCAAATGACGCCACTCCCGGTTTCAGCAATGAAATGCACGCATCAGATAAGATAAACCTAACACGTTGTACGAAGTGCACACCTACTGAAAATAGGATGACATAACATATTGATCACAGACCAAGGAGAATAATTCACATTCATAATATGAAGTTAATCATCAAAAATCCATAGTGCACCTGTTAAGAGGATAATACGCCAATGAACGCCACTTCATGTGTAAACACAGAGATGCACGCATCAGAAAAAGGTGTATATAACGTACTATGCGAAGTGCACACCTACTATAAAATGGATAACAATAAACTACAGCCGCACCGAATCCAGGTCATATATTCGAACCCACGATCAATGAAACAGTCAAAAAATATTTAAAAAATATATTTTACAAGTACACACCCCTTAGTCCATACACAACAATGTCTTATGTAGGTATCTTGTAAATGGCCACTACCCAGGTATCATCAAAGTCCAATCAAGATTGGAACTGGATAAAATGCTATACATGACCTAAAACCCCTATGGCCCAGAATAATGTAAATACCTTCAATAGTAGATACAGAGAGTTCGAAATGTGGGTAAGGTAAGAGTAGACCAATACAGATCCAGATGGGGAGGAAAGATGAAAAATAGACAAATACAGATCCAAAGTTTAACCATTCTTGGTCTTGAACCACAGAACAAAGTGGGCCATGATAATTGTTAGAATAGCATTACATTTCAAGAGATGGCTCTCCCAACTGTCATGATAAAACACATCAAACCGATTTACTGTAAAAGGTAATGCATCTCCCCATCGGTATTATGACCAAGAGTTGTAGCCCTCAAACGGCAAATCCATTTTGATTCCGTTTGCCTGAGTAATCGCTTCCTATTACCACCTCTCTTACTCATAGGGACATGATCAATCCCGTGAAACCAAAAGGTAACATCATCAGGGTGTTGATTGTTGTAGTGATCTGTCATGGGGTATCCGTCATCCTTGTTTCTTAATGCCCGGCGATGCTCTTGTATGCGAGACTTGAGGCAGCGTATCGTGCTGCCTACGTATATTATTCCGTATTTGCATCAAGTACGTACACTACATGGGTGGTATTACAGTTTATGAAATGCCCAATAGTATGTAATTTCGGTGTATTGTACGAAAAGGTCTTTGTTCGATTTTTACCCCATGAACAGATGCTACATGTACCACAGGTGAAAAAGCCCTTTGGTTTAGGTGGCAACCAGGTCTCACTACTTGCAGGTGTAGTAGCATAACTCGGGCATGGTGAGTTCCTCAACGGTACCCCCCTCCTATATGTGATTGCTGGCTTGTTATTGATGCAGTTCTTAAGGCCTGGGATTTCCGTCAAGAGATGCCAATTTTTTCTGAAGATATTCAATATCTTATCGCTGTGCATAGTTGTTGGAAAACGAGGCAGTATTTCTGAGGCCTGCACAAATAACATGACTACATTTGTCCTTCACTGGGAACCAAACACCCAATTGTAGCGCCTGACTCTCAGAGGGTAGCGTTACAGAGCAGTCTGAGGCTTACTCAAGGGAGGTGGTGTGGGCTAGTAATCGCCGTTACAGGTGCGCAGCAATAACACTCAATAATTGATTGTCCAGTCTGTACTTTGCTTTATAAAAGTAAGAGTACATTTATTAAACACAGACACTACTTAATACTATGCAACAATTTACAAATATACATAAGCTGTTGGAATTACTTTGTGACATTGCATAACATTTCCACCCCTCCCCAAAGGGGGGTGGGGTCTAGTACCACCACTCCCATGTATGCACATCATCTTGCCCCCTAATGCAGTGTGTTGAACATAACCTGGAGCGAGGGCCCTGCGCACTGGCACCATCCCAGTGGCGACCCACCCCATTATCTCAACGAGCATTAAAAATAGGTACACCTGCCCTGGTGACACATAACCCTGACTGAGCATCTCATATTGTCCATACAGTATGCACCCTTACATCTTCAGGGCTAACAGTCTGGGTTGTTCTTCACTTAAGCGCAGCAGCAAGAAGACATGTTTAAGCAGCACTTTCGAATGACAGTACTCATCACCTTAGTTGATCATTATAATGCATTGCAATTAAAGCCCCTAAAAGGCATCACAGATGAAATCACAGGATTAAGTACATACAGCCAGACACCCTAGCAGGAATGTCTGGCAACCTAACCCCACTTTGCTTATGACATCACCTTACACACGGCTACTTCACATTACACATGTGACCTTCAGTCCCTCTGAAAGAAATAACATTAGTAATTGCACTACGGGTGCACTTACACCTCATCACCTCCAGGGGATGCCCTTCTCCAGACATCCCCAGCTCAGGCCTTCATCCCTTGGTGCACTTCTAAATACACCCCCAGCTGTAGAACAAAAGTTCCAGCCCAGAAGGTGTTGAAATGCTGGCTGAGCCCTTGAGAAGTTATTCCTTTCAAATCCCCATGAAACTTAGGGGGGACAACCATTTTCGTGCTGGGGGAGACTGCGTTGCTCCTGCAGCTCCCCCTGCACCTCTCCAGCAAATGGGGGTGGCCCCTCTCCTCTGGGGGCCACCAAAACGCCCAAAACCGTAGGTTTCCCCATGCCTTGCAAGGCATTATGGGGCACTCCGTGTTCCTTGCTGTGAATATTCTATTAGCGGCTCCCCCGCTGCGTAGGGGAGAGCCGCCATTAGGCCGCCGGCAGCTTCGCTGCCTCTTCAGCTGTTGGGGGGCCCGGTCCCACCCGGACCCCCTGGTGAGGAAATCTGCGGCCCGTTGGGGGGCCCGGTCCCACCCGGACCCCCAGGTAAGGGTTGGCGACTCGGGGAACCCACCGCCGGCCGCTTCTCGCTTCAGGGAGGCCCGGTCCCACCCGGGCCCTCCCGCATCACCAGGCTTAAGGGCAGCCCGGGTAGCCCACCCCTGGCTGCTCCTGCCGGCTCCCTGCTCGGCCCGCACCTCCGTGTGCGACCGCGGGAGCCGGCGCATCCATTCTGGTCTGCCCGCTCTGGCGGGCAGACGCGGAGACCTCCTCGGCCTCGCCAGACCTCGGGGGAGTGCGACGGCACTCCCCCTCCTCCTTCCCGCACTTCGGGGCCCGGAGATGGGGTCCCGGGCCCCTCCTCTCACCTTCGCGGGGAGCGCAGCGGCGCTCCCCGTCTTTGCTCTTTTTTTGGGGGGGGGGGCCCGGGTGGGCTCCTGGCACCCCGCAGCAGGACTTCTTCACGGGGAGCACGACGGCTCTCCCCGGCATTGCTTCGGGGCCCGGGGATGGGGTCCCGGGCCCCTTGGGCACATTTTCGCGGGGGCGCGACGGCGCTCCCCCGACTTCATCTTCGCGGGGGCGGGACGGCGCTCCCTCGCTTCCTCCTCCACACACGGGGCACGGAGTTGGGATCCCGGGCCCCTCCCTCGGCACATCTTCACGGGGAGCGCGACGGCGCTCCCCGGCCTCATGTTCGGCGGGGGCCAGGGTGGGCTCCTGGCACCCCGCGGGGGAACCTTCACAGGGTGTGCGACGGCGCACCCCGACTTTACTTCTCTTGGGGACAACCCCCGGGACCTGACCCACCCCGGGGGCACATCATGGACCGGCGGCGGAGCCCTACGCGCTTCGTCGTCGGTCCTTCCAGAGGTCAAAGGTCGCCTACCTTCAGGGGGCGTATCTCGGCCCCCAGGCGGCCGATTTTGGTGATCTTGGCCTCTTCTTGCTCCTGGTGGCGCACCCCAGCCACTGGGAGCACTTTCCTTCGCCCTCCTGGTCACACGGAGGGTGGATTCAGCAGGGAGCTGTCTTCACTGGCTCCCTGCGCCAGCCTTTCGCCTGGCTCTCCTCCTGGGCCTCTCTTCTCCCTGCGCAGAGGCCCCTGCTTCTGCGCACTGGTCCTGGTCTCTTCTCCTGGCGCTGTTCAGGATCCTGGGACAGTCAGGGGGTTCCTCCTTCCAACTGCCCATTGCGCCAGGCTCCAGCACCCTCTGCTTCAGCAGACCACACCCCAGAGAGAGCTCCTCTTCCTGTGCAAGTTCTTTTTAAAGATTTGGGGAGGGGGCTGGCAGGAAGTCTGTTTGCCCTATCACACAGCGACACCTCACTTCTCTGCCCCTGCTCCCTCCTTCATGCCCAGGCCTCTGGGTTTGTTCAAAATGGCGTCGTCCAGGGTCTCCTGCCACATGGTCTCTGAGAGCCCCTCCCCCCCCCCCAGGGCCGCCTTTTCCCTGGTGCAACTTGGTGCCTGGCACCCAGTGACAGCTGCCGATGAATGAGCCTATAGCTCCACCCATCTTCTCTTCTCTGGAGAGGAGGCCGTCGCTCTTGGAGAAAAGGTCATTAATCTAACCTGCCAGGGCCAGACCCCAGCCAGGCCCTGGTTGTGGCTTACTCTAAGAAATATGACATTTCTGGATGACCCAAAAGCAGTACAACTATGACTTTGGACTCTGCAGAATACTTCTTCTCACACCCGTTACAGTGGACTTTAGTGCGTGTCTGGAATTTGTAGGCCATAGGAAAGTGACACTAGCCCATGGACTCCACTTCCCCATAGGAGAATAATGAAGTGAAAAACACAGTAAAACACACTGACTTTCCCTGGCATGTTTCTTCCCAGTGTATAAAGCCTATTCCATGTCACCACCCAATTCTGCATAAGTCCTGCCACACCATTCACTTTGTATCTGCTCTGGGGCTGCGCATGCCAGGAATCTCCTCTGCGCAGCCCGCACCCGTGTGCACACGCATGTACACATGTGTCTGCACGTAACTAGCCCGGTGCCCCTTACCCCTGCGGCTGACCACCAAGCCAGGGGGACACCAGTAAAATCCCCATGCAGTCTCTTTCATTGTGAGTTCACTGTGGGTGAGTCCCAACTTATGAGGCTCCCCCACAGTAAAAGCTCAACAATTAGGTGCTCAAAAAGCGAAAAATCCGGGCGGCCCATAGTGTCAGAACCACCTTCTAACAATAGTATATTGTGTGACAAATCTAGCTTTGCCACTAATAGTCGCATCTTTTATGGCCATGGGTTTGTCCCTGAGTGTGCACTCCCTTTCTGTTCGATATATTCTAGATTCGGCTTTTTCCAAAGTCCTACAGTCATATCCTCTTCTTAAAAATCTTTTCTTTGACTCAAGGATATTTGCCTGAAAGGCACCATCTTCGCTACAGTTTCTCCTAATGCGTGTCATTTCTCCAAAGGGGATGTTTTTAATAACAGAACTCGAATGTGCACTAGAAGCATGCAAGACTCCGTTACACGCTGTCTCCTCAGTGTGCTTTGTATAGTACCATGTTGAATGTAAAATTTGATGTCTAGAAAGTTTATGTTCTCCTTGTGAAAGGACATAGTGAGTTTGACATTGAATGCATTGTTGTTAAGGAAGGAGAAATATTGATTCAACTGGTCCACAGAACCCGACCAAAGACAGATGACATCGTCTATGTACCTCCCCCAGAACACAATAAATTCCGTCCAGGGGGAGGCACCCTTGCCCCAGGCATGCTCCCTCTCATACCACCCCATAAAGAGGCAGGCATAAGAGGGAGCAAACCTGGAGCCCATCGCGGTCCCCTGTATCTGTTGGAACCAGCGATTGTCATGAAGGAAGTAGTTGTTCGTCAATATGATATCCATCATCTCAACAACCATCTCATTATATTCGTATAGCTCCGCACCCTCCCTATCCAGGAAGGATTGCACCGCCATGAGTCCATATTTCCTCTCAATACAAGTATAAAGACTCTTGACATCAAAGGTAACAAACATGAGTTCCTCTGACCACTGAAAGTCTTTAAATTTCACCAGGATATCTTTACTGTCCCTAACATATGATGGTAAATTGAGGACATATTTCTGTAATTTGAGGTCTACAAATTCAGACAGTTTTTCAGTGGGCGAGCCCACCCCTGAAGTGATAGGTCTCCCTGGGGGGAATTCCCCCCCTTGTGAATTTTTGGTAGAATATATATACAAGGGAAGGTTGGACAATCCACCCTCAGGTATCCATTCATTCAACCTTGCATTGATCATAACTGCAAGGTTGGGGATAGGATTACCAACAATCTCCCTGTAACAAAGATTATTACTCAATTGCCGATTGATTTCGTTCATGTAGTCAAGGCGATTCATTACCACAACATTTCCGCCTTTATCGGCCTCTCTGATTACAATACTTGAATCACTACTCAATCTGTTGAGTGCTTGTCTCTCAGAAAGGGAAATATTCTGGCGGATCATGGGTGCAAATTTACTGGGTGCCTCCAGATTGTATAGGTCCTCCGAAACTTTATTGTGAAAAACATCAATGTTGGGATGGTATGCACTAGTGGGTACAAATCTGGACTTGGGTCGTAGTCCACTATCCATGTTGGGGTCCTGTGTGATGTTAAAATCTTCCAATAGAGATGGAATATCATATACCCCATCCTCACTAAGTGACAACAAACACTGTACATTGCGAACATCAGCGATAGTGTGTGTTCTAATTTTCTTAACCACAGGTGCTCCGCCCGGCTCCAAGGCCCTGTTTGAAAAGTAATCTTTAAGCTTGAGTTTTCTTGTGAACTTATATAGATCTACATGAATATTTGAGAATTCCCCACTCTGAGTAGGGCAAAAATTTAGACCGATACTTAGCAATTTTATTTCATCTTCATCAAGAATTTTATTCGATAGGTTGACAATTTTCAAATCATGGTTATCATTTGTTACAACATCGAGATTGTTAACATCACATATTATGTTGTGTGAACCTTCTTGGACCTTGTCGCAACATTTGTCCTGTCGGCCGTCCCTCCTTTGGATCCTCCCCTTTGACCTCCTCCCTCCCCTCCTGATTTTGACTAGTCTCTTTTCTGTTGTAATCTGTTGCTTATACGCAACTTGGCGAGTTCCCTTTGGAAGGAGGAGGCACCTTCCCCTAAAGGGGTCTCTTGTGGGGTGGTGTTGGATGTGGTACTACTCTGTGATGAAACAGAAATATTACTCACTGAGCGGATGTCATCGCTCTCATCCCTCTCTTCTCTGTTTATTTTTTTCTCCTCTACTCCCTGGACACTGTCAAATTTTTTCGCGAAGGTATATACCCTGCCATTGCGGTAGTCCTTATAATCTCTTTTGATTTTTCTTAACTTTTTCTCCTTAAGATAAACCTGATGGTTATCCATAACCTGTTTCAAAATTGCATAATTTGTTTCAATTAAATTTTTCTGTTCCATCTCATTAATTTCCTTCTCAATTGCTTCTATCTCTCCCTGAAGCTTCTCCCCTTTTCCATAGCATGTCTCACTAGGATTTGCATCATAGTTTGTGATGCTCCTCTAAATTGCTTTCCCATTCCTTCAACAAGTCTTCGCTTAAATCTTCGAAGGTGGGAAAGATAAGAATTCGTAACCCTCTAAGTATTTTGCGATTGTCCATGTATTGTTGGAGGGTTACTCCATCCCACCAATGACTTAACTCTTGCTTCTTAAGCCGTTCTAGTCTAAGGAACAACGTTTTGAGGCTAGCATTATGAGATGCCCCCTGAATCACTGGTTGCTTAGAAACACCTGTTCCAAATAAATTTAGTTCCATCTCTTCACGGCCATCATTAAATCTAGGCATATTGTAACAACTTGTAACTACGGGATGAGTGCAAAAACAGTCCACAATATAGATACACAAAAAACACTCTTCACAACGGCTGACCTAAGGTTCAGCACATCAATCCCTGTCTTTAAACATTAAAAAGTCCTGTGCATCCGCTTCCGGAACCCGCCGCCGTTGAGCTCCACTGGAATCCAGAAAAAGCCAATTTTCAGGCAAACGGAGTCAAAATGGATTTGCCGTTTGAAGGCTACAACTCTTGGAGATAATACCGATGGGGAGATGCATTACTTTTTACAGTAAATCGGTTTGATGCGTTTTATCATGACAGTTGGGAGAGCCATCTCTTGAAATGTAAAGCTATTCTAACAATTATCATGGACCACTTTGTTCTGTGGTTCAAGACCAAGAATGGTTAAACTTTGGATCTGCATTTGTCTATTTTTCATCTTTCCTCCCCATCTGGATCTGTATTTGTCTACTCTTACCTTACCCCCATTTCGAACTCTCTGTATCTACTATTGAAGGTATTTACATCATTCTGGGCCATACAGGTTTTAGGTCATGTATAGCATTTCATCCAGTTCCAATCTTGATTGGACTTGGATGATACCTGGGTAGTGGCCATTTACAAGATACCTGCATAAGACATTGACTGTTGTGTATGGACTAAGGGGTGTGTACTTGTAAAATATATTTTTGGAATATTTTTTGACTGTTTGATTGATTGTGGGTTCGAATATATGACCTGGATTCGGTGCGGCTGTAGTTTATTGTTATCCATTTTATAGTAGGTGTGTACTTCGCACAGTACGTTATATACACCTTTTTCTGATGCGTGCATCTCTGTGTTTACACATGAAGTGGCGTCGATTGGCGTATTATCCTCTTAACAGGTGCACTATGGATTTTTGATGATTAACTTCATATTATGAATGTGAATTATTCTCCTTGGTCTGTGATCAATATGTTATGTCATCCTATTTTCAGTAGGTGTGCACTTCGTACAACGTGTCAGGTTTATCTTATTTGATGCGTGCATTTCATTGCTGAAACAGGGAGTGGCGTCATTTGGCGTACTACCCTTCTAACAAGTGCATTATGCCTTTAAGATGACTAACATTACATCTTGAATGTGGATCTTCCTCCTTAGGTTTGGTGTTGATTGATATGGCATTGACCATTAGATCTAATCGCGATGTTCTACGCCTATTTTTGGTTTTAGTGTAGGCTGTTCGAGTTTTATGTGTCATTTTGTTCTGTACAAATTCTATAATTTTTTGGATTATATATGATCCGGGCAATGGCACCTCATCTGTTAATTATACGAGTGTATATTTAACGCTCTGTTTCCTTCTCGTCGCTGATATATATATTCTTTCCTCCTGGTGGTTGGATTTTTGTATACACAGAATGGGTGTTTTGATATTTTAGGATGGCGGCCATTTTTGTGGTCTTGCTTGGAGAGGTTATGTGATCCCGAAGAGAGGATTGACGTCATGACGCTGAGGCGCATAACGCCGCTGTGCTTAAAATTGAAATCGGCATGGCGCGCGGTTTACACTTTATATCGGGCGTACTTGCCATATACTGGGAAAGAGAACATCCAGGTGAGTGCATTGGGGGCACGTTACTGTTGGATTGAGGATTTTAATCTGGCTTGGGTTCTTGCGGTTTGAATTTTGCATTTAATGTTATCATCACATGTCGGGGAGTTGAACATTCGAACAAGTGTATTGGAAGTTTGGGGGTATCTCACGGTTGGGAACATGGATTATTTTCTGTGCGTTGGCTTCTTGGATATACAATATCACTTTGTTATCGATTATCCAGGGGAGCATATGAGTGTGGATATCGTGTTTATGCATTCTCGTGCACACGCCAAAAAAGTTATTTTGCCTCCTGCTGTGTTCATTATGGTTCAGGCGGAGTTGTATAACAACGTTGGGTATTGCTGGCTATGACCCCTGTTCATTCTCGCAAATGAGAGTGTTCATCTAACGGAGGTTACACACCGTTGAACCTCTTTACGGGTAGTATTGTTCAAGGAGATGGCTGTGATTTTTTCGGGTTACCAGGCTGATCTTTTAAGAATGTCACTATGAGTGGGTGGCTGATCTTCTTAGAATGTCACCACAAGTGAGGGATTACATTATGTTGTACATTCTTGCACCATTGTTCTTGATACAATTTTATACAACAGTGCTCACATTGCATATCAAGCACTATGATATGGTTTATATGATATGGCAGTATCTTGTATGTTCCTTTCCGCTTGCCTTTAGATATTGGCTAATGCGGTGTTATCTTTACAGACTACAAGGCTGGATCTGATATGTTTGGACCCTTATTGTGGGTCTCTTTTCCGAATCGCTACCAGTTGATTTTTGCTATATTAAAGAAAGTGTTGGGTATTCCACTTGTTATATAAAGGTGAGACATGATCTATAACCTTGCGACTAGCATTCTGAACCTTTCTGTGCTCTATTCTCCTCATTTCTGTTTTTCCCTTTTCTTAAGCACTGTTTTTTTTGTATAATTATTTAGAATATGTATTCCCATTCATCGATTGAATTGAGAATATTTTATGTATGTGTACTGTTAGCACTACATGTTTATTAATTGTGGTTCTAATATATATATACCGGGTTCATTTATCTCGATTTTTCTATTTTGGATTTTATATGTGTGTATATATATATATATATATATTATATTTGTGTGTAATTTATATACATTTGTGGGCCGCCTTATGATGTTATTGTGTGTTATTTTAATTGGGTAATGTGCGTCATTCTCTTCTACTGTATTTTTACATTTGTCTGAATATTCTTTGAATACATGTATGTTATATTTTTTATGGTTATTGTGCGTTATGACTTATGTTATGTCTTGTGTAATTGTTTCAGGCCTGATGAAGTTCCTTTATAGGAACGAAACGCGTTGGCTCATGGCAATTTTTTACTATTATGACCAATAAAGGAATTTGATGGACTCATTCATATGGTTTTGACTCCATTCCTGGTGCACCTTCCATCTTCTAAGAAATAGTTAAGTAACTATAACTGGTGAATTTCAGTGCTTTTCAGAGTTTAAAATGTTATTTTGTTACTGAAATTTCACCTAAATAGGACATTACGTTAACCTTTGGTTTTTTCAGTGACTATATCGGAGCAAGATATATATATATTCACTGAAAAAACCATAGGTTTTAGGGAATGTTATAGTTAGTTGGACATTTCACTCGTACAAAACCAGAGAAATTCCCCCGTTATAGTTAGTTCAGCTAACTATAACTCGCGCCCCCGCAATGCACTGCTGATGTCACATATGACATCACTCATGACCTGGTCAGTGACATCACTGATGACATCACTGATGACATCTCAAATGACATCACTCATGACATCATCCAGTGACTGTGTGTTTCTGTAAAGTTTAAATATGTTTAATATATATAGGGAAAGGCGTATTGAAGAATGAGTGGGTGTATAAGTGTCTGAATGGATGATTTAGTAGGTGCGTGACTGACTCTATTAGTGACTAAACTGTGTGAATGTCTGTATCCGTCTGTCTGTTGCTGTGTAAGCGGCTGCATAGGTTTGTGAATAGCTACATGAGTGTCTATATGAGTTATTGATTGGTTGTCTGAGTATCTGTATGGGTGCCTGAGTGTTTGTGTGGGTGGGGTGTGTGACTCTGTGCATAGATGTGAGTTTCGTTTGGCTTCTGTTTCCCCTCGTGCCCCCATTGCTTGTGTCCTTTTTCCTTCTGTCTCCCCTCGTGCCCCCATTGCTTGTGTCCTTTTGCTTTCTGTCTCCCCTCGTGACCCCATTGATTGTGTCCATTTTTGCTTTCTGTCCCCCCTCGTGCCCCCGTTGATTGTGTCCATTTTTGCTTTCTGTCTCCCCTCGTGCCCCCGTTGATTGTGTCCATTTTTGCTTTCTGTTTCCCCTCGTGCCCCCATTCTGCTGTGCCCAACTTTGCCTTCTGTACCCCCGCCGCTGCGTCCCCTGCGGCCCCGCCCCCCTGACTGCCCATTCGCTGCCCCTGCCTGCTCCTCCCTCCCAGCTCCCCATATATGGCGGCCGCTGCGCGGTGAGGAGAGCGACCCTTGACCTTGCCAGGTAGGTCGCTCCCCCGCCACACAGCTCCGCCTGTGTTGTCCTGCCCGCTGCTGCTGCTGGTAAGCTCGCCCCTCTGCTGTTGCCTTGGTGCCCGTTTTGCCTCTGTCCCCCTCGTGCCCCCATTTTGTGTGCCCGTTTCGCTTCTGTTTCCCCTCGTGCCCCCATTGCTTGTGTCCTTTTTCCTTCTGTCTCCCCTCATGCCCCCATTGCTTGTGTCCTTTTGCTTTCTGTCTCCCCTCGTGCCCCCATTGATTGTGTCCATTTTTGCTTTCTGTCTCTCCTCGTGCCCCCGTTGATTGTGTCCATTTTTGCTTTCTGTCTCCTCTCGTGCCCCCGTTGATTGTGTCCATTTTTGCTTTCTGTCCCCCCTCGTGCCCCCGTTGATTGTGTCCATTTTTGCTTTCTGTCTCCCCTCGTGCCCCCGTTGATTGTGTCCATTTTTGCTGTCTGTCTCCCCTCGTGCCCCCGTTGATTGTGTCCATTTTTGCTTTCTGTTTCCCCTCGTGCCCCCATTCTGCTGTGCCCAACTTTGCCTTCTGTACCCCCGCCGCTGCGTCCCCTGCGGCCCCGCCCCCCTGACTGCCCATTCGCTGCCCCTGCCTCCCAGCTGCTCCTCCCTCCCAGCTCCCCATATATGGCGGCCGCTGTGCGGCCGCGCCGCTGGCGCGCCAAAGGCGTGCCTAAGGCAAGCCCGTCTGCGCCCGTCCGCGCCTGGACCGCGCCCAGCGCCAGAACCCCTGGGCCGCGCACTCCCCGCTCCAGCCTCGAGGACCGACGCCGTTACGATGCCACCACACTCCACGCTCTCAACCCCGGACGGAGACACAACTGCTTCAAGGCCGCCCCGAAACGCACACATGGCCCCTTCACCTGCCGGAACTGCAGATACACCAGCCTCAGGGCCACCGAAGCGCCCGCCAAGAAGGACCTCAACCACCTCCGATGCATCCTACTGAACACCCGCTCCGCACGCAAACACGCCGTTGAACTCTGGGACCTGCTCGACTCATCATCACCAGACGTCGCCTTCCTGACAGAGACCTGGATGAACGACTCCTCCGCACCCGAAATCGCCATAGCCATCCCAGACGGCTATAAGATCACCCGCAAAGACCGCGTCAACGGAGTAGGAGGAGGAATTGCCATCGTCCACAAGAACTCCATCAGGGTCTCGACCAGCACCGACGACGTTCTCTGCACCGCCGAACACATGCACTTCCAGATCCACACGGACCCCAACACCACCCTCAGAGGCACCCTTGTCTACAGACCCCCTGGGCCCCGACCCCAGTTCAGCGACTCCATCGCCGACTTCATCAGCACGCACGCCCTGACTTCTACCGACTACATCCTCCTCGGAGACCTGAACTTTCACCTGGAGAACAACAACGACAGCAACTCCACCACCCTGATCGACAACCTCGCCAACCTCGGACTGAGACAGCTCGTCACAACACCGACACACTCCGCCGGCCACACGCTCGACCCCGTCTTCTCCTCAAGCTCCCACTTCTCCTTCACCCACACCACGGAACTCCTCTGGACCGACCACCGCTGCATCCACTTCACCTTCCAGAAACCCACCACACACCACCGCACCCAACAGATCCCACGCCGCTGCTGGAGCAAAGTCACTGAAGACCAACTACGGGCAAACCTCGCTCTCAGCCCTCCCTCCGACCCATCCAACACCGACGACGCTGCCTGCAACCTCAGACGATGGATAGACGACTGTGCCAACACCCTCGCTCCGCTGAAAAAACTCACCTACAGCGACACCACCAAAAGAGCCAGCTGGTTCACCCCGTAACTCCTAGCTTCCAAGCGTACCTGCGGGAAACTTGAGAAGAAATGGCACAGTGATAAGACACCGGACAGCCACGCAGCCCATAAAGACGCCATCCGTAACCACCACCACCTCATCAGGTCCGCCAAGAGAATCTCCTTCAAAGACCGCCTCGACAACAACGCACACAACAGCAAGGAGCTCTTCAACATCGTGAAGGAACTCTCCAACCCCAGCTCCAACACCAACGACATCCCGCCGTCGCAAGCCCTGTGCGATTCCCTCGCCACCTTCTTCCACCGCAAGATCGCCGACATCCACGACAGCTTCAACACCCAGACAGCCCCCGCCAAGATAGATACTCCAGACCCGCCGCACACCATCGACCATGACCCCTTGCCAGCCTGGGCCGGCGTGAACATCGATGACACCATCAAGACCATGGGCACAATACACTCCGGTTCCCCGTCAGACCCTTTCCCGCACCACATCTTCAACAAAGCCAGCAGCTCCATCGCACCCCACCTGTGCAACGTTATCAATCTCTCCTTCGAGACCGCGACCTTCCCAGAGAGCTGGAAACACGCAGAGATCAACGCCCTACTCAAAAACCCAAGGCGGACCCAAGAGACCTCAAGAACTTCCGGCCCATCTCCCTGCTTCCGTTCCCAGCCAAGGTCATCGAGAAGATCGTCAACAAACAGCTAACCCGATACCTAGAAGAAAACAGCATCCTGGACCCATCCCAATCGGGGTTCCGCAGCAACCACAGCACTGAGACTGCCCTCATCGCCGCCACCGACGACATCAGGACCCTGCTGGACAACGGTGAGGCCGCAGCCCTCATCCTGCTGGACCTCTCCGCCGCCTTCGACACGGTTTGCCACCGCACTCTACGCGCACGCCTCCACGACGCAGGGATCCAAGACAAGGCCCTGGAATGGACCACCTCCTTCCTCGACGGCAGAACCCAGAGAGTCCGCCTCCCACCTTTCCGATCCGAAGCCTCCGAGATCATCTGCGGCGTACCCCAGGGATCTTCCCTCAGCCCAACACTGTGCAACACCTACATGGCCCCGCTCGCACGCATCGCCAGACAGCACGACCTCAACATTATCTCCTACGCCGACGACACTCAACTGATCCTCTCCCTCACCAAGGACCCCTCGCCGCCAAAGCCAATCTCCATGAAGGAATGAAGGCCGTCGCCGATTGGATGAAGATCAGCCGACTAAAGCTGAACACGGACAAGACGGAGGTCCTCATCCTCGGCTCCAACCCCTCAGCCTGGGACGACTCCTGGTGGCCAACGACGCTGGGAGCAGCCCCGACACCCACCGACCACGCACGCAACCTGGGAGTCATCCTCGACTCAACGCTCTCCATGGCCAAGCAAGTCAACGCAGTCTCCTCCTCCTGCTTCAACACCCTCTGCATGCTTCGCAAGATCTACAGGTGGATCCCGACAGACACAAGAAGAACAGTCACCCAGGCCCTCGTCAGTAGCAGACTTGACTATGGGAACGCCCTCACGCGGGAGCCCCGGCCAAGCTCATCAAGCGACTGCAACGCATACAAAACGCCTCCGCACGCCTGATCCTCGACGTACCACGCCACAGCCACATCACCCCCACCTGAGGAACCTGCACTAGCTCCCCGTCGACAGGACGATCACCTTCAAACTCCTCATCCACGCACACAAGGCACTCCACAAAACTGGCCCAGCCTACCTCAACAGACGACTCTTCTTCTACGTCCCCAACCACCAGCTCCGCTCCGCCGACCTCTCCTCGCCACCGTCCCTCGCATTCGAAGAACAACCACCGGCGGCAGATCCTTCTCACACCTCGCCGCCAAGACCTGGAACACCCTTCCACTAAGCCTACGACAGACCCAAGACCTGCTGACCTTCAGGAGGCTACTCAAGACCTGGCTGTTCGACCAGTAGCAGCACCCCCACCCCCCCTTCCCTCTCCCCAGCGCCTTGAGACCCTCGCGGGTAAGTAGTGCGCTCTACAAATTCTGTGATTGATTGATTGATTGAGTGGGTGATTCACTGGGTGCATGGTTTCAAGAGTGCATCTGTGATGGACTGTATGGGTGGGTGAGTGTGTGTATGGGTGTGTTAGTGAGTGAATGTATATCTCAGTGGTACATGTGTGAGTAACTACATATGTGAAAGGCAGTATATATGTGTGTTGGAGTATATAAATGGCTATAAGTGAGAGTGTGTGATTGTGAGAGTGGCTGTATGGATGAGTGTGTACTTGTATCAGTGATTGTATAAGAGCGTAAGAATGTGCTAGTATTTGTATGAGTAAGTGAGCTGGTGTGTGTATAGCTGTATAGGTGAGTAATGGCAGTGTGATTAATTATTTGCATGACTGACTAGGTATGTGAGTACCTCTATGGATGAGTGGCGGTGTGTGAGTGTCTATGTAGGTGTATGAGTGCATATGATAGTCCTGTACTGAGTGACCGTAAGTATGAGTGACTGTACGGGTGAGTGAGTGGATGTGTGTGTAGACCTATGAATCAGTGAGTGGGTATGTAGTTATTGGTGTTGGAGTGTCTATGGTTTTGAGAATGGCAGTCTGTAATTTAGAGTGGGTGTATCAAAGGTTATATTAGGGTGTGAGAAGATGCAGCAAATTATCACATGGATGATGTCATCAGTGATGTCATCAGTGATGTCATTTGAGATGTCATCAGTGATGTCACTGACCATGTCATGAGTGATGTCATATGTGACGTCATCAGCAGTGCATTGCGGGGGCGCGAGTTATAGTTAGCTGAACTAACTATAACGGGGGAATTTCTCTGGTTTTGTACGAGTGAAATGTCCAACTAACTATAACATTCCCTAAAACCTATGGTTTTTTCAGTGAATTTCTAAGGTTTTTTAAATGCTAATTTCTAACTATAACGTGCCTGAAACCTATGGTTTTTCCAGTGAATTTCAAAGGTTTTTTAAATGCTAATTTCTAACTATAACATGCCTGAAACCTATGGTTTTTAAGTGAATTTCAAAGGTTTTTTAAATGCTAGTTTCTAACTATGCCTACAGAGGTAGGACATGTGAAGAAAGAAGAAGAAAAGCGCAGAAAGAAGGAAGACAAATGCAGAAAGAGGCAACAGAAGTCCAGAAAGACGAAGAAAAGTGCAAGAAGAAGGAAGAGATGTGCAGAAAGAACCAACAGAGGAGTAGAAAGTACTCCTGTGCCCCCAACTTTTTGCTGATGGGTACTGGTGGTAACTGACTCTGTCTCTGGTGGTAAATGACACTTAGAATACAGTGAAAACACCTACATACACTAGGGAACACTATGCGTTGGGGTACCCCTGTGATTAGCATGACCTCCTCTGTATTTGCCATGAGTTAGTGCCTGGGTCATTGGATGAGTACATGGGTACTGACTGGATGATTAGAGTACTGCAAGGAGAGTGGATGGTGAATTTATAAGTGCTTGTGTTTTGGCGGAGTGATTGGATAAGTACATGGTGCTCGCTGGTTGATTGGAGGAGTGCATGGGTAGTGACAGGGCGATGGCTGGACTGCATCAGTAGTGCTCAGGGTAAGTTGGAGGATTAATTCCCCTTGAATGCTGAGAGTCCCTATTTGATAAAAGCCCTGGCGGTGGCGGTCCCCGGGGCTTGGGGGGGCCTTGGAGGCCCCCCCAAACATTAAAAAAAATAAGCCCCGGGAGGTGGCGGTCCCCGGGGCTGCGGGGGCCCCCGCGGGCCCTGCATATATTTGTTGGCAATGCCCCCGGGACCTGGCCCACCCGGGGGTCTCAATTAAATGAAGCGCGGTATCCCGCGCTTCATTTTTTTTTTACATTTCGGCGGGATTCGCGACCCCAGCGCGAATTTCGCCAATTTTGTTTTTTTTTAAAAAGCTTTTTTGGGCCCTGAGCAGGCCTAGGGGGTCAGGGTGTTTCTACCCTGCCCCTTTTCTTCTTTTTCACCTTTGTTTCCCTGTTTTCTTGTGACTCGGTTCTACAGAGTCTCAAGATGGCTGCCAACACTTCCTGGTTTGGAGTGTTGGCAGCCAATTAAAATGAAGCTCGTGGTCGGGAGGGTTCGCGGATCCACCGCGCCTCTAGATATCGATATTTGTTTTTTTACAATTTCTCAGCAACTACCGAACGGATTTACACCATTTTTAAAAGGTCGCTTTCTGAGCTAAGCAGTTCTCAAATAGCGACAAAGCACTTTTGAATTATTTGTTATCTCTATGTTTTTTTATCCAGTTGACCACTTGATTAAATGTTACACTTAGGGGAGAAAATGTGGTGTTACCAAGTTGGAGTTTCTGCTTCAGCTCGTCATTCTGTGATTCTGGTCAAATCACTTAATCTCCCCATGCCTACAACCAAAATGAGTTTGTCCTTGTATGATGTAACCAATGCTCATGTAAAGCACTCCAATATCTGACCAGCCTGCACTATATAAAACTGCAAAAAAACAAAGGATAAAAAGTGTTTTCCACACTTCTGTCATTGGGCTACACGTGGGCTACATCTGGGTGATATTTGTGCTACATTTGGGCTCATTTTTCTCTGGTGGCCATCTTGGGAGACTTCAATTACATTCATTAAACTTTATTCGATCTGATTTAGAAACATAGATCATAAAAGTGTACATAAAAACAGTAAATCCTCTTTCTTAATACAATACAGTGAGAATTAATTAAAACCAGTAGGTAAAAACGGGTGTTACAAAGCCCGGTTCAGAGCAACTTCAGGTTAACAGAATAGTAAAGTTCAATGTTTCGCAAGATCAATCTCATGTACTTCGTGCAAAATACGCAATAAGGGGTCCAAGTAAGATGCAACGCTCCAATACCTGACCAGTCTGCACTATATAAAACTGCAAAAAAACTAAAAAGTGTTTTCCACACTTCTGTCATTGGGCTATATGTGGGCTACATGTGGTTGATATTTGTGCTACATTTGGGCTCTTTTTTCTCTGGTGGCCATCTTGGGATACTTATTTGTTATGAAGTTTCCTAATTTCCTCATTTACTGCAGTCTCCTCAGTAGGAAATGCTTTCAGTTTTTTACTTTGATTCCATCAAGAAGGCATTCAGATGTGTCACACATTTGCCATAAATTCAGAATGTTAGCACTCTAGTTGCTCATTAGATCACTGTAGTAAAGCTACTGCTCACCAGGGAGTTAACTGGAAGTCTACTGCTGGTATTGAAAGTGATTGTTTCAGTCTGCATGTCAGAATTTTCTAATGAAATAGAAGAGGATTTGAGATCTTACTTAAAACATGCCCTAATTTTTCTTTCTGCAGAACTAACCATAATTTCTATGGCAAAATGAACCCCCTCATTTTTTTCCTTTTTAAATTAAATGTTTTAAGTGTTACCGGTTTATTCCAATCAAGATGGCTTCAGGTGTGCCATATTTTTGTCATAAGTAAGACTGTTAGCGCTCTAGTTGTTCTTTAGAACACTCTGGGAAGCTGCAGTAGAACACAAAGGAATCAACTGGCAGGCTGCTCCTATTGAAATATAACAGGAAGATATTTGTAATCTCACTTAAAACATGTCCTAATTTTTCTTTCTACAGCACTAACCATAATTTCTATGACAAAATGAACCCCTCATTTTGTTCCTTTTTAAATTAAATGTTTTAAGTGTTACCGGTTTATTCCAATCAAGATGGCTTCAGGTGTGCCATAATTTTTTCATAAGTAAGACTGTTAGCGCTCTAGTTGTTCTTTAGAACACTCTGGGAAGCTGCAGTAGAACACAAAGGAATCAACTGGCAGGCTGCTCCTGTTGAAATATAACCGGAAGATATTTGAGATCTCACTTAAAACATGTCCTAATTTTTCTTTCTACAGCACTAACCATAATTTCTATGACAAAATGGACCCCATCATTTTGTTCCTTTTTAAATTAAATGTTTTAAGTGTTACCAGTTTATTCCAATCAAGATGGCTTCAGGTGTGCCATACTTTTGTCATAGGTAAGGCTGTTAGCACTCTAGTTGTTCTTTAGAACACTCTGGGAAGCTGCAGTAGAACACAAAGGAATCAACTGACAGTCTCTGCCCTTGTTGGATTTACATGTTTTACTGAGAATGTCAGACTTCATTCTCACATGACTGAGAAAGATAATGTGAATTTACAGAAAATATGCTCTCATTTTAACTTCTGGAGCACCTTCCAAACCTCTGTGGGACAAGCATGAGAAAATTGTTTTCT
Source organism: Calotriton arnoldi (assembly GCA_963921515.1). Lineage (NCBI taxonomy): Eukaryota > Metazoa > Chordata > Amphibia > Caudata > Salamandridae > Calotriton > Calotriton arnoldi. Next base: position 1,016,847 of record CAWUFW010002525.1, read on the forward strand.
CTCAAACATGATTCATGAAATCTCAGCAGAAGGTTTTTCACAGGGTAAAATCACCCTAGAACACACCACAATTCCTAAAATTAGTATGGTACCATCAACAAATGAATTCTAATGTAACTAAAGTCTGTTATCACCCTTTATAGTTCTCCTTTTGGTCACCCTCAAAATCTTCTATTCACTACAATGCATTTCATTGGGGTGCTATCATGTATATTGGTCCCAAGATGGCTGCCAACACTTCTTGGATGAAGTGCTGACAGCCAATCAGATCTCACGATGACATGTGTGGTTAGGCTCCGCCCAGATATATATAGTTCTTTTTCCTTTAATATTTAAAAAACTACTGAACGGATTTACACCATTTTTGAAAAGGTCGCTTTCTGAGCCAAGCAGTACCTTTATGGCAAATTTGGGGTAAATCCGTTCAGTAGTTTCCGCTGTAGCCCTGCACAAAGTTCCCTATGGGAAATTGATTTTTTGACTCTTATTTTTTGAATTTCTCAGCAACTACTGAACGGATTTACACCATTTAAAAAAAAGGTCGCTTTCTGAACCAAGCGCTACCTTTTTGCCAAATTTGGTGTAATTCCGTTCAGCAGTTCGGGCTGTAGCCGTGTCTAAAATTTCCTATGGGAATTAACATGGAGAAAACACGTTTTGGGACCCCCCTTTTTTCTCGGCCCCCGCTTGCCGAATCACCCCGTAACTTTCAAGATAGGAGCGGACCGGAGCGCCCCACGAGTTTTGAAAATTTCGCGAAGATTCATCAACCGGCGCCAAAGTTATTGGAAATAGAATGTTGTGAATTTCCTATGGAAAATAGGTCCTAACTATAACTATCTACTGGCGACCGCCAGTAGATAATATATATTTTCATGAAGAGGGGGTCATGAAATAGTGGGGGAGTCCCAAAATGCATTTTTCCATAGGAAAATTGAACAGCGATAGCACAAAATACGCAGAACGGAATTACACCAACTATGACAGAAAGCTAGATCTTGGACTAGAAAGCGTCCTTTTTGTGATTGGGTGTAAATCCGTTCAGTAGTTTTTGAGTAATTATGGTTAAAAAACGTATATTTCATGCCGTGCAGGATTCGTGGAGCCAACAGATCTTAGGAAAAGATCTGATTGGCTGCCACCACATCAACACAGATGTGGCGGCAGCCTTTTTAGGGCTCAGTCTCCTGTACTGTATAAAAAGTTATAAAAAAAGCATATTTGTGTGAATTGTAGGGATATCTCCATAGCCTTCACGGGGCCAAAAACATTTTTTTTCAAAACAGAGGATCCATGGTAAAATTAAAAACAAAATGCAGGCTCTTGCAATTTTTGAATAAATGCCCCCATAGTGGGCCGAGTTGTTATTTTGGGGTGAGGGAGGGGGGCAGGTTGTGCCGGCCCCCTCCCTGAGTCCATTTTGGCCCCGGGTACACCATCCCCAAAGGCCTGCCCTTATTTTTTAATGATGGGGGCATGTAGCCCCCACCTTCCTGAGTCGATTTTAGCCCCAATGGATTCCTTCCCTCAGGCTCCATATGCTTTTTTTTGTTTAGGGAAGTGGGCATGCGGCCCCCCTCTGTGAGATGATTTCAACCCTCAGGACCCATACTCCGGGCCCCATCTTTTTTAAGGTTGGGGCGGGGGCGGTCCTCCTCCCCGAGCCAAACTATAGCCCCAGGGACCCCATCCCTTGGGGCCTGTATGCCGGGTAGGAAAAAACGTGTTATAGTTAAGTGAAAATGTCAGCACTATTTTAAACGAACAAAAACACTGAAATTCACCAGTTATAGTTATGTCAAATAAGTGTAACTCCGTGCCCTTAAGTAACTATAACTCGCGTACTCGCAATTTATTGCTAATTACCTCAAATATTACATCACACATGACATGTTCTTTGACATCATTGATAACATCACTGCTGGCATCTGAAATGACATCATTGATGACCACATTTTGCATGGCGGGGGTGCAAGCTATAGCAACTTTAGGGCATGGGTTACAGTTACCTAAGATAACTATAGCTGGTGAATTTCAGTGGGTTTGTTCATTTTAAATGGTACAGATTTTTCCACCCAGCTATAAAGTCGCTTTTACCTTTGTTTTTTTCAGTGGAATATCTATATTTGTGTTACATTGAGAAACATAATAATGGTACCCTGTTTGAGATCACTGGGATGACCAACTGCTGAGAAGCACTTTTGTTGGCATTGCTGCTTTCTGAGGGTCATAGGGTTTCAGATGACATTGAATTGGTTTGGTGCTTTATGGCCTAGTTTCATTTTCTGTGATGGCATATTCTTTGACACAGTGCTTACGGGATTTGCCCTGGCTCTCAAAACCATCTGTTGGCGTTTTTGTTAGGTTCTTTACTTTTTGCATAGTACGCCTTGCTTAAGGAGTTGTGAGGAAATATTGTTTTGTGCTTTGTAATTTCGTGCTTGTCAGACTATTCTCTTTCTCTGTTATTTAAACGTGGTTATGAACTACCATTGTTAACCTCCTTGCAGATAGTTATCGAACTGACAAAGCAATTTCCTTACCTACTATTGCATTTCATTGTCTCTATGTCACTGGAGCGCTACCTGTTCCTTGTGGGGTCTCTTCTGTGTCCTAGAGTGGATATTTATTAGTAATAATCAATAAAGACTGTGGTAATAATGAGTTACAAACAGGTTGGTGTCGGTTAAGGTTGTCGCCACTGCTCAAGTCAATATATTCATTATTCCTGTTGGCCTTTTTCTCTGGACCATCAGTCAAAGGTGGGAGCACTGCTGTTTCAGGTAAGGAGAACTCTGAATATTTGACCTGCCTTGGAAAGTTGCCATACTAAGCCTACTGGACTATGTGAGTAGACGCAAATGAGCAGTCAAGGTCTAGCTCAAGGTAGATGGTATAGAATGAATTGGAGGTTCAGTACAACCTAATGATAGCATTTCCAATAAAGATGTGGCTATGCAGCCAGTGGTACGTTTACAAAACTAGTTATTAATATCATAACATATACAAATAAGTTTACTGTACGAATTATAATCAAATATTAAAAAGTACACCAAATCGGTGCACAGTAAAGTTGCAATGAAGCACAGTACAGTGTTACAACAAGGGCACTTGATTATAAGCATTATACTCTATTGGCGATCACTAAATGATTGCACAAACTGGAACACACATGAGAACTAATCTTTTCTTCTGCCTATCCATGCTATCCTCTCGTATATTTCTCTTTGTTTCCCCCCTCCAAATTGGAGTTTCCCATCTTTATGAACCTCCTCTTGTTCCATGATGGAGGACTCAAATATTTATTTAGATCACACAACCTTGCTGATACAGTACCAAAACTGACATAGCCAACTTTAAGACTAAAATCTCCAAGATAATTGAGGCATTGATGTCAATTCACATTGTATATTATGTGCTTTGTAATGTCCTTCTAGATTAATTAATTTCGCCTAATGTATACAGTGGACAAAAGCTTGTCGCATTGTATTGCACAGCATTGAATAACCTAATAAAAATCATTTGCAATGAGAACTAATAGACAGAACAACACAACATTTGTACTAGAATGATTTACTGGTTCAAGCAATATTTGCAAACGTACTGTTTACAACCACTAACCCATCACCGTCACTAACTCACCCATTCTATGGAAGTTACAGACCTCTACTTTTCGCAATCCTAATGATCACAAACACCAAAAACAAACTGAAACAAAGATACCTGAGTGACGATTGCCACTACAGTACATCTGCATCCTCTGAAGCAAAGGGAGAGTGCTCGTCGTTCGGGAAAGTGAGTTACTGTATCTGGAAGATAGTGCTGTCTTCTAGTTCAGTGTAAGGTTGTTTGTGTCCCTTAAAATGGGAACATCGAGGGGGCGTGGCTGGGCAAGATGGCCGAGCGGACGTAATCCATCTCGGCTCCCGGTCCGCGCGCTGGTCCGGAGCAGATTGTGGCGGTCCCCTGGGGTGCCGAAGACTGAGTCTGACTCCTGCGAGTAGCGGAGGGAGTGGCGCGATGTTGGGGTGCTCCCACATGCCCTAATTCGCTTCGGGGCACTTGAAATCCGGCCCGACGGCGAACGGAGGCTGTGCGGTAAGATGGCGGCCGCCGGGCTGATCTGAGCGCAGTCCGCTGAAGGTTGGAGCGAGAACGGCTGATTGGGGGCCCTGACCTCCCCTCCTGCTGCCATTACCAGAGGTGAGGCTCGAACTTACCGCGACTGCTGGGGCACCCTCACCGCCCATCCCTGGACACATCGCGGACGGCGCTGCATCACGGCTCACGCACCTGACTTCAAAATGGCGCCTCCCCAGTGATTTCGGTGCCGCGGATTCCGGCAACCGGTGCCTCAAGCCTGCACCCAGCAACAGTGCAGCGTTGCCCAGGGGACTCCGGAGCTGGCGATATCCACGAGACCTGGCCTCATACACCGTGCCCCCCTCCTGCTGTGGGTCGGAAGGTATCTGGGAGTGCAGGGGAATCTAAGATGGCGCCTTACCCCTCCTGGGCAGAGATCTGTGTCCACGAGTGATTTTTTCAGCCGGGTCCGGGGGGCACGGGGATGGTGGCTGCCCCTACCTGCTGGTACCCCAAGCTCCTTGGACAAAAACCCCTGGGGCCCAACGCTCCGGCATCATAATCAACTGGAGGCAGTATGATGCGCGCGCTTCTCTGCCTTGCTCTCGCTGGGGGCCCCATCTTCTAGCTATCACTGCGCGCTCCACGGCGGCCCACCACGCTTACCAGCAGAGAGACCTGCTCTCATCAAAAGGGGGACCCACTGCCGGCTCTGCAACACCGGGCATTCATACTGCACCGCGACGGCCACAACCTCACATATAGTTGCGCGGACCTTGTGAGCACCGTCGGCGCAACGACGGAGAGCCCCTTAGGGCGGGTCCGCATGCCGCCCAAGAAGGGGACGACCAAAACATCCACAAAGGTCTCTGACTTCTTCGTAGCGTCCGACAGGCGCTCAGTGGGGGGTGCAGACGACGAAGCAACCACAATGGCTCTCACGAAAGTGGATCTCCAGGCAATGTTCAAGGACTTCAGGTCAGAGCTGCGGAGAGACCTGGGCCAGGATATAAAATCATCCATGGAGCAGCTGAGGACGGACTTGACCGAAAAGCTGACATCCCTCCAACATGACGTAGATTCAGTAGGCACCCGGTTGCTGGACTTGGAGGCACACCATCAAGATCAAGACAAGCTAACAACAGAGCTCCGAGATGATGTCCGGTCTCTCCGTGACCAGCTCCTTCAATCACAACTCAAGACGGAAGATCTTGAGAACAGGGCCCGAAGGGAGAACATTCGCATTAGGGACCTGGAGGAGGGCGCGGAGGGGCCTGACCTGGGAGCATTCCTGGAGGGACTCTTCGCAGAAATCCTGAGTCCCCAATCCTTCAAAATAAAGCTGGACCGGTTCCATCGAGTAGGGCACCTACAGGCTGGCGAAAAGAGGAGGCCCCGAGACATCTTAGCGAAATTCCACTCATTTAAGGTTAAGGAAGCGGTGCTCGCAGCGGCTCGATCGCAGGACGCCATCTCATTCCAAAATCACACATGTGCGATCTACCAAGACCTGGCGCCAGCCACGCTGGCAAGGAGGCAGCTATTCAGGCCCATCACTACCAAACTACGAGACGAAAAGATCAGATATCGCTGGACTTTTCCGTTTGGTCTCAGTTTCGAACTTCGCAATAAACAGCGCCATATCTCGGACCTTCAAGAGGGGCTGGAACTTCTTGGTCTCTCCGCCGAAGATAATGACTCCGCTCCGGCCAAATCCAGCGACATACATAGAGCTAAATTGAACACGTCTGTATGGTCAGCGGGTCCACGCAGGGGTCGCAAATGATCTCCTGACGACTGCTTCATGGGTCGACATCGCTTTTGTACCCTACTGGAAAGGAACCTAGCGCCATCATGACTCTCAGACGCTGCGATGGGCGCTGCCTACTTTGGGAGGACAAGAGGGGCACCATCTCACTATGGGGGGCTGCCGCATCCTCTCTGACCCCAGATTAATGTGTATTACTCTAGAACTGCGACACCCCGCATTGTGGTGGGAACTGGGTACACTGAGCTTCCACCTCTGTCGAGGGCAGGTTTGAGTGGGTATATGCTCCAGGGGTGTCTGATGACTAGTGCCTCTCACTCGGGGGCTGCCTTGGCACAGCTGGGACAGGTGCCGACGAGTGGGTCTTATCCGTGACAGATGGGGGCTTGCCTTGGTGCTAACTTGTCGGCAACTCAGGGGCGCCTATATATTACTACTGTTGGCACTGCTCCAGGATGGCTGCGGACGGGGACCGTGGTCCCTCCGCCTCCCCGTATTCCTGGGGGTTTAATTACCCCTAGCAGGGATCTGATAATGTTTTTTGTTCTGCAGTTATGGCTTGAATTCTGTTTTTTTTATTTTTGGGGGTTTGCAGGGAGGGGTAGGGTGGGACATGGTGGTGGCTTTTTAAAATCTTGTATAGATGGGTTTACGGAACAAACAGTAAATTTGCACTGTGCAGGGAGGGCGGGTAACAGCCTGGGGGAGCAATTGAGGGCAGTGGACTTATCGATCCTAATGGGGTATCCTTTGAGAGGTTGTCTTATTCCCTGATGCCATGACAATTACCATCGGTACCTGGAATGTTAAGGGCCTTAACTCTCCTCAGAAGCGCCAAAAGGTATGGAAGTATGTCATTGATCACCACCTAGATGTAGTGGCCTTACAGGAAACGCACCTAGCGAGGTCTGAGGACACACGGTTCCGACACAAGCACTACCCATTGAATTATAGATCCTCAGCGCAAACGAAACACAGGGGAGTTGCACTTTTATTTCGATCCACCACAAAATTCCAGCCCTTGGATGTACAACGCGACAAAGACGGAAGTTGGGTTATGGTAAAGGGGCGCTTATTGGGGAGACTTTGCACCTTCGTAGCGGTATATGCCCCCAATACTGGACAGACGGCCTTCTTGCACACCTTTCTGGGGAGACTGTTGGACTTTATGGAGGGGCCACTGGTGCTCATGGGCGACTTCAACCTAACTTGGCAGAAAGACTTAGATAGCACTCACCCGCAACGTTCAGATATGGGTTCCTTCTCCCCGGACGTTCGACAACGAATACATGACATGGGACTCCTAGATGCATGGCGCAGTTTGTATCCCACCTCACGTGACTATACATTCTACTCCCATGTACACCGTACATACTCTCGTCTCGATTACATTTTCGTCAGCCAATCGCTCATGGGGGTCCTGCAGGAAGCCAGAATTTTTCCTCTCAGTGTCAGACCACAGTCTCCTAGCAGTCTCGATGGCATGGAGGGGCGACTCTTCTGCTTCTCCCAGATGGTACTTTCCGTCCGCGCTTTCACGGGATAAGGATTCCTGCACTAAACTTAGGGAAATTATCACTGAATTCTTTGACATTAACAAGTCGGAAGACACGTCGGAGTTCACCAACTGGGACGCCTTTAAGGCGGTCTTTCGGGGGAGAGGCATTTCCCTTAACTCCGCATTAAATTCGCAACGGGCCACGGAACGAATCCGATTGGAGTCGGAACTAACTTCCACTGAACAAGCTCATAAATTGAACCCCACACGGCAAACCTTACGAAACCTGACGGCACTTAGGGGGAAACTCCGAGCGATATACACCAACAGGGCGGAATTCACGCTTCTTAAACTACGCCAACTATCTTACTCCCAGGGTAACAAGATTGGTAGGCATCTGGCTAGACAGCTTAAAGGTAAACGGGAAAAGGAGTACATAGGCGGTATACGGGGAACGCAAGGGGACCTCATTCATAGTGACGAGGAGAAGGCGGAGATCTTTAGTGATTTCTACAACCACCTTTACACTGGGGACCTCTTAGATCCCGGCGCCCAACGGGAGTACCTCCGCACCCTCCATCTCCCGCAGGTCACCCCAGAAGGAAATGACCTCCTCTCTGCCCCCATCACCGCAGAGGAAGTTACCTCTGCCATCAAGGCGCTTAAGCTCCACAAAGCCCCGGGCCCGGATGGCTATACGGCTATATTCTACAAGACTTTCGCCCCTGATATCACTCCGCACCTTATACGACTCTTTAATAAGATGGCGACAGAGGGCTCAACCACCGGGTCCATGTCGGAAGCAGTGATCACTGTAATACCCAAATCAGGGAAGGACCCTCAAGTTTGCACCTCCTACAGACCTATTGCTTTGCTCAACCTTGACGCGAAACTATACTCCTCCATACTAGCCAAACGGTTGAATGAACTCATGCCAGATCTCATTCACCCGGATCAATCGGGATTTATAAAGGGGCGCCAAACACACGATAACACTCGCCGAATTGTGCATCTGATTGAGAAGGCTAACAAGCGTCGAATTCCTGCAGTCCTGGTGGGGTTAGACGCGGAAAAGGCTTTCGATAGGGTGGATTGGGCGTTCCTTTTTCATACTCTCGAAGCCTTCGGCTTTGCCCCCGAATTTCTCACTATGATCCGGGCTAACTATCGGCAACCGCACTCTAAAGTGATGGTCAATGGTGCACACTCGTCCTCTTTTTCCCCACTCCAGAGGTACCAGACAGGGGTGTCCTCTTTCTCCTCTGCTTTTCGCCCTTAGTATTGAACCACTGGCAACAGCGATTAGAGCAAATCCTGCAATTCAGGGGATCCCTTTTACGGGGGAACAACATAAAATCTCCCTCTTCGCTGATGACGTTCTGTTGTCACTAGCGGACCCAGGCACGTCCCTCCCACCCCTACAGTCTGAACTGATTAGGTTTGAGGCGCTAGCGGGCTTTAAAATAAATTTGGACAAGTCCTATATCTTTAACCTTACACTTCCTCCAGCGGAACTGGGCAGGCTCCAACCTCTCACGTCCCTTCAATGGTCCACTTCTTCCATAGTGGAGAAGTGTGGCTCAATGGTTAGAGCGGCAGACCCTGATGCAGAGATCTGGCCCGGGACCAGGGTTCAATTCCCACCTCGGCGGGTCTTGGGCTCAATTTCCTCGGACCTGATAATTCTCGCCTCGGTGCCTATTCTAATCATGGGTCCCACTCTGCAACTCTGGGCAATAGCTTGCTTAATCTCCACAACGGCCCCACCAGCGCTGGGATGCCTGCCTTCACCTTGGGGGTGCCCAGGAGTGGACATTTCACAGGGAAAAGCCAGGAAGGGTTCCACAGCGGTATGCGTACAGCGCCAGGACACCCCTTTGGGGGTATAAGTGCGCTTTACAAGTACGAATTTCATTTCATTTCATACAATATTTGGGGGTCCAGATAACACCAAAAGTGGAAGGACTATATGCCGCTAACTTCCCCCCATACTCACACGTATACAAGCAGAACTTAATAAGTGGAAGCCGTTCTTTCTGACCTGGTTGGGTCGAATCCACGCCATAAAGATGACGCTTCTCCCCAAACTTCTCTATTTATTTCAAGCTCTGCCCATAGAACTGGAGAGGGACTTCTTTCGGCGCGTTAAGGCCATGATCTTAAACTTCATATGGCAGGGGAGGAGTGCCCGCTTCTCTTTCCCGATTCTTCGTCGTTCAAGAGAGGAGGGTGGGATCGGACTCCCGGATATCCATTTATATTACAAAGCAGCCCAACTACGTGTATTGATAGAATGGACTAAACAAGGCTCTGACAAACATTGGCTTCATATGGACCGTAGTGTGACCGGACGAACTATTTGGGACCTGATTTGGCGGCCTAAACGAGATAGACCCAAGAACAACTACATCAGCACTCCCACACGCACAGCACTTCAGGTATGGGACTCGGTGGCAAGTGATGGGAGGTGGACCTCTTTTCCCTCTCCTTTCACGCGTTACATTTTAATCCTGCTTTTCCCCCGGGTTTACAGGCTGGACTGTTCGATGCTTGGAGGGAGTGAGGGTGTCTGGCTCTAACACACCTTTTCCATAATTATGACCCTCTTACTTTTGATAACTGCAAAAGGGACTATGGGCTGGAGAATACAGAACGATACCGTTATGGTCAATTACTGCATTGGGCCCTTACACCGCAAGTACGGGAGGCGGCTACACGTGGCCTCACAAAATTTGAAGCTTTTCTCACTAAGGCTACCTCTATGAAAGGCGCAATCACTTTTATTTATTAGTTTCTCCTTACCACCACACGCTCCCAGCGACCACGATACATGGCCATGTGGGAGGGAATCCTACAGCGAGACATCTTAGACAAGGAGTGGTCACACTTATGGTCCGACATTGTGAAATTCAACCATTCCGAAGCTCTCAGGGAAGCTCACCTTAAGACCATGATGGATTGGTACCTCCATCCTTCTAAGCTAAGGCGGATTTTCCCCACTGCGTCTGATCGCTGCTGGAGGGGCTGCGGGCTTTTGGGAGACTTCCAGCATATATGGTGGGATTGCCCGCATATACGACCTTTCTGGGAAGAAATTTTGGCACATATTAAAGAGATGCTGGGATACCCTGTTCCAATCACTATGGCGGAGGTCCTACTGGGATTTCATGATCCCGCCTTGGAACACCAGACCCGAGCTGACAAAGCGATCATGTGGCTCTGTATAGGAGCAGCAAAAGTCACACTGGCGAACGCTTGGAAAAAAAGGGAAGCCCCGGCAATCTCCCTTTGGCAGTCTAGATTATGGAACCTACTTAGTATGGAACGCATGTCGGACGTCTTCAGGGATGACTTCAAGAATTTTGAATTTAGGTGGGGTCCCCTGGTTACTTTTCTCTCCCGTGGTCTTCCATCCGCTGTTTGCCCTGCCTCTATCAGAGCTCTGCACCTATTTCAGATATGAAGTACAACTTATCAAAACAAAACGATGAACATGTAACTATGAGTCACCACCTTGTTGGGGAGGGGGAGGGAGATGGGACGGGGTTGGGTAATTATTTTTTGTTTATTGCCCCTCAGTTGGGTATATAAGTTATATCAAAGCTGCACCACTACCCAATTGTATACAATCAAATAATTTTGTGTCAGTCCGTTTTGAAAAAGTGACGAAGTTCCTTCTTTATTGATTGTCTTAAAAGAACCACAGCCAACGCGTTTCGTTCTGCAAACAGAACTTCTTCAGGGCAATCTTAAAATTCCACGACACCACTAGGTGATTGATGCATTGGATAGTTGTCTTTCACTTCAAATTATCCTTTAGGGATTATACTCATTTATCTCCTCAGTATACCTCGACGTCGCTTCTAAATGAGACAATTATATGATGAACTTATCGTATCCATGTAGAAGTCAAATCAAAAAGACGGGTGTGATGTGATATAATAGTCACTTGAATAGCTCCAATGAGTATATACATGGAGCTCAGCACACACCGTACCTTATCAGGAAGCAAATACGTCCAACTTATTTTCTCGGCATTTCAATTCCCGCCCTCAGTTGGGGGCTGTTACAACAAGATCAGAAGTAGTACCTGTATAACCCCTTCTGACCAGAAGGGAACGAGAGAGGGCCATCACGAAGGAGGATGGGACAGTTTCCCATCCTAGATTATGCAATGTGCAGGACGCGGGAAGTTGCTCCAGACCCGACAACGACAGACACTGTACTCCTACTTATGCACCACGTTTAGAATGGGTCGGAGACGCTTATTCGTGTTGAATAGCTATGCACAGTTTCAGTTTACTCACATTCTGCACCGCTATCAGGGTGAGAACAATGATGGTAATATTGTATGCTGTACTATAACAAAATTTCAATAAAAATATGTTTGACAAAAAATGGGAACATCATGCAGCCTATGGCCCCACAGGATCCTCAGTCAGGGGAACCAATTTTGGTAAGTGAGAGGGCAGGCCCAGTCTGTCCCACAGCAACCGGTCCAAGCCCACAGACAAAAAGTGCTTGCTAAGCACCAAGCAGGTCTCTCTGGATCTGGCTAGGTTGCAAGCCTCCCGTGTGCTGGACCATCACCGAAGCAGCAAGGTTACCAATTAACAAAATGTAAAACATTTTGTGCAGAGGAAGGGGGCGTGGTCAATAACTAGAGGTACCACGTAGCTCACCGTGCAAGTGTAGATTCTTGTGGTACCTTTTCTCTATCTCTTGTGAGTGGTAGAGCTTTGAGTTGCTGTCAGCGTCTTTGGACTCTGGGTTGGCTGTGTGGGCTTCTTTACTGTAATTTATTCATACTGGGAAGCCAGTAGGCACTTCCGGTTCAGCTCTGTACCCAGAACCCTTAAAAAATTCTGCCACCACCAATGACATAGTGTGGTACCCTCTCGAGACAGCTAGCTGAGGAGATCAAAGGAAGGGTGACTTCAAAGGGTGTCATCTACAGAGAGCTTCATTGGGAAAAGGCACTCCAGCTAAATGTGCCAGTAATGAAAGATGCAGGGGAACCTGGGACAACAAGAAAACATCAGGGACGCCATGACTGCATTGGTTGTCCTGGAATTTCATCCCTACAATCACAGTCATGGATTTCCTTTCTCTTTGTGATTTTCCCTTATAAATAACCGTCCTGTGATACACACGGGTATATTTTCTGTTTGCATTTAAAATTGACTTCCATATTTGCAGATTGGCTACATTCTAGAGAAATCCAGAACTGCATTAACCCAAGCTGCTAATAGTATAATAGAAATATTGTGGTCAACCAAGCAATTGCATTTTTTTTTGTCTACCAGGTGATAGCCATATCGACGTTCATGTAAATTTCTTATTGCTATAACTGTGCGGTGGAGAGGTTTTGAACATTTTCACCTGTACATTATTGGTAGGAACGGAAGACCATAATTGATGTGCATGGTGGAAGTGGGTGTTACTGTTGCATTAATACCTTTGCTGATGAATTTCCTGTCCTTCTAGGATTTGTGTCCTTTTAGGTTTTATGTTGAACACGCTCTTATCCTCCAGTCGTTGATCTGAACTAAATTGAAGTTTATTGAGTGAATATATGGATAGGTGTGTGGGTCTGTTTATGAAGAGGCTGTACAGTTATGATATTTAAAAAAAACATTATTATACACTTCTGTTATAGGGTATGAATATTGATTCTGTTCTTTCGTTGACTGGTTTAATTTTTTCTTACGTTATAGGTGCGCAGATTTTCAGAGGCATTTTTTTGTCTTGAACATCCAAGAGCAGCTGCCCTTGCATATCAAGAACTTCAGTAAGTAATGAAAAGCTAAAAAATAATAAGTGACCCAAGCACTAATCTTCAGTGTACAGATCATCAGTAGTTTATCATACTTCAAAGTGTCTCCACGCATCAGGCAAAGATTATGGAGCTTTTTATAGCTATCCTACAAATAACCAACAGCTGCTGCAAGTATGATCTGTTAACAGAATACCATAATGCCGCAGGAGCACCATAGAGGCAGAAGACACCTCGTCCTCCCAGAACTTGTCCCCTACCCACTGTCTAGAAAGGGAGACAAGGTAATCGGAAGAGCGAGAGAGAACGGGCGCCCTGGGGAGCTTCTGTCCAACTTCTTGTTATATTATCCTAAATAAAGTATGAATAATACGTCTCTTTGTTAAAATAAGAAATCTTAAATATAATATGTCACTTTTTTAGTACACGCCAGTGATGCCCATAGCTTATCTCGGCTTCTCTCCCTTTATAACATGAACATGTTACTTTCTAGGCAAAGAAAATAGACACATAAGGTTAATACTATTTCTACTCCTCATGTAGGAAATGTTCCTAGAAGTGTGTTATAAGCACTGCATACCACATGAATGTGAAAATGTCTAGCCCAGAAATCATTGTGCCGTGGCACATAGAATCCAGGTAATCTCCCAAGAATGTTTGCCGCGTCAAACAACTAAAAACAATGTCCAAAGTCTTATGAAATATAACCAGTAGATGGCACCAATGTTCCAAAATACCATCAATTTGAACCAGTGTCTCGATAAATGAAGCACTCCAAAGCTCCGGAGTCCTAAATTAGCAAGGGTCAAACAATCATATATTTCTTCTCTTCTTACCGCTACCAATAGCATCCTCCCGTTCAAGAACTCACAAAGAGGGGACAATTAGAGCGCGGTAATATGCAAGAACACTATACACACAAACAAGGTAACGACAGGAAGACGACTACAAACTACTACCAGGTCAGTTGCAAAGCACAGGTTCTGGTTACCACACTTCAAAGCAACAACTAGACCTATGCTGTAATATGCACACGTACCTTCTCTTTTAATAATGCAGTTTCACAGTGCGAATGACATCATCACACACAATTTCCGGTAATGCGAAAACACCAATTACATGAGCCAATGTTCATGCTTCTATTTGCTGGGAGGATTTATTAAGGACCATAGTTGTTGTGGATGGAAATTCTTCCATCACCAATATGGATACATTCACTTGTTCATCCCGTTCACTTCTTACATGATCCTTGGCATTGCCACATATCAAAAAATGTTCTCTTCTAATGTGCTTTGAATAAACTCTAAGTAAAAAAAAAAGCGTCGGTTGGGAGAGTCCTATGATAATCTATTGAAGTTCGCTAATGTACAGTGGTAAATATGCCCTCCTGCAAAGTATTATCACAGGTAGAATATATAATGAGAGATTATTCATAATGAAAGATTTATCTTCAAATAGAATGAACTGCTGATCAGTAGCGGCTATTGAGGAGGCCGTGACCTAGCAAGGCAGGGTCACCTAAGGGGGGAGAATGATTTTTTTGTTAGAGCTCCCTGCACTTTCTAATTATTATCGTTCCTCTTTGTTATGTTCACCTTAAGATTTCCATGGTCAGAAGATGGTGATATTTTGGACCTAGCTCTCATCAAATATATCACAATGGCTTTTGAATACAATCATCCTTACATCCATTATGCTGCAAAGTCTGTGCGAAGGCCCAGTATGTATGCCACACACCTGAAAAGACAGGGGCCAGAAGAGATTGTTGAGTGCTACATCAGGTAGCAGAAGTAATAAATCATAGGCAGCTTCTTCTAGACGTCTACTAAACCTTGTCCCATGTGGAGTTCAACAGGGTTCCATCTTCACTGCCATGATGTGTATCCTTTACATGGAACTAGTGGAAGAATTCGTTTAACAACAAGACATTACCGTCCACCAATACTCTCACAATACCCACCTGGCCCTGAAAGGTTTTTCGAATAAAGACATCCTTGAAGTCTGATCCTGCCTGGACTTCATTCGGACCTGGAGGTCTTCAGTCTATCTTAAACTCAAGTATGACTGAGTTTGTTCTTATCAGTGGTGGAATCACCCAGCCCTAATCCATGATTGGCTAAACAATATGAATGTAGATGGCTTCTCTCTGGTGTTTCATTTCTGCCAAATCATCGGGCTTTCTCATGAACTCCTCCCTCTCTTTCAAGGACCATGCCAAGATGAAAATCACAAATAGCTTTGTTCCAGCTTGCTTTGAAGTCCCTATTAGCCACAAACTCTTGTTCCACAGTCCAGGCCATTGTCTTATCACACATTCATGGAGCCAACGCTTTACTGAATGAATGAATGTGTTTATTGTTTAGTTAATTAAAACCTTAACAATTTTCGCATACATCAGGAGTACAATAAAATACCTTCATATTTTTAAAACAAGATTTCACATTTTAGGCTATACACCTTTGAGCCTTCCGATCGTTAGTATTCGTGTACATCCAATAATGTTCCTGACCAGTACATAAAGTATCTTCATAGTTTTAAAATAAAATTTTCACATTTTAGTGTGTACACCCTTGATCCTTATGATCGGTAGTCTTCATATGCATCCAATAATGTTCCTAATCTTAGGTAATAAAATCCAATAGCGTCATTAGCAGAGGTCAAGTAAAACTTCAATCGTGATACATGATGATTTAAAAATTGATCCATGATTGATTTAATTTACAAAATCAGCAGCACACTTTCTTTAAAAGGCAGGCTTTTTTTTGCTTTTTGCTTTTTTTTTTAACTTTATAATGAAATAATTCATAGTAAAATAGGGTATTGTAACAGTTGAATGAATTAAATGATCATTTGTTCCGATGTAAAAGACGTAAGACCGCTAGCTTACAAAATTCAGTGCAGTATTTAATTTACATATTGCTTTTTTGTTTTTTCAGGCATTAAAGCCAAAATATATGTAAAGAAAGGGGTACCCCTGACACAAGTTCCTAAATCAGGGAAAAATAACCAGTATGTAAATATCTCAATTTTAGGAACAATGGAAATAATTATGGACCTAAACAATGTAAAAACATGTACATGCAACCTCTGTTCAGTAATATCAAAAATATTTTTTATTATTATATTTTATATGTAAATAATATAAACTTAATACACAAACAAAGATAAAATTAATAATTCTCTGTATGTAAGTATACACTGAGTATAAGAGGTCAGATGGCAAATAAGAAATTCATACTTTGATACAGATCCCCAAGAGCCATGCCTGAAATGATTGTCCTCTGAATACATCAATGTGATCATTTTTGTCTGTATGTTTGTGACATCATTTGTATTTTTGTTAAATAATTTCTCATATATCAATGAATGACACTGTGTATATTATACATCTTGTTTGGTCAAAGTATGAATTTCTTATTTGCCATCTGACCTCTTATACTCAGTGTACACTTACTTACATACAGAGAATTATTAATTTTATCTTTGTTTGTGTATTAAGTTTATATTATTTACATATAAAATATAATAATAAAAAATATTTTTGATATTACTGAACAGAGGTTGCATGTACATGTTTTTTACATTGTTTAGGTCCATAATTATTTCCATTGTTCCTAAAATTGTGATATTTACATACTGATTAAAGCCAAAATATGCCACCATTTCAATTTGAAAGGATGAAGTCAATGCTCCTATTGAGTTTCGGTTTTCAGAGCCTGGTCGTGGTGGTTGAGAAATGTTATCAGCTTGCAGTTCATTCGGGGATCTGACGGATCTAGTCCTTTTTATAGCAGCTCTGCATGTCCTTATTACTCTGATGATTAGGGCATTTCTTAATAAAGTGTCTCGTTCTGTATAAAGTTTGGGGCATATGCAGCTTAAATCGATGAGGTCCTCCTTTTTGCTGCCACAAAGTGGGCATACTGTAGGCCCTTTATGTACCGAGCTTGGCTGGTCCACAATCGACTGTAGTTTTCCAAAGCATAGAGCCATCAGTTGTCTTTTTAGATGTAACGAAAATGTGATGCTTAAGTAAGGTGCTTGTGCAAGGATCTTATAATTTTTAATCACCATCCAGGTGTGCGATCTATGGCTGAAGGTGTTTTTGTCAAGTAGCGGGGAATGGGGTTTTGCTGCTTTGTTTATGACTTGTTTAAAAGTGGAGAAAGGGAGATTGTTGTTCCATAGCTCAGCAGTACATGTATTTGTTAGCGCTTTTTGGAGATATTGATTGTATACTGATTTTTTTATAATTTTCAAGTTCCGTCCATAGGGCCTTATTGAGTGGGGAACATGCTGTATTGTGTTTCAGTCGATACCAGAGTGGGACATTCTCCCTATTGTTTCATTTATAAGCCCGAATTCAAGTTGCACCTGCACTGGTGAAGCTGACTGCGGAATCTGAAAGACCTTTTTGTAGGTTGTAACTAGCAGTTTGTTCAAAAGTGCAGAGTCTTTACCTTGTAAGGCAATGGGGGCATAAGATTGTTGGCATCATTTTTGCCGCTATCAGGGTGAGCAGTGGTTTTTAGGGCGGGCCCTTCAGTTTTTTTGCCAGGGTCCTAAAGGCGAAAACGAATGCTCTGGTTCTCTGTGGCATATAGTTTTTCTGCTCTTGATGATTTAATTTATTGTCCATGTAAAACCCCAAGTATTTGTAACTGGTTACTTCCTCTAGCGGGTTACCGTCAAGCCAGATGTTCTGCTTGGTGTTAGGACGATTGCTAATGAACGTTGTTTTACTTTTTGGTGTATTGATTTCTAGTTTGTTAGCTGTTATATATTCCATCATTTCAGTAAGTGTCCTTCGGAGACCGACCTTAGTTAGGCTCATTAGCACCACATTGTCTGCCTATGAAAGTTGCGATAATGATAGCTTTCCCTATCGCAATGGGTAAGAGTTGATCTTGTTAAGCCGTTGCTTCAGGTCAGACATAAGCAGGTTAAAGAGGTGCGGTGCCAACACGCATCCTTGTTTTAAGCCTTTCTTTGTATTCAGCTTTCCTGATAATCTGGAGCCATCGCCCAACTTTATTCTTATCCATGTTTGGGAGTAGAATAACAATATGCCTCTTAGTATTCCATCAGGGATGTTCCAAGTTCTCAGTTTTTTCCACAGGTAGTGACAGTAACGCTGTCAAAGGCTGCCTTTAGATCTATGAAGCAAAGGTGCAGTTGTTGTTTCTTCCGTTGCATTTTTCTGCTATTAGAGACAGAATATTTGTGATCGTTCCGATCCCTTTTCTAAAGCCTGTCTGGTTAATAGGAATCAAGTTAAACTTGTCCGACCAATCAATCAGGCCTGCCAATGCTACTGAATGGTCTTCCAGTTTCTTCTTTGGCTCCATTTATGACAATTTTCCATCCAGCTGCTTGACTAACTACTAACCAAAGAAAGGTTGAGTACTTTTTGTCCTACTTTAAAGATTTAAAAATTTGCTTTGGATCTCTCTCCCTGCCAGAATCCAAATTAAAATATGTTGTATGACCTACAAAGCTCTCCAGCAGAGAAAACCTGATTATCTGGTATGAACTCATAGAATCCAGTTGAATGTGCACGAAGAGAAACTCATCCATCATCAACTTGGAAATCAGAAAGGTCTACAAAGAAAACACATGCCAGCAGACATTTTTGGCTTATGGAACAAGATTCTGGACTGACTTCCCTTTGCAACTCCGGTTTTATCCCTCATTGTTTCATTGGTGTAAGTTAGGAAAGAACCCAAAACCCTTCACATTAAAATCTTCCTACCTCCCTAAAAGGTATCTTTGAAATGGGATTCCAATGAGATCTGCATATGGCTTGGCTTCTGGGAAGCTCAGTGAGTTCTTGAGTGGCTCATCAGTTCCAGCTCCCTTACTGGGTGAGGATCACCTAGCCACTTGCATGCGCTGCTCGCTCGGCGAGATTTATTGCTAATGAGGATTTTCAGAAGAGGGCTTTAAGCCCCGCCCCTCATTTCCATTGGCTGGCGTCACCGTTTATGCTAAACGGTGGCCTGCCAGTGGAAATGAGGGTTTTTGGTGGACGCCCTTTCGCCTCCGAGCCGGACTCGGTGGCCTGCTTTGCTGCTGTCGCAAAGCACTTTCTTATTTTATGGGGCCATGTGTTTCTAATTAGAAACACATGGCCCCATAAAGACAAGAGATCCCCATGCTCCGGCTGCAGCGCGGTCCTCTTTCACTTTCGGGACCGCGCTTGTTACTTGTGCAATGGCAAAATCGTTCCTGTCCAGTTTTCAAATGTTGCTGTGTATGCGTAATCGCTAATTAAATATTGGAATGCAATGCTATAATATAAGCAAGAGGGCCAAAAAATTAGCTTTTTAGCAAATCAAAGCGGCTTTAATACGCAAACGAGCGAAATACAACTGTAATGTTTATTGTGGTGATAGGGAAGCGCATCTTTGTTACGTGTACTTTTCAGCCAATCGCTTTCTTTATAGAACTGCATGCTACTAAATCGATGCTTCCGCCTCTTTCGGTCTTTTTTGGACAAGCGGTTGTGCTCGTTCAGTGAAATAGGCTTGACGTCACGCATTTGGCGGAAATTGTCAGAGGTGAAAGTGCATGGTTCACCGTGAGAACTCCACATGTTTAGTGAAGGCTCAGAAATAACAGCATAGAGGACACTAGTTCGGGTGATGGGCGGACGCGACCGACAAAGGCTTCTGGAGTCGGTGGATCGGAGCAGGAGTCCTCTGGGGAGGGACAGGATACCACGGTCTTCCCACCAACGTTTAGTATATCGGAGATCAAGAACAAGCCGCAGCGGCATTTCATAAAGCTCAAGCAAGAGAAGCGAAAGGTATTGGAGCGGACGGAGATTACAGGCTAGACGAAAACATGCGAGTCAGGCTCACATTGACATTGGTGGGGCCTGGGGCCTAAAATCTTTCACCGAGCTTGGGTTAATTTTTTTTTTTTATTTGTAAGTTTAGTAATGAGCGCGGCGCCCTGCTACAGGTACACCACGCTCTTTCTTTTTTAATTTTAATGCTGCCTGCATGGGGGACCCTGGGACACGGTTTGTGCGCCAGACCCCTGGAGCTGTTGTCAACCGTACCCGAGTAAGCCCTGACTGCGTTTTTCTTGCCCGAGTTGTGGTCCTCTCCTCAACCTGACAGCCCGCTCTCTGCACCCAGGGCAGCTCCACAAACACACCGAGGAAACCACATTGGCAGACTGTTTTGGTTTTCTTTAAACAGCCGAGATACAAGCAGTGCTGGCCTGCCGTCCCAGCGGGCACTTTAAATAATCACTCCACTGCAAAAAAAAACCCATAAATAAAAAACATTGCCATTTACAATGTCCATAGCTCCAACTCCGACAAATGCGAGACCTGTTGCATTGCAAATGCTTGTTAAATAATGGAAGACCTTACGGGGAGTAGGAGTGAACGACAAGGTGGTGCCCAACAAATCTGCAATACTAGAGACACTGAATGGAAGCTTATTTGAGAGGCAGCTGATGGCCTACAGGCAATGCTCCTATTTTTGGTACTTTTTCAAGGCTGAGAGATGAATCCAGGATACAGATCGCAATTGCAGGTCATCATAAAGCTCAACCATGCAGGCTGGGACCTTCAATGAAGGAAGATAAAGGAGGCCTGATTCAGCCAATATCTCGGAAAACAAATCAAAGAACACCCATGCTGTGCTCTAAAAGACAAGATAAAATGTTCTTTTGTAAATCCATTGAATTAATCTCAGCCGCTAATATCTTCTTTGGGCCGCATTTTAGTCCATTGTTTTTTGTGCTTTCTGTGCCACCAGCGATAGGGACCAACCATATGCAAAACAGTCTTGTCCTTTTTCAAAAGTGGAACATCCGAAATGTTAGACCACGTTTGCTTTGGATGGAATTTCAAGCAACCCCAGACCTTATTCAGGTTTGTTGAGCTCCCTCAGTTGTGTAGTTTTAGGCTTCTGATATAGTGTCCTACGGAATCCACATCTGGGCATACCTGACCCCCCTTGGATGACTCCCATAGAAAATCAAAGTGCGATGGATGGAATGCCTGGATTAAATAATAACTCTATGCTCACTGTGCCACTGCATACATTGACCAACCGTATGCGAATCAGATCTCGAGATACTGTGGTTTACTTGTCTGCATAAGGTATGGTGTAGTGTGATGATGGATAGGGAAGGGGCCACATGGGAAGCCAGGCAGGCACTGGAAAACATATAGACTGATACGTAACAGACATAGAATGGGCACTACCCTGCAAACTGGACGTAACTGTCTTGGTGGAACGTATACTTCTAGCTAATCCACTTCACTTCTTATACTGTACCGTACCTACCTGATGCCAATCATGCTGTGCCTCACACGGCCTGCTGAGTGTTCTAGGTGTGGCACAGACACAGCCTCCTTCTAACATATGGCTTGGGCCTGCCCAAGTGGCTTGGAATGCTTGGTAGCTGTCACTGAGTGCCTGAACAGAGAGCCGGGGATCACGGTCCCTCTCTTACCTTAGTCTTGCCTGTTGGGTATCATCACAACTCCCAAACAAGAAAAAATGGAATACAAATTCCTCCAGTTAGCCCTCCTGATAGCAAAATGACGCATAGCGATTGGCTGGCTGGGAAAGCACTTCCCAGATGCTGAGTTGTGTGTGAAGTATACCATGGAATAGGCCCCTGCAGAGGAAATTCGTATTCGAAATTCCAGGAGGGATGAAAAGGTGAGAGGTGATCTTATGACATGGGCTGGTGCCATGCCAGAATTTTCTGCTGGGCGCAACACTGATGCGCAGTAGGTGATCTTCACTCGAACATCTTGGAAGCACCTAACAAGACACAAGGGATTGGATTGCTTGTGTGTGCTGGTAGTACCCACTCCTAGTTTTTATAGCCACCACAGCAGGTATAATATGTGAATGCATGCAAATAAAAGCATGTGGGAGGGAGTCATTGCAGGGTGGGCTGGGGACCGTATTATCACATGTATCTTGACATTGATGACGTGGGATAATGATATGAGGCGGTGTGACTGCTGGTTTAATATATATTGCGGCTATACACAGGTCTGCTATGTTATTATTGAAGACTGCAAAAAAAATACTATAAAATAAGTTATTTTTTGCAGTAGTGCGAGGTGTCGCATACACAGAAATAGGGGTTTCAGAATTAATGCGTTTTCCTTTTCAGGGTTGCTTGTTTAATACAGAATGATGTGCTCTGTTCCTCCTAAGTGCGCAGGAGTAGATTCATTAACCAGGGTGTACTACCGCTGAACGGGAGTCTACCTAGTGTGAATTCTGAATTCAGCGGTACCATGTAAGGTGCTGTTCTTCTTACTCTTGTGTCTATTGACTGCAAGATTTGTATTACATTACCTTTCTGATTTTCTTCCTATTTAGGTTGAGCAGGCAAGGTTATTTTGTGTAAAATTAAGTGAGAAAGGTCCTGTAGTTTTCCTCATTCACAAAAAGGTTGTGCTGTGATTGGTTAGTGAGCCAGAGAATCGAGCTGGAATTGGTGAGACATCACCCCAAAGCTGTGCTGTCATTGGTTGGTTGCAGACAAAGCTGTACTGTGATAGGATGACCTTTGAAAGAGCTGAGCTGGGATCAGTAGTTGTTTGCAACTTTGTTTTGTGTGGTTTTTCAATTGGTGTGAACTAAAATAAAGGGTGCTGTGTTGGAAAAAGTCTAAAGTTCCTATTGTGTCTTCTCCGGGGGTCAGAAATTACCTGCCAAGGGAATGCCTGCATACGAAATGATGTCGGAAATTGGGTTCTATTAGTGCACTTGGATTTCTAAGTGGCATTACTCTGCCGCTTCTGATAGATACTTACAGTTTCTTTTAGAAGGCACCTTTAACATTAGAATGCTAGATTTCCTGAGACAAACAATGAATGGAAGAAAGCTGTTACCTAGACCCACAGTTTGAGGCATTAAATAAATGGGATTGAATGGCCACAGAGAAGGAAAGAGAGACAATGACAAAGCAAGTGTAGGGCTTTTTTAGGCAGTGGTTACAAAACAAGTGGGTTCGTCAAGAAAAATGTTGGAGGGGGGCTACAATAGAGTGTGCAAGAGTTTTCCCTGCAATAATTAAAGAAACCGATGATGGGAAGAAAACCAATGAGGGACAAGAACAGAATCATGATTCCAGACCTCCTCATTATATACTGACAGGGTGCAAGGAACTTGTGATGGTTCTGATGGAGTACCAGATATGGGTGCAGCGGAGATCATACAAAGCCCATCTACAGCTGTGTTCGTGAGCACAATCGCAAATGCCCCACATGAAAGATATGCCAGCTGTTCCTCAAATTAAAAACGATCCACTTGTTACTACAGTTGTGAATGAATGAAACTAATGTATAGAGTTCACAGCTACTCCAACAGAGTGTCCCGGCGCTACTCTGCTTTAATCAGAGACAGCTCTCACAATAAGCTCAGCAAGAAAAGATGAGGTTTTAATTCTTTCCTAAAACAGACCTCACACTGAATGGAGCGCAAAGAGAGCAAAAGCTCATTCCATGCCTTGCAACACTGAGTAGGAGCAGCCTTCCAGTTTCGCCAGACGAATCTTAGAATCATAGCTAACAGCTGACCGAAGAGCTCTAGAGGGAGTATAGTGGAAAATTCTTCTGATCAGTTAACTAGGGTCCTGTCCACTCACCCAATCTGGGCGTCCATGGATAGTTTTTCATCTATTCCTACTCCCAAATTCTTAGCTGTCATGGTCTGGGAAGGGAGTGAAGGAATGTCCTGTGGCCAATTAAAGTTGGTCCAGAGATTTTCTGCTTTACCAAACAAGAGAAGAGAGTCTCTGTTTTGTCTGTGTTGCATTAGAGATGGTTCTTTGTCATCCAATGCAAGACATCCTTCAGGCAGGCAGCAAAAGAAGACATTTTATGTAGAGTGGAATGATGGAAGGTGAGAAGCAATTGAATGTCGTTTGCATATGAAATGATAGCCACCCCGTAAGATTTGATAAGAGTAGCTAGTGGGGCCATGTAGATAATAAAAAAAAGTGTAGGTATTAAACAAAGTAGGGCTCAAGGAAGAGTTCTGTGGAACTCCAGAAGCAAGCCTCGTCTGCGCTGAATAGTGGTGGGGCAAACAGATCTCTTGTATTAACCCTTCAAGGAAAGACTTAACCCAAAGCCACACCAAACCCCCAATTCCTATATCTGCCAACCTCTGCAGAAGCACTGGATGGGATACTATGTCAAAGGCCACAGATAGATCCAGCATGATAAGGATGACACTCTTCCCCTCATCCAGTGCAAATCAAATGATTTCATTCACTTCGAGGAGGGCTGATTCCATGCTATGTTGTGGTCAGAAACCTGCTTGGGTGTTAGTAAGAAGCCTATTAGTTTCCTTATAATTAGATAGTTGGGTGTTATCCACGTTCTCTAATATTTTTGTGACCACAGGTAGCAATGAAATAGGCAGAGCGAGAGAAAAGCTGGATCAGCAAGCAGCTTTTTAAAAGTGGAATTTACTTAGCCCTTTTCCAGCAAACAGATGCTGCCTCCAGAGAGTGACTCAGAAGCTCAATTAGCACTGGAGCAGTTGACGTGGCAAACATTCTAAATAGGGATGGAGGAACTGAATCCTGAGGTGAGCATGGATGACACTGCAATCCAGCCGCTTATGTATCCATCAAATAAATAGGTCCAAATTTGTTTAATGAGTAGGTCACAATTTGCTTTAAGCCAGGGATGGCGGTTTCCCATAGAACACTGATGCCAGCTGACAAGTCCAGGTCATCATAGATTCTCAGAATCTTATTGCCAAAAAGTGAGGATAGTTGCTCACACAAGGCGCCTGAGGTCATAATAGGCAGATTGCAGGGTATTGAATGCAGATATGATTTTACAATTTGAAAGATTTCCTTGGAGGGATTTTCAGAGCTTCAGTACGGGCTGTATAAAAAGAGCGCTTGGCATGATTTATAGCTTTATGGTTTTTCTTCTTGGTTTGTGTGTAGTGAAGTTTGCAGGCCAGGCTGTAATCCCTCCGTCACTATCGTTCTAATTGTTTGCACTGTTTTTCATTAACCAGAAGATCTGATGGAAACTTTGGGGCAGAAGGACCTTTAGGGTTTAGACAGAGTTTGCTTGGTAGGGACAAATAAAGCAACTGCTTCCTGCAGCTAATTGTGAAATGACATAGCATCATCAGCCAAATTTCCCACAAAAACACAGTTGGGAGGACCTCAAGAATTGATGCATATTGGCTACCTTAACTTTATTCCAGAGCACGTAGTAGAAGAGACTCCTAAAGAGAGAACTAATAATGTTCGTCTTTTAAAAATCGAATTTGGAGAAATGGACAATTGATCTAAGTAGACTATTGTCATACAAAGTTGATGGAGAGGTGCTTGGTTAAAGAAGCAGCCAGATGTGTGATTGAAGCACATGATAAATTAGAAGTAGCTGATGGATTTTAGGTTGATATCAGTAAAATAGTCTGTGAGAAAGAATTATAAAATGGATTTGACTTATGATGAAATTAAGGAATTGGGCTGTATGACTTTAAGAGCTCACATTAAAGATTTTAATGAGAAAACAAAGGAATGGAGTGACTTGAAGAAATGCAGAGAGAGAGATGTAAAAGAGGGCGACAGCAAGTAAAATGAAGGTCTGAGAGTAAGAGAGTGTACGGCAAAGGGATCAGCTAGTGATTCAGAAGTAGGATCAGGAACAATTTTAGATTGTACATTAAGTGAGGTATGTGGGGAAAATTTAGTGCATGTGCCATGGACAAGAGCTGATCTTTATGCTTTTACTACGAATTTTCCAAAATTGCGATAGGAGCCTGAATAGTGGTACAAGGAGGTTCATAGTTTGACAATGGATTCATAAATGTTGTGGACTAATTTGAATACATTATTTGAGATTGTAATCCCTTGTGACTTGTGGTCTGAATGTAAGGTTGCTGTTGCTTGCCCAAGTAAAGAGCCAGCTAAAGATGCTCCTAATAATGCTCCTTCTGAGGAGGTAGCTAATAAATATAGGCAGGTGATTGAACATCTGAAAAAGAAGGTGCCTGTAAAGGATATTAATTGGGCAAAAATCTTGAGATCCTCACAGGAACCTAAAGAGTCAATGCACGCTTATTATGAGAGGCTTGTAGGAGGCTGGCTCAGTATATGGTGTACACCTATCAGTGAGGCACCGTGCACTGAGTCCAGGCAACCCTTAGTGATAGTAGAAGTGGTCCCTGATAACCTAAGCTCTCAAGGGGTAGCTGTGGAGAGCAGCTAAGTCTTATTCACCAGGGTGTATAGCGGGTACATTACCACACAGTCAGTCAGTGAAGCTTACACACAAGAAAGAGCCACACAAGTGTTAGAAAAATACCTTGTATTTATTATACACAAACATTAAAACTACTTTGGTATATCTCCTGCCCGAAGATATCAATACATAATCAAATATACTTAAAAACAGGCATGTAAAGCACATGAGACAGGGTGGCCCCCTATGGGGGAGTCCAAACCATATGCTAAGTAAATGGAATGCGAGGTGAGTACCAAACCATGACTAACACCCAAGGAACTAGGGACCAGGGGGAGCACGGAATCACCACAGGTGAGTAAGTAAGAGTTGCTAGGCGCCCGTGGGCAGAGGTGATACCCCGGGTTAGTGTCCATAGGCTAACGTGGGGAAGTTGCAGTAGGGGTTCTGCTATTTCAGGGCCCTTCCCAGAGGATCCAGGGGAAAGCAGTTGGAACCAGGGAGGTTGGAGGACACACCCACCCGTGGATACCCAGAGAAACAGGATACCTACACCAGGGAGCCCAGGTGCCAAGGTGTGAAGTGGTGTCAGAATCACCCGTTGATGTCAATGGTGAACCTTGGATGTCCAGCTTCTACAGAGTCTTGTGGACCAGGTCGGTGGAACCCAGACATGGATTCCTGATGAGGAGTACCTGCAAAAAGAGGGGACGAAGTCAAAACCACCCAGAGGTGTACAGGAGGAACAGTAGCACGAAGCCAGCCCTTGTCTGAGGTACTTTGCTGTAGCATGGTGGTCTTGAAGATGCAGTTGTGCAGCCCAGGCGACGATGCAGGAGCACAGGATCTGTCCACAAGCTGTCCCATGCCGGTTGAAGAATGCAGGAGGGTCTGTGGCCAGCAGAATCACCAACAAGCCTTGGCAAACAAAACAGACGTGTTGCAGGAAACAATGCTTAGTTGCAGAACAGGAAGGTCTGTAGGACTCACCCAGCAAGGGTAAGTCGGGCCGGCCCTCAGCAAGCAGGAGAGACAGCAGGAATCGATGGAGACCCCAGGAGGACCCTCTGGTAGCAGGCACAGGAAGTCGTAGGGAGGCCTTGGCAGCGCACAGCAGATGGATGCCCACATCACTAGTGATGCGGGGAGTATGTCACTCTAGGAGCTGTGTGATGCTGGTGGCTGGGGCTTCTTGGAGCTCGATGGTCTTTGGTCAGGAGAGAAAACAACCCTTGGCAACAGCAAATAGACGCTGTGCACAGGGATGCGATTCCTGTAGGCTGTAGAAGGATTACAGTCTCCCAAGTTGCAGGGAAGATTGATCACGCCTCTGGAGAGCCAACAAACCACCACCTGTATTGTAGAGCTGGGAAGTGTCCATGGGACAGCAGGATCCACAAGTCGGTCGTCGCCGTCAAGGTGTCTGCAGATGCATGGGAGTGACTCCTTCATTCTAACAGAGATTCCTTCTTGCTATATTGATGCATGCAGGACTCAGGAGGATGCATAGCCAATGAGGTTGCAGAACTTGGAGACGAAGTTGCAGTAGGAGCCTTCCTACCAGAAGCAGCGTTTGTCTTGGTTTCTGACTCGGTCCAGCAGCAGAGTTCAGTGTTCAACAGCAGAAGAGTCTTTATACAAATCTTCACAGGAATCCATTCGGTTCTTGAAGACAAAGTCCGGACGAATCTAAGGATCCACCCTCAGGGAGTGTTTAAGTAACCCAGAAAGGAGGTAGGACTACTTTTGCGGTGACCCACCTATCGGGGGGGGGGGTCAGGGGCACTACTCTGGTGGACTAACCAGTCCAATGCTCATAGGGGTCTTTGCCCATCTAAGATTCAAGATGGCAGAATCAGGTGGCCACCTGGCAGAGTTTTGGGCACCTTCCAGGGGAGGAGCTGGACAGGGGGGTGGTCACTGCCCTGTCCTATGTGAAGTTTCGCGCCAGAACTGTAGCCAAGGGCTCCTGGACTGAGGCAAACCGATTTAGGCAAGGAGGGCACCAAATGTGCCCTTCAAAGCAGTCTGGAGGCCCTCAGAAGCACCCCCACCCCAGCCTAAGACCCATATTTCTAAAGGAGAGGTGCTTACACCTCTGCTCTTTAGGAAATCTTTTGTTTAGCCTTCCCCTGCCCGAGGTAAGCTCAGCAGCAGAATGGCAGAACAGTGTCTGGGGCCGGCAGCAGCACTGGCTTGCATGCAGACCCTGCAAGGCTGCACAGGTAGACATGGGGAGGTTCTCTAAGGAACCCCCCCCCCCCAGTCCATGGGCTCATGCAACTAGCACCGGAATTGGCGTAGTGGCATGATTTCAACATGTTTGATACCAAACATGACCGGGTTTGGTGAAGCCATTATGTAATTGGACATCTCGACTTTGCCAGTGTCCACTACATATCTTAAAATGGCTTCTCCACACTTAGAAAGCCAGAGAATGGACTTCGGAGTTTGTAGGGGTGTCTGTGCTCATGCAGGGCCCTCCTCACACTTACAACCATGCACCCTGCCTCTGGGCTTTAAGGCCTACCTTATGGGGTGACTTATAGGTTTTAAGTACAGTGACCGGGATATGTAGAAAGACATATAGCTGAAGTGAAAGGTGCATCTTCATTTTCACACAGACTGCAATGGCAGACCTGCAGGCACAGTTTGCATGGGCTCCCATGGATGGCACAGTACATGCTGCAGACCATGGGAGACCCCTGGTGTACCAATGCTCTGGGTACCTTAGTACCATAATACCATATACTAGGGACTTACGGGGTACACCAGTATACCAAATTGTGGGGTGTACAAAGTACTTACCAATGAATTGAGAACAGAGAGCACAGACACTGGGATCCTGATTAGCAGGATCCCAGTGTAATACAGTTAAAACATACGGACACCAGGCAAAAAGTGAGGGTAACTATGCCAGAAAGATTCTACTTTCCTACAAGGCTCATGCAGGTTTTCAAATTGCACAGCTGAGATGATGATCCCAACAAAGAAAGACGTGTCAGTGGTTGCGTTTCTGCTTTCGTTATGGGTTTGCATCCAGAATTTGAGTAGTCACCTAGAGCAAAGTGAAATGTGCTGGCAGACAAAATGTATAGATGAGATTTTGAAGCTGGCCAAACACACTTGTGATTGGTTTAATGTGAAGCAGAAAGGAATCAAGGTGAAATTGGTAGTTGCCTAGACAAAGCAATTAGAGAGTCGTGCCTGAAATCGGTTGATGGATTCAGACGTGTTATGTTCAATCTGGAAATGCTGGAATGAGTGGAATGACTCAAATGGAAGGTGTGAGAATGGGACATGGATCAATGCAAATGCAAGGTTGTGGAAAAGGGATGGTTAACAATTCCGGAATTTATGTAAATGTTGAAGAGGAACACTGCTTGTCACTTTTGTGGTAAAATCGGCCCCTGGAAACGGGAATGCAGAAAAAAATCTGGCTCGAATGCAGAATGAGTTCGGTACCATCATAATTAATTGATTCTGGGTTCTGATTATTCTCAGTTTTTTCCAGGGAATAATTCATGATGATGGTGCCTAAGATGGGAGGAGGATTGCTTACTTGGAACAGTCCTACAGGTAGACCAAAGCGGCCCATACATTGATGGTGAAGTCTATGACCACCCCATTTCATTTTTAATTGATATGAGGGTTACTCGTTCTAGAGTTCATTCTATGGAAGTACCAAACCTACCCCTCTCGGGAAAAGAAGTCAATGTTTTAGGGTAGAGTAAGAAATTGTTAATCGGTTTGCAGCAGATTTCTCAGTTAAAATAGGACAAATTGAGAATAAACATCTGTTCATTTTGGGGTATTCAAGTCCTGTTTATTTGTTGGATAGGACCTGCTTTGCAAAATGGATTGTGTGATTTTCTGCAAACAGTGTTTAAAATCAAATCACAAGATTTGAGGGTTCAATTGTTTCCAGCTTTAACTAAAGATGACCTCCTTCTGGATTTAAGACATGCTGTCAAAGAAGAGGTGTGGGATTTCTCTGTTAAAGAGATAGGACTGATAAGTGCAGAACTAGTTAAAATTAGAGTAAAGTCCAATGCAATTTCCCCAGAATTAAACAGTATAAACTTTAAAAAGAGGCAGAAGAAGAAATGAAACCTGTAATTGAGAAAATGTTTGAGCAGAGAAATAAAATAGTCATTCAATGTTGTCCGGTGGTACCGAATCTAGGAGAGAATTTGATCTGAATTCCTTCAGATGCAGAATAGTATACAGTCATTTACTTATACCAAGTGTTCTTCTCAGTTCCTCTTCACAAGGAGAGTTTTATCTTACTTTGATTTCAAAATAAAGTTCTCGGGGGCGAGGCCAGCCATCATGGCCGAACAAACGTAACTCCGCTCAGCTCCGTGCCAGGCCTGAAAAAATTAGCCCGATCGGAACAGCCCTACCTTCCACAAATGCCGATAATCGGGTCCCCCGCACTGCTGGACGGAGGGAGACCCCCTCCCCCCGAGGCGCTGAAACCTCCCTGGAGGCTGGCTGCAGGTGGCGGCTCTCCTGACTGAGGCGGCGAGGTTGAAGCCAAAATGGCGGCCCAGGTGTGGACGGGACTCGGCGGCGGCGCCTCCCGCTGACTGGGGCTTCGGCTGGTCGGTGCCTCCACCAGAGAAAGGCGGCAGTGGTGCCCGCGACCCGGGATCGCTGCGGACAGGGCCTGACTTGGGGCCCCGACCCAGAGGCTATTTGAGAGCTCTCATTGCCGCGGCCCGGCCGGATGCGGTGAAGTCCCCGTGGGTCCCCCAAGGTGAGGAGCGGGGACCTGTGGGGTGCCGGGGATTCGCCTGAGCGAAGCGCAGACCACCACGGCCCATAGGGGATCGAACTGGGGACCTCTGACCTGCCACCCCCTGCGGATGATCAGTGGATCTGGGATGCCTGGCCCTAAGATGGCGAAGGTCAGGCAGCCCCAGCCATAGAGAGGCGGCCTCGTGACTGGGCCGCGGGCTGGATTCTTTGCTCGACTACGCTGGCTCTGTCCTGGGGGGGCCTCCCTTGCCCCTGGGACCGGGCCCCATGGTGCGGCGCAGCCTGGGGCCGCGGGGACCCCCCCTTGCTGTGTCTCTTCCCGCGCTGCCGCGGGCCGGCCCGACACTTTTGGGCAACAACATGATCCCTAGAATGTGGAAGTGAGCCCAGCGATTTCGGGCGGTGGGCCCCAGAAGAGGCAGCAATTAAAGCACCCTACTTAGTGCAGCGGATGGGCCCCCTGCTCCAGCATAACTAGAAGGTCCCTGGAGTGGCGCTGCCTGGGCTTGGCTTGTGGGAGGCCTAGAGGCTCCGGACTTACACCTACAAGCTCGTGGACAAGACCCGGAGCAGTTCTCCTGCAGCTCGGTGCCGGTACTCACCTGGGGGTGGAATCCGGGGCCCCGAGAGGCATCCAACCCGAACGGGAGGGAGTGAAGAGGTCTCGGGATGCCCAGAATGCTGTGAAAAGGGGTCCCTGGGCACAGGTTCAGCACGAAGGGGGCTTCCGCGCCTTCCCACTGCGCTCCTGCATTATTCTCTCGCCACCTCACTGCAAGGGGGCTTCTGGCTGATACCGTGTCCTGGGCCACATGCCGCCAAAGAAAGCTCAAAACTCCAAGGTCTCTAGTTTCTTCACCCCGGCCACCGCGGGCGCAGGCAAGGAAGGAGGAACCCCCACTGGCGGCGGCATGGCGCTCACTAGAGAGGATCTGATGGCGTCACTGAGGGAGTTTAAGAAGGAACTTCCGGAGGACATTAAAGCGGATTTGGGGGCCTCCCTTGAAGCGTTTAAGGCTGCGATTGGAGGAAAACTGTTGGCTCTCCAGGCAGATGTGGACTCGATTGGGGCCCGCACCCTAGACCTAGAGGCGAAATTCCAGGAACTGGCGGATCATGTTCAGCCTCTTGCAGAAGGATCTGCTGACCTACGCACTCAGCTCAAGGCCACAATACTTAAATGCGAAGACCTTGAGAATCGCTCTAGACGCGACAACATCCGTGTGAGGGGCCTGGAGGAAGGCTGCGAGGGCCCTGATTTGGAAGCATTCATGGTGGGGATGTTTACGACAGTGCTGGGAGAAGATGGTCCGGAGGTGCGGCTCGAGAGGGTCCACAGGGTGGGGCCGCGGCTCCCGGGGGACTCCAGGAAACCCAGGGATGTTTTGGCGAAATTCAGCTCCTTCAAGATCAAAGAACGGATTCTCCAAAAGGCGCGAACTATGGATAAAATCACATTCCAAAATGCTTCCTGCTGGTTTTTCCAGGACGTGGCCCAAGCAACACTTGCTTGTCGCCAGCAGTTCAGGCCGATCACAGACGCCCTGCTGGAGCGCAATCCAAAGTATCGATGGACATATCCTGTTGGCCTGGCCTTCTCGTTGGACAACAGAAGCGTTCACTGCACGGAGCTCGATGAAGCAGCATTCATCCTGGGCATTGAAATCCCCGCTCAGAAAAAATCTAGAGAAGCGGGTGCCTCGGGAACAGAGTCACAAAGGGAAAGACGCAATGGAGGCCCTTGGTTACAACAAAGAAGAGGCGGCAAGAAAACGATAAGTTGAGACACTAAGAATCCTTCTGTTCTGACAATACTTTCAAACGCCAGATGCAGGCTGGTGAAGTCCTAAAGCTCTCAAAACGCAAGGGGATCTGACCCCACTTGAAGGTGACACAGTGTCACTCAGGTCCCATAGACGCTTGAGGGGTCGCACATGTGAAGGGGACCCGAGACATAGCCCTCAGCCTTCAAACTGTCAAAGATCAATGGCTAATTCTAACTACGTTATATTCAGCTAAGAAGAAGGCCTTGGCGGCGGAATTGGGTCCGCCCCGGGTGATGCACATGTCGAGGTGCTCTTCTGAGATTAAGCACCTCGGAGCTCAACGGTCTAGTTTTTACTTGTTGTT
Source organism: Calotriton arnoldi (assembly GCA_963921515.1). Classification (NCBI taxonomy): domain Eukaryota; kingdom Metazoa; phylum Chordata; class Amphibia; order Caudata; family Salamandridae; genus Calotriton; species Calotriton arnoldi. The sequence continues at coordinate 1,050,076 of CAWUFW010002525.1, forward strand.
GAGTTTGTTATTAATATCACAGATCTTTTTGCTCAATTTATATGGTCAGGTTCAGGGTAGGGGGGCGGGGGGTGGGCGGAGGGTCGGATTCTCACAGGCTATCTCTGAGGGACAGAAGGGAGTATCTTTCCATGCATAATGTCGGTTAACTGTTTCTCTTGGAATGTGAGGGGTCTTAACTCCCCTAATAAAAGACATAGCATATGGAAGTTTCTACTAGACCATAACGCACAAATAGTGGCCCTGCAAGAAACCCACCTACCAAAAAAAGATGACCAGAGGCTGCGACATAGAGCCTACCCGCAGATTTTCCGGTCTTCCGCCCACACAAAACACAATGGGGTGGCTATCCTCTTCCACTCCTCTGTTCCGTTTCTCCTTCAAGATTCTAAAGCTGATAAAGCAGGGAGATTCCTGATGATCAGGGGTAAATTAAGGGGTAGACCATGCACAGTCGCAACAGTCTATGCGCCCAATGTGGGACAACAAGACTTTCTCAATGCATTCCTGGTAGCACTGGAGGGGTTCGCTTCAGGGGATATCCTATTGCTGGGAGATTTTAACTCTATCTGGGACCCGTCACTAGACACTACCCACCCACACAGGGCAATAGGGGGGTATTTAACAAGACGTTTAACTTGGCAATCCAGGGCTTGGGTCTTATAGACGCATGGAGGGATCTTCACCCATCAACAAAGGATTTTTCCTTTTTTTCCCACTCTCACAGGTCCTCCTCCAGAATAGACCATGCTTTCATTAGCCAATCCCTATGCCACACGCTTTCAGGTTGCCAGTTCCATCCGATTTACCTCTCAGATCACGCCCCTTTAGAGCTTGTACTAGACTGGCCTCCCCCATGTGCTAAACACGTCCGATGGTATTTCCCAAATTTCCTTAGCAGAGATCGTCTCCTTAGAGATGAATTAAGAAAAGCAATCACAGAATTCTTTGTCTTTAACGACCCCGCAGTGACTTCTATCGCCAACAATTGGGATGCCTTCAAGGCAGTCATTAGAGGTAGGTGCATTGAACTGGCAACTACTTTAAAAAACCAACGTAAGGGGGAGAGGAAACTTCTAGAAGGGGAACTCCAACTCGCAGAAGGGGCCCACAAGGTCAATCCCACGGTGCAGAACTTAAGAAAAGTCACTCAACTGAAAGGAAAATTACAGGCTATCTACACCAATGGGGCGGAAAAAACCACCCTGCGTCTACAAGCCCGAAACTACGAAGGGGGTAATAAGGTAGGATCCCTCCTGTCTAGACAACTAAGAGCGAGACAGGAGAAGGAATATATAGCGCAAATTGTGGACAAAAATGGCTCTGTTCAGAACAGTGAAGAGGGGAAAGCTAGAGCTTTTGGGGATTTCTATAGGTTCCTATATACTGCGGACCCCTTGGCGGTTGAGGACCAGGAGAGATATTTAGAAGCGCTCGCTCTTCCGCAGATCCCAGTCTCCACGAACGAGGACTTAACCAGACCTATCTCCGGCGAGGAAGTACAAAGGGCAATAGACTCACTTAAATTGCAGAAAGCACCTGGCCTGATGGCCTAAATGGCCACTTCTATCATACCTTCGCCCCCGAGCTGGTGCCTCGTCTTGTGTCCTTATTTAACGATATTGCAACCACACAGCAAGTGACCCCATCTATGGGGGAAGCGCTAATATCGGTCATCCCCAAACCTGGTAAGGACCGCACAAATTGCGCCTCTTACAGGCCTATTGCGCTTTTGAACCTTGATGCCAAATTATACTCTAAAATTCTGGCCACGCGCTTAGAGAATGTCATGCCATATCTCATTAAGCCCGATCAAGCACGGTTCATTAAGGGGAGGCAAACGCATGACAATCTAAGGAGAGGGGTACACCTCATTGAAAAAGTGCAAAAAAAGAACATCCCTGCGGCCCTTCTCTCGCTTGACGCGGAGAAGGCCTTTGATCGGGTCGATTGGGCCTTTCTGTCGCGAACAATGAAGAAATTCGGCTTTGCCGAAGCCTTCATCGGTATGGTCCGGGCTAAGTACTCTGTTCTAGTAAATGGTGTTGCATCGGAGCCCTTTGGTCTCTCGCGAGGCACCAGACAGGGGTACCCGCTTTCCCCCCCCCTCCTGTTTGCCCTTAGTATCGAGCCCTTCGCGGAACGAATCAGGGATAACCCAGACATAAGGGGGGTGCCTATTGGGACAGACGAGCACAAAATCTCTCTCTTCGTGGATGACGTGTTGCTCCTGGTCACGAGACCGTTGTCCTCTCTCCCGGCCATCCAGAGCAAGCTCGCCTCCTTCGAAAAGGCTTCGGGGTTTAAAGTTAATCTATCGAAATCCTATCTCCTTAACCTGACTCTGTCCAGAGATTCCATAAGAGCTTTGGAGGGTCTATCCCCTTTCCACAATACGCATAAAGACATTACGTACCTAGGAGTCAAACTCACCCCTAAGATATCGAACCTTTACGGAGCCAACTATCCTCCCTTGCTTCGGCAACTTAAGGCTGACCTGACCAGGTGGAGAACCTCCTATACTTCCTGGATAGGACGTATTAATGCAGTTAAAATGAATGTGCTCCCTAGGTTACTTTACCTCTTCCAGGGCCTTCCAGGGTGGAGAGGACCCTGTTTGGTGACTTGAAGAAGATGGTCACAAAATTCATTTGGCAAGGGCAAAGGGCTCACTTATCCTTCCGGTTGCTTACCAAGGCGAGAATGGATGGGGGATTGGCACTCCCGGACTTCTTAGGCTACTATAGAGCGGCACAACTTCGAGTGATTACTGACTGGTCACTTCGCGAATCAGAAACACTCTGGCTTCACATAGACCGGCAAATTGTGGGCAGAACGATTTGGGACCTCCTTTGGAAGTCAAAACACAATCGACCACTGAATGCATACATTCGCACCCCACGGCCACTACCCTGCAGGTATGGGATGACCTTAACAGATGCATTCCCCTGACCACTTTCCCTTCCCCCTACACCCCCATTCACTTTAATCTGGACTTCCCACCAGCTCACCGAGAGGGCCCGTTCGAGGCTTGGCGGGAGGGGGGTTGTCTGATGATTTCGGATCTCTTTAAGGGGGGGAAGTTGTTGACCTTGGATGACTGCGCCCAAACTTTTAAGCTCCAGTCCTGAAAAATACCACTTCAGCCAACTCAAACATTGGGTACAACAACCTCGGTTCAGGCTAGCCGCAACCAGACATCTACTCCCGATCGAAAAATTTGCGCAGTCGGGGGCTTCCTCGAGGGGAGCCATCTCTTTTCTTTACTCTCTCATACGGGCCCTGGGCCCTCGCTCTATTCCTAGACATCAAGGGTTCTGGGATTCTCTTCTCTCTACTCCGGTGGGGGATAACCAAAGGGGCTCCTTGTATAAAGACATCCACAAATACAATCGCTCCATGTATCTAAGAGAGGCTCACTATAAAATTATGTATGAATGGTACTTGCACCCCCAGAAGGTGAGCAAAATATTCCCTAACACCTCCGATAGATGTTGGAGAGGTTGTGGTCTCCTGGGTGATTTTAAACACATATGGTGGGACTGCCCCTCCATCCAGCCCTTCTGGAAGGAAATCCTATCGCAAATTAAGACAATACTGGGCTATCCAATTCCCGCTACAATAGAGCACACTCTCTTGGGGATCAGGGACCCGAGTCTGAAACGTCAAACACACGGGGACCGCTCTGTGATGTGGTTGTGCTTAGGGGCCGCCAAAATGGCAATAGCTGCAGCATGGAAGAAAATGGAGGCCCCCTCCCTAACCCAATGGCATGCTCGGCTATGGCGAGCTTTGGCGATGGAAAGGATGACAGATATAGTGGAGGACAAGAGAACCGGATTCGTCTATACTTGGGCCCCCTAGTGGAATATTTATCTGTAGGTCTGCCCCTCTTTGCTTGCGGCCCCAGGTTAAGGGCTCTCCATCTCTTTCATATCTAACTCTAGGGTCGACTGTGACTCTTAAGCAGAGAAACGGGGAGGAGAGGCCTCGGGCCATGCCCACATTGCCCCGTCCGTACCACTGACCAACTTTGACTTTGTGATACCGTGATACTATTGTTTGTTTTGTCTTGTTTTTCAGTTGTAAGTGTAGAATGGTTCTGGGTGGGAGGCACAAGAGTCAATTAGACAACAAGTTCCACGCTGGGAATTCCAAAACAAGCTCTTTGTGGGTCAATTTCTCCTACATCCAGATGTGGAACGTAATGTTTGTAGGTATCTCAGGTCGAGTCCTAGTACACAAGATGAACATGCCAGTTAAGCTTCATTGCTCTCTTGATCTGTAAGATATGCTGATACCTTCCAACAATGTTTGTTTTGTATGTGCTTTGCAAAACTGAAACTAATAAAAACATTTTGAAATAAAATAAAGTTCTCTTTTGGTTTAGGTTCCCACAAGGGTATAGTGAAAGTCCGTCAATCTTTAGTCAAATTTTTAAGAACGATTTAGAATTTTGTTTTTGAAAATATATTCATTGAGTTTTTGAAACATACGATCAAACAACACACAAAAACATGCAGTGATGCCGTTCATTCCCCCAAGACAAGACCTCCCTCCACCATGGCAATAAAAAGAAGGCCTTACTCTATGTACCACAAATGATAATATCTTACTTCAGAACAACAGTTCGAGGCAATTCAGTTCCACTGTCAGGAATTCCAACCCCAATGCTGCACTCCCTTCACCAGTGTCCATTGGCGGGCCACCGCCCGATCTCACAGTACTCCTCCCTAGTCCCCTGTGGTCCATCCCCCCACACCCTCTCAAACTTCCTCTGACAACCCGGCCCTCATAGAGTAATGTTTCCCTTCCACAACAAACATTCATCTCCCGAGTCCAATCTGGTAATCATGGGCTCACAGCACTCCCCTACTTTCTTGCAATCTCTTGTTTCGCTAAAAGAAACCCCAAATTCCCCATGATCTTCTGATAAGAGTTGAGATCTGAGGTCCCCCATCAACATCAACGGAGCCTGAAGTGTAATTGGTCCTCCAATCGCTGTTATCAACTGAACTTTTACACCCTCCCAATATGTACGGATCCCGGGGCACTCCCATAGTGTGTGCAGGAAAGACCCTGTCTGTCCACAGGCACACAAGCATTCATCACTCTCTGCCCTACCGATCCTATGCAAGAGTGCCGTACTGTAATATATTCTATGCAGGGTTTTAAATTGAATTGAACAGAATCGTGCGTACATGGCCATCTCTCTTGGAAACTGTAGCTCCTCCTGCCACTCGTCATCCTCCACGTTTCCCACTTCCACCTGCCACTTCTCCCTCAGACTTGTAAATTCGCCTTGTGTGTTATTCCTGTGAGTCTTATATGTTAGTGAGATTTATTTCGTTGTCATATGGTCTTCAAGTAGTCATTGTTCGAGGGGAGATTCCTCCATGTTGTCCTCCTCTGGTGTATTCCTCTCCTTCAGGACATGTCTCAATTGGTAGTATTTAAAAAGTTGATAGGGTGCTATATCATATGCCCCTCTAAGATGAGCGAACAGCACCATACCTTTTGAATCCCATACATCTCGAAGTGTGGAGAGGCCGATGAGGTCCCACCCTATAAAGCCCTGCAGAGTCGGCACTGCCCTTAATTTCATGCCCAGTACAGTGGGGTTTCGGGAATTAATCATTTCCCTCAGCCCATTTCCTTCAGAAGGATAGTCCACACCCTACATGCCGTCTTGGTTGCTTCAGGGGCATCGGGGCTGATTTTGCCACCATAGAGGACATGAAGATATCCCAAAACACCCAGGGCATCTCGTTCATGTCGATAGGCCAGTCCTCCAGTGTCGCAAATGCTCACTCATTCACAATGCTGACCTGAGCAGCCTCATAATATTTGCGGACATCTGGTAGGACTATCCCACCATGTACGTAGACCGTTGCGGAGTGCCACTCGCAGCGGTCCATTCAACCATAGCAATGTCCTCACACAGCTACTGATTTTACGGAAGAAGATCTCTGGTATACAGTGGGGGCTGCTATGCAAAATATAAGTGATTTTTGGAAGGGCAATCATTTTAAACACCGCCGTCTGACCCAGAAGGGAGAGTGGGAGTGTCCTCCTTTCTATGGTATCTATTTCCAGTCTGTGCAAGAGCGGTGCTAGGTTATTCTCATAGTGAGATGGCCCATCCCTGGAGATCCAGGTACCGAAAACATCGCGTACCACCCTAATTAGCATGGGGAGAGCTTCTTGAACTTCTCACGAACCAAGGGCAACAGACATGATTTCTCCCAATTGATACATAGTCCTGAGTATTAACATTATATCTCCCCCAGCCATGCAAAAGACAGCTCTGGTTCCGCCAAGTACAGAAGGACATTGTAGGCATACGCCATATCTGTTCCTCCCAGGTTTCCCCTCACCGCTAGCCCAAAACATGTGCATCCGCCCGGACCCATTCTGCTAGTGCCGCTATTGTCAATGCAAATAACGTAGGGGATAAGGGGCAGCCTTGTCGGGTCCTTTAGACTACAGGGAACTCCTGGGAAAGAATTCCGTTCACTTTAACTTAGGCCCTTGGTGCTCCGTAGAGTAGTACAACCCAACGCCTAAATTTGGGCCCAATGCCCATTTTTTCTAATATGGTGAAGAGGAAGGCCATTCCACTGAGTCAAATGCTCACTAGCGGAAGCTCAACATCCTTGTCCGCGGCAAAGTTGTTGTGAAGGCGATGAAGATTGAACCTAGTCGATCTATGTAGCATAAAGCTGTTCTGGTCTGGATGTACCAGATCCAGGATCATTTCCCGCAAACGTTTTGGCAGTAACTTGGAGAGTATCTTAGCATCTGAGTTGATCAATGATATTGGACGATATGAGTCCCACCGTTCCAGTGCTTTCCCAGGTTTCGGGACTAAAACTATAGTCGCCAGATTAGCATCATGAGGGAGCTCACCTCGTTGATATGCCTCCACTTACATCCCATGGAGATGTGGAGTCACTATACTAACTATTTTCTTGAAAAATCCCACCAGCAACCCATTTGGGTACGGCATTTTCCCGGATTGTAGTTGGGTCAGTGCCTTTTGTACTTCTTCCACAGTCAGGTCCTCCTCCCGGGCCAGCGCTCTCCGACGATCAAGCTTCTGACAGGGGCAGTCCCGCACAAAGGTACTCATTACCTCCCCATCTGGCCATATCTTGCTTCCATAGTAGTCTCTCAAGTAAGCTTCTGTTGTCTCTTTAATAGCTTCGGCTCCTGCCACTAGACTTCCACCTGGACCCTGGATTACCTTTATATGATGTCGGCCCATGTCCCACTTACTGCGCCAATGCAACACCTTTCCCGCCTTGTCCCCTACTTCGTAGAGGCGCTTCACCTGCATTATGTATTCTAGTTTAACCACATCTGTTATTACTGGAGCTGTATGTAGGAAGCTGGCTCTGTATGTACTATACCAAAGTGAGGTATAGTGTGCACAGAATCCAGTGGATCCCCAAAGGTAGGCAGAGGTAAAGTTAGATAGCACCTCACTCTCTATTTGTGGTAATGTGGTCGAGCAGTAAGGCAGTATCAGAGGATAGTGTTAAGCATTTGTTGTACACACTCAGTCAGCAAATGAATTCACACACTCAAAGACTGAACTTCAGACCAATTGTTTCTGTATGAAAATATTCTTTTAGTTATTTTATTTTCTAGAACCAAGCAAGCCTGGCACAGGTAAATTGATAAATACTTTGCAGTAAATATACAGTTTGAAATGCAGTTGTAAATGTACTTTGAAATGGTTACAGTTTGAATTACTGGTAATGCAATACTGTGAAATGCTGTACATATACTTTGTATCGACTTTGCAATGAAAATTAGAGGTAAGTTACTTTTACGTTACTTTTGAGATTACTTTTTAGATTACCTTTTCTACTCAGTGTGATATGCCTAGATATCACACTGGGACATTACCTAGAGAAAAGGTAAGTAAAATCACTTTTGCACAATTGTTATTTTTCAGGTTTCCATACAAATCAACTCCACGCAGAACATTTTTCAGAGAAAAATAGTCAATAGGTTCCTATGGAGAGAAATTAAGTTAATGGTTACCAGGTAAGTAATCGGTCTTTGGAGTTGAGCTTCTGGGGTTAGAACAAGGGTTCCCCCAGGGTCATGGATGCACTCTCGTTACACCCTCAGCGGCACTAGGGTGGCCGGGTGCAGAGTGCTGTGGCCCAATGTTATCCAATGGGGGATATGGGGCCTCCGGTTGGTGGCTGCTGGCAAGCAGGCCACTGGGTTGTGGGAGCAAAGCTCCTGGACTTTAGCTCAGGGCAAATGGGGAAACAAAGTAGCACCAAAGGTGCACCCTCAGCGGCACTAGAGCGGCTGGGTGCAGGGTGCTGTTTCGACGTCTGGCGCCCTGTTGGTTTCAATGGGGAACCTCCGGTTTGCAAAGACACTGCAGGCTCGGGGACGAAGGTCTTCTGTTTGCGACCACCACTTCGAGAGGTAAGTTGGAAAGTTAGGGGTTGGTTAGGCACCGTCGGTTTGGGCACACAAGGCCGTGGGGCGTCGGATGCAGGGGTGCCTTTTGGGGTCGGATCTTCTTACCAGCTCCTGGTCGCCATTAGGGGGGCCTTCTGGATTTAGGATGCAGGCGTCGGCTGGAGGCTTGAGGCAGGTCAGGGGTCGCCGGATCTCGGGTCAGGATCGCCGGGGTGACCTCCTCGTGGTGTTTACCCACTCGAGCTCGGGCCGTGGACGGCGGGTGCAGAGTGGGGCGGATCTGCGGTGTCCGGCCGGAGCCAGAGGTTGCAGATGAACAAATCCGGTGTTCACGGGAGACAAAGTCTTTGTGCTTGAAGGCAGGCAGGTCCTCCGGGGTTTTCGAGGTTGCTGGCTGCAGGACACACCGGGATTTCGCAGGAGCAGGTTCGAGGGGGAGACAGGCCGGTAGGGCTGGGGCTAAGTCAGTGGGCGTCTACCTCTTGTTAGCTGCTGTTCGGTCCTTCTTCTTCTTCTTGTTGCAGGTTCTTGTCTGAGGAAGCAAGGTTCCTCAGACAATCTAAATACTAGATTATGGGGCGTTACAGGTGGGTAAAAGGCAGGGAACAATGGGTCCCTTCCCTGGGGTGGGTACACCCCCTATTATGCCACCCTCCAGTGGGAGGGGGGCATGAGCCTGTCCCTGGTTGGCTGAGTCCCCCCATCTTCAAGATGGCTTGGACTGAGAGTTGTGCTTCACCTCGCCTCCCCCACCTGAGGGGTGGAGTTGGCAGAGGTGGGCACACCTCTCTTCCTCTCTTGTTTTTCCCGCCGGTTCTCCCGCCCAAAGTGGGGGTCAGAACCAGTGGGGACCAGCTGCTGAGAGCAGCAAGTGGCCTGGGGAATCTCACAAAGGCGGCAAGTCTTTGAAGCTTCCCCTTCGTGAACCCTGCCCATCCTGGGGGGAGGAGGCTTGGCACCTCGTCCCAGGATGTGCATTGTTTCAGGCTCTCGACCCAGGGGTCCAGAAACATGTCTGGTGGTGGCAGCTGAAAGCAGCCACTCAGCCTGGACACTAGAGGTGGGTTAGTTTTCAGGGGGCATCTCTAAGATGCCCTCTGTGTGCATTTTTCATTAAATCCCACACTGGCATCAGTGTGGGTTTAATGTGCTGAGAAGTTTGATACCAAACTTCTCAGTTTTCAGTGTAGCCATTATGGTGCTGTGGAGTTCGTAATGACAAACTCCCAGCACCATATACTCTTAATGGCAGCACTGCACTTACAATGTCTAAGAATGGACTTAGACACTGTAGGGGTACAGGGCTCATGCACCTGTACCCTCACCACTGGTATAGTGCACCCAGCTAGAGGGGTGACTGATCTATGCCAGGGCAGTGGGTTGTAGGCATGGCACACAGAGATGTGTGCCATGTCGACTCTTCACTTTGTTCTGCACCAAAACACGCAGCCTGCAAAGGCAGTGTGTGTGTGTGTGTGTGTGTAAGGGTACAGAACCTCTAAGGGTGGCACAATAAGTGCTGCAGCCCTTAGAGGCCTTCTCTGGTCACAGTGCCCTGGGTACCTGTGGTACCATTTACCAGGGGCTGACCTGTGGCCAGAGATGCCAATTGGGTTTAAGCTTCAATGCAGTTTTAGGGAAAGAATAGAGGCCCTGTGTACCTGATTAGCAGGAGCCCAGGGCACACTCAGTCAAAGCACATCAGCAATTCAGTAAAAAAGTGGGGGCAACCATGCAGAAAGAGGGCACTTTCTCACACTGTATTCCTCCTAAGGAGACGTGCCTTCACGTCAGTCGAGGGACGTAATGCAGGTTTATTTTACAGATGTCCTAGGTCCATCTCTATTTCTATGCAGCGTTCCTTCCGCCTACATCTGACTCCCACTTCCGCAGCAATAATCCCCCCTCCTCCTGTATGGTGGCCTTATAATCTTCCCGTACTGTGGCAGCTTCCCATACTGACTTTGCATTTTCCTCAAAATAGTGGGTTGTAGCTGCCTACAGTCTGGCCAGTTCTTTCTCATTCATAAGTCTCCATGTCGCCATTCTCCCCTCACCCCGACTTCGCCTATCGCCACAGCAAGTGTGGACTGAGATCCCGCTGTCTTTATAGGCAGCTTTTTTAACTCTATGGATGGATACCATTGGGGTGAAGAAGACAATGCGTGAATATGTGTCATGTGCTCCTGAATAAAAAGAATAACTCTTGCGGGCTCCTTGGAGCACCCTCCAGATATCCCCCATACCCACAGCTTGGAGGAAGTGGTCAAGTTTCCCGTGGTCTGCCTGGTAGGTCTTTCTATGCTGGGTTCTGTCCAGATGATCATCCATCACCATGTTAAAACCCCCCAACCACTATGTTAGCTGATGGTAGCTCGGTGAGTATTTTGCCTTAATACAGCAGTGTGTCTACTTGGAGTCCCAGGGGGACATAAACGTTGACTAAAGCAGGTTGTTCTCCTTCCGATTCACCCAGTACTGCCTAACAGCACCCTAATTCATCCATTCACATCTTTTGTAAGTGAAAGGCCACAGTTTTCTTAATTAAAATTGCCACTCCCCTCGCACTAGAGGAAAAGCCTGCCTGGCTAAGAATAGTGTATTGTTCCCCATCCCTGAGTCCTGTTGTCCCGCCATGGTGTGAATAACCTTCCCAAGGGGTGGAGAGACCCACATCACTGCAATCCATTAAACATTCAACATTATCCCAACTAACCCCCTCCCTACTTTACTGTGCTGCGGTCCCTGAACCGGCTGCCACCCCATTTCACATTATGTCTGTCGCCCTTGTATATTAGCTGAATAAAACACAAGCATCAGGAATCTGTGGAAACAGGTTCCCTATTTTGGGCAGAGCGTGGCCTGTGGCAGTTCCCTGTCCTCCCAGGCAGACATGAGGTAGGCCGCTGTGGACTCCGAAGCACACCGGTCATGGCCGGAAATGTGCAATTCAAATCTCATCTGATGTCATAGGTTTAACTCGGGGCGGTGTCTCATCCCCGTACCACAGTCTCAGAATCCCACCTCATCTGCGGAGTCAAGCCCCCTGTTAGCCAATGATACCCATCAGTTCTCGGACTCTGGCCATGGAGCCCTTTGTAGGTCAGCAACCACTCTCACCCTTTTGGACTCCGCCTGAACCTTCGTCTGTGTTGCCTGCGACAGAGACATCCTTCATCGACACCGCCGCTGTTCCTGCCAATGGAGGGACTGGGTGGTCTCACCCCTCTCAGTCGGTAGTTGGTATCCCTTCTGTTCAAGCCATTCCCAGACCTCCATTGCAGAGGTGAAGAAGTTTGTGTGTTCTTTGCCAATGATTCTCGATTGCGTCGGGAACAGCAAGGCATATCGGACGTCCAGGCTTCTCAGGTGGTGTTTGACCCGCAAGAAGGATTCTCTCTGTCTTTGAACCATTACTGTATAGTCCGGATAAATGTGAATAGGTTGTCCTTCCATGGGCCATGTGTGCATGCCATCTGGAGGATTGCATCTCGATCCCGGAAGTTGATCAGTTGTGCTACAATCGCTCTCAGAGGTCCTCCAGGAGGTGGTGGCCGATCCGGTACCCTGTGTGCGCGTGCCACACTAAACCACTTAGAGATCTAGTCTCTACCAGTGTTGATAGAATATAAGTCGGCGGTATATGTATGGGGGAAGTTCGGACCCCACCAGAGTACCTTCAGGGAGTCATCCATTACTGAATAATGACAGTGATGGGGACAGGGGGCGCCATCACTGTATCGGTTATGTGCTGTGTGACCCCCCACCACACACCTCCTTACATCCTCTGTTCAGCTTCCCGTTCTCCGCTACTTGGTACCCTATCCAAGGTCTAGTAAATCTATATGGCACACCACAGCAGTCACTGCTCGCCTCTACCTCCATACGCCTGGCTGTATGTCTCCGGCTCCCCCCACCTCCCCCATTGAGGCAGGGGTACACAACTGGTGCACGGCTCCACTCAATGCTGCTTGTCAGACCTCATTCGTGGCACCTCGACTTCTGTCTTCTCTTTGCGGCTCCTTCAGAGTCCAGATCACACCACCTGTCTCTTAAATGCCTAATCCTGCTGTCTCACCATCCCTTTCGTAGCCCCCAGCCACCTCTGCGTCATCTCACTTTTCAATTTTGGGAGCTGTCAATGCGCCCTGCGCTCCGTTGAAAAACCCACCTCCGCGGGAAGCAGGTCCTGCCGCAAGCTCTACCCGGTAAGTCCAGAAATCCCCTGGTGTCGTACTGTTCATACTTTCTCAGTGTAACTGTGCATTGTTTGACAACATAAATGTCAAACCTCAACGCACAACAACCATCAGGATATTTTGGCCTTAGTCCTGGCTAGCTCACAGTGCACCATCTGTACCCCTACCCTAGCAAGGTAACCGGTGGTATGTGCAACCTTAGAACATGACAACCCTGACCCCCCAATGAAATCATGGAAACTGATCTAAAGCCCTTTCGATTGGCAACTCCTGCATGCCCAAAGGTAAACACAAGAAATACTCGCATTGGCATTTCAGATATTTATTGAAACAATAAGATTCTTGTGTAAAATATGTGTGCTGCAATTATCTATTGAAGGATACAAAACGGAGTAATCAGCATCACAAGAATGGTAAAGAAAATGAATAGTTCAACCATCGTGCTGTTACATAGATCATATGCTTGCATCTTGAGTATAGTTATAGTTATGCTCCTACCTAGCGCTCTCTATCATAGTATGCCTATGTTGGGTGAATCTGCCAGAATCCCTAAGGGTGATCTAACTCCCCAGTTATCTGTGGGTATGTTTAATCTGGGAGCCCGTCATTGTGTAGAGCTGGGCACCATCCTTCTCAGGAGGTAGACAGGATTTAGCTGGGCTGGAATTCCGACATGGTGCGACCTCAACAGTTTGAGCGAAATGCTCTTCTCCCTAAGGAAGGGAGTGATGTTGTTTATATAATAAACTTCACCCATGTTGCCATGCCTAGGTCCCGTCCAGGCCGCCATTGTTGATTCTATCTTTACAGAGCTGTTGCAGTGCGGACAATAACAAACAACAACATTTTGCGCAGTGAACTTAGCCTTGTACAGAATATTCAAGGCTCCTATAATATGCCTACGAAGAAATGTAAATGGAAGCAAAGTCCTTTCAGAGAATATTATCCCATACAGGCGCGCAAGCAAATGTGTGTCAAGTGTCAACGTTCAAGAAAAGATGTCAACTTTAAACATGAGCATCTAAAATGGTGGTGTACTTGCCCGGGCCTAATGTTGCCACATAACACCGGTGCCTGCTCATTCCCACCACTGTTGCGCTAATCCTCGTGACCGCACCGCATTCCTGGGCATGGTCGTTGTTCAAGGCAAACAATATGAGGCTCCCCTTGCCCCCCACTAGCCTGTCACTCAGGGAATGGGCTCAATCACAGGCTCCCGCCAGGTTGACCTGAACTCACTCAGGTTTGGCCCATCTCTGCTCTGATCCTCTAAGTGGCTTCACGGACGCCTCTAGTTCAGTCGAAGGTATTGGCGTCCAATATGGGGCTCCCTTTGCCCCAGTTGCCCTGATACTGCTCACATGCACTTGCCGGGTGACTTCAAATTCTCCTGGGTTGGCCCATCTCTTATCCGCTGCGCTGAGCGGTTCATGGCTGCGCCACCATCTTGTCTTCCCGCTGGCATGATCTTCAGGCCGACTCCAGCTGAACGCCAGGGCCTCGACTGGCTGAAATGTTGCCTGCGCCCTCTCCAACCTTGTGGACCCGCACCTGACTGGTTCTGGGCCGGGGAGGTCCAAGGATCACTGCATTACAAGCCATAGGCCCTGGAGCTGAGCTAACATGCAGCCGACTACATACGCGATGTGGTCACGCCCCCAAGATTTAAACAATTTGAGATTGCCCTGTAACTCGGTCTTGGTGCAGTATATTGATGACCTATTGGTCCCATCAAAGACTAAAGAGGATTGTAAACTTGATGCAATTGCTGTGTTGAATCATTTAGTTGACAGTGGTCATAAATGTTTCCCCAACAAAGATGCAGTACTGTAAAAAGGAAGTAATTTATCTTGGTCTCCATATTGCGAAAGGTGCAAGGAATATCTTGAGTTTCTGCAATTCAGAAAATGAATCCACCTATCGCCCAGAGGGTGGTGAAGATGTATCTGAACGAGACAGTTAGTTGTAGATTCCTAACCTTAGAATTTCTCCCAGGAGTCAGACTGGATCTGGAGATTTTTCTTTGGCAGTACCCCTGTGCATCGGTAGGTGACGTCGGTCAACTCCGCGTCCGTCGTCGGTGTCATGATCGCCGGGATGACGTCACGGTGCATACTTGGATGCCGCCCCTGCGCGCTGACATCAGTTCTTTCTTTTTCAGCGCCAGCCTAGCGCAGATCCGGAGAGAGCTACCCCTTGGTGTCTGGAGCGCAACCACGACCCGAAGTCGTACTCCGACTGCCGGGCCATGCATCCGAAGACTTTGCGGGAGCGGTCCTGAAAGCTGTTGGAGGCCTGGCGGTCGGCTCCGCGTTGTTCCCGGTCTCGTTCGAGAGGAAGTCTTGAGGCCATTCACGGAGCCCCCGCTCCTTGTCGCACTCCAAGTCGTCGAGATCATCAGGTAAGTCCAAACACAAGAAGAAGGCAAAGAAGCACAAGCGCTCTTCACCTTCTTCCCTTCGGTCGTTGACGCGGGATTTGGAGCGTCGTCGCTCAAAGGCTCTGTCTCTGTTGCCTGATTCAGTGACGACTCCGCGCCTACCCCCATTTTCGGGAGCCGAAGCGCCCCCTGCCCAACTTCAACAGTTTTACGAGGCTTTACACCTCGTCTTTGGGCAGCCCGACTTCGACTTTGGGCCCCCATGAGCAGGTCTGGGGTCCTGGGCCCTTCGATGCCGGCGGTTCTGGTGCCGGGGGACCCTCGCGGATACAGGTCTGATTCCGGATCCCGACGACGACGCTTGTGGCGCCCGTCGTGCCCCCGACCGATGCCGTCTCAGTCCTCATCCCCAAGTTGGACCCAGAGCCGGACCGATGTCGGAACTGACGCCGGAGGGTACTTTTGTTCCCCTGTTCATCCCTGGTGTTCCCTATCGACCAGACGGTGGTGAATAGGACTGGGAGGGGTCGCTGGACCCTTCAACTGACCAGCTGGAAGAACCAGACTGGTGAGAGGACTTGGGTGATGCTAGTGGTCTGAACACTTCTCCAGACACTGCTTGCTTTCTCCCCCTACCGTGGCTACGGAAGGGAGCGTCCTATGCTGTGGTGGTGAGAAGGGCGGACGAGGTCTTGGGCCTTGAGCTCCCTTAGGCGGCGGTCAGGACTAACCTCTGACAGAGGTGCTTCAGCCTGCGGCGTCCATTTCTGAACCCCTGTTGCCGTTTAACGAAGCCCTCACTGACGTCCTCCTGGGCACCTGGTCCAAGCCCAGCACAGGGGCTCCTGTGGAGAGGACGATTGCCCGCCGCCACTGCCCTGCCCCGGGCGACTGACTGTTCCTAACCCAACACCCTTCCCCCGAGAGCTTGGTGGTCCAAGCCTCTTCTTTAAAGGGTGCATTCCCTTCTGCCCCTCCAGATGGGGAATCCAAGAAGCTGGACCATCTTGGGAAGCGTATGTTCTCTTCCTTCAGATTGGCACTGCAGTCCATGAATACCGCGTGCCTCTTGGGCCGATACTCCCATACCATCTGGGATACGGTTGCGCAGGAGCTGCCTCAGTGCCCGGAGTAGGCCCGGGCCGTTGTCTCCCAGGCAGTGGCGGATGGGAGAGAGACAGCTAAATTCACGATCAGATGTGGACTGGATACCACCGACTCACTGGGCAGAACGATTGCCACGTCAGTAGCCCTTAGGCGCTACACCTGGTTGAGGACCTCTGGCTTTTTGGGGATGTCCAGTCAATCTTGATGGACATGCCCTTTGATGGCCGTCGTCTTTTTGGCTACAAAGCAGACTCGGCGCTTGAGCGCTTTAAAGATTCTCTGGCTACGGACAGATCTTTAGGCCTCGCCGCGCCTTCTCGCCCACTCCAGTCTGCTTTTCGTCCCTTTTGTGGCTATGGAAGAGGCACCCAACAACGTCCGGCCCAGTCTAGCCACCGGCTCACGAAACCTGCCCAGCCTCTGCGTGGCCACAGATGTGGGACCTCGCTGGTCTGGGACCAAGCGGGCGGACCAGTCCACCCTTAGCCCCCCTGCCGCAGCCTCCAAACCTTCCTAGTCGGACGTTTCAGGCCCAGCAATGCCCAGTGGGAGGCAGGTTTCGCCATCACCTCCTCCACTGGCAATCCATCACGTAGGACAGGTGGGTTTTGCAAATAGTTCGAAGGGGCTACTCCCTCCCCTTCAAGACTGCCCCTCCCTCCATGCCACTGTCTTTCGGTCGCATGTCCGAGGATCATTTGGTACTTCTCAGCCAGGAAGTTTCAGCTCTCTTGGCCAAGGGAGCTATAGAGAGGGTCCCTGCGCCATAAGTGGGTCGTGGTTGCTATTCCCGCTACTTTCTGGTGCCCAGGAAGGACAAAGGCCTGCGTCCTATTCTAGACCTCAGGGCCCTCAGCCGCTTCCTCCGGAAGGAGAAGTTCAAAATGCTCACGTTGGTTCAGGTCCTGTCTGCCCTCGGCCCCGGAGTCTGGATGGTGGCGTTGGACTTGCAGGACACCTATTTTCATTTTCCTGTCTTTCCAGCCCACAGATGCTATCTACGGTTCACGGTGGGCCACGAGCACTTTCAGTTCACCGTGCTCCGCTTTGGCCTTACCAGTGCCCCTCGGGTGTTCACGAAAGTGATGGCGGCGGTCGCAGCTCATCTGTGCAGATAAGGAGTTCCAATCTTCCCCTATCTCGACGACTGGCTGTTGAAGGCGAGTTCGCCCCAGGCTGTCATCTCCCACCTCCTGACTACAGCGGACCTCTTGCATTCGCTGGGGTTCACTATAAACGGGCTGAAGTCAAACCTGACTCCCTCTCAGATGCTCCCGTTCATCGGAACTGTTCTGGACACAGTGCAATATCGGGCCTATCCTCCGGAGCAGCGATGTTTTAGCCTCTATCCCAGATTTCAGTGAGAATGACTCTGAGGCTGCTGAGCTTCATGGCCTCCTGCATCCTGCTGGTGGATCATGCCAGATGGCATATGCGGGCGCTGCAGTGGGACCTTAAGTTCAGGGGAATCTTTCCGACTACGTTCAGATCTCAAAGGGAACTGCACAACAATTGAGTCAGAGGCAGTTCCCTCTCCCTTCCCCAACCCGATCTAACAGTGGTGACAGATGAGCCATTTCTGGGATGGGGCGGCCATCTGCGAGAGGCAGAGATCAGAGGCGTCTGCTCTCCGGTGGAGTCCGGGCTCCATATCAACCTGCTGGAGCTCCGGGCGATCCGACTGGCACTGAAGGCATTCCTTCCCTCTTTCAAAGGGAGAGTGGTGCAGGTGTTCACAGACAACACCACCGCCATGTGGTACTGCAACAAACAGGGCAGGGTGGGGTCGTGGACCCTATGTCAGGAGGCTCTTCTCCTCTGGACATGGTTGAAACATAAGGACATGACCCTGGTGGTTCAACACCTGGCGGGTTCTCTGAATGCCAGGGCGGACGAACTCAGCCGTCGGTGCTTGGTCGATCACGAATTGCGTCTTCATTTGGAGGTGGTGCAAGGTCTGTTTCTGCGGTGGGGAGAGCCTTGGTTAGATCTGTTTGCCACCGAAGAGAAGGTGCAATGTCAGCAGTTTTGCGCGTTGGAGTTTCCAAGGTGGCACTCCCCCGGCGACGCTTTTCGTCGCGAGTGGAACTGCGGCTTTCTGCAACGCCTTTCCGCCTGTACCACTTCTGCTTCGAGTGCTCAAAAAGATCAAGCGCTACTGGGCTCCAGTTATTCTTGTGGCTCCGGACTGGGCATGAATAGTCTGGTACCCCGATCTTCTGAGCATGGCCATCGATCCTCCGATCAGACTGCCCCTTCGGGAGGATCTTCTGTCGCAGCAGCAGGGGATGGTTCTCGACCCAAACCTGTCCAGTCTCCACCTCTTTGCGTGGAGATTGAGCAGCGACAGTTGACAGCTTTCGTCCTTCCGCCCGAAGTCTATAATGTCATCTTGGCAGCCAGGCATCCCTCCACTAAATCGGTATACACCTGTAGATGGAACAAGTTTGTGGCATGGTGCACAGCAAAGGCTGTGGATCCCCTTTCTGCCCCTCTTTCAGAGGTCCTCTTGTTCATACTTTCTTTGGCCCAGCAGGTTTCTGCTCTGGGCACTCTCAAAGGCTATCTTGCTGCTATCTCTGCATTTCTTCAGCTGCCAGATCAGCCATCCTTATTCAAGTCTCCTATTGTAAATAGATTCTTTAAGGGCATTACTCATCCATTTCCTTCATCTCCTTTCATAATGCCCCAGTGGGACTTGAATCTTGTTCTAGCATATCTTATGTGCACTTCCTTTGAGCCTCTTCATAACTGTCCTCTTAGGCTCCTTACTCTAAAAACTGCCTTCCTTGTGGCCATCACCTCTGCTCGCAGGGTTAGTGATCTGCAAGCCTTGTCTCCAAGCCCCCTTTCTTCTCTGTGCAGCTGGACAAAGTGGTGCTTTGAACGAGGCCTTCGTTCCTTCCTAAAGTGGTTACACCATTTCATGTAGGACAAACTATCACCTTGCCCACCTTTTTCCCACCTCCGTACCTTTCCTAGGAGTAGGAGAGACTCCACCGTCTGGACCCTAAACGTGCGCTGTCATTCTACCTTGACCACACCAAAGATTTCCGGGTGGATGATCAACTCTTTATTGGATATGTAGGTGCCAAGAAAGGCCAGGCTGTTCAAAAACGTACCATCTCTTGATGGGTTGTCCTTTGCATAAAGATCTGCTACGCTTTAGCGAAGAAGGATCCTCCAGTGGGGCTGCGTGCTCATTCCACTAGGGCTTCGGCAGCAACCACTGCCTTGGCATGTGGAGTCCCACTCCTTGATATCTGCCAGGCGGCAGCGTGGGAATCTTCACACGTTCACCAGACATTACTTCCTGGACAGTCAAGTTCGGAGAGACGGCTATTTTGCCCGTTCGGTCCTCCCGGACTTTTTAATCTGAACTTGGTTTGCATACCCTCCTCCGGGGATGGTATTGCTGGGGTATCTATTCTAAGGTAAGGAATCTACAACTAACTGTCTCTTTCAGATGGACAAGTTACCTACCTTCGGTAACGATGTAGCTGTAAGAGACTTAGGCTAGTTGTAGATTCCTTACCGCCCCACCCATCCTCCCCGCTCTGCGAACTGACTTCCCTTACAGGGCCCTAGTTGTGGCACACCAGTGGTCATTGTCTTTCATGGCTCTGCGCTTCAGGCGTGGAAAGTCGTGTCAGAACTGACGTCAGCGCGCACGGGTGGCGTCTAAGTAGGCATCCCGACATTATCCTGGCGATCACAATGCAGACGACGGACACTGAGTCGGCCTACGCCACCTACCGACGCACAGGGGTACTGCTAAAGAAAAATCTCCTGAACTAGTCAGACGCCTGGGGGATATTCTAAGGTAAGGAATCTACAACTAACCTATGTCTCTTACAGATACATCATTACTGAAGGTAAGTAACTTGTTCTTCTGGGAATTGTGACAATTGTCGTCAGTGGATTTCAAATATTCTCTTGATTGTGAAACCTTTAATAAGGTTGGCTCACAGTGACATAAAAGATCCTTTACCATTTGACAAAGAGTGTTTAGAGGCATCCAGACATTGAGAGAGAATTTATGCAATGCACCCGTCCTTGGAAGGCCTGACTATAATTTGACTTTCTTTTTGCACTACCATAAGAAGGGTGGGTTGTGCATTATAAATGCTTACCCAGAGACGTTGTGGGATTATGAGACAATTATCCTACCTTTGAGCTGTGTTGGATCCAGTAGCTGTAAGTCTTCCTAGTTGTTTGAAATTAGTTGTAGCTGTTTAAATGGCTATTGAACAAAGTGAAGGAATAGTGATGGGCCATACTTTAAGTATCTACATCCCTCACTGAGTTGAGATTTTTATTAACCCGCATAAGAACACAGCACATGACAAACAGTTGATTAACCAGATACGAGCAAGTCATACTTGCATAAGAGAACAAATCGATTAAGAGAAGTAATTCACTTAATCCAGCAACATTGCGTCCTATTCTAGATAAAGGTTATGAAGACAGGGACACTGATGAAAATGAGTATGAAGATGACAAGAGTGAGCATGATTGTATTCCGGTTACCGAATTATGTACCAAACCAAGACCAGATATTAAAGAACACCCTCTCAAAATGGCTGTTCTTTTATTTTTTGTTGATGGCTCTTGCTTGAGAGACCAATATAGAGCATTTAAGTCTGCCTATGCAATATGATCCATTTTTTAAAATTCTTGAAGGATCCTAGCTGTCGAATGTAATTTCAACACAAGTTGGCAGAGCTGGCAGTTGCCTGTCAGAAAATTTGAATTTGACCATCTATACAGACCACCAGTATGGTTTTGGTGTGGTGCATGAATTCGGTCAACTGTGGTTACAGAGAAACTTTGACATCTTTTGGAGCTGTCATAAAGAACAGTCTCTATAAACTTGATGTGCCTAAAGCAATACAACAGCCAAAAGAGATTCCTGCAGTCATGTATCCTGCCCTTAAGACTGGTAAAAATCTGGTTACTCTTGGAAATAATTATGCTGATCAAGCCAGATATTGTACATTTGAAAATGAAACCGAGAATGATGAATCAAGAATAAATACTATACAAAATGCTGAAAATGTGAATTGTTTCTTGTTGAGTACAATTCAAGCTTCTCTGAGTGAGTTGAGAGTCCTTCAATAGAAAGCTACAGAAGATGAAAAAGGAGATGGGAAAAATTAGGTTTCAATAAAAATCATCTGGATTTGTATGTTACTTCTGAAAACAAATATATTCTCCCAAATGTTGTTATATCCCATTGCATGGTATTTTCATGGACGGTGTCATTCAGGGCGTGACTCTGTGCTCTGAATATTAAAAAAAAATATTGGGAAAACATAAAGTTTAGAAATGTTGCTGAAAGGTTATGCTCCAGAAGTTTGGTGTGCCAGAAAAAATATCAGGGTAAAAGGACATTGACTATAATGGATCGTATTGGCAAATCAGAAAGCCCATTTACAGGACTTTGTGGAGATGACAGTTTGTAATGGCTTGAAATCATCTTGGTCATTGTCTGCTTGTTTTCCAAATGCGTTAAGACGTACACTACCTGGAGATCGGAAAGCCTTGGAGTTTCTAAACTTTTGTTGAGGGAGTTAATTCCGCTGATCACGGCTCACATTTCATAAATATGATTTTGTAGATAGTTGGTTTTGAGGTCAGATCAGAGGTTCCATTGCACTCATCGTCCTCAGTCTTCCGGAATGTTTAAAAGGTTGAATGGAACTCTCAAGAACAAACAGGCCAAAGTCTGTGCGTCTACTGGATGCTCTTCCCGGACATAAAAGACTGGTCTATTGCCTCATGAAATGATCGTGGGCAGAGCAATGACATTGGTTTCTTCTCCCTCAGTTGTGCTAGTTTCAATAACTGATGACATTGTGCTGGATTACTGCAAAGGTCTGGCTGATATGGTAAAATCTGCCTCTCATCAGGTGAACATGGCAATAGAAGCAATGAAGGAAATACTATGCCATGGATTGAACCCTGGAGACTGGATAGTGATCCAAAAACATGAGAAAAAACTGCTTGGAGAAGCACTGGTGTGGACCCTCGCAGGTTTATCTTGACAACAAACACTGAGTGAAATGTGCTGGAATCCCACAGTGGATCCACGCCTTTCACACAAAAAGGGTGAAGGTCACAGATGAATAAGTGGCGAAAACAACCGCTAATTCTCCAAAGTCAAGCTCCAGTTTGCGATGTGGATCCAAAGGGGGTGACGATTTTGAAACTGGTGAAGAAAATGAAGTCATAAAAGTTTGGATCAGTGAAAGTGAAAGTTCTGGTGAAGATCCTGGTACTTCTCTCAGCGGGTGATGTCCAGTTTGGTGGCGGGCAGATTATAGAGCTGTTGTAATTTCAAAGTTAAAGGCATGAGTTACAGCAAGAAGACGTAGTCTCTGATCCAAACAATGAAAGACTTCAGTTCAATCAATCAATAGATAGTTTATTAGTTAATCCAAACTGTTAGACCTGCCATCCTTAGGGTGGTCTTTCCCCAATCTTTTTGCTTTTTACCTCCACTCCTTACTATATCTTTTTGTTGGTCTTAGGACTCTGAGCACTTTACCACTGCTAATCAGTGCTAAAGTGGATATACGTCTTCCCTAAACATGTGTGAAATTTGTGTATACATGACTGACCTATTTAATTTGCCTATAAGTCCCTTGTAAAGTGGTATCCCATATGCCCAGGGTCTGTAAGTTAAATGCTACTAGTGGGCTGCAGCACTGATTGGCCACCCACAGAAGTAGCCTTTCAAACCTGCCACTGCAGTACCTGTGTGTGCAGTCCTACTGCCACTTTGACTTGGCATTTAAAACTACGTGCCAAGCCTTAAACCCACCCTGTAATTACATATGTCACCCCTAACATAGGCCCTAGGTGGGCCAACGGGCAGGATGCAATGTAAGTAGAAGTTAGGACATGTACTGTTATGTTTTTCATGTCCTAGTAGTGACAAACAGCTAAATTCATTGTTACTACTGTGAGGCCTACCTCTATCATAGGTTAGCATTGGGAATTCCCTTATAGCTGTTTAAGTGGTAATTCCTGATCAGATAGGAGTAGCTTTTTCTTGTTTTCTTTATCTTTGGATTGGTAATGCTAAACCCTCTTTACTGGTGTAGTTGGATTTAACCTTACTGATTTAGAAATTGATTTTTCTCTGTACTTACTGCTCTATGTGCCTGTCTCCAATACACGTCTGTGCTGGGCTGGGTGACAGCTAGATTTGTGCATTCCCTCCAGACAGCCACAACACAGGACACTCATCTGCATTCATCTGCGTTCTGATGTGTCTTCTTGGGCAGGGAGGAATGGGAGGGGAAGGCACTTACACTTCAATAGGTAGTGTCCTGTCTTCATACAAGAGCAGAATACCCCCCCCCAACAATAGGCAGGCAGGACTGGGTTGCAAGGGGTCCTTGTGCACTTCAGAGGACTCCTTAGAAGTCACCCCCTACATTAAAGGCACTTTTGGGTATAAGTACTGGGGCTCTGACCCCTTCAAATCAGACACATTTTGGACTTGTAACCAGATACTACTGGTCCAACATCTGCACATTGCCATAACAACTGCTGCGCTGCCAGGAGGGACTGCCACTCTGCTAACTGCTCTGCTGTGTTGGCCTGCTGCTTGTTGAGCTGCAGGAAGGGACTGCCACTTTGCTACCTGCCTTGCTGTGCTGACCTACCTGCTACCCTTTGCTGTGCTGACCGAAGTGTTCTCCAGGGGCATGCTGACTTGCCCCCTGTTCATGAAATCTCAGGGCCATCAAAGATTTCACTTGCTTGCCATTGCAGTGGTACCTTTAACAAACGATCAGAGCGTGCCTGATCAGCACTGTCCCTTGCAAAGAGAATGAGTGTTTCCCTTGAGAGCAACCGAGTGCCTTGGTTCTATCACAGACGCCGCCGTGCTGAAGTAAGCCTTCCAACGCGGCCCGCCTGGTGGTCGAGATCAAGACTGAGCGCTTTCCTCTGTTTACATCGAGTGCCCTGCCTCTTCATAAGAAGCCGAACTTCTATGCTTATTCCCTACGGTGGCAGATGATACCTTGCCTTGGCAACCCCAGGACTCGCCAGCAACGTCGCATCTAAACCCCTCCTCCTACGGGGTTCCCGGACGACGCTGACCCTCGCTCCTCCGGGCCCAGGACACCAGATCACAACCACCCCTCTGGGGCTTAGTAACACGGGGCACTGTTGACAGAGTACTCCCTTTGAGATCGCCACCAGCCGCCTCCCCCCCAGGTACTGTGCGTGAGCCACTGGACCCGCGAGGTCCTTGAAAGCCAAGCAGTGTGCTCGCAGTCAGCAGAGATCCTTGAACCAGTCTGGTACTGAGGGACCTGTGGAGCGCCTTTGTCTAGGCACCTGCTTTAAATACTGTTTTGGCTAAGATAGAATTCTGAAGGGACTCGGAGCCTTCCATATTTTTAACTGTTGATGGTGAGTGTTGCCAAAGCACCATATTTATCTGTATATTTTTAATGCTTATAACTTGAAAAGTATTCATCAGATTTTTATTGTTTTGTTGATAATAAAATAAACTATTTTTACAAACCTGTGTGCAGTCTTTTTGTGGTGTGTTCATTGTGTTACTGTGTGTGTGTGTGTCTGTGTGTGTGTGTGTTTCACAAATACTTTACATGTTGTCTCTTTTGATAAGCCTACCTGCTCTGTGCCAAGCTACCAGAGAGTGAGCACAGGTTATCTCAGATGTGTATCTAGCTTACCCTGACTGAAGTGGTGAGTTCTGCCTGGCCTGGGTTTATACCTTAGTCAACCAGAAACCCCATTTCTAACAAAAAACATAAACAACAATCACGAAAATAAAAAGAAATACAGCATTATTAATCGACAGTCCTTAAAAGTCTGTGCGTACTTAATCGAATAGTCCCTACACTTATTAAGAAAACAGTAGTCAATAAGGTTAAAAAGCCCAGTCCCTCATTTACTTCCTCCCAATATTAAAAAATCAAGTGTCATACAAAGCCACATAAAGCTAAGGGAGTCGGCAACCCAGCCAGAGAGGCAATCCCCTAGCTGCCTATTCCTTCCAAGGAGATAAACCATCATACCACAAAAAGTGACAAAACGTAGACTGATGGGGGCAGTATAGAGGGCGGCAATGACCTAGCTAAAAGGCAATCCTCTAGTAGCCTGGCCCCTAATAATAAAAAACATGAATAAAAGCCTAAAGAGGTCAGGATAGAGGACGGCATGACCCAGTTAAAAAGGCAATCCTCTAGCAGCCTGGACCCTAAGAATAAAAACATGTGTAGTAACACATTTAGGGGGGAGAGTTCATAATGAATGGTCTTAGATGTCACTCTATAGCCCCCACCCTGGGAGCCTAAATTGTGGCAGCTACAACCTCCTTGTTGAAGATGTCTAAGAATTGCACTGTTCGGATGTTCAGCATACAGTTCTGTGGGTTTACCGACTCAATTAGGGCATGCCTGCAACTTCGAACTCCCAGAGCCAAAAGTTCTTTGCGCAGGAGTGACCTCCGATGAATCAGCATACATGGGCAGATACAAAATATGTGCATGATTGTTTCCTCTGAAAGCTTGCATAGCCGACATATTTTGTTCACAGGGTTACATTCTTCCAACCACTTTGGGTTAGAGTCCAATGTCAGGAGGGACCTTAATCGCAGAGCCATGAGTTTTCTTTTAATTGTAAAAGACTTCAGTTAAAAAGTTGAGTCACAAGAACCCCGGATGAAGAAAGCAGCTCACAGTGAATCGTTCAGTCAAAATTGATAAGTGTTCAAGTCCATCAGTGAGTGGAGAAGCAGGTGAAAAAGAGAGAATAGAGGAAAATAAGTAATTGAAAAGAACCTGGAAAATAAAGCATTGTGAACCACAGAAACAAGAGGGGCGAAAGCCAATAAATTTAAGTTCAGTAGTAATTGAACTAGATTCAGAAAATAGTGAAAGTGAATCATCTTTTGCTAAAAGACCAGCAATAAAGAGAACCCCAAATAGAAAGTATGCATCATCTGAGTCAGAGGAAGAAGAATCGGAGATCTGCAGCCCAATAAATAGTTGCCAATATACTTTTAAAGGTGAATTTGGAAGTGAATCAGAAGAGGAAGAAGAACCATCTTGAAAAGACTGTAAAGCTCAGGTAAAAGTGAACCTTCCTATTGAAATGAATGAAGAAAGAGAACTGTTTACGGAGAGCATTAATTGAAAAGAACTTTAAAAAGAAGTTTTGATTATTGTTTTCAAAATGAAAGAAATAATTAGAAAAGAAGAAACCTATAATTGTTGTAGAGAAATGTTTTGTTAACTTTTACATTTTTCCACCTCTCTATTATTTTGTTTTAATTTCAATAGAAAATGGAGTACTGCGGTTTAATTGTTTTTTAATAACAGCCAGTTGCTGTGCTTACTATCTTGAGTAGAATACATCTCTACAAGAGTTGAATGAACTAACGTACATAATGAAGTGAAACATAACACACTAATACATAGGGATGTTTACTTAGTGGCTTTTAAGATTACATTTATACTAAAATTAGACAAGAATATTCTGAGATTATACAGGTTAGAAATTGCTTTATTTGTACTTTCTCTTCTGCAAGTTAGTGTGTCATGTATACGCAGCTACCCATATACTATGGCTTATCTTTCTCAGTGTTTGTTAGTGTATATTTAATAATAGTTCTGTCTCCTTATTTATTGGATTTCAACATGTCACTGGAGAACTTATTTATCCTGGAGAATGGAGAATATAATAATGGTATTAACATGGTAAATTTCTGAAAATTATTGGACAAATTAAGCATAAAACTAAAACTATTAAACTGGGTTATGTGTATGGTTTGAGTGAAGAAGAACATGAATTTATTAAGGAATACAATGAAAGGAGAATAAAGATTGTGAGGGATTGGAAAGATGAAAAGACAATAAAAGAACAAATTAAACAAGAAGAATTTAGATTGTCAAATCTACATCCTATATTGACAACGGAACAAAAGAGGAGAGATGAAATGTGTATGGTGTGTCGTGAACCTCTTAAAGGTTGCAAGTCTGAATATGTAGGAGAGATTGAGTGTTAAAGGAGCTGTGTTGTAAGTGGTGATTACTTTGTGGGGAAAGGATTCTAAGAAGAACTTATTATATGTGCAGTATGACTGCCTATTTTAATTTGCCACATAATTGGATTGGATCTCGTTATCTTGCTTTAGTATTTTCTAGAATTTATCACATGAGTGGAATGGATGATGAGTTTGGTTTAAAGAGAGTGAAACACGGATTTGGATAGAGAGTCCTAACTAGATCATGTGCTATGATTCCTCCTGTAGGTGTGGCATTGAATGATGTGAAAATTAGATGTTTATCTACATTGATAGAATCGTCTTAAGTGCAGCTGGAGCACCTACTCAAATTAATACAGTACAAGTTTTTAGAGCTGTGATGATGCAGAACTGCTTAGCATTAGATATTGTTCTTACGAAGACAGTCAGTGTTTGCAAAGTACTAAAGGGTAAGAGATGCTGCACTTTTATTCCCAATAACAGTCGAATTATTAACTCTTATATTACAAACATGACTAACCTCTCTCATGAACTTCAGTCTTTTGAAGAGGATGGCTTATGGGAAGCTATATGTTCCTCGGTTACTGAGATGGGGAAGGGTTTTAGTAAGGTTGGTGAGTGGCTCAGTAATTTGGGTGGAAGGACCTTACATATTATATTAACCCCTAAAATCATAATGATTTTTGCAATTATTCTGTTTCTCTTGTTAAAATTTCCGGGTGACTGATTAAAAATTGTGGTTATAAAAATGAGAAAAGACCATTAAAGAGGAAGTGATCTGAAGATTATGAGATGGAGGATATCAAGGATCGTGTCTAAAACCAGTGTTAAAGATGGGGAGGAGAGTTACAGAAAGAAGCAGAAAGTGATGCTAACTGAATAGTTCCTGATTAATACAGTTTTATTAATTGTTTCAGTGATTATAAAATAATCACTGGGGAGATTTGTGTAATAGTTTTTCAGGTTTATATTTTGTGCAATAATAATGACAATTAATATGACTTTTCACACTTGATTTTACATATACAGACTGAATTAACATAATTGAAACACAATTCCAATGATGTGTAGAAGTGTGTATATTAATGTGTTTTAGTAAAACCACATTTCCCTGTACAACCACAATTTTAGACCAAATGGATATCATCTTTCTCCCTCACTTCTGCTCTGAAGTCCTCTGAGCACATCCTTTCCCCACAGGCTCCACAGCACACAGCCAAACTGAAGCCATATTAGTTTGTTTTTTTAAAAATTATTTTATTTATGAAGCTTATACAGAACATATAGAAGCAAAATGTCACATCCTGAACACTAAGAAGTGAACACGTGGTGTACAGCTATTTACCAGTAGGCATAATACATACAGATCAGGTACAAATCAACATGTCAGTATGAACAAATACAATGTACCGTACAGCAGACTGTGATGATAACACTGTCAACATCTCCAGAGCGTAACACGAGGAACATATAAATGAGTTTGACATCGGCACAGCAATCATAGAGTCTACCTAAAAGTGTGACCACAGGGGTCAATCAGCAGGTGCCGTGCGATCAAGGTTCAGCAAGTCACAGTCAGTCTCAGGGTGGTTCGTCCCTCTGGCAGCTATATATGTCGTGTAAAGTCCCCAAAAAAGTTTCGGGCGACTCCTGGGGGGAAGGAGTTCGCTGAAGTTTTCCGTCTGAGTGCTGCAAAAGAGCATGTCATGAGACCACTGTGCCATTGTGGGAGTAGGGCCGCGAAGCCAATTAATCGCAACTCTACGTTTTGCTAGGAGAAGTCCCATGTCAATCAGTCTGCGCCCTCCCGGGGGGATCTTTTTAGAATAACCCAGCAAGGCCAGAGCAGGGTCCAGAGGTAGCTCCGTATCGGTTATTCTCCCCAGCTCGCTAAAAACCAACTCCCAGAATTTGTTCACCCCTGGGCACGACCAGGCTAGATGTAAGAAATCAGCCGTACGTTCAGCGCATCTGCCGCAGGCAGGAGTTTCCCTCAACCCGTATCTGTGGAGTCTCTCCGGTGTGTAATACACCCTGTTTAGATATTTAAAATGAATCAGCCTATGCCTACCATTTAATGAAATACGACGTGTACCGGTGCAACAATACGCCCACATAGCGTCATCTATCGGCTGCTGTAAGTCTCGCTGCCAGTCCAGTCTGGCCTTGGAGAACTGATTGACCCTGTGGGACATAGCAATCTTATAAATACTGGAAACCAACTTGCGGGGTGATTTAGCTTTAATAGCATAGGATAGTCCGCGACTTCTGAGGGTTCCACAAGGTCCTCCCCCAAAATTGCTCGCATGGCATGCCTCGTCCTATGGAATTGGAATTGCTGCAGCAGAGTATAAGGGGGCTCTTGTTGTTCTAACTCGTCCCATTTTTTGACCACACCATTATGAAAGAGATCACCGACCGTTTGTATGTTCAGAGATCTCAGTGCTCGTAGCACCCCTCTGTCTCTACATGGGGGCAGCCAACGGGCCCAGTCGAGCAGCATGACTGGGGAGTATAATAAAGCTCCGGCTTGGAGTTGCAACAGAGAGTGCCATGCATGTCGTGTAGCATTGATAGTCAAGTATGCCTGTCCTACGGTCTGTATTCTCAAAGTCATATTAGTTAATTCAATTTCTATATTGTTTTGCTCATGATGAACTTTCCATGGTGTGGATATAAGGTTGCAACAAGTATCTATCTCAATTATTTCTTCAGTGAGTTTATTCACTGAGAAGAAATCTTAATGTTTCATTTTTGTTCGAACATCTCCGGATGATATTAGTATAGAGGGTGTTGTATTTTTTTTTATAATTGGTATGGTGCTTATGTATTAAAGCAATGACGTATATTAATTTTGTGTTCTGATTTGCTATAGCATTGATATTTTTGCTCACACCATGATGATTTTGCAGAAGTATTAATTTCCTATACAAGAATTGTGTATTAAAACCCCTTGATTTTGGTGGTGAGCCATAAGACTGTCATATTCTACTTGGGATGCTACCCAAATTCTTTCTGAATTTGACGCTCATTTGGGCCTTAAAATAATTTCTGATTTTAAATATTCTGTTTAACTTTGTCTCTGAGAGCCTTCATGCCATTGACTCTGTACCGCTTATTTAGAATCTTTGTAATAAAACCCTTTAACTTTTCATTCATATATAACTCATTAATTGACCAACCGCAGCTGACAATGGGATGGAACCCTGGGATTTCTGACTTTCTGCTTCTCTTCTTTTACTAATTTTTCCCAATTTCATGATATTCATTATTGTTCTTTTCTACTGATTATGGAGAGAGCGGGTAGGGGTTGGGAGGGTGCCGTGATGGGAGTTTCATGAATAATTGTATACTCTTTGTTTGGTTGATAGTTGCTATGTTTTGCCTTGAAGGTTATACTTCTCAGCTTTGATAGTGGAACCGTTGACACATTTCTAGGTTTAATTGTTAAGGTACTTGTAAGCGGCAGGAGTCGGTAAAAAGCTTTGGCAGTCTCCTTATTGCGGAGTATCCTTTGGGTGGATAATCTTTTCATGGTTTTCTTTTCGACTGTGCCTGTACTATAATTGCTTGGATATTGTGTGCTACCATCTGTATATGGTTATTTTGTGTAGAAAGCAATAAAAATGATTAATATAAAAAATGAACTCAATTATTGAGTGGATTCCCTCGCTTATTTAACTGTTTTTACTCGGCTAATTTGATGCTCTGGAGGTGCCTTAACGCGGGGCCACATTGCCTCTTGAAATTGATGTTTAGCACCGTCTCCAATCCAGTAAACTGTGGGAGAACCAATTGAGGTACATTTTGGGGTGTCCAGATTTTGGGATACAGTTTTGCTCCCACACTATCAGGTCTCTTAATTTGGAGAGATGCCGCTCTTGCCTATTTAGACAATTTTAGCCTGATCTGTCTGCTGATAATATTGCCTGTTGCGTTGATTTATCTGAAAAGAAGTATGTTATTTGCCACTGTGCTTCCTATCAATCGTTGTTTTATTGTGCTATTGCTTGTGTCTTCACTTGTACTTGTTTCAGAACCTTAATGTGTGACCTGCATAAGTTTCTGGAGCCTGTTGTCATGTTTGGGATTCAGCTTTGTTTTTGTATTTGTAATTATTATTATAAATTGTATTTATATAGAGCTTAATATCCCTGACGAGTCGTTGAAGTGCTTTTCGGCGCATAGTGCACTACTCCGGAACCCAAGTTTAGAGTATTTCAGTTAGTAGATTCGTAAAAAAGTTTTTTTTTTTCTCTTAAAAATGTTTCCCCAGAGGCGTACATGTTAAATACTATGTATTTTTGATTTTTGTCATGACGTGATCTGTCGTCGTAATGGTATCAAGCTGTCGTGAAATGCATTGTGAGAAATGTTTACAAAAAAAGAGAGGGCCTAGTGTGGGCAGAGTTTTGCAGCCTGAGCAGGGGAAGAAAACTGACCTTGATGGTGCAGATTTGAAATCATCATTCAGGGTTAGAATTAAAAGCAAACCCCTGCTAAATGCGTGAGGCTTGAGGCCAGAGGCTGCATTGGTAAAATGCACGGACAGTGATTAGTACTGTGGTCTTCTGTAGTCGGTAAATTACTTGCAAACGAAAACTTGCAACAAGAGGCAGAGACAACTAACTGAATACAGAGAGGAACATCCATAGAACGAGGTATCCAAAATGGATTTACACAAAAACTCAACAAGAAAGCAATTTATTTATTTAAGGGTTTTTAATAAAACCACAAGGGATCACACGGCTAATTCTGAGCGCTTAATAACAACTGTACGTTAGGTTAATGAATCCACTCTGAGTAAAGGTATGCTAGCCTATATGTAGTTTGTACCCTATTTTGACACAGAAGATTTGATATACTGTTCTAATTGCTTGCCTTGCACCATGGAGACTGGACTTCTAATCCTGATCATGGAACTTGACTGAAAAATGTGTGATTCTATGGAAAATGACATTGTTTTCCTGTGCTTACATTGTAAATGTGTTTGTGCAATGTATAAATGTGTTTGATGCTTGGATTAATTTAGTGTGTTGCCTGTAGTATTTCGTTTACATGCTCCCATCACATCACATCATCTTCCCCATACATACACACAAAATTTTCTTTGCGTAGTGCCTCATCTTTGGGATGCTCCTGTTACAGCATAAAAGGTCTGAAGGGTTCTGCTGCTGCTTGATACTACGTTTGCAATATGTCATACACCAACTTTTCTTTGTGCCTGTAGATAAGAGTGGTTTACATGGATCAGATATGGGGTCATAGTGCAGGGTGGGGCACAGTTACTATACAACTGGTTTAGTAGGTAAAGTAAGTTAGGGAGTTCAACCTATATGCTGCAAAGCCATTTAGGGTAGATCAATACGACTTGGTCATAGAGCCTTGTAATACCAGACAAAAGTTGAATGCTTGTTTGTATAGCTTACTTTTTAGGACTCTTGTGGAGGAAAGTTGATTTGGCTCTTCTTTCAGAGACCGAATGAGTGTTCCCGAGTCTTAGATCATTTTCTTCCTGGGACCTTGCCCCTGTGGTGTAGTCTGTTGCAACTCTGTTAGAGGATTGCCTGGATATTATCTTTTCACTGAGTTTCTTGGGTAGTTATCGCATGTAAGGTCCACACTCGTAGGTTGAACAACATATACTTTATTGCATAAGTAAATTGCCTGTATGCTCTTAATGTAGGATCCTAAATTTGCAATCTAAAGCTAATTTCTTAAGTTTAGCAACATATTCATCCGCAGTTTTGTTCTTTCCCTGCTTCCTCTGAAAAGAACTTGTTCCTGGTAATACCCATGCAAACTTTAGGTGCATAATAATTATCCAAATCTAAAATGGTAGCATTAAAAACATTCACGTCTCCCACCACAACTCTTTTAGTAATTTGAAAATAAATCTTAAGCCTAATGGGACGCAAGGAATGTAACAATATTCTCTTCCTCTGTTCTGCTAACAAAGTATTCGTCTTCTCAATTGCTGCTATATAATTTAAAAAGTATTCTTTCCACTCCACCCATTTTAACTGAGGTTCACTTCCTGATGACCAAAAGGCTGCGTGTGGACTGATTGTAAACTTTTGCGTAGAGACGGTGGGGTTCGAAGCAGTAGTAGCTAGTGTGCTCATTTTGTATAAAGGAATTGTTCAGTGTCCACACTTCACCTAGAATTGGGGCTAGTCCACTGTCCATGCTTCACCAATGACAAATAAACACCAGCTCTCATAAGACTGCGTTCCACATATATATTTTTTCCCTCAAAACTGGTATAAACTCCAAAACCAGGGATGAGCAGGTAATACCCTCTAAAATTCGTAATGATGCACAGTTGAAACTTCAAAGCTGAACACTCCAACAACAGAAATTTGTCCAGAAGCTGCTCAACAACTGTCACTCACCTTTATTCCCTTATTCTTTTTTTTCCTCCTCTTGTCACTGCTGTATGACTGGTTATGCCGACGCTTCCACTTAAAAGTGGAAACACTTCAAAATCACTTCAATCGGAAACACTTCCTTAAAGATGGCGGCACACTGTACTCGCAATTACGCAAACCTTGTTGCATGCGGATGGGTAGTGAGTCATCAACTCGATACCTTCAAGATGGCTTTGCGACGTCCCAACGTCGATGCTCGCACACGACTACCATGTGCAGCCGCACTCAAATATATAGAGATGCGAACTTTATGCACATGAGCGGTTTCAGCAGTCACCTACTCACTGTCCAGACTTCAGCTCCCAATGCACTCACCGCAACGAGCTGGCAAACACGGAGGTGAGCTTGGTAATACTCATCTGACCTCAAAAGAAATCTCAAAAGTCAAACTTCTCCGTTATGTTTCGTTGCATGAAGTCCCAGGTAGTAGTTGAAAGCACCTCATACTGTCACGACGTCGTGGGTTCCTCTTCAGGCAAGCTCATTACCACTTGTAAGGTCCACACTCGTAGGTTGAACAACATATACTTTTTCGCGCAACTAAATTGCCTGAAGAGCATACAGCGGTTGTCCACAGCGTCTGTCACCGCCTCTAATCCATTCCTTTCTCCAAGTCCCCACTCACCACCAAGAACCCTCATGACCTCAAGTTCCACATCTAGAACCTTATGTCGTACAATAAGCCCAAAACAGTAGTGTATAGTAGGGATAAACCTTCTGCTGATAGTCCTAGGCCAATTCTCACACAGACGTTGTTCATGGGGCAAAAACATATAAATCAGTTATGCAGCACTTCCTTATTTGTTGTTGCCGATGAGTTTCCCACAGAGGCAACGCAGAGCTCAATCATGTCTAATAATAGCTGATTTTAACAGTCATGTTTTTGCCTACTATAGCACCCTTAACAGAGTCCATCGATATGGAAATCAGGCTTAGTTGTGCACCAATAGGAGCAGTCCAGCCTGATCTGCCATGTCAGGTCCTCCGTAGGAAGGAATACAATTAAACTCTGACCAATTTCCGACTTCTGTGCCTTCTCAATTATGTGCAGCTTAATGGCTCAAAGAGCAGCGGACCCACCTCAAGGCATACTTTTTCCAAAGAGTGTTGGGTGAATTATACTCTGCCACTAATAATGGCGAGGCTAGATTCCGGTCCATTGTCTTGTTGCCTCTATTCCATTCTAGATCGAGACCAGCCATATTTAATCAGTTGTGGTCCTGCCAAGGCCAAAACAGGTCTGGTATTGTTTTCTGTTCAGGAGGGAACTGTTAAGGAGACGGACACTGGATAGTATTTCAATAAGATTTATTGTCTCCAAGACGCACCACCAACTTTCGCTGCCAGCCTGTCGGTTCTCAGGTCTCCAACTGCCTCACACAAAACATCACCATGGAGACAGAATCAACAAGGCACGAGCAAGCAATAAAGAACATCAATACATTACAACACATCCCCCTTACCAAAAATACAAAAGACAAGAAAGGAAGAACAACAAGAAAAAGGTGAGTTGAGAACGAAGTAAAAGTGTGTAATAAAGAGAACAGAACAGCAGTGTATATTTTATCACAGAATAATGAGATTTCTTCAGTTTATCACATAGTCCTTGAAATATTTAGGAGTACGGCGGAATCTTAAGGGAAGACCTCGTGCATGTGAACCTGGGAGAACATTTCTCTCCGACAAACTTGGTCCAGGCAGATTACCACCAGGACATGAAGGATGCAGTGATTTGTCACCTCGGAATCTTACCAGGTGAGACATACTCCACTTACCACCATCGCGAACCGTCACAACATTCCTTTTTACGGCGGTTATAACAAAAGGGCCCATAAATTCATAGACTCCTTTCTTGTGCCACCTTGGTTTCTTTATGAGCACCCACTCTCCAACCCTCCATGTCTTGGCCCTCACTGATTTCTTAAAATCAAATCTTTCCTTGTATTTCTTTTGATATGTCTCAATTCTAGCATCAATCTCTTCCCTATCCAAACCACCTCCTTGAATAGAGGGCAGCCACCCAGGATTGAGCTTAGACAGGGCAACTCTGCCCCTCAATATTTGGAAAGGAGAACTTTGCAAAACTCCATTGAGGGCAGTACGGTGAGCCCACCAAGTGTCTCTCAGAACATCCTTAAGAGGAACTCTCATGTCGATGGCTCTCTGTACACAAGATTTAACCACCCTATTCATGCGTTCCGCAAGTCCATTGGCTTGCGGCGCATAAAGAGCAGTTCTTTGATGTGCTATACCAAGATCATTTAGAAACTCATGCATCTCTTGTGAGGTGAATTGCACCCCATTGTCTGTGATGAGAAACCTAGGGACTCCCTCACTCATGAATTCATCTTTAAGAAAATCCAGAACCACTCTGGTGCTAACTGAACTTACACATTTGGTGGAAACCCACTTAGATGAGTAGTCTACTAAAGAATCACAAATCTTTCAGAAGGTCTCAACAATTCAAAAGGACCCAAAATATCTAATCCTAACTTGACCCATGGCTCACGTGGATCTTCCACAGGAGACAAGGGAGCAGTTGGTGACCTGAGACTTATAGCTGGTGGCACATTGATAACATTCCTTGACCACCCTCTCCACCTGACCATCCATCCCAGGCCACCAATACCTCTCACGAAGCCTGGACTTAGTAAGACTCCTCCCCAAATGTCCTTCATGTGCAAGGCTCACAAGTTTGGGTCTAAGCTTTCCAGGAGGCACAACCCTTTCACCTCGCATGAGTTGACTCTGACACAGAGTAAGTTCATTTCTGACAGACCAAAAAGGCAAAAGATCAGGAGCAAGTCCTTTACACTCAGGCCAGCCCTTAATCACAAAGTCAATAACAAGAGGAAGGGTTACATCATCAGACAGAGCCTTTTCCCACTCATCTTTTGAAATGGCAGGTTCTTTGACCCAGCAAACCCCAGCAGGTTCAACATCATGAACATCACTGCAATTTTCAATCGACAATCTTGATAGACAATCCGCAGCTTTGTTAGCTGCACCAGGAAGGTACTGCACTTGAAAATTAAACTCTTCCAAACCTTCGCTCCAGCGTTTCAGCCCTGGTGTCAATCTCTCACTTTACATGCAAGAAAACACTTGTACTAAAGGACGATGATCAGATCTCACCAAGAAAGGTATGCCCCACAAGTAAAACTTGAAATGTCTAATAGCCCAGGTAATAGCTAAAGCTTCTCTCTCAATGCAAGAGTATTGTTGCTCAGCTTTCTTTAATGCCCTCGAGGCAAATGCCACGACTTTCTCTTCGCCCTCCTCCACTTGGGAAAGAACTGCGCCAAGTCCACAAAGACTGGCATCAGTAGTAAGAAAAGTTTTCTTTCTCGTGTCAAAATGACCAAGAGTGGGCATCTTACCAATTGCTTGTTTCACCAAGTTAAAAGCTACATCACACTCCTCAGACCAGGCAAACTGTACACCTTTTTTCAACAGAGCTCTAATGGGCTTGACAATGGTGGCAAAACCTTGGATAAACATTGAATAGAACTCAGCAAGGCCAAGAAAAGACCTCACTTGCTCTTTATCTGTGGGTGAAGGTGCACTGACAATACTTTTTGCCAAATCCAGCTTGGGTTGAATCCCCTCCCCAGAGATAACATGTCCCAAATGCGTAACAGAGGACACATCAATTTTGCATTTAGATTTGTTCACAGTCAGCCCCTTGTCAGACAGTCTTTGCAATACACTTCTTAACACATTGTCATGTTCCAAACCATCTTTGCCATAGATTAAAATGTCATCTTGGACGAACAAGATGTTAGACAAGTCACCAAGAATCATTTTAATAATGCGCTGGAAGCAGGCAGCCGCTGAAGCCAGCCCAAACGGCATTCTGATGAAGCGAAATGCCCCCAATGGTGTTACAAAAGATGTTAAATGTTTTGAGTCTGGGTGCAGGGGCACTTGGTGATATGCCGAGGGCAGATCCAATACACTAAAAACCCTCGCGCCATCAAGCATAGTAATGGACTCTGCAATGTTGGGGAGCGGTTGTCGGTCTACCCATATCCATCTGTTAAGACTCCTCAAGTCAACACACATTCTGATAATTTTCCCTCCATCTTTGGGGGCCAAAACCACTGGCGCCAACCACTCAGAGTACTCAATTTCCTCAATAATATTTAGAGTCACCAGCCTTTTTAGTTCAATCTTCAAGGGTTCCAACATCATGTTGGGAACCTTCCTGACTTTGTGCACAGTAGGTACCGCATTATTTTTTAGAACAATGCGATGTTCAAAGTCTTTAAGTAAACCAAGTTTATCATTAAAAACTTGAGGAAACTCCTCAAAGAACTTATTATAAGTTCCACAATCATCAACCAACATGACTTGCTCAGGCGGATTGCGTGCATTAGGGTTAAGTATTATCCCTAAATCTCTTTGGTGCCTCCAACCTAAAAGGTTGTCACCACGTTTGGCCACATAGATTTTTCCAATAGTTTCTCTGCCTTTGAAGTGTATTCTCATAATAGCATATCCAATCACATCAATCTGTGAACCACTATAACTTACTGGGTTGATGTCAGGAGCAAAAAGTTGCAAGTCAGGAAACGTCTTGTCCATAGTTCATTACCCAGCATAGTAAAAGGAGAACCAGAATCAGCCAGAACAACAAACAATTTTTCTCCAATCACTACCTCACATTCAGGCATACTTATGAGGTTAGCATCTACCACAGCATCACCTCTCACACTCGATACCACCATTCTGGGGTTGTTGTTGGTGGTCTCAACATTCTCTATCGTGCGTGTTTTTCCACCAGATCTACAGTCTCTAGCATAGTGACCCTTGATCCCACACTTATGACACGTGGAACTCTTAGCATAGCAATTGGGGTTATTGGAGGTGTGGTTAAGACTCCCACAACGGTAACATTTCATTCTAGAAAAGTCAGTGGAGACCTTGCTTCTAGTTCCTTGAACCACCTTAGATACATTGTCAAGGGTATCTTGATGAACATCCTTTTGTGTTACTTCATGTATACTACTAGGAGTAGGAACATCTTCAGTTGCGGGTTTGTGAGTCTTCATTTCTTTAACCCAACCAGAAGTATTCTCTACCCCCTCCACAATAGCAATGGCTTCCTTGAGTGAAGGATTTCTGGATAAAAGCTTCTCTTGCACTCTTGGACTGTTGGTGCATCTAACTAACTGATCACGTATTAAGGAGTCCGTCAGATCACCAAATTCACAAGTGCGGGCAAGTGTTTTTAGGGAAGCAATATAATTCCCAACCCTTCCATTGGGTTCTTGGATCCTCATAAAGAATTTGTGTCTCTCCAGGACAACATTGATCTGTGGACCAAAATAAGTTTCCAACATTTTTATGGACATTTCGAAAACATCTGAGGGCTCACCATCTCCTTCACCAACTGGTATTACATCAATGCTTTCATATATATTACGTCCTTCAATTCCCAGATTGTGAAGGAGAATTGCTTGTCTCCTATGTGCAGAGAATTTCTCACCTCCTATTGCCACAAGATAAGAATCAAACAATAATTTCCACCTTTTCCAAGGTAAAGCGGTTCGCCTTTCTCACATAAAAAGGCAGGAGGTTGATTCATTGAAGTGGCTGACATGTTGGCAGGTTAGCAAGGATGATAACAGGATAAATGATAAATTGTTTTTTTTTTTTTAAAACAGTACCTGGAAATGTCTGTAAGAAGTAATGCTCATCTGTGGACGCAAACGAGGAAAAACTGAGATTTTACTTGCTCCGTAACTGATGCCGTGTGAAACATTCGTCTGAAACAGCTGAAGAAGGCAGTTGTTATGGTTACAAAGGAAAACAAAGATGGCGGCACGCAACGTATGCGTGCGTGATGTCAGAGGCAATACGGTGGCTCGCGAGTACACAGCAGCCTAGAGAGCAGCTTCGGAACGGCACACCAGCTTCGGAACGGCTGCACCGATAACTCCGCGAGACTCCACGAACAGCTTCACGAGCCGCAACACCACGGCAACCAGCAGCTTCACGCGGGCCTCACGAGCGCAATAGCTCAACCGCTTGAATCTCAAAAAGACAGAAAAAGCAGGTAAAGTCGATTTACCTCTATTCCATGTATGCTCAGAGTAGCTGCAGTAATCTTGAAGTCAATTGTAGTCCTCGGTGGCCACCAGACGAAGGTTAAGTAAAACAGTTCAGAATGGGTCCAAAAAGGGGAATTGGTGGTGAGCTTGTCCCCTTACAAGCGTAGCTCGTCGCCAGTGTTAAGGAGACACACACTGGATAGTATTTCAATAAGATTTATTGTCTCCAAGACGCACCACCAACTTTCGCTGCCAGCCTGTCGGTTCTCAGGTCTCCAACTGCCTCACACGAGACATCACCATGGGGACAGAATCAACAAGGCACGAGCAAGCAATAAATAACATCAATACATTACAACACGAACCGGCCTGGCATTTCGAGCCAGATCGTTCCTACTGGAATAGGATCATGTGTGAGTTGCATGAAGGTAGTTCTTGTCTGGACTGGCACAATGGACAATAATTGATTGACTGTAATGGGGCCCAGAGTAATTAGCAGTGGCTGACATTAATTCATGCATTGGACTCATTGCCTTTTGTGTTCCTCACTAAAATGTAACATCAATGCACTACTCAGGAATGTGCTGAAGACTAGGGGGTTGGAATTTTGTGGGATCAATGAGAGACAAGAAGTAAAAATAAGAATATCAGTTTTCCATCACTGCATTACTTCATTACTAAAAAGGCTTCCAAACTGTTATCTTTGCTCACGACAGCAATGAAGATTTGCATAAAAATATTTTCTTGCAACACATTGAAAGATAGTAGTTCATAATGTAGTCAATACTGGTAATGTGTCAAAGCCTACTAATTATTTGTAGTATATTCTTAACATGCACACATGCAAATGTTGAATTGATTGAAACATAGGGCCTGATTGAGATCTTGGTGGATGGGTTACTCCGTCACAACGGTGACGGATATCCCATCTGGCGAAAAATAAATCCCATAGGATACAATAGGATTTCTACTTCGTCGGACGGGATATCCATCACCTTTGTGATGGATAACCCGTCCGCCGAGATCTAGTTCAGGCCCTTAGTCTTGAAATACACAAATCCAAAACAGTCTACTAATTGCTTAAAGGAGTGTTCAGATACTTAAAACTGACTTTAATATAGAAACCGAAGTGATTTATTGGATGGTATGTCACATGAATAGTATTGATCTTTTATCAACAAGAAGTACCAAGCTTAGTTTTTCTAAATTCTTTCACATTATTGTTTAAGATTTGTAAATAGTTTTTTTTGTTCAGTTAGTATTTTGATTCATTCATTAGTTGAAACCGAATTATTTTGCAGTGCTCAGAGCCATCTACAGATGTCTACAGCCATCAAAAACTCAACATACTTCAGTACTCTACCACCTCTTCCCATTGAATGCTGTGAACTGGATGGAGACTTTAACTCACTGCCTATAATATTTGAAGACCGGTATTTAGATTCTGTTACGGAAGGTAAGTGTGTGCACATTGTAATTTTGAAGGATTTAAGAATTGAGACCTGATATTAGTGATCCTGTTTTATACATTGTAAACTTGGTGCAGGAGCCCTTCACTGTGCTGAGCAACATGCAGGAGCATAAACAAGACAGCATCGTACTGCACAGGCTTTCTTAGCTTGGAGATTAACAAGGTCATGAACGTGGAGGAAAAATAACATTCAGTTGAGAGATGAATAGATATAGATATTATAAATACAGATCTTGCAGTGTCAAATGTCATTGTGTACATAAAGTTTGTCATGGTTGAAGGAGACTTACAGTGAAAGTATGTAGATGTTAAAGCGACAGGTTTCGGTTTGGGGAGATTAACATATTTTTGTTGTAGCATGTTCTTTTTTTTGCGCCCTTTACATATTGTTGGGGGAAAACCTGCTAATGCTTCTTCTGTTTTTTAACCATAGAATTTCATAGAGTACGGTTTTTCATGCACTGAGTCCTTGTGAGTCCACACAGAGTTTGAATTTCTGGATAAGGTATTTACGTATGGGGCATTTCAAAACTATGTTGCCAAGAGCATTTGATGGATGAGAGGGCAGGAGTGTTGCAGTCAGGTTTGTTTGATTCAGTCAGCAAACAAGCAGCAAAGTGTAATACTACTTTCGTAGAGGCAATATGAGTTTTTGGAAGGCAAGTTGATAGCATACTATCATATTCCAGATAAACATTTACTAGAGCTTTTACTGCCATATTGAGGTCTTTTTCAGATAAGTCTTTAAGGTGTTTGGGTTTCTGTAAGTTGAATCTGTCAGATGTGGCCATTGCCTAGATGTGGTCTTTTAGGTGTTGCGGTGAAACTGAGATAAAGAAAAAGACAAGACCACTCTTGGCAAGGAAAAAGCAGGTTTTCTGTTGCGGCAGGGAGAGTAGCTATCTCCACACAGGTGAACAGCTGGTCTCAAGTGGCTGCTCACAGACAGCCCATTAAATAGTCACACAAACAATATCTCTTACAAAAGGTCAAATAATAGGTTACTCAATAAATACATATTTGTTACAAAACGTCCTATCACGTGTGTCTTTAAACTCCTGACCTTTTCCTCTACACATTCTTTATTGTAATTCTAACAATGCTTAACAAACAAGTTATTTGCTTCTTTCCTGTGTGTGTGTGTGTGTGTGTGTGTGTGTTTTATTGCTCTGCTCGCAAGACTTCTTATCAGATTCTGTGTACCCTAGGCTAACTCAAATTCGTACTCCTATTCTTCAATCATGTTTTCAATTTGTTGAGAGCACAGAGTACATGCTTGTTGTGGTGTGCCCACAAATTCCAGTAGGCTTGCAAACGCAGACTTTCCTTTAATTAAGACCTTGCTTATCATGCACTCTATTTCTTAGTAAACTCTTCACATGTCTTGCATCACTTTGTGCCTACATTGCTCTTTCACCACTTATAACTCTGTGACACACTCTACTGATGTCTGCAGTGACGTAACTTCTTCACATTTAGTTTTCTCTCTAGCACAGGTTGAGGTTTTCATCTAGAATGAAACCAAGGGATTTGGCCCAGGTGGCCGTTTTAAAGGTAATCCTTGATTTCCAGTTGATTTAATCCTGTGTTGCCACACATATTTTTTTAACATTCAGGTGAGCGCAGTAATTCTGCTTTGAGGACATTCGATTTCAGATATCTCTGCACCATCCACTTTTCATTGCTTTCCCAGTCTACATTTAGTGTGTGAATGCGTTTTGGTGAACTAATTTTAAGATACATTAGCACATCTGCAGTCACACCTTGGGGGATAAGGAGAAAGGACTCACATTCACCAGAATTGAGATATCGGTGATCACTGAGAAAGTGGCCCATTTAGTACTGTGATCAGGTCTGATACCAGTTTGATAATTGCCAACAAGATTGTTGTTCTGTACATGACATTTTAATTGCGTTTTCACACATCTCTCTGTGGTTTTAGCTAACAGGAGTAGAACAGTGATAGAGTGATTGTTTTTAGTAGGGGTAGAATTTAGGTGCGCAAAATGGTAATTGTAAGAAATTGGGGTGTTAACCCTGCTCAAGCAACAGCCACAATCCAGGTGAGGGTGAACCACAAAAACCCTAGTTAACCCTCTGGTAGCTTGGCACAAAAGCAGTCAGGCTTAACTTAAAGGCAATGTGTGAAGTATTTATGCAGCACACAAACAATAATGTGAATAAAATGAAAAAACCCACACCAATTTAGAAAAAATAGTCAATTTTAATAAATGTTTTGACACCAAAAAAACAAAACTCCAATCAGTAGACACGCAGTTATGAATCTTTGAAGTTTAAAGTAAAAACTAGTGCCTAAAAGTTGCACGAGACCGGGTCAAAGTAAAAAGAATATGGCCAACTGCGATGTAGCATGGATCGGATACAAGAAGTGGATTGGGCACGGTTGGTGTTAGAATTGGCTTTTTTCAGTGGGTTCACCCTCAGACTTTTTGCTTTTTGGCTTCCTTTTTTTGACCCTGTTTTTGTTGGTTTTGGGACTCTGGGCCCTTTACCACTGCTATTCAGTGCTAAATATGCTCTCCATGTAAATTGTGTTGTGGACTGATCTTTCCATGATTGGCTATTTGATTTACTACTAAGTCCCTAGTACAATGCACTGTGTGTGCCCAGGGCCTATAAATTAAATGCTACTAGTGGGCCTGCAGCACTGGTTGTGTCACCCACAGAAGTAGCCATGTAAGTGTATCTCAGACCTGTCACTGCAGTTTCTGCGCACCGTTGTGACTGCCATGTCGACCTGACAACTGCACCCACTTGCCAGGCCCTAACTTTCCCTTTTCCTTCATGTAAGGCACCCCTCAGGTAGGCCCAGGGTACCACCATTGGGCAGGGTGCAGTGTATGTAAAAGGTAGGACATGTACTGGTGTGTGTGACAAGTCCTAATAGTGAAATACAGTGTATTTCATGTTTCACTATGGAAAGGCTATCTGTCCCATAGGATAGAATGGGAGATACTTTGTAACATCTAACAAGTATAACTTCCCATTGGGACAAGATGGAGAAATGGAGTTTGGGCTCTCTGAACTCAGAA
This sequence comes from Calotriton arnoldi, assembly GCA_963921515.1. NCBI lineage: Eukaryota > Metazoa > Chordata > Amphibia > Caudata > Salamandridae > Calotriton > Calotriton arnoldi. Next base: position 1,094,259 of record CAWUFW010002525.1, read on the forward strand.
TTTAATAACACATCTTTTAGTAAAGATGGTTTTTAAATTATGGGTTTAAAAATGCCACTTTTAGAAAGGTGGCATTTTCTTGCTTAAACCATCCTGTGTGCCTCTGCTGGGTTGTGTATTGACTGTGTGGTTTTGGAGTAACAGGGGCTGGAGATGTGCATTCACTGTAGACAGCCACTGTGGGGTTGAGGTGTGTCCTGCCTTTCCTGGATGAGTCAGGGCTGGGCTGAATAGACCTGGACTGCATTTAGAGTAGTGGGAGGAGATTTCCTTGCACCTGAATAGGCCTGGTCTGCCTTACACAATACTTTCTCCACCTCCTGCCAGGAAGCTGGGTCAGAGAGGACAGAACTGGTTTGGACTAAGCTCAGAGGCTCTCTGCCACAAGCGAACAAAGGGAAATGTCGTATAAATATTGGGGCCCAGACCCCAGGACTTTAGAACTATTTTGGACTCAGAAACCTACCAAGAAGAGCTGGAGAAGCTGTGAGGAGGAACTACCACTTTGCTGTGTGCTTTGCTGTGTTGGCCTGCAGTGGCTGCTTCTGTCTTGGGCAGAGAAAGGAATGGACTGAATTTTCTGCAACTTCTTTGTTTGAGTTTCTCCAAGGGCTTGAGGTAGAGCTTGCCCCCTGTTCAAGAAGTCTCAGGAACAGCAAAGACTTCAAGTTCATATGCTACCAGCACTGGGAACTGTGTGTTTTGTGCTGCAACAGAAGAAAAAGCAACCCAACATTAAAGAGGTTAAAAAGACTCTTCACACCTTTTATGGTTATATTACTGTGTAGAGTGGCATTGTGGCTACTGGAAGGAGTCACCCTTTCCTCTGGCAGTCAAGAAGTAAACTTGAGAGACCGTCACTGCTTTTAGTCTGTTTAGATTTCTATCTGAAGGGCATATAAAATGTATTCTTCCCTTGGAAAGGTAGGTCCATAGCTTTAGAAATCCATTCTCCTCCTCTAAGGAGAAGAATAACAAAGTGGAGTACATTCTGACAGATCATGTTTTTTGTGGTTTCATTTTTAGGTTTCTCCTCAATGCTGCCACTATATGGCAGCACTGAAGTGATGCTTATTGGGGTTACCACAGAAAAGGACTGGCTGAGGGTAGCAAATCTGTCTGCCAATACCTCCATTGTGCCCATGTCCCCTGAACACCTGATGCGTTTCCCTGCTGAGGCAAGGAATAGGACCACCAACTTGTCATGGTTCACCTCCATGGTAGCTATGGCACAAAGCAGACAGGTTTAACTTAGTTGAAATGCTTCTTAACATTGTATGAGAATGTTTGAACATTAGCTCCTGTTGTGCTACACTGTCATGTTTTCCTGATTTCATTTTTAGGTTTCACTTCAATGCTGCCACTTGGTGGCAGCACTGAGGTGACACCTATTGGGGTTACCATAGAAAAGCATTGTTGGAACGTTGCTAGACATGCCCCAAAACCCAGTGCTATGCAAGCTGAAAAGTGTGATCTTATGATCCCTTAGCAAGAAGTCGCTGTGCAGCATTGCCTGTACTGCCTCCTCCTGACCAATGAAGAGCATTGGTGGAGGGAAGCAAATCTGTCTGCTAGTGCCTCCATTGTGCCTGCCACCCCTGAATACCTGATGACCTTCCATTCTAAGCATTTCATTTGTGCTCCAAGTTCCACAAGGCCCCTTTAGGCTCTCATGCCCACCTCGTGTCAATCTGATTTGCATGTTCATTATAAGAAAGTGGGTTATTACTTGTGGGGAGAGAGGGGTGTGAGTCAAGGAATAGGACCACAAACTTGTCAGGGTTCACCTCCCTGGTAGCTATGGCACAGAGCAGACAAGTTTAACTTAGGAAAATGTGTAAAGTATTTAGAAGTAACAAAACATCGTCAAAAATCAACACAATAAAAATCCAACTACAATTTAGAAAAACAGAGACAAAATTATTTAGTATAATGTCACCAAAACAGCAAATATCCAATGAGGGGAACAGAGATATTTTTAAACATTAAAGGCAAAAAGCACCAAGAAAATCTAAAACGCTAATCCATAGTCACTGTTCGCTGTCGACTGAGACCTAGGTACGGTTTCAGGCCAACCTCAATTGAGCGTCGGTCAGATTCGCCAAGCAGGTTTGTAGTGTTGAAAGATTTTTCCTTCTGACTTAGAGGGCCTGATTTAGATCTTGGCGGACGGGTTACTCTGTTTATATTTCGGCGGAAGGGATATCCGTCAATGTTGTGACTGAGTAACCCGTCCACCAAGATCTAAATCAGGCCCTTAGTCTCTAACATGGAAGTCGTAGTCTTCCAGCAAGGGCCCTGGACAAGGACCCACTGAAGACTTTGGTTTTTGAGAGGAAAAGCTCGGAGCAAGAGAAATTAAAATTTCACGACCGCCAAAGTCCTTGTATCGGGTGAATACTTTTCGCACTTTTGCCCAGTCATGATTCCGGTCTTCAGACTTGGGACCTGATTTAGATGTTGGTGGACAGGTTACTCCGTCACAACGGTGACGGATATCCCATCCACCGAAATATAACTTCCATTATGTCCTATGAAATTTATACTAAGGCCAATAGCATATCTGTCACAAAGGTGACAGACCAACATCTAAATCAGGCCCCAAGTCTTTTTTCATGGAGCTCAAATCCTTAGTGGGGCAAGTCTGAGGCTGTCAGCTCTTCAGGGCCAGTCTGCAGCTTTAATCCACACATTGGGGAATTGGAGCATCATGTGCTAGCCGCAGAAAGCTATTTTCTGGGTCATCATTGCAGGTCCAAAAGAGTATACTGAGGAATTGGGAAACTCCAGATGTAACCACTGGGATGATTGAGTGGTATTGATTATCCCGCGCAAACACAAGGAGATGGCCACTGGATTCAAGCTAGCCTGGCTAATGATGGGTGTTACCCCAAAACCGGTTCCAGGAGGCTGGTTTCCGGTACAGGGAAGACCTGGCTTGGCAATTCGGGCTGGACTGTTCCCATGAGGAACAGGATCAAGACTGATTTGCATATGACTGGGTCTGAACTGGCGTGGCAAAGTGAGCTAAAGAACGATGATGGATTCAACCCAGATCTGTGACTGGGGGTGAGTGTCTGAAAAGTTTCAGTGCTCCGTCCACCATCTCCTTGTGTTTGCTTTGTTCGCCCAAAGTTGGCAGGGTATGCCCAGACGTGGGTCCCTTGCTCACTTTGCCACTGGATTCAAGCTAGCCTGGCTGATGAGAGGTGTTACCCCAAAACCGGTCCCAGGATGCTTGTTTCCTGTCCAGGGAAGACCTGGCTTGGCAGTTCGGGCTATACTGTTCCCATGAGGAACAGGGTCAAGACTGATTTGCATATAGCAGGGTCTGAACTGGGGTGGTGAAGTGAGCTAAAGAATGATGATGGATTCAACTCAGATCTGTGTCTGGGGGTGAGTGTCTGAAAAGTTTCTGCGCTCCGTCCATCATCTTCATGTGTATGCTTTGTTCCCCCTAAGTTGGCAGGGTATGCCCAGACGTGGGTCTCTTGCTCATTTCGCCACTGGATTCAAGCTAGGCTGGCTGATGAGGGTGTTACCTCGAAACCGGTCCCAGGTTGCTGGTTTCCGGTCCAGGGAAGACCCGGCTTGGCAGTCCAGGCTGGACTGTTCCCATGAGAAACAGGGTCAAGGCTGATTTGCATATGGCTGGGTCTGAACTGGGGTGGCAAAGTGAGTTAAAGAATGATGATGGATTCAACCCAGATCTGTGACTGGGGATGAGTGTCTGTAAAGTTTCAGAGCTCTGTCCATCATCTCCCTGTGTTTGCTTTATTGATTATCCCACTACAGAGAAGCCAAGGCCTGTTTTCCATTTTAGCTCTAGGAATTTTGAACCATGTATGTATTCACTAAATCTCGCTACTCCACCACACAGTGGTACCATCAGTGAGTCCCCTCTTCTGCCCGGCTTACTGAGGTGCTCCCATTCCCCTCTTAGGATTTCTGATCAAGAGCTGCAGAGCCTGGGAGAGAAGAGGCAGGCCAGCGATGGAGCAGCAAGAGGAGTCGTTCACAGAAAAATGTTTCTGAACTGTGTGCATGCATGAGTGCCTGCCTGTGTGTGTGAATTTGCACATTTATGGCTGCATGTGCCTGTATGTCTGTGTGTGTATGCATGTCTTTGTGTTTGTGTATATATATGCGATTATGTCTTTGTGCACAAGTGCTTGCCTTTGAGTTTGTTTGCATGTGCATGAATGTCTGTGTGAGTGGTTTGCCCATTGCGCTGCCTGTGAAATGCAGAACCTGGCAAAAATTGTGATAATTTCTGCTAATATACATGCCTTGGCACGATGGTGGTATTCCCTGGCAACATGCTGGCCTGGTGGCAATTTGTGGCAGTATGCCTGCCTTAGCACAGTGGTGGTTATCTGAGGCAACATTCTTGTCCAGACACAATGGTGGTAATCCCTGATAACGTGCTACCCCTGTCACAATGGTGGTAATTGATGATAACATGCTGACCCTAGTGCAGTGGTGGTAATCCCCAGAAACATGCTCACTGTGGCATAGTTGTGGAAATTCCTGGTAAAATGCACGACCAGACACAATGGTGATAATCCCTGACAATATGCTGGCCCAGTCACTATGGTGGTAGTATCTAGTAAAATGCTGGACCTAGGTGGTAATTCCTGACAATATTCTGGCCCTGGCACAATGGTGGGAATTCCTTTTTTTTGTTTTTAAATAAGGCAGGACCTGGGACAATAGTGGTAATCCTTGACTATATGTTGGCCCTTATTAAATGGTTGCAGTTCCTGGCAACATGTTTTACCTGGCACAGTTATGGTGATTCCTAGTAACGTTCTGTTCTTGGCACAGTAGTGGTAACCCCGGGCACATTGAAGGCAGCCTTTATATGATGGTGCTAAGTCACAAATGTAAATCATTCGAGTACATTAATGTTCAGGGCCAATAAAATAAAGAGAGCAACCAGTGCTAGTGAAAATACGTCATTTGTATGTTAGTGTACATGCATAGCCAACTGCTCCAAAATACAAGACAAATGCCTTTGCCATTGCCAGATTTTTGGGGATTTGGGTTGGACAAGGGAAACTTAATTGGATATATTTTTTCTCTGAGGTAGAATGTTTTCAAAAGGAAATCTTTATTTTTCCTTCAAGCCCCTGGTTGTTATACCTCCTTTGAGACGATTAAGCTTCCCTGAAAAATTTGAAGTTGCTATAATATGAAATTGGCAAATACAGAAATCCATGTTCTGTGTCTGTGCTGTCAATCTAAGGATCAGCCTGTTGTGTGTGACCAGTGTGAGGATAGGCATGCATACGCTGAAATGTAGGTGTCACAAGTAAGTTGGGAGGCCATAAACTTTGATCCCTGAGCCTGACATAGTCCTCTGGTGAAATTTCCAGCTTTGTAGCCAATTTGTATAGAAGATAAGGTGTGAAGAAGGTCCTTAGCACCTTAATGAGACGTCAACCTGTTTTGGTTCCAGCTTGAAGCCAGGACATGCTTTAGCATTAAGAGAGAGCTCAAAGTTAAGTGGGTGTTCGATAAAGCCCCCTTGAGCTAACAAAGCAAAGCTCCAGGAAAAAGAGCCCCTACTCACGGTGCATAGCATGATCCTAAAAGCTTGTGTTGTTTTTTTGTTTCACTATCTTTACTACTAGTGCCAGTACCAGCAAATCTTTAAGGACTCCCTACATAAGGAGACACAATGGTATGGTATTGATGGTTGTAAGGACTCTGGCCATGTAAAAACATGCTGCTTCATGGCTCTCTCAGCCAGTTTCTTTTTTGGACATAATGAAAAGACGCCAGCAGAGTTTTAAATATTCTGTGTGATAGCTGTTGTCTGGATGAGATCATGCTATGCTTACGATTCCCTCTTCAGTCAAGACATGCATTCCTTACTCCGAAAATAAGTATTGAGTTATTCGGTCTAATTCTTTTAATATATGTATTCCTTGTTAGAGCAATACACCCAATGGCATCTTTCGTGTCTCAGATTCTGTAACTCATCTTTAAATATGCTTATTTTGAGGAGTTTATCCTAGTACCATAAACTACTTTAAAAAACATAGTAGTTGTATTCTAATAATTTGCTAAAAGTTTCTCGTTATGTATCTGGTATGCTTTTAAAAAAAATGTTATTTGAAAAGGCTTTTTGATCCCTACTTGTCCTTGACTAATTCATCCATTGTGTTTGTTTTGTTAAGATGTGGACGTTCCCTGGTTTGGAGTGCAGAATCTGCAGCGATCAGATTCCAGTAGGTCGGACAAACTCGAGACTGAAGAAAACCCTTCGACTGGATTTTCTAACCTGGAGACAAAAATGAGATCTGTAGGTGTGGCCAATGTTTGGTCTTCGGAGTCTGACAAACAACATTCATGGCCTCTGAAGGGGAAAAACGATGAGACAAACAGATCCAAAGCTAAAGCTAAACTTCTGAGAACTATGAAAGTAGAGAACTCAAAAAAACTAGTGAAACAGAACTCGAAAGACAGTGTTGTTTTGGTAGGTTATAAATGTTTGAAAAGCGCAACAACAGTAGAAGATAATTCCAAACCTTTTGAAGGCTGGCCTTCAGTCAGTGAGAAGGGAGGGCTGGATCCCTCTCTAGCAGAATTTACTGGGGATGCTAGTTCCTGTCCTGTGCAAAAAAGCCAGAATGAGCACAAAGTCTGGCCCCCCAATGCAGTCAAAACTGATAAACAGCCTGTGACAAAAGACAGCAATCAGCTAAGTCCGTTTGGTTCCTGGAATGCTAGCAGGATAAACTCAGTTTCGGATGCATCCAGTACAAGTGCAGGTTACATATCCCAGGCAGGTCCTGGATTTTTTCATATAAGTAGCATGCTGTCACCCAGAGGCCAACCTGAAGACTGTCATAGCCAACAAACTACGTCTCCATCGGGTGTAAGAACTATCGAGGTCAGGCCAAGTAACAAAAACCCTTACAGTGGAGAGAAAGTGACGGTCATCTTTGGTTCAAAGGTAGGTCAGCCGCAAGATCTTGTCTTCAGAGAAGATTTCACGGTGTCAGACGTTCAACCTGCAAAAAGTGACAATATCAAAATTGAACATGATTCTTCTGTATTTGATAAGGAGGCTGAGCCTGAATTAAATTTGAAATTATCTGGGTCTGGGGATGGGGTGCCTCGATTAAAAAACAACCATTCTTCTTTTTCGAAGGAGTTTCACATTGTAGTTACTGGCGACACAATAAAGATTCCCGATGGCAGCATCACCTGTGCCTCCTCCAGGTTCTCCGACTCAGGTGTGGAAAGTGAACCTAGCTCTTTTGCACTGCACCCCAATCCGGATGCAGCTTCTGAAACACTGCTGGAGCAGGGTTCCCACATCAATGACAGATCCGTTCCTCAGCTTTTGCTGAGACCGGACTGTAGCGTAAGAACTGCAAGAGAAAGCCATTATACCGAGAGCCCCAGTGCATTAAGTGAAATACAGTCCTCCTTGACATCCATAAATTCCCTTCCTTCAGATGATGATGAGCTATCCCCTGATGAAAATTCGAAGATTTCCATTGTGCCTGAATGCCAGCTTAGTGACAGCAAGACTATGGTAGACTTAGGAACTGCTCACTTGCCAAAATTTGATGAAAATAAATCTCTACTTTTGCAACCTCAGAGTTTAGTTTTTTCTGGCCATGCAGAGGACACCTTACCAGTACATCCCACTCTCTCCAACATCAGAGGTCTTTTTCAATTTGCTTCTTCTGATGAAGATACAACAAATGAGGTGAAAAGTATACCCACCCCAATGACAAAAATTGGCATTGTTAGTAGAGAGTCTCAAAACACTGACAGATATCTAAAGGCTTCAGAGGGCTCAGTCATCTTCAATTCAGAGGTTATCCATCTTGGGGAACCTTGCATAATCTCTGGCGCTGTTTCTAGCAATGCAGAAGTCTGTGTGGAAGAGAGTAGTGGTGAGGCAAGTCATGAAGCCGTTGAAGACAAATTAGTCATTACTGAAGGACCTTATGAAGTTGAAAGTGAATCTCACATTGCTCTTCCTAACCTTTCACCCGTCAGTAGCACAGATGTGGTTAAGCAAGGGTTCATTGAAAACTATTTTGGCTCTAGAAGCAACACATATGTTTCAGGCCTAAGCCCACCTGACAATAAAAAGATTATTAATCCAGAAAAGGACATTTGTGGTAAGCAAGTGAATTCACCAATCTCTAAAGATGACACTGCAGATGACGATGAGGAAGAACAAGATCAAGAAATGATTGAAAATGGCTTTTATGAGGAAACTGATCATGCTTTAAATGGAACAGCGGATGCGGACTATGAACTGAGACATGCTCTTACAGGGGACAAAGTTCTGAGGTCTGAGCTGATAAGTAGTGAGCATTTGAAGGATGGACTTAATTTACCTGGTGTCTGTGCACCAGGTTGTTTGTCTTTTTCGTCTGCACATAGGGAGTCTCCTTGTAGCACTGCCGCTTCTTCCAGGAGCAAACTAAACACCATTACAAAACAACCAAGCAGCACAACCCTCAGTTCTACTTCATCCATGTCCTGGTACGAAAGTTCTCCCAAAATGCAAATGCTGGCGTAAGTAATTATGAATTGAAGAAATTATTTCAAATATTGGTATTTTCGATCAAGTTTTTTCTTACTATATGTAAACGTTGTCATTGATATTGTACATATTGCGAAAGCCCAGCTGTGAATCTGTGAGTGACTTGATATACAACCTATGGATCATCAGCAGGTGTTTTATATAGTATCTAGGAAATCAGTTTACATGGACTCGGAAAGGAATACTGATTTGGAAAATGGAAGCGGTTTTGGGGGATTGTCTGCGGTTTATATGGACAAATAGTCTGCAAACCGTTTCCACTTCACTGCCTTACAAAGATTATGCATTATAAAGGAACACACTTTCTATTTGTTATCTGCCATTGTGTATGTTAATTCAGGCTCTTTCATACGAATGTAAATCTATAAATGTTTTCAATATGCTTTTTGTCATCTTTAAATAGTATTACAAAGGATAGGGAACATTGTATTCACGAAAATCTGCGACAGGTTCTTCTTGCATGCTACAATAAGGATTCAGCATTCCGGCAAGGCCTAGCAATGTTGCTGCTAGATCAGGCAGCCTTTTATGTAATGGTTACTGTTCTCAAACTAATTTATGTATTCCAAAATACCCACTTTTGAATATCAGAACCTTTTATTTTAAGGTTAGGTGCTATTTTCTGGTCTCTGTTAAGGGAGGGTGCCTCCCCCAGAATTTCCCTGGGTAAGCACTTACCATGGAGGTATTCTCCACTTAATGTTTGTAGGTACTACTGGGTTGGACAACTTTCATTGATCACAAATGGGCTTTTTTTTTTTTACCGCAGAAAGAAGTAGGGAATCACCAGGGGCTTGGTGAAAAGGGTTTGCCTAGCAAGTTGGATGAGAGTTGTGTGTGAAACCACCCAGGCTGTACGAAGAGGGTAATGAAATTACTTGGATCAGAGGGAATCCTGATTAGGAGAAATCCATTGTCGACTTACAAGCTCTGACTGGACCTCTTCCATATGAATGGGTCCAGGTTTGAGATATTAATGTAATATCCTGTCTGGGAGATGTATGGGGTGCAAACAATGAGAAATTCTATAGCCTATGACGGAGCAGATCTGAACTTTGATGAGCAGTGGCGTCTTTTGATTTACACAGTTTAGACATGCCGTAAGAAAATAACTGAATTCTGTGAGTGACGTACAGGACTGCTCACCAATTGACCATTACACTGCGTAAGAAGACAGAATCAGATATATAAAAACCCTCAACAGTAATTCTCTGCACAGCCTGATCTTACTACAAAACAGGTGGGTGAGTGATTTAATCCCCTTGGACGAAGTGTTGGTATACTCTAGGGATATGCCGATTTGCTCAGGTTTCAGATTCATGCAGTATAGTATATAGCATAGAGTTTATTACACCCGTGCACAGATTTTAGAGTTTGTAAAATATATAATGATCTTTGTTTGAAGGACACAACCAACAATGGGTACCTTTCTCCCTACACTTTAGCTTTTTCCTAAGTTGCATGAAACTGGAAAATGTTTGTAAAACGCTTAAATAGAATCAAAGAACGTGTGATACCTCTGCATACCAGAATAATGCTTCTCAGAATTTGGGTGACCAGGGCCTGTCTAGGTAAACATCTGGGGGATGTGGGGTTAGTGGTGGCTTCGAGGGACATTTTTTTATTTATCGATTTATAAAGCGCACAGCTACCCAACAGGGTCTCCCGGCGCTGGACAGGCGGAGGCAGAGCCACACAAGCGCTAGGCAACAGGCCGTAATAAGAGTCAAGCCAGGTCGCTAAAAAGAAAAGTCTTTAAGTGCTTGCGGAAAGCTAACAGAGTTCCTAAGATCGATTGGGAGAGCATTCCAAAGCTTAGGGCCCAGGTAGGAAAAAGAACGGCGCCTCATATGGACAAGACTAAACCTGGGAACTGAAAACAGTGAGAGACTGGAGGATCTCAACTGTCGAGCAGGCACATAAGGTGTTACCAGTCTTTGACTATAAGAGGGAGGAAGGCCACATTTGGCCCGATACATGTAACATAGGGCCTTAAACTCGATGTGCTTATTGACTTTGAGCCAATGAAGTTGATAGAGCAGAGGTGATGCAGAAGCGCATCTAGGCAGATGGAAAAGAAGATGCGCAGCTGCATTCTGAATAACCTGCAACCGGTGGACTGAGGCTTTATCTGCACCCAGATACAGCACATTACCGTAGTCCAGCCTGGATAATACCAGAGCCTGCAAAACTGTTCTCTGAGCTGCCGGGGGAATGAGCCAGAGGATTTTTTTTAATCCATTTAAGAACAGCAAAGCAGGACGCCGTGACCCTGGACACCTGAGGTTTGAGGGAAAGATTTTTATCAATAATAAAACCCAGGTTTTTGACTTTGGAGACAGAGGCAGGCAAAGGGCCCAGAGTGTCAGGCCAATGTTTAATTCCCCAAAGCTCTGGGTTATTACCCATAACGAGCACCTCTGTTTTAGTGCCGTTTAGCTTCAGGGCATTACTGATCATCCACGAGGAGACATTACTCAAGCCGAGCTGAAGCGGGGAGGGCTCTTGAAGCTGAGCGGTAGAGATTGAAAAGATGATCTGTGTATCGTCAGCATAAGAAAAAGATGGTCAATCCCTACTTCTCAACAATGTCAGCCAGGGGGTGAACATAACTGTTAAAAAGCAAAGGGCTCAAAATTGACCCCTGAGGCACTCCAGAGGTTAAAGCTAGAGTATTTGATCTAATGTCATTCGAAAAGACCTGGAAGGTGCGGTCTTTTAAAAAGGAGATCAACCACCTCAAAGCCAAACCCTCAATGCCAGAAGCTTCAAGACGGTCTGTCAGAATAGAATGTGACACCGTGTCGAAAGCCACACTCAAATTTAGCAGAATGAGGGCGGCAGTACCACCATAGTCGAGTTGTTGCCTGAGATATTCAGTGACCCCGAGAAGGGCAGATTTGGTACTATGGCATGGTCTAAAACCAGACTGTGAAGGGTGCAGCAAATTACAAGTTGTGATAAAAGAGGAAAGTTGAACATTAATATACCTTTCCAAAATTCTAGAAAAGAGATATAGGATGAAAATTTGACCAACAGAGAGGATCAAGACCTTCCTTTTTTAATAGGGGAAGGACGTGTGCATTTTTCCAACTCTGAGGTACCGAACCTGTACTTAAGGAAGTATTGAGAAAGTTAAGGATCACAGTTAGGGCAGCCTCGTCCAAAAGACCAAGTTTAGAGGGAGCGAGGGGATCAAGAGGTGAACTGGACTTAATAGATCTCAACAACAGCTGCAGGGTAGGCAAATCCAAAGGGAGCCATGACCTGATCTGTGTGGATTCCACAGACTCCGGAACCTGGGGGAAAAATTCAAGGTGCACTTCCGTTTGGTTTAAAGGAAACGTTAGATTCCCTTGTTGGGACGTTGACATTGTGAGACTGTGGGATAGTAAAGATATACCATGCTTTAATTTATAATGCTATAATATGGATTGGTGTATGGCAGCAGAAAGGGTGGCGTGTGTATATATGAACAAATGATTTCCTATAAAGTTTGCGCTTGAATAAAGCATTTTGGTCTAAAATGAATAATTGCGATATGTAACGGTAATGGTCTGCCGTGCCGCACATTGTAAAAACAATTACATGCTCGAGCAATCTGACTAAGATAACATGTATAATCTAGATGCTATATCACATGGTGAGTCATGGAAAATTAACTTACGACCTGTACCTTCCATCTTAGTGTTCAACCAATAGTTGACCATTGATGTGATACTCAAATTCTACAAGAAAATCAAAGACACTCTGTCTTTACACTGTTGATACATGTAGTATTTTTAAGATGGTTTAGATGTTGGGTATCAGTTGATTTAATTGTGACGTAACTAATGTCCCTTCAAGCCATGAAGAAGTCATGGGTCAGTATTACTGCCGCTAAGATGAAACACGCTTTGGCAAATGAACCCAGATATAATCCTTGAGAAGATTTTGAACTTTGTATACGCAGAATAAAGAACTCTAATTCTTCTTTGAGTTTATTGTGCTACAACTACTCAAATTTCCTCTATACTGGTGTGCAGAATTTTTCTAGCCTCTTGCATCCTGTTGGTGCCTCGCACCTGATGGCGGATGGGTACCCTCAAGTGGTGTCTGAGTAGGCAGTGGCTGCAACTTCACAGGAGCCTCTCAGTTCAGGTGCAGTTCTTCCAGTGGGTACATCGAGATCTGCACTGATGGATGACGCCCTCTAACCTCTTAAGAGGTAACCCTTTCAGCCCTCTAAAGTTCAGCCTACCATGATGAAAGATGGCTGGTGGGCTGAGGTGCTCATCTGGGCTTCAGGGCGTCACATGTCCTCTGGTCTGCGTCAGAGCATCACCTGTAGATAAATGTGCTGAACTAGTAGGTGGTCAGTCTTGCTTTGAAGGCCTTCTTCTCTTCCATCTCAGGAGTCAATGTTCAGATTCTAAAGGGCAGAACCGCACCATCTATTATATCAACAGAGGAGGTGGGGTGGGGGTTTTAGACCGTATGCTAGGAGGCGATTCACCTATGGAAGTGGTGCAACAGGGAAGCTACCAGTGTTGGGTCACACAACAGGCTTCCTCAATGTGAGGATGGATCCTCTCAGTCACCTCATGCTGAAGGATCACAAGTGGGAACAACACCCAAAGGTGATGAAGGCAGTCTCCTCAAGATCAGCGTTTCCATTCATGGACATAAACAATAGGAGTCCTTGGTGTTGTGCCAATAATAGGCTTCCCGCTGGTTGGTTCCCTGGGATGCTTACTGGCTCAGCTGGTGTCGGACCTCATGTATATGCTTCCACCGACCCCGCTTATATCCTGTATACTGTGGAAAGTGTGGGAGGATTGGATGCAGCTAATTCTGATGGCTCCAGACTGGTTGAGGAGGATTTGGTATGCCTATCTATTGGCTCCCAGCATTCAGCCACCTCTTCCTCTCTAGCACAGAGAGGACCTGCTCTCTCAGAAAGATAGTCATTCCCTCCACTCTAATCACCAAACACTGCAGCTGCATCCGTTGAGATTGAACTGTGGCAACTAAAATCCTTTTGCCTTCTTGGTGAGATTGCATATGTCATCCTGGCAGGCCAGAAACCTGCCACCAAATCTACCTACACAAGCCAGTTGAACATATTTGTGCAGTGGTGTGGGTCAGGAGACATCAATACTTTTAAATCTCTCCTGTCTGACATCTTGAGGTCTGCATTCTCCTTTTAACAGCAGTGTCCGGTGGTGGCTATGGTTAAGGAGTACCTAGAAGCTCTGTCTGCTTTTACGTACCTTCTTGATCCACCTTTTCTGTTTAACTTGCCACTAGTGGCACATTTTTTGAAAGTTTTGCTTTACTTGTCCCATCCCATTCTATTTATTGTGCCTTGCTGGGATTTAACGCTGTTTTGACAAATTCTTGATGACATCTCCGATTGAGCTATTGTATAGTTGTCCGGTTTGGCTTCTAACTCTATAAACAGTTCTGTAGGTGGTGATTACATTTGCTTGAAGGGTCGAAGAATATTTTTTACTGTTTTTTTAACACTTTTTTCTTGTTTTTTCAAGTTTACTAAACAGTTCAACTCATCATCAGTACGATTGTCCGTGTTTCACATGTACAAAGTTCAACTGTGGTAATACAAGGCAAGAAGGAAGGTATAATCATTTGTGTGGAGGATAAAATTCAGTCAATATCAGTAATGCTAATTCAATATGAGGTATGAACAGCAAGAGGAAAAACAGTCCTGGGCACTGATAACAGGGCCAACCAACCCCAATCAGGTCGATCAAACAATACACATCGTAGCTATTACGCAACTGTTGAACTGCAACCAAACACCTCCTGCTGGAGCCCATGTAGCTCTCTATACTTAGTTACAGAACATATCATGTGAGCATGGGGATGCTGCTGTAGTACTAATCTGTAGTCAGCATAAGGGGGAGCCAGTAATGGGGGACCATATGATGTGAAGGGCAGTCTGCTCAGTTCACGCTATCATCCTAACCGTCATGGGGGTGAGGGGGGGGGGAGGGGATAATCCTGCCCAAATCGTCCAGGTGAGGGGAATTCTGCAATATGGTGCCCCAGGCCTGCGCGTGGTCCGGTGCTCAAAGACCGCGATGCTCCTCTCGCACTAGGGCTGCTTCCTCACAATCAGACTATTTTAATAAATCATTGCGTCAACGCTTGACATTAGGGCCCTGAGAGTCTTTCCATGAAATTGCTATCTGGCCAGTACCAGTGCTAGACCAATAAATCGAGTTGAGATAGGTCTCGTTCTAGGCTGCGGGAAGAGTCCCAGTAGACAATACGGAGGCTTTTTTAGAATGAGTCGGTCTGTGGCGATCGTAATGTATCTGATAACTGTTTGTCAATACTGGGATAGGGAGGGGCAAGCCAAGACCATGTGATAAAAGTCTGCCCCACCTCCGTGCAGCTAGGACATTCTGCTTGCGCAGTAGGGAACATTTGGTTTATGCACTTTGGTGTGATATATGATCTATGAAAGAAATGTATATTCAGTGCCTTGAGACCCTCACGAGTGAGTAGCCACGCTATACAAACTCCTGGTTGATTGATTGTATGAGTTTAAATCTACATTTCTTGAGGTGCATAGAGTATGTTCTAAAATAGAACTCAAATATTTCTTTGAGAATGGGATTCCCATGTCAGTAGCCCAGCGATCACGAAGGTTCTCCAAATCCCCAGTGGCTTGCCGTAGGAGTGCACTATAAAGTTGGGTGATGGTTTTGGCCTTCCTGTTGGGGTACAAATGATCTGAAGTGCATTTTGAGTCAATGGTTATATGCCCCCTGCACCCCAGTGTGCTTGAACCGTGGCTCTTGCAGCTCCATACAGGAGGAAATGATGGTGAGGATCCCAGTAGTATCGATAATATCTTGCAGTGTCTTGAAGTGCCATTTTCAAATAAGTCACCTGTTGTTTCGAGTCCACCCTTCTCCCTGTCTCTCAATCCCCTCCAGTTGCTCCCTGGGTGAAGGATAGTCTAGGCTGCCAAAGGAATGCCATGAGCTTAAGGCTGCCCCAGCTGCATTCTCTTAAGTGCTCTGAACCAGGAATTTTCAAGGGTGTCCACTAGTAAATGAGTGGAAGTAGCTTATGTCTTCTGATGAGGGCAAAGTATTAAATGAAATCACTCAGCTCGGGTGGGAACACTACTGCGTAATACCCATTGCTGGCCCAGCGTGCATTTCTCCACTTGGTCGCACATGTCAGTTGTGCGGCCCAATAATATAGCTCAAAATCTGGGACAGACAGACTGTCTTTAGTCGCGGGCAGTTGGTGTTTGGCCAGGGAGAGCCTACGTGTCTTGTTTCCTATAGTAAAGTCAAAACTAGAATGTCTATTTCCTGAAATATGGCTCAGGGTATTCGTATAGGGAGCGTGGAGTACAGCAGTCGCGGCGAGATTACTATTTTCACTAGGGCTGTCTGACCCATAACCAACAGAGGGAGTGTATGCCAAACGATATTTTGGAGCACAGGGAGGCCAATGTCGCCCGTATGTTACCCTTGATTAATTGTGGGGTAGTACGATAGATCCCCACTCCCAAGCAATGAAAAGTATGTGGTTCCCAGGGTAGTTGCACCCCTGTGTTCATGAGCCTTGTATCAGTTTTTTGTTTGTTTTTTTAAAATTCTTTTTATTGTTAACTTTAAAGAACAAACAGTGACCTTCATCGCCTCACAGGGCGGTATACATGCCCCACAAGGGTCTAACAATACAATGACATCATGATTACTGTGATAAACCTTGAGTACAGTATTCCTGCACCTACCGACTGCAGCTCAATTCTTTCAGCACTATTCCACGAGACATTATTGCCGAAACCCATTAGCCCTCTGTGTCGTTGTTCGACTCCCCCTGAATTTGCGCCAGCAGATATTGGCGTAATGGCTCCCATATATCCCTGGGTTTAGAAGACGTGGGGAGCTCCTCAGCGTATAGCTCCAAATTTTCTTTACAATACACCATGTCACGGAGCCAGTGTTTTACCCGGGGATTCAAGGAACTTTCCCATGTGAGTGCTATGCGTCGTTTAGCTAGTAGCAGGGCTATTCGTACCAGTTTACCCATCGTCCCCTTCATCTGAGGTATATACCCTAGCAGGCAGATCTGTGGTATGCATTCCATTGTGTCTCCCGAAATGCTCTGTAGACATTGCGTCACTTCCCTCCAGTATTGCAGCACCGGTGGGCAGTACCATGCCAAGTGCCAGAAGTCAGCATCCGACCCACCGCAGCGCTTACAGTTGCTCGTGTCTCTGACACCGTACTTATATAATTTAAGGGGTGTATGATATACCTGGTGAATGTATTTAAAGTGTATCATTCTTAAATTAACATTGGGGGTGAGTTTACCGGTAAAGGCGCATATTTGTTCCCATTCTATTGGCGTCAGGGGGGGGTCGAGCCTTTCATTCCAGCGCTCCAGACTTCTGTCGTTATCCCGCTCTATCTCCTCCCGCACTGCCCTGTATAGCTTTGTGACCATCTGACATTTTGTTGGCGCCACTAACAGCAGTTGTAGGGCTTTCAGGGAAGGTGGTTCAGCAGGGAATGTCATGTAGTGTCCTTTGACCGCTAGTCTCAGCCTATGAACTGTGAATTGAAAGAGCAGGGATTGGTTAGTTATGTGTTGTAAATTTTCAGATGTGACAAACTGCCCATCCCGATATATGTCCTGCATCTTATCTATGCCTGCTTCCCTGAGTAGTTGCATCGAGCCCCGCTCTCGCGTGACTGAGATGTCTGCATGATCCGCCAATGGCAAAGCCGGAGCATACAGGGGGAGTTTTTTTGTGAGTTTTTCCTTTTGCCTGCCAGGCCCCGATCGTTGTATCTATGGTGTTAATTTCAGTTCTAGGCGTGCCTCTGTGTGTATGTGTAAGTATCCCGGCTAGCGAAATGGGATGTGCATCACCATCCTCCACTGCCACATGAGGTGTGAAGGCGTGCGGCCAATACCAATAGTATGCGTATTGCGCTTGTGCACACAAGTAGTAGATATAAAAATCTGGGGCATTAAATCCTCCTCTATCATACGTCAGGGTCAGTGTGTTCCAGCTCACCCGAGCCTGTTTGCCCCCCCAAATTATTCTAAGCAGTAGTGCCCGTATGGTCTTAAAAAATTGGGTGTTCAATCTGATGGGGATATTACAGAATAAATACAAAAAACGTGGCAAAATGATCATCTTTATGAGAGCAATACGATCCGCCAGTGACAGTGGCAATGCCGTCCACCTGTCCACTTGTTGCTCCAGTTTCTCGGTTACCCTGCCGTAGTTCTCACGTATAACCACCCCAGGATCTCTGTGCACCCACACCCCCAGGTATTTAACCGGTTCCGTAGACCAGATCAGTGGATATTCCATAATCGGGGGAGTAGTCCTAGTTGTCAAAGGCATTACTACCGACTTGTCCCAATTTATGGTGAGACCGGAAAATAATCCAAAGCGGATATATTCCCGCAGTACAGGGGCCAGATATTGTTGTGGATTCCGAATAAACAGCACCATGTCGTCAGCGTACAGAGATATGCCCACTGGACGGTGTCTAAAAGTCAACGCTGATGCTTTGTGACGCTGTCGGATGACACACGCCAGTGGCTCCAGCATGATGGCAAATAATAATGGGGAAAGCGGGCACCCCTGACGGGTGCCACGCTCGATCGGGAAGGGCCTGGAGGTGAGTCCACCAATCCGGACCATCGCCGATGGATCCGAGTACAACAGCCGCACCCACCCCAAAAACGCGCGGAAATCCCATCCGGGTCAAGATATGGAACATGTATGGCCATTCGATCGAATCAAATGCTTTAGCTCCGTCAAGCATGACTGCGGCTGCGGGGAGATCAGGGTCTAGCACATGAAGCATAGCAAAGATGGTTCGTAAATTATGGGACGTTGACCGTTCAGGGATAAAACCAGATTGATCCAGTAGAATCAAGGCGTGGCATTAGTGGTTGGAGTTTGGTGGCCAAAATCTTCGCCAGTATCTTTGCGTCTAGATTAACCAAAGAAAGAGTGCGATATGAGTCACACTGCGTTGGAGATTTATCTTTCTTGAGCAACTCTATAATCAGAGCCTGTCTAAGGGAGGGCGGTAGTCTACCAGCCTCATGCGCTTCCACATACATTTCCAAAAAATGCGGCGTTAGTAAGTCGATATAAGCTTTATAAAATTCCGCCGTGAGGCCATCCGGCCCTGGGGCTTTTTTGTTTGGTAAAGATAAAATTGCAGCTCTCACATCTGCCTCATCGATAGGTTGGCTAAGATATTCGCGTTGTCCATCCCCCAGCCACGCACAGGCAATATCCGATAAGTAGTCATCCAGAGATTCACCTGTTCCGCTACCCCGCGAGGTGTACATTGAAGCATAGCATTCTCTGAACTGCTCCACAATAGCTTGAGGTGTGTAGTGGTCATTTCCCTGCACATCCACTATCTTAGTGATGTGGTGATGTTCAGCCCGGAACTTTAGCTTAAGAGCCAATTGTCTGCCAGGTCTGCCCCCTTCACCATATGCCCTAGCAATGTGTCTGCGTGAGATGTAGTTCGCCTCGGTCTGTGCTAGTGAGTCATACTCCAACAGTTGCTCCTGTATTCGGGCCAGTGTAGAATTGTCCGGACGGGATGTATACTCTTTTTCCAATTTGCGCAATGTGTCTTCTATTTTGTGCAGTTGGCCTCTGATGTCTCGCAGTATGCCTGCAGTGTTGCTGATACAGACCCCCCTCACCGTTACTTTGAACGCTTCCCACAATGTGGCAGCGCTCTCAACCGTGCCTGTATTGAGTTCAAAATACTGCTCTATCGCTTTCTGAATAGTGACTACGTAGATAGGGTCTAGCAGAGCTCCCGCGGAGAAGTGCCAAGTGAAGGGGCGGCGTAGATTAGTAGGAACAGTTAGGACCAGCCGCACCGGGTTGTGATCTGAGAGTGTGCGAGGTAAATGCCCAATGTCTGTGACCCATTCATTGGCTCCAACGCTCAAAATCCAATAGTCCAAGCGGGACCAACTGTGGTGTGCAGGTGTAGCATGAGTGCCCTCTTGCATTTCGGCATTACGAACACACCAAGCATCGACTAGCCCAAATTCTAACATGGCGTTTCTAATACATTGCGCTACCTTCGGTGTGCGGGACAGATGGGGGCTAGACTTATCTTTAGTGGGGTCTAGATGCGTATTTAAATCGCCCCCCAAATGGTAGCTGCTTCCAGCCAGCTACGCAGTACACCAAACATCTGCTGGAACACCTGCGGCTCATCCACCACAGGCCCATACACATTGGCAATGGTAATTAATGACATTCCTAGCTTTCCATGCACCATGGCGCACCGCCCTTCATCGTCAGTATAGGTTTGAATAGGTATAAAGGGAATACCTTTTTTAATCAGGATAAGTACCCCCCTGGCATATGACGAATATGATGACGCAAGTTTGTACCCAGCCCATTTACCTGCAATATTAGCCTCAGTTTTGCTAGTCAGGTGCGTCTCCTGTAAGAGAGCTATCTGACTGCCATGTCTATTCAAATATGCAAATATACGCCTAATCTTTTGAGGGGAGTTGAGTCCGCGGACGTTCCAGGTCAAGCACGTGTATCTCTCACCCATTGTCTAGATGGTGCCTTGTAGTTAACAGCATTGTACAAGTGCGTGCGCACACAGTCAGCACAGTGCATGCAGAACTGTTCCCAGTTATCGGTTCAATCACTGCAAAACATTTCCCATGAAAAACAGAAAATCCCCCTCCCCCACCCACTTTAGCATACCCAACTCGCCAAAGCCATTCCCTAAACGAACATCAGATACCCCAATAAAGGATACCCAAAGAGGAAACGTATTAACCCAACATTTTTGGGGGATACCCATCAGGGAGCGCCGGGGCACAGTCACCCTCCCGAAGTTACAGGAGGTGGACGGAGGGGTACACTACCATCAGCCCAGCCATCAATTTGCCACATCTCCAGCATGCATAGTAATGTTCATAGTGAATAGGAAATTCTTATCGGCATCGGCCGCGTCTCAACTCGCTCTCCCAATGTCCATCGTCCTCACATAGCTGTCCGCCCTGTCTTTGTTCCAGTGCCCTAATAGAAAGAATCAATGCCCAGGCGAAAAGCTAAACTGAATCTCAGGCCTAAAACAATTGTCATTTCAGTCCCTGCTGCGAAGTGTCATCAGCCTCATCAGGTGAGGCCCTTGCGAGTTCCTGATCCTTTCGCCTGAGTGTCTTTGCAAACGCCAACGCCGCTTTCGGGGTGGTAAAGATCTTTGATTTCCCGTCGATGTCAATCCGAAGTCGTGCCAGATAAAGCATTGCGTATGGTACTTTGCTTTCCAGAAGGATCTTTTTGGTTGTTTGGTATTCCTTCCTCGCCACCTGTACAGCCATTGTGAAATCCGGGTAGAAAGCCAGCGAATTTCCTTCATGGGTGATACTGCCCCTTTCTCGTGCTAATCATAGCACTGTGTCCCGATCTCTGTAGTTCAGCAACCTCGCCACGATAGGTCGCGGCGGGGCCCCTTGTAGCGGACGGGCAGCTAGTGATCTATGCGCTCTTTCTACGATCAACATACGTGAGAAGCTTTCGGCCCCAAAGATCGTCTGCAGCATATTTTCAGTGTAAGGTTCTAGGCGGCCCGTGTTGGTGGACTCCGGTAGGCCCGCAATGCGCACGTTGTTGCGCCTCGATCTGGCCTCCAAATCTTCATTCTTGGCCTGTATGACGGCCAGCACCTACTCCATGGCGAAAGTTTTTGCATTGGTTTGTTGTAAGCCGTCTTTGGCCTCGGATATTCGGGTTTCGGCCTCACCCAAGCGCAGTGCGTGTTTGTCCAGCTTAGTGGATATATGGTCCACCCTTAGATTTAAGCTATCTATTTTACCGTCAATGGATTGAAGGCTAGCCTGCATCGCTACCAGTGTCTTTTCAATGGCAGAGAGGCTGTCCGAAGGGGCTTCAGCTTCCGAATCCGATGCGGCTTGTTGTCGGGACTTACTATTCTTGCGGGGCTCGAATGTTAATCTGGGATGGTTCCGCTCAGATTTCCCCATTGTGCGCCTCTGCCTTGCTGTGAAAAGGGGAACGGTGTGATGGTACAGCCCCCAGGGAGCGTCACGTCCACCACTGCCCACTTGGCGACTCACACCTCAGCGGGTAAACTACACCTTTTACCGGCGCTCCTGGGCCCTTCAGCTTGTCCCGCAGCTCTGTGCAGCGTGATCTGGGGGATAGCGCAGCAAATTAGTGATCACAACAGTGCGCAGCCCAGAGGCAAACGCAGGGGCTGACAGAAACAGGCACACTTTTAGCGCCCTGCGCGCTTTTCACCCAGGGCCCACTCGCCAAGCCCGGTACGTCTGCGAAGGCTGAATCCCTTAAGCAGTATCAAGTCTTGCTCACATTCAGCGCGGTTTGTCACCGGGTCAGCTCTGTCATTCACCTTCGGCTTACCGCGTTGTTTCTGCTCCGCATTTCAGGGCGCCCCACCGCACAGTACTCAACCGCCCTCCGTGTGCCCCTGTTGTTCGGATCCATCCACGGGGGCAATCAGGGACACGGCTCTGGCGCCGACAATCTCACTCTCCCGCCGCGCAGCCTCTTAGCACCAGCAGCCGCGGGAGAAGTGCTAACGGTCAGCCAGTGTGCTCCTCCAGTGCCGCGGAGGTCGCAGCGGTAGTCGGATCGCGCTCCTCTCCGATATCACAGAGTCCCGCCCTCGCCAGGCCCCAGGCGCCGCTCCACTCACTAGCTGCATGCAGGGCTAAGTCGCGCTCACCCGCCCAGTTAATTCACTCTGCTGCCCTCCGCCAGTATCAAGAGAGGCGAGTCTGCTTCAACGGCAGCGCTCAGCTCGCCGACGTACCCTCCACGTCCGGTGTTACTGCGCCGCCATTTTGTAAGCTCAGGGCCGCGCCGATCTTTTCCAATGTACTTGCAGCTCTGGGCCGCTCACTGCCACATCGCGTGTCCCAAACCTGCCAACAGCAATCCGCCAGCCAGTGCGCCGCTTTTCCAACGTTTTTTACCGCGGGAACCGTAGGTTAATTGCACGTTATTGGCTCCGTCCGGCGGAGCTGCGTTACAACGCAGCCATCTCGCTTTACGCCCTCTAGCACCCCCAGCCTTGTATCAGTTACTGTTGCATGGACATGGTGCCCCTGGGATTTGTCCCAATTCATGGCCATGCCTAAGACCCCTCTAAATTCTCCGAGGCCGTGATCACGCCCTCCACATCTGTGTGCTCCCCACAAAGACAGTGTAGTGAGTCATCCGCGTACAGGGAAATGTACAGCGTGGAGGCATCTATGGTAAACCCTGGTATGCATAGCCTTGCTGAAGTGTAAGTGCCAGGGGTTCAACCGCCATAGCAAACAACACTGGAAATAGTGGACAACCCTGTTGGTCCCTCTTTCAATGAGACACAGTGCTGAGAGGAAACCCCCGAGCTTCATGTGGGCTTCTGGGTCTGTGTAAAGAGGTTTGGTCCAGGTGAGGTATCCCCTGCCCATACCCATAGCCGTCATTACCAGGTACAGGTAGTCCCATCTAAGAGATTCAAACATTTTCTCCATGTCCACCATCATCACCATCGCTTTAGGACAAGTCTTTGGTGGGGAGTGCAAGACATGGACCAATTGTCTGTTATTGGCGATAGTGCTGTGATTTGGGACAAATCCAGACTGGTCCGGATGCACAAGTTCCTGCAGATGGGGTAAAAGTCTGGTGACCAGGATTTTACTAAGAATTTTATAATCCACATTTAAAATGGAAAGGGGTCTATAAGATGATACGTGTTCTTCCTCTTTCCCCAGTTCCAGGAGAGACACCAACAAGGCCTCTTGCATCATAGGGGGTAGTGTGCCATTGTTTCTTGCGGGGTTATAAAAGCTCAGTCAGCTAAGGGGCTAGGATATTGCTTAAGGTCAAGTAGAACTCGAAGTCCATCCGTCCCTCGGACCTTGCCTCGTGCCAGGGACTGAATGGCTCCCCGCACCTCCTGAATTTGGACATCCCCCTCAGAACCGCCGCCACTTTGCTGCACACCCTAAAAGTCCAGGCATTGTGTGGGTCAGGATCACTAGAGGCCTAGTAGAGCCCCAGGTAGTAGTCCAAATTTCTGAGTTAATGTCGCCTTGGGTGTGCATCCTCTCACCAAAAGCCATGGAGATGGCTAGTATTTGTTTGTGGGTCTGGGAGGAGTTGGCAAGTCAGGCTTGTAAGCAACCAGTCGTGTCCCCCTCGCTATGTGCTTTGTTAAGATATAAACGGTAATCATAACACCTCAGCCTGTCTAACATCTCCAATAGTTTCTCCTTAGCATCTGTGAGTTGCTGCCGCATCGCAGGGTTGTGGGGACTCCGTTTGTCTAATGCATTGAGTAGCTGTTCTTTCTGGGCAATCTCTTTGAGTAGTTGCGTGCGTACTCCCACCGCTGTAGCAATGCAGTGCCCCTCAGCACTACCTTGAATGCCTCCCATTCGTTCAGTTCTGAATCTTAGTCCCCTCATTGTCTGAGAAATAATTCTTCACTGCCGTTGCCAGGGAGTCCCGGAATGCCGGGTCCTCTAAGGTGTTGTATTTAATTTCCTAGTCAGAATCAGAGATCGAGGTTATTCCGAGCTAAGTGTCAGAAGGAATGGGTTGTGATCTGAGTGTGTTTTTAGCCAGGTATTCAGTGCGAATCCCCTTGAGACTAAGTTGCAACAAAGCAGTGTGTCTAGTCGCATGAACAGATCGTGCATGCCCGAATGATAGGAATATTCCCTATGCTGGGGGTGGTGACCCCACTCTTGTTGCCATAACTGAAATGCCTTGGATGTTGCATGGATTGGGGAGGAAAGTAGGGGAGGGTGTGACCTGTGTAGGTCTGTATAAGCTGTACAATTGAAGTCCCTGCCATCTTTCAATGAGTAATGAAAAAGCGCTGGGAGGTGAGGGGACAGTGATTTCAAGAAAGCAGGTTGATTAGTATTGGGAGTATAAAGGTTCACTATCTCCACATCTTTCCCCTCTAGTTTGCCAGCTAATACGATGAATCATCCTTCTGTGTCTACTGTAGGAAAGTAGGATCTTTCTGGCATGGATACCCCCACTTTTTGCCTGGTGTCAGTGTGTTTTTACTGTAGTTCAAAGGGATCCTGCTAACCGACCCCAGTGGCAGTGCTCTCTCCTCTACATTTTCTGATAAGTACTTTGTACGCCCCACAATTGGCATACTGGGGTACAATTATAAGTCCCTAGTATATGGGACTGAGGTACCCAGGGCATTGGTATACCAGGGGTCTCCTATGGGCTGCAGCATGTATTATACCACCCTTAGTAGCCCAGGTAAACTGTCTGCAGAGCTGCCATTGCAGTCTGCGTGAAATGGTGCTTGCAAGGTATGTAGTGGACACTGGCAAGTAGAGATGTCCAGCTACATAATGGCTGCCCCGATCCTGGTCATGTTTGGTATAAAATATGTTGGAATCATGCAACTACATCGATGCCAGTGTTAGTTGCATGATACCATGTACTGGGGGCTCCTTAGAGGACCCCCCCCCAATACCTACCTGTGTAGCCTTACAGGGCCTGCCTGCCAACCCGTGCTGCTGCCGACCTTAGACAGTGTTCTGCCCCCCTGCTGATGATCTTCACTCGGGTAGGGGAAGCTGAACAAGGAATTTCCTGCAAATTGGGTCTGGTGGGGGGGGCTTCAGAGCGCCACCAGACTACATTGAAGGGCACATTTGGTTCCCTCCATGCATAAGCCAGTTTTACCCAGTTAAGTTGCCCTTGGCTCCTGCTCTGACTTATGACACAAAACTGCACAAAAGACAGGGGAGTGTCCACTCCCCTGTTCAGCTCCTCCCTAGGTAGGTGCCCAAAGATCCTCCAGGTGGCCACTTGATTCTGCCATGTTGAATCTTGGCCCTTGGGAGCATCAGACTGGTTAGGACAGCTGAGTAGCATCACTGACCCCCTCTGATAGGGTGGTCACCACAGAAGAGGTCCTTCCCCTTTTTAGGGTCACTTAGGGCTCCCCTGAGAGTGGGTCCTTAGATTCGTCCCAACAACAACTTCTAGATCCGACTGCAAGTCGTCTGAAGACTGTCCCAATACTCTTCTGCTGGTGGACACTAGAACTCTGTTGTTCTTTAAGCCAGGACCTACGACAAGACTGCTCATGTCCGAAGATTCCTGCTGCATCTTGTTCCCTGTGCTTTTCCAAGTTCTGCAACTCCGTGGCCATGCATCCTCCGAGTCACCAAGGACTCAGCTTGCATCCCAGCCAGATGGACTCTCCTTTTGTGTGAAGTAGTCACTTCCCTGCATCTGCAGGCACCTCTACGACGATGAGTGGTTTGCTGATCCTGTTCTCCTTCAGACATCGCCCAGCTCTGCAACACAGGTGATGGTTTGTTGGTTCTCCAGAGGCCTGACCAGTCTTTCCTGCAACTAGGGCGAATGTAATCCCTCTTCAGCCTACGTGAACCACCTCCCATTGCACTGCGTCTGTTTGTCATTATGAAGGCTTGCTGGATCTCTTAACAAAAGATCTTCAAGCTCCAAGAAGCCACCAGCCTCCAGCTCTGCACAGCTCCAAGAACGGCGTCCTGCCTGCATCCTCTGCATCATGGGCCTCATCTCTTGTGTGCTGTTGAGGCTTCCCTGCGACTCCTTCTGCCTGCTGCCAGAGGGTCCTCTAGGGGGCTCCATCGATTCCTGCTGGCTCTTCTGCGAGCTGAGGGCTAGACCTGACTTACCCTTGCTAGGTTTGTCTCATAGACCTTGCCGGTCTGCAACACAGCATCTTCTCACGCAAACCGTTTTGCGTTTGCCAAGGCTTGTTGGCGGTGCTGCCGGCCACTGACCTTCCTGCACTCGTCGACCGGCGTGGGACAGTTAGTGGACAGCTCCTGTGCTCCTGCATCATCGCCTGGGCTCCATAGCTGCTGCTTCATCCTCACCGTGCTATAGCAAGAACCTCCAACCAGGGCTGGTATTGTGCTCCGGTGCCTCCTGGTCACCTCCAGGTGGTTTGGACTCTGTCCCTGCTGCTTTCAGGTTCTTCTCATCTGAACTGCACGTCTTGGTTCCACCAATCTGGTCCACAAGACGTTGTAGCTGCTGATCTTCCACAAACCTCCATTGGCATCTATGGGCGTTTCTGACTCCACTTCACCCCTAGGCTCACTAGTGTAGGTATCCTGGTTCCTGGGGTATCCATGGGTGGGTGGCTCTCCAACCTCCCTTGATCCAAGAGGTTCCTTCAGGGTCCTTTGGAAAGGGTCCCAGAATTGTAAAATTCCAACCGCGACTTGCCCTCTGTTATCCTATGGATGTTTGACCCAGTGTAACCACTCTGCACCCAGATGCCTTGGGGTCCCTGGCTACTCACATTGGGTGGTTCCGTGTTCCCCCTGGGGTCCTCCATCCTTGGTACTAGTCCGGTTTTGGTACTTGCCTCACCTTCCACTATTTTAGTATATGGTTTGGTCCCCCGGTTGGGCCCCAAGTGTTTTTCTATGCTACTTACCTCTTCCTAAATAATTTCTTATGTGTAGTTGATATCTCTGGGTAGGAGATATACCAAGTTAGTGTCTAGTGTGTACTAATAAATAAAAAGTATTTTTATACTCACCTGGTGTAGTTCTTTCTTGTGTGAAAAAGCCTACTGACTGACTATAGTGGTACATGCACATCCTTTAGACCCCTCCTGAATAAGCCTTACGTGCTCTCCACAACTACCCCTTGAGAGCTTTGGTTTTCAGGGACCTAAAAACTATCACTAAGGGTTGCCTGGACTGAGTTCACAGTGCCTCACCATAGGTGGACACTATATACTGACCCAGCCTCCTACATCTATCACCTTGAATTGTGGTAAAAAGGGTACTCCGGGTAGAACCCATATGAGTACCCCTTGGGCAACTGCAGAGTAGGTTGTAGAGCAGACTCTGCCCACCACCTTTTTTATAATGCTATACACTCTGCCTGAGTAAGGTGTGCTTCCAGCAGCAAGGCGATCTGAACCTTACGTCTTCAGATGTAGAACTGGATTCTATATCTTTTGCAAGGGGAGTTAAGACCTCGCACGTTCCATGTGAGGATTTTAATGGTAGTGTGGCGTAGCTAATATCCCGTGTTACATCCCTTTCGTGTCCCAACCATGCCCCAAACTGCAGTCTCGGATCCAGCAACGCCCATACATCCAACATTGCAGCAGGTGGCAACAGTAATGAAAAAATGAAAATCAAAGCATATACAAACAAACTCCAACTGTGCCCACGAGGACGATAGCGCCGTAGCACCTTGTCCAAACTGTTCAATTCATGATATAACTCTGTGCTCCTGCAAAAGTCAGCTTCTACCACTCTCCCGAGGCACCATAGGGGGAAAGGGATAGTCATACCTACGACGTGCAATAAAGCCCCAGCCCTGGGCTTAACAGGACTTCCTGGTGCAACAGTACCATGAGCGAGTGGAAAACAACACACCAGAATGGGAGTGCAGACCGGGCACGCCCTGAGGAGTCAAATAAGCTTGTCTGTTGTGTGTGGTGTGACTATGGGCATTAGGACACTGCCATCAGAAGCTGAAGTGACGCCCATACTGGACTGAGCATCGTTGTCCGAGCTGGGATACCACCAACCTCTGCATAAGTCAACGTTGCCGCCACTGCTCCTCTCCTCTCCTCCTGCGCCTGCTGCTGAATGGGCCACACTACACCCCATTTCAGGCGACAGGAGTCCCGGTGTCTACACTGAACTTTCATCGAGGGGCACAGGAGTGTACAGCTCCCCAGGTCATAGGTATCCAGCCATTGCCATACCGCCTCCGTTGTGGTGAAGAATCTATCTAGCTGAATCTAAAGCTTGGCAGGAAACAACAAGGCACAGCTGATCCTAAGCTCTTGCAGTGTCTTTTTCACCATCAAGAAGGAGGCCTGCTGACACTGTACTGTTGTTGTAAAGTGTGGGAAGATGGAGACCTGTGCGTTGTCTACTGTGAAGGGGCCCTTAGAGTGTGCCTTTCGGAGTATGTAATCCCGGTCTTGAAAGTGTTGCAGTTGAGCTATTACAGGCCGAGGTGGGGTCCCTGGCGCAGGAGGCTTTTGGTGGCATTGTATGCGCCCACTCCGGGCCATAGTGTTTCGAGAGGCCCTAAGGAGCGACCACCTCCTGCAACCAGTCCTCAAGGTAAGAAAGCATAGAGGACCCCTCAACATGTTCCAGCAAACATATCACCCTGATATTGTTTCATCGGGCTCGACCCTCCTGGTCCTCAGTGCGTGTCTCCAGTATTTTGACTTTCCTCATTAGGGGTTCTAAGTCAGCTGCCTGGGCTCGGGACACAGGCCCCAGGGCTTCCATGTCTGCCTCCACCACCCGGTGATCATCTCTCAAAAGGCCCATGTCTACCACCAGTGAGTCTATTTTGATCTCAAGGGCATCCGTTGTGCAACTTATGGCTGCTAATATAGTATCCAGCTTGCCTGTTGGTGAGGAAGGCGATCCCCTCTTGTGGATCATCAGCTCGCATGTCAACTTTCTGGTGCTGGGATCTCCCCATATTGGAGCAAATGTTAAGAGCAAGGGGCATGGAGGGTTGCACAATCCTGCCCTCTTTAGCTGTGTGGGGTGAGAGTCCCCCTCTCCTGTCATCGAGCCCGTTGTGCCCGTGGTTTTGATCCCCAGTTCAATATTGTGGAAGGAAACCCAAGTGTTCTCCACAAGGTGATTATTCCGGTCCACCAGGGACTGGAGTAATGATCAAAGGTTGTGCCTCGTGGTATTTCGAACAGCCGGTTCACAACGATTTCACGCCCGGGTGTCACTCGAGGTGGCAGCAGGTGACCGCAGCGTTCCTCCTCCTGCCTCTGGACTGCGCCGCCCTGCGCGTTTCCAGTGTCTTCAGGCAGTCAGCAAGCTGGCCTCTGTCCATATAGCCCCGGCCAGCGAGGCCCTGGCAACTGGGCCGCAATTAGCAATACATCTTGGGCTGCGGTATGCTGTGCCGCACATTAAGCCCTCATGACAGCAGTCAGCCAGGGGTCCAGGCCATGCAGGCAAGCCCTCAGCTGAGCCGTTGCTCGGGCCCGGTACCCTCACTGCCACACCCACCTTGCTCTTCCAGGCCAGCCAGCACTGCCAAAGGCCCCTTCACGGTCAGCTGTAATCATGGCGCCAATAACTCTAACTCGGTATGGGAGGTGGGGGCCTCTGGGGGAGATTTCAAGGTGAACAGGTGGTCTTTTCCGGGCTCAGATGAACTGGGTTACCTCCAGAATTTTCAGGATTGCCCAGGGCCAGGAAATATTTTGCTTGAGCAATAGTGTCAGTAGACAGGCGGGACACTAGCCATATTTATCTAGGAACACGGGTTCTCGCTGAACAATAAACTAATGCTTCTTAGTAGGGTCAGCTTTTAAATATCCGCGCGAAGAGAGGTGCAACAGTATGCAAATTTTGGTAATAGTTCCACAGACTCTTTAAGTTCTCCCTTACCTTTCTTAGGTCTCTTAGAAAAGTACCGAGTGTGTGATTGGTACTAGAAACTCCTTCTCCTCAAGAAATACTTTAACCCCCACACTAACTGAACTGCGTTCCAATAGCTCACTGTCTCTATGACTAGACCCTTAGCGACAGTCGGTTGTTTGATTGTTTCAGCTGTCTAATATGCGATTTACTCCTTTAACTCATGCTGTTCTAATTGTCCACATACTGTAACCACCCTAATTGCCTAACGATTCTCTTTGTCTCTATTTATGCTTGTACTTGAACCTAAGTGTCCCGCATTAGATGTAAAGCTATTTTTTTAAATTTTTTATCTTCATCTTATGTAAAGCGCGCTGATACCTACCGGTCTAGCTAATGCTATATAAAACCTAAATAAATAAATTAAATAAAGATAAAAGTGATCAAGCAGTGAATGTCTGGAATTTAATCTCAAACCCTGCTTAGAGGGCTAGTTTCCACATGTCTAAATCAGAGAGCTCTGAGGGACCAAGATATACTGGAATGGCATGCATAAATATAGACTCTAAACATCTACTGCTAAAGTGACTACCATACGTAACTTTCAACCAAAATGCTTCAATGCAGCTAAACCCACTATCAGTCTCTTGGTCGAAAAACGGGAATGTTGATAGTAAATTAAACCTGTTCAGCAGTAGGTGGGAAGGGAGTTTGGCTAGATGTAAGAATTTTAAAGAGGACAACATTTTTATAGCAAAGGTCTTATGTATGTTAATTAAGTGTTTAGACAGTGGATGTTTTTGGGTCTAGGCTTTTTTTCAAATGGAACTCAGGATTGGAGCCCCTGCCATTGCTTACCATTTATGTTTGAATCCACTCTTCCATTTAGTATAAGAATGTGTAGTCTCCTAAAAGTTTAGTTATAAAATAGTTGCCATCTCCTGGAAATGGAAATATGATCTATTTAATCAAAATATATAAGGCACATAAGAGAATTACCATTCTTTGAGAGTGTGCACATTTTTGTCAACCAATGTAAAATATTTATGGCCCACTTTAGAAGTATGGTTTAAAACACTGCAATTTTACTGTAATAATATTTATTTCCAGTTTTCTCCAGGCTAAAGAGGAGCTGAAACAGCTGAAACTCCCTGGATTTTTGTACAGTGATGTTCCTCAGTTGGCTTCTACAATTCCTTATTTCAGCATGGAGGAGGACGAAGGCTTGGAAGATGGAATACACCTCATCATCTGCGTCCATGGCCTTGATGGTACACGTGGCACACTTCATATGTTAATTAATATCCTTGTTTATGATATTTGAACGAACAGCAGAGAGAAAGTATTGAGATGGTCAAGACTTCACTTTGTCATTTTTTGAGGAATGTGATATTTTTAAAATAAAATCAAGATGTAAATTGGCAGGTTGTGCATGTTAGTACGGATCACTTGCATACCGTTTTACCCAAGTCTACCTTTGTTTACCTACAATGATGTGCCTTGTTTTGAGTTTAAGCTACTTAGCTCATTGTGTTTAAGGCATGTAAACTGTAAATCATAGTGTTCAGTATTGTTAGGACATTGCAAAATCGAAGTTTGATATAAGTTTAATGACAAACGGAAATTAGATGAAAATCAGTAAGAAGGGATGGGGTGAGGATTCCCGGAAGTCTGACGATAAAGCAGATGAATAGAAATCAGGGACAAACATTATGGAGGGATAAGGAGAATGGTTAAGAGTCAATAATGTCTTGGAGAGATAGGACAGAAAGTAATGAGAGGAAGAGTCAGAGAAGGGCTGGGAATAGTTGCCAAGGATAAGGTGGGGCAAGGGAGACAAAGCAGGATGCATTAAAAGCATAAAGTCAGTGACCGCTTAGTAGCCAGGAACCAGCAAGAGATGGTAGTGGCTGTAAGGACAATAAGGGTAATGGAACAAGAAGCATGGTGAGAGAAGAACCAAGGAGAGTAGACAAAAACAGAATGTAATGGTTCAATAGTAGCAAGTGACCAGTCACCTATGGAAATGAACCCACGGTGTGCACTGTGTAAACATCTGTTCATAGAAGAAACGGTGCAAATGGGAGAGTCAGGGTACTGCAGTAGAGTGTGCACATGGTCTTCTGTAGCCCAAAGTCTTTAGTTTAATTCTGTGGTATCTTGTTAGTTTAGTGCTGAATGTGTTCTGTGTGCAAATAGAACCCAAGGATGGTTTCAGACCAGCTTCTCGTTGAGTGAGCCTCTTTAATGGGTGGATGGATCCTTTTAACCTCCAGAGCATAGAAGGTTGGTCGGAATCTCATTGGTCCCTTACCACATTTTGCATGCATTTCTTTTGTGGTACGCCACTCAGAGTGTAGAAGCGGCACTAAGATCAGAGTGTCTGGGAGAGGTGGAGATAAGAGTGGACATATAATGGAGAGGGATATAGCCCAGAGGATTAAAGATAAGACTGAAGCAGCAGCAGCAAGAGAGGGCATAGAAATGAGAGGGTTGAGGAGAGAGTATCTAAAAGCCATCCACATGAAGTCAATCAAGATATGTTATTATTTCAGCTAAACGTTATACAGTATTTGCAGATGTTGATAACATGTATATACATACGTTGCTTAAAACATTAACAAGCTTAAGATCTAAATCACAAATTATTGATGGGAAGAAAACTTTAAAATGTTTACTGCAGGAGATCCTGGCCAAAGGTAATCAAAATAGGCTTTAAACTCAACCCTCACTTACTGAGAAGGTACATAATAGCAAGGAACCCTCACTGGCACGGAGCAATGCTAGCTCTCATTTCAGTTTCCAGTATCATTCCTTGAGTATCATAGATAGTAAGCATTTATCAATGTGTGATTTGTCCCTAACTCCCCAAATTCAATCCACTTTAATAAATTCTCCACAACGGGTAAGTAAAGACAGTTCCTAAACTTCTCCACAGCAGTAAGTTCCAAGTGCAAATGACAGCAGTGTGGAATTTTGTAAAATATTACTTGCCCATAGGATGGGATGCTTCAGAAATCTATCTGTCCTGTATAAAAATCGACTCCTCCCATTTGCTGCCATTAACTGAGATGACAGATTATAGCAGCATGCACATTGTATCAAAGCTTTAATAATTGCCTCTCATTATGTCAGTGTTTGGATTTTAGTAAGGCTATGATCGAGCCACATTTCTAATTATACAATATTCTGAACATACCAGTGCTCTGTTTAAGTCACATTTTTGAATAGTCACAGGCTTTATTTGTAAACAGGCTCTGTTTAGGCCATTCTTTTGATCACAGTGCTGCTCTGAATATGCGAGTACTGTTGCTGTGTTAAAGTTCTGATAATAGCAGAGTTCAGGGTATAACTTATTCGTACTATTGCTTTCCTAATTACTTTTTGTTTCATAAAATGTTTGTTACCAACTGAGGATTAATGAGGTTGCTCACATGACCGTTCCACTTGAACACATTTTATAAGTCGTGGGCAAATCACTTCATTTCTCTGGTCCTCAGTTCCCATGTTAACTATAACTCAGCAATGTTTTGTAGAGTGAAACTGTTATGGGCCCAATTGTAAAGCTATTTATGAATGTAAGTTTGATTTACATGTGGAAAAGTTGGTTTTGCATTCTTTAAACTCCTATGAAGATTTTCTCGGCACAAATCAACTCCCAGGGGTTAGTTAGAACTAGACAGTAAGTGGTTTTGGATGAGATACCCTGTGAGTTTGTGCTCATCTACAAATTCACATGTTTAAGGAATATTCATTTATTCCTCTCCAATCCATTTCCTTCCTGGAAAAAGCAAGAGCTATACCCCAGACAAGGGAAGGAGTGAAACATTTTACAGTGCAGGATTGAATTCCCCTCCAATAAAAGGTGGGGTGCAGGGAAATGAGTTTCTTCATGTGGGAAAATATTCTCCCCTGGAGATAAAAGGGAAAAATAGACCTCCCACTTAGTCATTACTGGAATCTGTGGACCCATACTGAATCATTATTGGAATCCGGGGACCCCCGACTGAGTCATTACTGGAAGCAGAAGACCCTGGTCTAAGCATCTGTGATGATTGGAACGGCAAAATAAAAAGTGGGGTGTAGGGAACTGAGTTTTTTATGTGGGAAAATATTTTCCCCCAGAGATAAAAGGAAAAAACTGTTTCAGCAAGTGAATTTGCACTTGCTGTGCAGATTTTCGCATGAGCAACTATACTCCTGTTTATTTGCTCATCCAGCAATAAAATTAGAGTACGCTGTATAGGTCTGCTTCGGTAAATTCTTATAAATTGTGATTTTATTAGTGTTATGTTCTGTCTTATTTCGGATTCGACTTCTTAAAAATCCCTGTGCCAATTCAGGCATGTGGAATTCCCATAACCTGATGCCCAAGACATATTCTTTGGGGTCAAAAGCAACACGTTTTTATGTTTATTTTTTTACTCTTGACAAGGAGACCTAATTGGCTGTAATACAAACCCTTTGGCTGCCTGTCTACAGTCCCACAATATGATTGTAGGAAAGAAGTCTCTCTGCTGGCATCCAAGTGTTAATGCACAGCCTTAACTATTCGAGCAAACAATTTTAGAAAATATAGTGAGCTATAAACTCAACTTGCATCACTGTGTACAGTAGGTCCAATATAAAAAAAGTTCATACATTTGCAAAATTTAACAACTTGTAACCGTAGAAAATCTGGTTATTGATTGATGGGGGTAATAACCCTATTCATGAAACACCCTCAGTCCTTGTCAGGGTGAACCACAAAAGCCACTAAATTAACCTGTGCTTAACCCTCTAGTAGCTTGTTACAAAAGCAGTCAGGCTTAACTTAGAGGCAGTGTGTAAAGCATTTTTGCAGCACTCAAACGGTAATAAAGTGAAAACACAACACAAGAAAAATCCCAAACCAATTTAGAACAATAACGTACATTTTAATGAATACACTGAGCCTAGAAAAACAAAAATCCAATCAGTAGAACTGGACATATCTAATTTTAAAGTTTTCAATAGAAACTGTCCCTAAAATCACAAAGTGCCACTTGCGGTCATCTGGTCTGGAAAAAAGTCCTAAGATCAGGCCAACCATGTTGGTGCACGGCCTGGACACAGGGACGAGGTTAGTCCAGCTGAAAAAGTAACTTTCTCAAACTCCCACGTAAAGATTTCCTTTCACTGTGGTGGAGGCCGCAAGGAACAGGGAGAGCATCGCGGATGGTTGTCGCGGTAGCATGAAGAGCAGGCTTGACGTCGCAGACAGACATTGCTGTAGCTTGAAGTTCTGGTCTGGCGTTGCAGACGGTCTTTGCTGGAGCTTGGCGATGGCAGTCACAGCGGGTTGTCGTTGCTGTAGCACGAAATGTAAATCTCACATTGGCAGTCAGGATTCCACCTTTTTCTGTAGAGTGTACTCTGATGCCAGCTAAGGGTCCAGAACCTAGGGAGGCACCTCTTGGTGATCAGGGACAAACTCTAGCAGAGGCCTGCAGTGCTCGGGTAGATGAAGGTCCAGTTGCAGCAGGTCAGGTGGGCAGTTGCAGGGCAGACTCTGAAGTTTGTTGTGTCACTGTCGCTCAGAACACAAGGTCACCCATCTAGCCCTTGGAGTCACACTGGTTAGCCTGGGATGAAGGGAGCAGGTCCAGTTTTCCTTCTCGGAGATCGGGGCAGGTCTCAAGCAGCAGGACAGTCCTCCGGGGGAAAAGGCAGGCCTCAAGCAGCAGAGCAATCCTGTGGAGAAGAAGGCAGTCCTTCCTCTTGTAATGTTTGCAGGTCCAGCAGTGTACTGAAGAGTGGCTCTGAAGGTCCAATATTTATACCTGGTGCTAGCCTTTGAAGTGGGGGATTCCATATACTACTCCTAAATCTAGTTCTTGAAACTTCTCCCCTTCCCCTGTCAAGGCTTCAAGAAGTCTGAGGTAACAAAAGACTAGAGTCAGGTTCCTTTATGTGTGCTGGAGGCAAGCCCATTGAAATGTAAGCGGGGCAGGGAACAGCTGTGCCCCCAACCCTCCTGGCAAGATGGCCCATCCTTCCAACACCTAGTACCCTTTTGTCTCATTGTCTGAAAGCCCAACAGCTAATGCTATTCACAGTCATGTGACACTGGCAGCAGGCACCAAAGGATTCGGTCAAGAAATACCTAACTTTCTAAAATTGACATTTTCAGAATTGTGACTTAAAATCCGACTTTACCATTAAAAGGGATTTTAAATTACAATTCATGTGAGTCCAAACATGTTATTTCTTCCTGTTCCCAATCACAAATTAGCACTTTTTAAATGCAGCAAAGTAACCCAATGTTATCCAGTGGGCAAGATAGGCCTTTCAGTAGTGAAAAATGAATTTAGGAGTTTTTCACTACCAGGACGTGTAAAACTTAAAAACAAGTCCTACATTTTAAATACAAAGCGCAATGCTGTATGGGCTTTTAGAGCCTACCCTTTGGGGAGAATGTATTTAAAAGGAAGGTTTAGGCCAGTCAAATGATTTATTTTGCCAGATCGAATTGGCAGTTTAAAACTGCACTACAGACTGCAATGGCAAGTCTGAGTTTAGTTTTGAAATTCTACTGTAGTAGGTGGCACAATGAGTGCTGCAGGCCCACTAGTGGCATTTAATTTTAAGGCCCTGAGTGCATGTAGTGCCATATACTAGGTACTTTAAAGTAAATCAAAAGTGCTATTCAGGTGTAATCCAATTTTATCCTGTTTCAGGGAGAGAGAGCACAAGCACTTTAACACTGGTTAGGGAATACGTGGGCACAGTAGTAAAATGCACAGAGTTCTAATGCCAACAAAAGCAATCCCAGAAACGGCAGGGGGTGAAGGCAAGACGTTTGGGGTTGACCCTGCAGAGACTGCCAAGCCCAACAGTTACTATTTATAATGTTCTCAGAATGCTGTTTAATTACATGCAAATATATGCAGAACAATGAAAGCAGAATCAGTGATTGGTTGGGAAAAAAATTACCCAAATAATAATTGCGATTTGGAAAAAAATTGTGAGTTACAAACAGGTTTGCTAAGCTGTTGTGCAATGTTCAAAGGACAACTTTACATTCCATTATTTAATTTTTAAAAAAGTGTTTGATGCATACCAGCTTTTGGCGGAATAATAACAGGGAATCAGTGTAAAACAATTAAAGGCAACATTATAGACAACTAGTGAAAAAACAGGTGCTCAAATGTTAAAGCCACAAAATTGCAACTGTAATTATAAGCCTTCACAATGGTTGAACATTTAAGACTTTTTGGAATTCGTAATCATATATTTTGTTTTTGTAGCAATTTCCTATTTGGCAGTATGACTTGAACCCATAAAATAAGTGGTGCATTTATATTTCAGTTAGAGATAATAACATCGCACTAGAACATTGGTTCTTAACCTTTTGATCTCTGTGGACCTCCATGTATTTTTTACTAGAACTCGGAGACCCCTGCTTAATCTTTATTTGAATCCGGAAACCCCACAGAATCATTGTTTTTGGAATCCAGGGAACCCATCCCCCCTCCCCCACTAAGTCATTCCTAGAAGTAGAGGACCCCGGTCAAAGCATTTTTGATTATTTAAACTGCAAAAGAATTCACAAAAAATACAAAAACTGCATTCATAAATAAATACACAAATGATGAAATGTTTTATTTAATTCAGAAAGAAATGAAAAATCCCAATTTTAATTTTGATAGGAATGTTGGAGCTTTTTTAAATTCAATTGAGGCCACTCATCGTCCATACTATATTCTGTTTGATGCAATTGCACTTCTCCCATTAATAAGTCTGAGGTTACTAACTTAATTTTCAGCCTCCAGTTTCAAATTCCTTCACATTTACAGAACATTTTAAAATTTTAAGTTGCATGTTTTGCTTATTCATGTAAACTTAATTAATCTGTTAATATTATTTAGTTTTCTAAGCACTCTCAGACCCTGTGGGTCCCAGGACCATAGGTTAAAAACCGCTGCAGTAGAAACATGGCAAGGGCCTTAGTCTAAAGAGGATAAGAGAAAGTGAGGGTTGGAGATTATCCAGTGGTCCCCACATGTTCAGCCCAAGGTTGATTTAGAGATTCTTCTCTTCACCCTTTGTAGAGTAACATATTCAATAATTAACAGTTATATAGCATATATTGGATTTGTAGTTTGTCTAATTGGCTTGTAGAATATAATTATTCTGATGAAAAGCAATGTGGCCATGAATTTGGTAACATTGTTGAGCTCGTATATATATATTTTGATTGTCCAAATGATGTTCTGTTATTGCCACTAGTTTAGTGCATCCAACATTGTTATAACACTGTAGCACGTTTTCATCAGAACTCCCTTTTGCTTTGAATTTGAGGAACC
Source organism: Calotriton arnoldi (assembly GCA_963921515.1). Taxonomy (NCBI): domain Eukaryota; kingdom Metazoa; phylum Chordata; class Amphibia; order Caudata; family Salamandridae; genus Calotriton; species Calotriton arnoldi. The sequence continues at coordinate 1,132,620 of CAWUFW010002525.1, forward strand.
ATTGTTTGGGGATGTTTCTGGGGGATTGGTTGTATGTAGTTAGTAGTTAAGGTGTTTCGTTTCAAACTGCTTTGTGTGAGTTCATGTTAAAGTTAAGTGAATTTGACATAGGAAACTGTGTTGTTTTCCTTGTGTGAGTGTGCCTTGTCACATAATGAAAAAGAAAAAAAAAAGTCCCTTGCTCACTTTGCCCCTGGATTCAAGATAGCCTGGCTGATGAGGGTTATGAACCCGAAACCGGTCCCAGGATGCTTGTTTCCGGTCCAGGGAAGACATGGCTTGGCAGTTCGGGCTGGACTGTTCCCACGAGGCACAGGGTCAGACTGATTTGCATATGGCCATGTCTGAACTGGGGTGGTGGAGTGAGCTAAAGAATGATGATGGATTAAACCCAGATCAGTTGACTGGGGGTGAGTGTTTGATTTGCTCAAGCGCTCCGTCCATCATCCCCTTTGGTATCGCTTTGTTCGCCCTAAGTTGGCAGGGTATGCCCAGACGTGGGTCCCTTGCTCACTTTACCACTGGATTCAAGATAGCCTGGCTGATGAGGGTTATGAACCCGAAACCGGTCCCAGGATGCTTGTTTCCGGTCCAGGGAAGACATGGCTTGGCAGTTCGGGCTGGACTGTTCCCATGAGGCACAGGGTCAGACTGATTTGCATATGGCCATGTCTGAACTGGGGTGGTGGAGTGAGCTAAAGAATGATGATGGATTAAACCCAGATCAGTTGACTGGGGGTGAGTGTTTGATTTGCTCAAGCGCTCCGTCCATCATCCCCTTTGGTATCGCTTTGTCACGTAATGTTGCACTCATGATGGTCAGAACATTTCGTCTCAAAAATGTTGTTTAACTGTGACCGTTTGTTGGTGAAATTGGAACACAATTGCCTCCCAAATATGGGGTACCAGAGGTGTGTTAGATACCTATGGTAAAGGATACTATAATGCATTGATTGTGGGTTACGTAACAGTTTTAGGTGATGAACACAATATGATTAAAGATGATTCTCCAAAAGCCAATTTGCTTTGCATCTTTGTGCAATATTGGAAGATGCCTCAAGACGTAGATTAGGCGATATTGTAGAATAGAGACAGACAACAATGTGTTTAAACAATATATGTAAACACCATAGCACCAGGGACTCACCTCCCCTCTTTACCCTTATTCCTTTGCAGGTCCAGTCCACTTCTGCTGCTGTAACTGTTCTATTAAACCAAATCCTGTCCCTGCTGACTTAAGCTCCCCAATTTTCATCTCCTTCCCCCATATTGATACACATTATGGCAAATTGCTTTTCTTATTAACATTAGGTCGCTACCTTCAACTTCATTGTCACGCATACCCCCGATGCCACGTTTCTGACAGAAGCTTGCCTTTAAGATACTTCTGCCCCAGATATTGCTTTGTCTGGTTCTCTGGGCTATTCTCTTGCTTAACAGAACCGGACCCTCTGTCTGGGAGGGGGCCTGACAATTAACCATATATCTGAATTCTCTTAATCAGAATACAGCCCTTTTTTCTCTCTTTCGCTTTTACTTCTCCATCAAGCATGATCTGAATTTACATTGCGAAAACTACTCCAGCCCTCTCCTTTCTTAGAAGACCTCATGCATTTGATATGTCTTAACTTGCCCTTTCCTTTACTCACTCGGCGGTCTCACTCTGGACCTGGTCTTTTCTAATCTGAAGACATTGGTGATTAAACTGTATTTTCTTTGACACAGTCGGACTACCATGTCTTGCCTTTCTTCATATTGTTCCCTCACTCTATTAAAAAGAACACAGTAATTCCTAAACTTTTCTGATTTTCTGCTCTTGATCAAAAATGTGCACTGAGCACTTTGGTAAAGCCTTAGCCTATGATTCCCTTTACCTTCAGTGATGGCATCACAACTAATGCAACCATCTTCAATAAATGGATCACCTCTCTACTCGATTCCATTTATCCCCGTAAAATCATCTCAACTATATAAATTGTCAATTCAAAAAGCTAGAGTGACAAGTGAGATCCAATTATGATAAACCAGCTAAAGATACCTATAGGTAAGCAATTTGTAATTATTAGAAATGCATACCTATAGCCTGAGCTACCAACTGCAAAGTGAAAACTGACACTGACATTCACTCTCCAAGATGGCATTTTTTTCTGTTTGAAAGACCTTCCTTAATCCTGACTCACTAGGCCAAAAAAGTACTTCCCACACCTAAACTGTGTGAAAATGTAGCACACTTTCTTTTTACAACAGAATTGCCAGTACTTATTTGCAGTTTGCAGCTCACCCTTGTAATGTAATGTAATGTAATGAATACTTGTAAAGCGCACTGCGACCCGCCGGGTATCCTGGCGCTGAGAGACGGGGAAAAAAAGCCTGTGGCAAGGGCAGAGTTGGCATTATACTCTGGGATAAAGCCAAGTTTTTATTTTTTTCCTGAACGGCAGAAGATCTTTCATCCGCCCCAACTCTGTGGGTAGGCTATTCCAGAGCCTTGCAGCGGCAACACTAAAAGCTTGCCCCCCCCAGTTTAACTCTTCTGACCATAGGTGCTTTCACCCAGTTAGCTGAGGAGGACCGAAGACAGCGAGTGGGAGCATACCAGCTGAATTTATTCTGTAACAAAATTGGCCCTAAACCGTGCAGTGCCTTGAACACGACACAGAGGGATTTGAAGTGAACCCTCTGCAGAATTGGGAGCCAATGAAACTCCACCAGGGCCTGGGAGGAGGAGGACTGACGAGGTCTCATCAAGGCCAGCTTGGCCGCTGCATTCTGAATTCTCTGCAGTCTCCCAATTAAGTATTTTGGGGACTCCAGCAGCAAGGCATTGCAGTAGTCCAACCTGCTCATGATGACACTCCTTACTACCAGTGCACGAGTATGTATGGGGAGCATAGGGAGAATTTTCCTGAGGCCCCTGATAAGCGAAAAACAGCTCCCAACGGTTTTATTGACTTGATTTTCCAGAGTTAACTTCTCGTTAAAGCAGATTCCCAGATTGCGAACCGACTTAGAAGGTGCCAGCGGGGGATCGGCAGGAATAGGCCAAAAGTCGGCTGGGAGAGGATGTGACATTCTCCCACCTGCAATATAAAGAAGCTCTGTTTTATCTGCATTAAATTGCAGGGAGTTGTTTCTCAGCCAGAGTACCACGCTCTGCATACAGGCATGGAAATTCTCCACAGAGGATGACTGTTCTCCCTCCAAGGAGAGAATAAGCTGGGTATCATCCGCATAATTAACTAGGCATATGCAGTGAGATTTAATGACCTCCACCAAGGGGCGCATATAGGCATTAAATAGAATAGGGCTGATCGCAGAGCCCTGCAGTACACCATGATGTATCTTGGTGAACTTAGACTGAAAAGGGGGGAGGGCCACAGCCTGACATCTGTCCAACAGATAGGAATGAAGCCACTTCTGAGTCAGGCCCACTACCCCCACTCCTTCCAAACGTTCCAGGAGAACCTTGTGATTGACTGTGTCGAACGCGGCGGACAGGTCCAACAAGATCAGTATGGCAGAATGACCCTTGTCCGCACGCAAACGAAGATCGTCCAACACATTCAGCAAGGCAGTCTCCGTACCATGTCCTGGGCGGAAGCCGAATTGCACGTCATCAAGTAAATTATTTACCTCCAGAAACTGGAAGAGGGCCCTACTTACAAGGCGCTCAATGATCTTCACCGGGTATGGAAGGAGTGAGATAGGCCTGTAATTTTTAAGACAGGCTGGGTCAAGCGACGTTTTTTTTAATAAAGCAGTTACAACTGCTTGCTTCCAGCAGGAGGGGACTATCCCACTACCCAGGGATTGATCACATAACTGTCTTAGCAGAGGGAACAGCTCGGCGCCTAACGCTTTCCAAATCCTATAGGGAAGAGGGTCCAGTGATGAACCAGAGGAGATCCCAAGAGCTATCCGATTAAAATCCTCCACCGAGGGAATATCAAAGTGATCTAGGAGAGGCCTCTGGTCCGAAGCTTTACTTAGCCCCTTCCAGTCCTCCTTCCTATCCTGTGGGGGACCACTAGCCCCATCAACTGTGCTATCCCTTTCCAACCCTTCAATGATTTTGCAGATCTTATCTTCAAAAAAGGCAGCCAGGCTGTCACAAAGTTCCTGCGTAGGGAGAGTCTTATTTTTAGTACAAGCGGGTCTGGCGATATCATTCATTATTTTGAAAATGCTTTTAGAGCTATTGGGTGCTTTCAGAATTACATCTGCAAAAATTCAGCTTTAGCAGAAGCAATATTTTTCTTATAGCAGAGGATTTTCTCCTTCCAATCGGCTTTATCTATATCAGAATACCCCTTCCTCCACCGCCGTTCTGCTTGTCTACAACCAAGTTTTAACTTTTGCAGTTCAGCAGTGTACCAAGGAGCAGAGGGTTTGCCTACTTTTTTTACCTGTTTTCATGGGGCAAGCTGGTCAAGTTGATCATTAATATGTAGACAGAAGGTGGCGTAATTATCCTCCACCTGTTTCCCAGGGTCAAAGGATTCTTCAAGATGAAATACTGGGGCAGCACTAGCTTTCCTCAGGAGGCCTTTCCAGTCCCTGCTAAGAAGACATCTAGTTTCCTTCACAGCAGGGCTGTTCTGCCTAACGTTAAACACATCAAATTGAATTAGATAGTGATCAGTCCAACCGACCGGCAAAACATTCACCACTTCCATTGAGTCTTTTCCAGCGAAAATAAGGTCCAGAATATATCCCCCCGTATGTGTAGGTTCTACCAGCCATTGTGGAAGATGCAAATCCATACAGGATTGTAGGAGATTATTATATCCGGGGTCCATGCTCCCGTTGGCGCACAGGTTAAAATCCCCTAATATAAGTAGTCTGGCGTGTGAAAGAGCCATATTACTGAAGACATCAATCAAGTTTTTCTGTTGAAGAAGGCTGACACTGACACTCATTTGTGCTCTCTTCCGGGGTCATCCTTAACTGTATTTTCACCGGTGTCAGTAAATGATACTTTGACCCTAATCAATCGTTGCAAGTGAAGGTCTTCTTGGGGTCCTTGTCACTGAGTACTTTCATCTAGTCGCTGACTTACTCAGCTTTATAATTGCCAATCTGATCAAGTCCTCTTTCTCTAAAGCATGCATGCCAGACATGTAGAATTGGTCTTGGTTGTACCCTTACTTAAGAAGCCGAGGCTGGAGCTCATAGTTCTGGGTAACTCTCTCCCCATTTCCTTTATGCCCTAATAATATTTTTCTATCTCGAGTCAAAAGGTCTACTTGATGGCTTACAGGCTGGTTTCAGGCTTGACCACAGCCCTGCCTTGTCAGTAGTTTCAGAACATCATAGGGCCATTTTAGACCATGGTGGCACAGTCATCCTCATTCTTTTTGAACATCTGAATTTGTAAAAACGCAAATACCTGGCTGTGCTAATTTTTGACTGCTGGGTCTCCAATCTATTTTCCTACCACATTATAGTTCCTCTGCCTCTTCAACTCTGTACTTAGACCCACAGGGATCATCGTTAGGTCCCACATTGTTCAATGTAACATGGCCCTCTCGCGGACACTGGTCCGATCTTTTAGTTTTTATATTCTATCTAATGCAGATGATACACAGCATTTACTCTCGATCTGCATTTCCATTCTGGAGACCCAAGAGAAGTTTGGCTCTCACATAGCGGCTGTAGTAAACTGTGTGAAGTCCAGCTGTTTGCAGCTCTATAGTGAGGAAAACAGACGTATTGGCAAGTACAGTACATCCTGGTCACAGCTGTTGCAGCCTGCTGACCAGGGCCAACTCTGGCCCCATCTTCTAATGCTAGAAATCTTGATATCCACTTGGATTAGAGCTTATTTTTAGCTGTCTAAGTATTCTCTATTTCAACCTATAGCATTGTCCTATTGAGGGCGGTTAGTAACATCCGCCCTTTCTTACCCATGTTGGTCCGCAAGATAGTTGCCTATGCATTAATCAGAGCCAGACTGGACTGCACGAATTCCCTTTAGTTCAGCCTTCCTGCCTATCTGATGCGGAGATTACAAGTTGTTCAAATCACCGCTGTACGGCTAATCCTTAATTTACCTGGGGACATCCCATCTCAGGCCACTTAATATGTGCCTATAAACGAGTCGTATACGAATCTCTTTCCTTTGTCTTCAGAATATTGCTTTAGCAGAAGACCATCATATGTCCAGTCTCTTTTTCTGCCTTAATTTGAGCCAGAATTGGGGGAGGTCTTCTTTGCACTCTGACTGCCACGCAGTGGAACTCTCTCTCTCTCCTCAACTTTGATCTATTAGTTCAGAAAAAAGCTCAAGATCTGGCTTTTAAGTCTTGCCTATTATCCTTTTTTTTACATTACTGCAGATAAGCCAGGACTGCTAATCAGCGCCAGGACACCCTTACTAAGACTTGACTATGTCAGTGTCCTCTTCTCTGGCATGGAAAGAGACTCTACTCATCAATATTGAGAGGATAGAGAGTACTCTGATCCCCACGCCAGGGTCTGATTTGAGGCACCACGCCCGACGATTGTTGGTGACTGCCAGTGGATCCCCTATCGTTTGGAGTTTCAAAGGACCACTGGACCATTTTGTATATATCTCACATTATTCCTAAATAGTTTGAGCACAACTTTAAGCAGAAGCACTATCACTAAAGGTATTGCTGAATGCCGCAACACCTCTTTCGAGGGTTATAGGCTGAAACAAGTTGACCTTTTTTTCGTGGCGCAAGTAAGCAGGTTTACTTTTCTCTGCAGTGTCCTGTTTTTTAACATCGCAAGTTTTCTTTGCTTTTCACTCTCCGGCCCTCACCACCCTAAGCTCATTCAAAGGGTATTTATTATACCTCTCAAAACATCTGTTGAGCCCCTACTCTCTGAGAGGGGGTTGTAGCCCGCACCGTAACTAGGCACCACAGTGCAAGGAGGTTCCTGATGATGAAGCATGCCACCTATGGTTTGTGAGAGAAATAGTCCTTTAAAAGGGATATTCTATCACAGCTTGGTCACCTTTTCCAGCACCATTTCTTCTTTATTGCAGACCCAGGAGTTTTTGTTGTGTTTCATATGCTTTATATATATTCATATATTTAAACAAGAATGTTCAGCAGTTGATATTAAAATTACTTTTTGTAGACAATATTGTATATGACTGAGAATCCATGATAGTACTGGCAAGGTAAATTAGGTGAGAAAGAGTAATTCCTTTGGCATAGTGTATCATAAGACAAAGTAGGTTAAGCAAATATAATAATTGATTGTGTAGAATGGGGAGATTCTACACTTTATAACATAAAGCCTGAACATGAGCCTGAACAGAGCACTGGAATTCAAGTATAATTTTCTTGGTTTGAGCTGATTGAGATTGGGAGAAATTGAGTTGTTGGTTGGGGGGTGTGATCCCTTCTCAAGCAACAGCCACAATCCCTGTCAGGATGAAACACCAGAAAATCCCAATTGAAACTGTGCTTAGCCCCCTGGTAGCTTGACATAAAGCAGTAAGGCTTAACTTAGAGGCAATGTGTAAAGCATTTTGCAGCACGCAAACAGCAATAAAGTGCAAACGCAACAGAAGAAAATTCCAAACCAATTTAGAAAAATATAGTCAATTTTAATAAATTATTTGACACCAAAATGACTAAAATCCAATTAGTAGAACTGCCGATTTGCAATTTTAAAGGTTTAGGAAAAAATAGTGCTTAAAAGCACACAGATCCAAATGTGCTTATCTGGTCACATCAGACCGGCACAAAGTCACAGGTCGACCTCAATGCAGTGTGGGCCGGATACAGGGGCAAAGTTAGTCCAGTTGCGAAAGGTGCCTTAAATCCTTGCTGCGGAGCGTTGCACCGTTCTGCGGCAGTCCAGAGAAGCAATGCGAGGTCTATGTCGAAGATGCATTGCGCAGAGGCGGTTCCGATGAGCTGCGAGGGCTCAATGAAGACTTGCGTTGAGGCTGTGTCGCACTGCATCAGTCTTGGTGAGAGGCTGTGTCGAGGATGTGTCACAGAGCGGCGATTCCGATGAGCTGTGCAGGCTGCGATGCTGGCTTGGGTAGAGACTGCAGTGCGCTGCTTGTTCCGGTGAGACGCTGCGTCGAGTTTGTGTCATGCTGCATCTGCTCAGATGAGACCACAGCTGGGCTGGCAGAGCACCTTTAACCCCATTTACAAGGATCCAGGACTTGAGTGACACCACTTGGGGGGTTTGGACTCACAGCAGGCAGAGTCCAGGTGCAGAGTTCAAGATGGTTGAAGCTTTTTCTGTCCCTGACGCTCTGATCAGGAGGCCAGCCAACTAGCCCTTGGAGTCACTCTGGTGGTCCTGGGTTCAAGGTGCAGGTCCAGTCCTCCTTACTCAGGCAGCAGGGCAGTCCTTTGTGCAACAGAGCTGCACAGCAGTCCTTCTGAGTCTTACACAGCTCCAGACGTGAACTAAAGAGTTGGGTCTGAGGGTCCATTGCTTATACCTGGTGCCCACTTTGAAGTGGGAGAAAACTCTAGAGTCCTCCCCTCTACAGAGGTGTCTGGAATTTCCTGCTGCCCTGACTTGGCCCCAGCTTGTCTGGAGCAAAAAAGACTAGGTAAAACCCTTTGTGGGTGTGCAGAGTTCAAGTCAAATTCAAGTCCCTCTGTATTGCATTTTAAGCGTTACATGGGCTTGGCCCGACAACTTTTCACAGAGTTTCAGGTGGTGCATCCCAGAGAGGCAGCTTCGGTCAATGGCCTCCTCCAATCTGGTAATCCCCAGGACTAAAACTGCCTCATGGGGAGGGAGAAGTTTTGTGGCGGGCACTGCCAGCTTGTGGAACTCTCTCCCCCTGACACTGAAGAAGGAAAGCAATCTTTTGGCATTCCGCAAACTTTTAAAAACTTGGCTTTCTAATATCTAGCCCAAACGCACTTTTCAATCTTCCCTTTCTGGTTAGCTAATTCAGCAGGATCGCCGCACCTAGACACCCTCGGGTATTAGTGCGCATTATAAATCTCAATTTCATTTCATTTCAGCAGCAGATCCTTGTGATGTGCAAGTATGGTAGGTGACAGCTCTGCCCCCTGTTAAGTCCGAGATGGCCCCTCCTGCTAACACCTATTCCCCCTTTGTCTCACTGTCTGGTAGTAATATACAAAGACCAACTGTCAGTTACACATAGTCATATGACCCAGGATACAGGCTGCAGGCACCAAATGGTTGGAACATGAAAATGCCAACTTTCTAAAAGTGGCATTTTCCGAATTGTGACTTAAAATCTGACTTCACCATTAAAGAGGGTTTTAAATTACAATTCTATAGATACCAAACTCAATATTAAGGTAACCTAATGTTATCCTATGGGAGAGGCAGGTCTTGGAGTAGTGAAAAACTAATTTCAAGAGTTTTTCACTACCAGGACATGTAAAAGTAAAATGTGCATGACCTACTTTTTAAATGCACTGGACCCAGCTCTATGGGCTGTTTACGGCCTACCCTAGGGGTGACAAATATGTATTAAAAAGGAAGGTTTAGTCCTGGAAAAAGGTTTATTTTGCTAGGTTGACCTGCCAGGTTAAAACTGCAGTAGTAGACCGGAGATGTTTAGAGGGCTACTTAAGTGGGTGGCATAAGGGGTGCTGCAGGCACACTAGAAGCATTTAATTTACAGGTCCTGGGTACATGGGGTACTACTGTACTAGGGACGTACAAGTAAATTAAATGTGCCATTTGGGTATAATCCAATTTTAACATGTTTACAGGAGAGAACACAAGCACATTAGCACTAGTCAGCAGTGGTAAAATGCACAGAGTCCTAAAGCCAGCAAAAATGAAATCAGCCAAAATTGGAGGATAAAGGCAAAACGTTAAGACCACCATAAGGTTGACCGGTGTAACAGAGATATATTTCCAAATTGATGTAGAATTTACTTTGAATTTCAGTTTTTTCTTAAAATGGCAGTACATGTATTTATAGATCGAGACTAGGCAGCATGCAAATGCTGCTTCAAGACATGCTGTATTCACTTCTATGGGCTTTGGCCACGTCCTCGCTGCCGATTGCTTAAAGTGTTTGTCGTCCGAACAGTTTCTTCTCTATGGTTTCTTGTGGTTATATGTCCCACTTTCTCATGTCTTCCTCCTCCCCTGGAGTATTGGCCTATTACGGCTAGCCTTTCTCTAAAGGCTTTTTCCTTTCTGTTTGCGCACGCTTTTATTTGGTTGCAACGTGTACGTTTTTTGTTTGATCTGAAGGTTCATTTAAGCTTTAAACATGGTGGCCACCCGCCTGCCTTTCTTTTCTATTGATTTATTTACTTTTGTAGCATTTGCGGCATGCCGCGCTTTAGCTTTAAACATGTGAAGCTGAAGCGCGACGTGCCGCGAATCCTACAAAAGTACATAAATAGAAAAGAAAGGTAGGCGGCAGCCTTTACATTATTGTCAGCTTTAGCTTTAATAAACATGGCAGCTGCCCGCCTTCATATTTTGGGTATTACATGGCGGCTGCCCGCATTTCTTTTCTATTTGTTTATGTACTTATTATGTGGCTTGCCGCTTCTCAGCGGATCCTGGTAGTTCAGCACACTTGTCATGGCTGCTCGGGGTGCCTCTCCTCGCTTCACTCCCCCCGCCTCTGCTAGGCACCATGGATTCCACAAGCTTCTCCGCCAGAGCGAGCCAGTGACCAGGCTAACGGAACACGGAAAACAGTAGTGCCTTGGGTCAACGACGTTTCAGGTAATTTACTCCTAATCAAGACAGGTTCGATCTGATTACAGCCGAATTCGGTTTTTCGTTGTGACCCATAGCCCGAGAGTCACACAGCCCATACCTTCATCATGTGGACGTCCTCCCCTGCTGCGCTCCTCACGCCGCCCTGTTGTGGGATCCTTCGCTGCACGTCCTGTTGTACTCTGGACCGCTACTGCTTCCAGTGTTATTCTCGTACACGGACCTCTATCATTTCTTGACTTTTTTATTAAAATGTCCTGTTTCCCAGGAGAATGAGTGTATCCCCCTGTCATAGGCTTGTTTTTGAAGGACAGTTGAATTTCACTTCAGACACATGGAGACCGTGTCTGCAATTTTCCTGACAAATACATATCTATTCTACAACCTCTGCATTTATTATTTAATGAATCACGTGTTCTTGGGGAGAAGGTGTGAGGGGGATTGAGAGGTCTCTCACTTTCGTACTCAAAGGACCACTATGACCTTCCACAGTAGCTTTTCTTCTTGTAAAATACAAAGTGGGGCAAAATATACTTATATTTCATTTGTGCATGTTTAAAATTTTCCTAGGCAAATACATACACACAACGCATACACATCCATACTACGAACTGTGTGTGTGCGCATTTGCACTGCGAATACACACAGTCACACACATACGTGTACATGTTTATACATGGGCCAAAGGCATATAGGTAAAACATGTATTCAGGCATGTAGAGGAACATGGGTGTGGCGTATAGGTGGGTACTTAACGCCAACTGTAAACATATTTGTCTTTACAAGTACAAACCATGCCTGTCTCTGTATGAGCTCATCTGTCTCTACCAAACCTACCCACACATTGTCCACCCAGCAGCCCACCTGGCCATCCCTGTTTCTATCAATAACACCAGACGTGTGTCGTGTACTCATGCACCGCTCTTAAGACTAACCATTGTGCAGTAAATAAAGGAATTAAAATGCCCTACATCCCATATCCTATTAACTTTGCGCCGAGGAGTGGGTCATTGGGGGGTGCCTGTTCGCTTATATGATCACTCCACTGCGAACAAAATTATAATTAAAAAACATTTTCATTTACAACGCCAGTTGCACTAACTTTCACAGATGCAAGACCGATTGCATTGCAAATGCTTGTTTCTGTAGTCCCTGTTCATTTTTAAAGCTTTGTTTATTTTCTCCTTCAGGCAACAGTGCAGATCTTCGCTTACTGAAAACGTATATTGAACTTGGGATACCTGGCGGGCGAATAGATTTTCTTATGTCGGAAAGAAACCAGGTATTTATTAAATTGGTAGTTTTAAATTAATGTATTTCACATTTAAGGTGCAAGGTTGACTGTCACACAAAGTTCTTCAGATAAGAGTTCAACAACGTAATAGGTTCAAAAAGTCATAAACAAGTGAAATTAGGCTGCTTATTGTTTTTTGATTGGTATGGTGGTAATGTTGTCTTTTTTTAATCCTCACCTTCCTTCAAATTGCAGTCTTAATGGCAGGCAATGGCTGAAAAGTGACTGATCATCTCAAAATCATCCCAACAGTGCTTTAAAATCTTCACTTTTGCTCGTAGCCGCCTTTCTTCTGACTTTTAGTGAACTAACTTCAAGCTTGGCCTCTTTGACGTTTTCCACTTTCTCTTGCCCACATCACCCCCCATAGTTATCCACTCTGAAGCAGTCTGACAATGATAAAATAATATTCTAAATGTGCGCTAAAAGGGACTGGGACCTACAATAGTTGCATTTCTTTGGAGCTTGTGAGTTCAGCTCCCTTATTCTACCCATTGTGTTAATCCAGACCCACCAGGAACCCCCGAGAGCAGTATGATGTATGCCCTGAGGGTGGAAATCCCTCAGGACTAACATTGGAGGATTGGCTACATTGAGAATGCCTTTGAAGATCCCTCTACTTTTCCCTCGAGCTCGGCTCCCACCGATCTGCATGTTGTGCATAGAACAATAAAAGTAGGGACGGCAAGTTACCTAGGTGGTGAGGCAGGGAGTGCCTCACACACAAGCAGACTAGGTGGGAGTCAAGAAATTAGCGAATGCCGTATTTCTGCAGGGTAACCTGACGCTCCCGCAAACATATGGACTCTGGCACTAGCTGAAAAAATGTGCTTGACATTGAGGGAGCTCCTGGACATTGACGAAGACGTGGTGTGGTCAGTCTAATGTCTCTCCTCGAAATCTCAAAGGAACAATACTGGGATAGGATGATGGTCACTCTTAGATCACGTAAGTGGAATCCGTAAAAAGGCAAGTGGTGCAACTGGGTGGACATCGACTATTATTCTTTCCTGACTTGAATTCTGAGACACAGGCAATAAAAAGGGCACTTTGTGTTTTCGGAAGTTGAGTCTGTGCAATCCTTTCTAGACAAACTGACTTGGGACGATGGACAATGATTTGATACATCTGATACTGATGGTTCAGCTGGGGTACTCTTGACAATGATGAAGTGCAGGACACATCCCATTCTGGGCTGGGGGCACTCCTGCGGAGGAAATCGTGTTTGTGGTATGTTAAGTACACCGTTTTTTTTTTCTTGTCTGATATCTCTGTTTTCTTCCTTCCTCTTTTTGGGGGCCATCTTGGGTCCACAGATTCACACTGTTGTAAGAGGATTGATGGTGAATGTTTTGATACAAAGCGGAGTTCGAGACTGACATTGTAGGATTATTATGTGCGTGAGTTACCCTTCTGTGTGTTATGCTGATGCTGTAATTCTTTAATAAACCGATTTAAACTTGGATGTAAACTAAATAAACAATTCTAATATTAACATTAATAATTCTAATGGTGTTACAATACTGACAGTTGGTGCTTTACTAGTTTCCTGGATGGATCACTTCGTATGTCTGACTCTTGAGCAGCAAGTACAGTATAAAGATGGTTTGGGAAGCAGGTTGTCTATGGACTGTGGGTTGGCTGAATTGGTCATCTTCTATGAAACTGTCCTCCAGATAGTAATGTTTTATAAAATCATAGGATGTAGGTATGATTTGTAATGCTAATGATTTTGCTTGGAAGTAAAGCTTTTGGAATGGCACGCTTAAACAAATTTCTAGTCTTACGCATGTTTGTACCTTTTAGTAAGAGGCTATTGTTGTTCTCATGATAGAAATACAAATGTAGCAAGGAAGCCCTTCTTCAGATAATTTCTAATACTTAAAGATATTTCCCTGAATTACCATAATTTCCAAATTGAAAAGGTTCTCCATCATTCATATTTTTAATATCTTGTCTGAGGCAGGTCTGAAACTTTAATCTATAGAAGAACATTGTGCATTTGTGGTGAGTTTCTCGAACTACTACCACATTTGTCTGCTCTGTGCTAATGCAAAATCATCCTGTGTAGGGAAGGCTCTGGGTTTATTCCCACATGAAAGAATCTGAATTTGGAGCTATAGAACTTGAGAATCTGTATAGTATTAAGGAAGAGAATTTTAGTATTAGAAAGATGGAACAGTACATGGTTCCCTTAGAGTTAGCGAGTAAAGATAAGCTCCAAATGTGCTTTAGAAGAGTGAAAATGTGAAATAATTGGAAAAACTTGTCACCTTTAGGCCTTCAAGTAAGTTGCAGCATGAGGGAGTTTTTTGCAGTTTTTTATAGCGCAAGTTTGTCCCAAGGGCATTAGAGCGCATTACATAAGAATCAGACATTTTACACGAGAACAAGACATTGCATTTTTTTCCTTTTTTTTTTAGGCATGGGGAGGTTAAGTGATTCACAGAATGTTGATCCAAGGCTGGGAATTGATCCTGGTTTCCCAGTTTCAACGTCAGCAACTCTAGCCACTAGACCACATCTGAAGGGGCATTAGAAGGTTCAGCCTGACTGGACTTCTCCATCTGATATGGAAAAATCCAGGAACCCCGGAATCCTAACATGTTGCTATGCATTATTTGGATTTGTTATCATGAAAAATTTAAGAGAGTCAATCTGATTCATTACTGAAAAGAATGTAGCCAGATCCTGAGGTGAGGCTGGTTTCCAGAGTGGGGCCATGCAGTCCGAAAATCTCAATTAGACTTGTACTAATATTAGACATAGTATGTCTTGCTGTAACACATGGAATACCACTGGATGGTTTCATAACGAAACCTGAAAATTGGCTTAGACTATTCATTTAATATGTTTTTTAGCTGGAGAGTGAGTTCTGGTTATTTACCTTTTTTCAAACAGAGTCTCATTCTACATAGACTTTGGTTTGCTGCATTAATAGAATATACTACCAATCTTGAGGTTTAGACACAATGCTGCCATGAACCTATTCAAAAGTTTGTATCAAAGTTAACTGCCACTGCTTGGCTTTACAACCTGACATACATTACTGCGAGAAAGATGAGGAATCTGCAGGTAGCTATAGCATCCACCAGAAAGATAGTTATCAAAGGTAAGTAACTTTTTCTTCTTGCTCACCTGATCAGGTTTTGATCTTCTGGTATTTCATAAGGTGTCTATAAGGCTGGGGTGTTAGAAGTAATATTTTTCTTACCAGGGTATTTGAAGATTTGTTAGCAAATCTTGTGTAATGTCTGGACATAGTTTTGGGGATATTTGCTTCAGCCCTACCATTTAATAATGCTGTGGAAAGTGGGGCGTCTCTGCCAATTTCCAAAATCTCTAACATCCCAAGTGTTTCAGCTTCCCTAAAGACTCCTGTCAGCTCCTTTGATATGCTGTTGGTTATGTTTTCTTTCCTGCATTGGTCCACCAGGTTATTAGAAAGGATGGCTGCTCTTTTTATTACATACATTACCAGGGCCAAGCAGACCCTATCTTCTATTCACGACATGTATGCGGTGTCCACTAATAAAGCGGCTGAGGGTTGAATTTGAGGTACATGCAAAGCTTGTTTCCAAATTTTTCTTTCGGGCCTCCCAATTCTATTTCTTCTATATTCTGAGGCCCATAACTCTGCTCGGAATGTTAGTATTCCACTTCCCTTTGGTGCTGGTTATTGTAGCCACGTGAGTTATATTATTATGTCTTAGGCTTTTTATCCCACTGGCCACGTTTTTGGTTTGCACAGTCACTTCATTTAGAATCTAGATACTTCTTTCATGTGCCTTCACGCACCATTGCTTGCTTCTTTTATACCAAAGTATGAATAAGATTTCACAGCAATGCTTTCTTGTTAAGCTGTACCCTTTTGAGATCCTGTATTTAGACATGACTGTGACCTTTGATTTAATTGGTGATCAGTTCATTTGGAGCGCAGAAATTGTTCTGAATGCTTTCGGGGTTCTAGCAAAGAGCACTGAATCATCCACGTAAATTCAGAAACGGATCTTCTCATTCCCTATTCTTGTTAAATATTCCATTATGCCACACAGGATCTTGTATATATAGTTGGTATAGAAGTGGTATAGCACTTGTGCCAATAGACAACCCTTATTTACTTCTCTGTTACAACTCATTTTGCCACAGTTCACCATTTAGGCCAAACCAAACGTGGGCTGCATTGTTAGAATTTAGCTGGAGTACTATGGCGTTCATTATTGGGTCCATCCCTTGAGTCACTAAATTTGACCATAAGATCATGCAATTTATGGTGTCAAAGGCTCTGTTGTAGTTGATGATAGATATAATGGTATTTCTTTTTGGTACAGAGTTTTTCAAAAAAATGGAGCAATATGCAAACTTGTTTGACCATAGACAATCCTTTTCTGAAGCCACCTTTAACTGGTATGAGTATTTTCTTTTCACCAATTCAGTTTCGAAAATGGGTCAGCAGACATTGAGCATAGATTTTCAGGTCTTTTTTTTATCAAATACTGATCACACTGTAGGAGCTAGGTTTGGGTTTCTCGCCCTTCCTGCGGATCATCATAAATGTACTTTTGTGGCACGAGGGAGGACATTCTTGTGTAATGGCAAATAATTTGACTTCAGAATAAGGATCCACCAATTTTATAACTGGTGAAAGCATTCAGGTAGGATCATATTAGGTCTCAGTATATTCTTGTTCTTCTGGCCAATTATAACTTAGTCAATACTGGAGACAGTGAACCACTCTTTTGCTTGCTGTCTTCCTTAATCCCGATCCCTTGATATACCTCCGTAAAAAATTGTTGCCCAGAGATTTTCACTTTTGATTTGTGCTTTTGGATCATTAGAAAAGTAATTTAGCTTGGGTAGACATTGCTGATCCGGGGCAAATTTTTCTGGACCACATTTGTAAAAATGCAAATGTGGTGTAGTGATGATGTAATATTCAGAGCAAGCATTCCACCATTTTCCAAAATGACGGCTATAACAATGGAAGAAGAGACATATATAGAAATGAAACAAACAATAATGGTTATTAATCCTTTTATGTAGACACCAAACAATGTTTATGATCTGAATATGAAAAAAATATATATATTTATCACTCCTGTTTTAGGCACATTTTCATAGTTCACTTTATTTATTTGTTTCAGCAATCGCTCTTGTACAAGTTTGTGCTTCACTAGGTTGGTTGCAGCATCTCCATCAAATAATGCGTTTGTTGGAAGAAGATCATGTGACAGAATGTCCTTGATAAATTCACACTTTTTGCTACATCCATCACTCTATGTGCTTTCGAAAGTTGTTTTTTGTCACCTATTTTGTAGTGGCTGGTTGGACGAAACTCTTACTATGGCAATTAAAGCGTGGAAGTTTAGCTTTAGTGATTATGTCAAACAGCTTTTTATCATTATCCACATAGTGTTTGGTCGCAAATTCGTGTATTCTAACAGGCTCAGTCATTTCAAAGGGTTTTCCTTGCTGCTGCATGTAATGAGGAAGGCTGTCAACATGTTTATTAAAACATTCCCCTCCCTTTCCCACAAGTTTGCGGTGAGGAACAATTTCACAGTGGTCCATTAAATTTGAATTTTTCGTCTCTCTGAAAACATTGCAAATAGAAAGAACTTCATGGTAAACCAGCTGTCATTGAGCAACATAATCAATTTTATGTGTCTTACTAACAATTCCCTTGGAGCTTTTCTGCGATCTCTGGATCGTCTGTTCCAGTTTCATATCTGGAGCCCCCAGCATTGAACCTTCCCTCTCTGTCTTTCACCAAAAAATGTCTTTGGATGAATTTTCTGTAGAGGATGGTTTTTCCACCTCTAACTTCTTCACTCTTTCCAATTACCAGGACCCATATCTCGGGTGGTTTATGCATTCAAATTTGTGGAACACAGTAATCAGTGACTCCACAGTCTTCACGTGCAGCTCCTAATCACCTTCCAGATCAGCATCTACCAAGTTTTTCACTAGAGCTATCATGTGTAAAACATTTCCCCAGTACTTGCAAAGTTCTGATTTTTTTTACATGTTTTGACAAACTGAGAACTTGGTTTTCTGATTTTGAACTGAGTGAATTCAACATTGCCTGGCTTTGCATTATGTTTTTTGAATGAAGTGCACCCTGTGCCTTGTTCACTTCTGAGATAAGATATGCAAAACCTGATTTATCACTCTTGTTCCAGAAAGCATTTCAACGCAATGTTTCTATAGCCTCAGATATGATGAGCATACCTTGTAATGAACGAACATAATGAATTCCCCTCAATACTGACTGGACAGTTTTGCTTTCAAAGATTTCAGCCTCAATAAGCGCATCGTCTATGCCACATTCACTTCGATATCTTCCTGCACACCGCAACACAACTTTTGTCATGTGAAAACGCCCATCATTGGATAAAGATCATCAAATTCTGCTGGATTGCTCATACAAATGTCAGCGACAATATGAATAACGCCTTCATCACAGAAAATTGGCAGTTTAGGTTGGTCTTCAAGCTGAGCACGCACATTTTGGAAATTTTTTAGAGCTGTGTATACTGTGGCGTAGTTTGTGACTGGAGATGGTATTACTGGTAAAACCCCAACCTTCTTCAGCTGGACAGTATTCTGGGAGATCAGAACATGAATTCCAGCCCATGGAGGAACTAGCTTTTCTTCATCCTTCAGTCTGCATCGAATAAGCAATATGATAAATTCAGTTTAATCTGCTTTGCGGACCACAGAATCAGGTAGAAGATGATCCATGTCCTTAGCCACTTTGAAATTTCTGGTAGACTGGGACATGTTGATGGCTTGTAGTGATTTTTCACATGTTAGCAAGGCAGTTGGGCTATAAGCTTGCAGCTTTGTTTATTCCTACTGCTGACACAGCTTGTTTTTCAGCAGCTACTTCATTGGTACAGTCTTGAAAAAGCATCATGGCAGTATCATGTGTGCTGGATGTTCCAGAGCTGTCTTCAAAATTAAAATTATTAAGAGCAGCAATTGTAAATCCTTTCCTGGTAAAGTGACTTGGAAGTGGTGTGCTGTTGGATTCACAAGATTTTACAGTATGAGCTGCTAACAAGTTCCTCATCAGTATTATGTCTTGTAACTTGTTGATACACCAATCCTATTCATTGAAGTGATTAGCTATCTACTTTTGTACTTGTCATAGATTGCGTGGGCAGTCATCATGTGTAGCTGAGTTTTCTTTTTTTCCATGATGTAATTCATAAAGTATGATATGGAAAAGACAGTACATTTGTACAGCATAAGCCTGTTGGTTCATGGGATTGTCTTCCACTTCTTCGCATATATCTTTAAAGCCATCATCAATGTTGCCGTCTTCTGTTCCGAACTAAAGTTTTGCTTTGCTGATATTAAACAATGATGTGAAAAATGTTAAGACAACAGCAGGCATTCTTGTTGACTGCCATGATTTGCAGAGCTCTTGGGCAACACAAAATTTGTCATGAAGTCTAAAATCTAAATCTTTCAGGATGTTTCTTAAAATGGTTCCTGTTGATTTTACTGCATCCTGTGATTTTATTTTGACAGCAAGAACTTCAGGAGTCAAATCAGCTGAGAACACCATAGGTGGCTCATTCTTTTTGTTAGACTACCAAAAACGAATTCTGTCATTGTACATTCTCACCAGAAAAATCTTAATTTCATTATTATGGATCAATACAGTTTCATCAATGTTCACCATTATTTCTTTGATGTCACTGAGTGTGAACCTGTAGCAAGCCCTCAAGAGTGGCTTTAAAACTTAATTTGCTTTTTCAAAGAGTGCAAACTTAACTGAAGGCTGGAGGTTACGTTGCTGCTGGGAGCTCATTGTACATTCATATTTTCGAATGTATGCACACATGCAGATCGGGTGGGCATACAAATCCGCTGCAAATACATTCACCTCGCTGTTTAGATCAGCTACTCAGCAGCAAACTTCTTTTCAGAAGAAACTAGCTGCAGATAAAAACATGTTTGCCCTTTGAGGTTCTCATACTCTGTACCTTTTTCTTTCGTCAATCCCTTTTAGCCCTTGTTCTGGCTAAACCACACATAACACATTGAAGATCCTCTGCTTTCTGATCAGTTGTTGGAGGTGGACAAGAGGTAGTAGCCATCAATCTTCTAAGTGGGTGGGAATTGGGTTTGGTTGTCGTCGCTTTCTCAGGAGACTCAGATTTTTTGTTGTGATTCACTGATTTTTTTGACTCTTTTTTTCAGGCATTTTTCCATTGTATAAGACTTGTAGCACATGTTGTTACAATGCTAAAATATTTGATCCTCTTCACCTATCAGTTTGAAACTTTTGTGAACTTCGTCTTGCCTTATATCAGCAGCATCTCAAACTCTCTTCTGTCCAGCCGCAGTTGATGTTAGCTTTTCTTTCAGATTAGTTTAGCATTTGACACATTTTACTTTGTTGAAAGAGTCCTAAGATTATGTAGTCGGCAACACTCTGTCAGAAGATAAAGATCCTCTGCTACCACCTGCTTCGCCCATGTTTAGGAATTTGAATCAACGGAAAACCTAAAACAAAAACAATATTGAAATAAATTACCAATATAATGGCTAAACACATCATTATAGAGCTGCCATTTTGGAACATGGCAGAAGGATTGCTCTGAGGGGTTATTTTCTGTCTTTAGAAGACTATTTGACCCCCAAAACCTATGTTTTGACACCAAAATGAAGTATATAGGTCTCATGGTTCATGAAATATTACTAGAAAAACAATGGGAGAGCAAAGGATAAGGCTAAGGGGCGCGTCCTGTTCCCCAGATGTGTACTGAACTTAAACAATGTGGACGAACCCACTATGTGTGCGTAGATAAGTCACTAAGTGTAGTATGAACTTGGACCCATTAGGTGTTCTTAAAAGACCCCTCACACACCAACCTAGTTGGTGTCATGCTTCGTCATTGGGGTCCCAACTGGGCGGCCGAGTGCCCCCCGGTTGTGCTACAACGCCTGATTACAGCCTGATTCATGGATTATCACCATTAAGTTGACTATGTGTGGCGGTCTACATGTTTCAGCCCCTCAAGGGAAAGTAAATTGGGCTTTCTTCAGGACCAGGTGAGTGATAGGTGAGTGGCAAAAATAATAGGTGCCACGTGAAAACCAGTGCGGTACCTACACACGCGCTAAGGTGTGTGGTGAAAAAGTCGATGTACTCACTGATACTTTAAAAGCAAAAATTCAATGCTAATGGGTATTGAGGCAGATATCGAGGCTCGGGGGTGGGATGTTCGTCCAAGTTTCCAATTTGGTAATGGTGAATCATCCGCTATGAACCTCATTCGGTCCCCCGGTGACTACGGGTGTGTAGGTACCGCACTGGTTTTCACGTGGCACCTATTATTTTTGCCACTCACCTATCACTCACCTGGTCCTGAAGAAAGATAATCCATGAATAGTTGCACTACACATATCAATTTTTAGATATATCCTGAGCCGCCAAAATTAAAATTAGAGGCAAGGATTCTCAGAGATATTTTTAACCTAAACGATTCACCTCACATCACATTTCACGCACCAACACCAGCTCCGCTGTAATCAGGCGTTGTAGCACAACCGGGGGGCACTCGGCCGCCCGGTTGGGACCCCAATGATGAAGCATGACACCAACTAGGTTGGTGTGTGAGGGGTCTTTTAAGAACACCTAATGGGTCCAAGTTCATACTACACTTAGTGACTTATCTACGCACACATAGTGGGTTCGTCCACATTGTTTAAGTTCATGAAATATTACATCATCACTGCAACACATCCGCCATTTTTACAAAGTCGTCCAGAAATATTCGGCCCGGATTATCAATGTCTACCCAAGCTAAATTACTTCTCTAATGATGCAAAAACACAAATCAAAAATAAAAATCTCTGAATATCAATTATTTTACAGAGGTATATCAAGGGGCCAGGACTACCTAGGTGGTTTTACTTTGCTGACAATCTTGAGGCCCCTGCAAATACATAGCCCTGTTGTCACTGAAGATTTTTTCATAATAATCAATCCACATTCCATATGCTATATTCTCATTGATGTTCACTTGTGAGTTTGCAGAGCCTTTTTCAAACAGAAATCAATACCTCTTGCTATTTTTCCTCTTCTGCCTTTATGAACTCTCCCCACTTCTTATTACAGAGTTCTTTTCATAGTTTGTCCTGTGGTCAGTTGTTTACTATTGTGAGAAGTGTCTTTTCTGCTTGACCTTGAGTTCTCGCCTCAGTGCTTCACACTCATAGATAAATCATTCATTGCTATAATCTTTTCTCACGTTCATACTAGGTTTATGTTTGCCAACCTTTGGGTCTTTAAAGATCCATGGTTGTAACTCACTGTATGGCACCTCATAACCATTATGAAGGGCTTGCTTTAGGGCGGTGCGGCCACACTGGGTGGTGAGTTGGAGTGGGGGAGCACTGACCTTGGGGTGGGGGGTGCTGTGTTTAGAAATAATGTAGGATTTAAAAACACCTGCTGCAGAGTTTCTTGTGCAGGCAGCAATAAAAATGTCATGATAACTCTGGTGATTAATGTTCCTGCTAGAGCAAGAGATCAGAGTTTTTTTCCAGTGTCAGTTTTGACTCGCCATAAAGTAGTGCAGAGGGTTACTATGCATGCTGCAAAGAACAGATCTGTATTTTATGTGGATAGCTGAGTGGATTAATAAAGGCAGCCTTTACCAATGTTTTAAGACAAGTGAAATGTATTGGAGAGAGGGACTGTGGAGAAATGAGGGGCACTTTTGCAGGGTGGTAGTGAGGGAATCTGAGGTGGGGGAGGGGGTGGTCAAAAAAGATTGTGTCACCGGGCACCACCAGGGCTAAAGCCGGCCCTGCCATTATGTTATGTGTATTTGTAAAGCGCACTATCGACAGCGAGGGCATCCTGGTGTTGAGCAGGTGCATGGCTAGCCCTGCCTATGGTAGGTTGGCTAAATGAAAAGCCAGGTCTTCAGATATTTGCATAATTGAAGGCGAAATGAGAAGGCTCTGATGTGGAGTGGGAGGCTGTTCCACGCTTTAGGAGCTAAGTAAGATAATGCCTGTCCTCCTGATCTGGTTCTGTGTGTGTGCATAGGATGTCTGATAACCATTCATATGGGCACGTCCAGGAAGAGAAGATCCCTCTCACCTGCAGAGGCTTCCAGGGCTCCATGCAGACCCTGTCATTCATTGTGAACCTCAACATGGAGCCCTTTGGGACTCTACTACCATAATAGTTCCAAAATTGCCCAATATGTCAATAATATACAACTCTACATAAGTCTTTTAGGTTCCAGACATTAAACTTCTCAAGCACTGCCTGCACTTCATCAACTCTGAATGTCCAGTGCCATCGTGAATATCAAGTCTGTTATTTGCCTAGAACAAGAAGAAAGAAGTAGTACAAATCTGAGTCAATGAACCATGATTGCTTCAAACCCTAAATTTGACCCTGTGCCAAATCATTTGGATTTACCCTGGAGACCAACCTTATCCTCGAGGAACACATTTCCAAGAAAACAATGCCAACCTGGTACCAGCTCACACCACTCAGGGAAGTGAAATCATTCCTCCCAGAAAGTGACTTTGGGCCTGCTATTCAAGCCCTTGCCATCTCACAGCTGGACGATAGAAAAGCCGTGCTCCATGGCCTCCCAGTCTCCACACTGGCCCCCCTTACAGGCTTCCCTAATGCCATAGCATGTCTTATCCAGGGCCTGATGAAATATGATAACTTCACCCCTATCCTAAAAAAAATCCAGTAGGTCCCCTTGCTGGCCTGTACCATCGTTGCTGATGGAGGATGCTTTTACAATGCAACGGCATTGGCAAAGCCAGTAGTGGCGACTAGCTGTCAGAAAGCACACCATTTTGCTGTGCATATCCCTCTAGCCCCAGTCTATTTTTTTCTATATTTTTGCTGGCTGTACGGCAAAAGTGTAATCTATCATTGCTATACAAAGCTGTATAGAGTCTGTAATTTCCCCCTAAAACATGAACTTTGCATTGTTACATTTTTAGCTTTGCTTTAAGGCCATAGTAATGGCACAGTCAGTGTACCCATGTCATTGAAGTTAAATGTTGTATGTGGGCTGCAGTGTGTATGTACATCAACCACATATATGAGCAAGAGATATGACTTAAAGGATCATCCCTGTGTCTGGTTAAGCTGCACTTTAAAGGCCCTGCTGTAATACTTGACAAGGAAAAGTGTGTAGGCCATGTAAGAAAGCCTATACTTACATTTTACTGTCACCCATAAAATGTGCCAGGTACGCCTAAAGGGCAGGGTGTCTAACATATAACAAAAATCCCACTATATATTTGAAATAGGTGCCCTCACAGTGACTGAAGATCTAAAAGCTATTTCAACTGTGTAGGTTCGGATGTGTTTTACGCTAGGTGCAATGAAAATATTTATTTTACATCTTCACTTGGGAAAATGCTAGTAAAATATTTCAAAATTATTTCCCACTTACTTGCTAACAACTGGCCACTTAGCAGGGAGTAACCATCTGGGAGTGGTACAGAACAGCTGGCAGAACAAAGGACAGCCTTAACACTGCTTCTTTTGACATCCTGCTCCCAAATGGGGCTGACAGGTTCTGCTCCATATTCCCAAAGCCCCCATAAACAATTTGGATCCAACTCCAGCAAGAGGAAGACTCTGTTCTGACCATGACAGATGGCAGAAGAGCTTCTCGAATTAGGGGTGTGGCTGCTGACTTTCTTGTAGCTCCTCCAGAGGGAAGAAGAGTTCAGTCATCTTAGATTCATAGCTTCAGGAAACTTTTACAGTAAAGTTGAGAGGAAGGGGAACAAAAGGAGCAGGGAGTAGGCTGAGAATATAGCCAGCATTGGTTGGGGAAAATGCTGTAGTAACTGGTTAGTGTACATTGTAAGACTCACCCCTCACCACCACCCCCTCAGAACCTTTCTGGATCTGTGAAAACTACACCTGAAGAACAAGGCCTTTGCTAGGAAAAAAAGACTCCTGCTGGAAGAAGAGGACTCGAGTTTTGACACTGAGGAACTAGAAATTAGTCAAGTGGTTGGCCTCCTGTTTTTCTGTTCTACGGAAAAGAAGCAGGTCTCCTGTTTGCAAGAGGTGTCAACTGACCATAGAGGGCGGACCATTGAGAGGTCCTTGCTGGAGAGTGATCTAGAACATAGAAACCTGCTCTGAGGACCTGGGGGCTGTAGGACTGACCAGAAAGAGCTTTGACAGCAGTTGAAGAAAAGTGAGACTTTATCATTGTTTTCACCTCTGAATGACTCTGACAAATTACAGAGGCTTGCTCATGGAGATTAGCTCATAAGACAAGCAAGAAAACCAGCTTTGTCCTGCTCTGAGCATTGGGCTGCTGTTAAAAGGGTGAGACCTTCCAGAAAAGGTATCCGGCCTCATGGAGCCCTGCCTGGCTACAGCTTCCAGTCTTGTCCTGCAGGAGGATTTGAAAACAAAAAAGTGACTGAGTTGGAAAGTAAAAACCGTGAACCGGAGCGAGGCAGCAAATCAATTCTACTGATCTCTAATGGACTTGCTCCCCACGGCGCAGCTCGCCCTGGTAGCTGCTGCTGCCCCTATTGCTGCTGCTGACCCGCTGGTCAGGAGTTCGACGCCCTCCTCCACCCGCAGGCTCCTGCCTTTGCCTCATCCCTGGTGGTCTAGTTGCAGAGCGTCACTGCTCTGCTGCTAGGGCTGCCCCTCTGTCTCTCTTTTCTGCTTTTTCTGTTGTGCCTTTATTTCTGCTCTTTTTTTCTGCCTTTATTCTGTGTCTGTCTTTATTCTGTTTTTCTGTTTTCCTCTGCTTTTTTCCTTTTTCGCCCCTGCTGCGGCGATCCCCCGCAGCCTCGCCCCCTCCAGTGACCCTTCCCGCTTTTCCCGCCTCCCAGTTGTCCAGGGCCCTTCCCCTTGCGGCACTACTTAATGGCGCCCACTGTGCGGTGAAAGTGCAGCCCACTGACCTTTAGTAGACTTGCTCCCTTCATGGCGCAGCTCTGTCTGGTAGCTGCTGCTGCCCCTGTTGATGCTGCTGACCCGCTGGTCAGGAGTTTGAGGCCCTCATCCACCCGCAGGTTCCTGCATGCGCCTCATCTCTGGTGGTCTAGTGGCAGAGCGTCACTGCTCTGCTGCTAGGGCTTCCCCTCTGTCTCTCTTTTCTGCTTTTTCTGTTGTTCCTTTATTTCTGCTCTTTTTTCTGCCGTTATTTTGTTTTTTCCTTTTTCACCCCTGCCGCTGCGATCCTTGCGGCCCCACCCCCCTCCGGTGACCCTTACCAGAGACCCATGGACCCTTTCCCTGCCGGAACTGCAGCCACACCTTCACCCACCCCAAGACACCTGCCCCTCTTGCCGCCCAGTTGACCAACAGCGCTCCCTACCGGGTCAACTGCATCCTCCCCAACGTGCGATCCCTCGACAAAGACGCCACAGAAATCTGGGACCTCCTCGACGCCACCTCTCCCGATATCGCCTTCTTCACGGAAACCTGGACCAACCCCTTTTCTGGACCGGACATCGCCATCGCCATCCCTGAAGGCTACAAAATCACCCGCAAGGGCCGCTCCGACCGACCAGGAGGAGGCATCCACATCGTCCACAAGAACACCCTCCGACTGACAACTCACTCAAACGACCCAACGACAACCATGGAACACCTCCACTTCCAGATCCAGACCAACCCCAACACCACCCTCCATGGCATCCTTGTCTACAGGCCCCCCAGCCCCCGCCCGCACTTCACCGACGCCATCGTAGACCTCATCGCACCCCAGGCTCTCACATCCACAGATTACATCCTACTCTGAGACCTCACCTTCCACCTGGACAACCCCAGAGAACAGAACACCGCCTCCCTACTGGAGAGCCTCGTCAACATCAGACTTAAGCAGCTCGTCACCGCACCGATCCACACAGCCGGACACACGCTCTACCTCGTTTTCTCCATCAGCGGGAACATCACCTATAGCCACACCACTGAACTCCTCTAGACTGACCACCACTGCGTGCATCTCACCTTCACCACACCTACCTTACACCACACCTCTCACCGCCCCTCCCCCGCGGCAGCTGGAACAGGGCTACGGAAGAACCTCTTGCCGACTTCCTCAGCACAACCACTGCACCAACAGACGCCAACACCGCAGCTCGCATCCTTCACAGATGAATATCCAACTGCACCTACACTCTAGCACCCCTCAAGAAGACACCAGGCAAGCAACACTCCAAGAAAGCCAGCTGGTTCACTCCCGCCCTCCACGAGTCCAGACGCACCTACAGACGACTCGAGAAGAGATGGATGAACAACAAAACCCGGGACACCCACGCAAGATTAAAATCCTCTGTCAATGCGCACCACCTTCTCTTCAAAACAACAAAGAAAACGTCTTTACAAGACAGAATCAACGCCAACACACATAACAGCAAAGAACTCTTTGCCATTGTCAAGGGGGTCGCCAGGCCCAACAGCGAGACCACAGACGTCCCACCCTCCCAAGTTCTCTGCAACAAACTCGGCACCTTCTTCCATCACAAGATCAGGCAGATCTATGACGGATTCGACACCCGAACCCTGCCACTACGCCCACCACCACCGCACGCAACCACGCCGCACCCCAACAGATCGTGCTCAACTGGACTCCGCTCACCACAGACGATTCGCTCAAGACCATGAAGAGCACCCACTCAGGAGCCCCATCGAAACACCCTGAGATCAACCCCCTGCTGAAGAAACCGTTCGCCAACCCGACAGACCTCAATAACCTCAGACCCATCTCCCTCCTCCCCTTCCCACCAAGGTAATCGAGAAGGCCATCAACGCCCAACTGTCCGTGTTCATCGAAGAAAACCGGTTTTTGGACACCTCCCGATCCGGCTTCCGAAGCAACCACAGCACCGAGATCGCACTCCTCGCCGCCACCAACGACATCGCTCCCTCCTCGACCAGGGCGAAATCACAGCCCTCATCCTCCTCGTCCATCTCTGCCGCTTTCGACACCGTCTCACACCGCACCCTATTTAGGAGACTCCACATCGCCGGCATCCGCGTCAAGGCACTGGACTGGATCTACTCTTTCCTTACCGGCCGAACACAGCGAAGTCAGACTACCTCGGTTGCTCTCAGAACCTACAGAGATCAGCTGCGGAGTGCCCCAGGGCTCCTCCCCGAGCCCTACCCTCTTCAACGTCTACATGGCCCCCCTTTCAGCCTACGTCAGAAGCCACGGACTCAACATTGTCTCCTACGCCGACGACACCCAGCTGATCCTCTTCCCTCACCAACGAACCCACAGCCACCAGAATCAACTTTCATAGCGGAATGAAGGCCGTTGCTATCTGGATGAAAGACAGCTGCCTCAAGCTCAACTCGGACAAGACCAAAGTACTCATGCTGAGACCCACCCCCTCAACCTGGGACGACTCCTGGTGGCCCGCTGCACTAGGAACCCCTCCACCCCTACGGACCACGCACGCAACCTTGGCATTATACTGGACTCCTTGCTCTCAAAGAACCGCCAAATCAACGCACTATTCTCATCTTATTTCCACTCGCTCCGCCTACTTCAAAAGACATTCAGATGGATCCCCCACAGAATCCAGAAAGACGGTCACCCACGCACTCATCACCAACAGACTCGACTACAGCAACACACACTACGCTGGCCCAGAAACAGCTTAGGAAACTACAGAACGTCAAAAACGCCACAGCCAGACTGGTCCTCTACATCCCCCGCTGCAGCCACTTAACACAACACCTCCGACAACTCCACTGGCTCACCATCAATAAGAGAATCACTTTCAAGCTCCTCACACATGCCTACAAAGCCCTCCATGACGTAGGACCAGAATATCTGAACCACCACCTCGCATTCCACACATCGGCCAGACAACTCCGCTCCACCCAACTCGCCCTGGCCTCCGTCCCAAGGATCTTCAAGACCAGAAGCAGAGGAAGATCTTACTCCTACCTCGCCGCCAAGACCTGGAACACCCTGCCCCCCCACCTCAGGCAACCCGTGTTGCTGCCCCAATTCAGGAAGGACCTCAAGACCTGGCTCTTCGACTGAACATCCACAACCAGATGGATCAAGCACCTGCCTCCCCTCTCCCCCCAGCACTTTGAGACCCGGGTGAGTAGCCGCTCTATACAAACCCCTGATTGATTGATTCCATCCCAGTATTACAGCAACCTCACTGGCTATGAAATCCGGCATCCTTGCCAATGATGTAGCCATCTTCCATGGACCCTTTCCAACGTAAACTTTGGACCTTGTCTGAAGGGTATTGTCTTCCATTTCAGAGACTTAGTGTTAAGGTAGGAATTTTGACTGTAATGACCTGCTTGGTTTACCCAACCTCCTCTCCATCATGGTCAGCTTGAAATCGCACCAAGCTCCTAACCAGATAGCATTTACTAATTTGGTAGGGGTCTCCCCCATCCAAATTAATAACTCCGTTTCTGACACCAGCCATGCTAGAAGTATAGAAAATTGTTAGAGAAATTATTTATAGGTCTCTCCTACAATACAGCACATGCACCGTCTCTTGCAGGACGTATTGTGGGCTTACCATGAACATGCACTGGCTTGGGGCCTTACCATTGCTTACTTTTGGCTTGGCTTTCCTGTCACTGTCTTTTGCCTGCATTTTATTTGTGTCACAGATAGTCTATAGTGTGTTTGTTCCTCCCATGGAACATAGCCTCTTTTCCAACTTTTGATTGGCTAGCTTCTATGCTTCTACTGCTTGTTTTTCAAGCACTACTTTTAGCTTTTCATTTAAGCTCTGCCCCTGCCCCTGCACTCTCGAGTGTTGGTGATCGAGGCCCTCCTCCACCCGCAGGTTTCCCTGCGCCTCATCCCTGGTGGTCCAGTGGACCTCTGTCTCCTTCCTCTCACTCTGCTCTTTCACTCGTTTTTCTACCCTTTTTTCTCTTTCACCTTTTTGCACTTTTCTGCATCTCTGCTCTTTTGTGCCTTATTTCTGCTCATTTTCCCTTCCTCTCGCTCTGCCCTTTCACTTGTTTTCACTCGTTTTTCTACCCTCTTTTATCTTTCACCTTTCTGCACTTTTCTGCATCTCTGCTCTTTTGTGCCTTATTTCTGCCTATTTTCCCTTTTTTCTTTATCCCTTATTTCCTCCCTTTACCTTTCCCCGCCGCTGCTGCCCCCGCGGCCCCTCCCCCCCAGCGCGACCGGCCCAATCCAGCTCCCCTCCCGCCTCCCAGCTGTCCAGCCCTCCCCGACCCCTACTTAATGGCGCGACGAAGGCGCGTCAAAGGCAAGCCCGTCTGCGCCAGTCCGCGACCCGACCGCGACCAGCGCCAGGAACCCTGGACCTCCGCCCCGCCAACGCTACGACCCAGCAGCACTCCACGCACTCAACCCAGGCCGCAACAACAACTGCAAGCTAGCATCACCAGCCGACTCCCACGGACCCTTCAGCTGTCACCGCTGCCGGCACACCTGCAGCACCGCCAAGAACACGGATCCAGCACAACCCGCCCACAAGAACACAACCGAACCGAAGACCCTGCAATGCATCCTCCTCAACGTCCGATCCCTCCACAAACACGCCACAAAAATCTGGGACCTCCTCGACAGCACCACCCCGGACGTAGCGTTCTTCACCGAAACCTGGACCAACACCACCTCGGGACCGGACATCGCCATCGCCATCCCCCAAGGATACAAGATCTCTAGGAAGGACCGCCCCACCCGCCCAGGAGGAGGAATCGCCATCGTCCACAAATCCAGCCTCCGCCTGAGCACACTCCCTGACGAGCCCACAGAACTGATGGAACACCTTCACTTCAAGATACTGGCCAGCCCCACCGCCACCCTCCGAGGAACCCTCATCTACCGACCCCCTGGACCCCGCGGACCCTTCGCCAACTCCATCACGGGCATTATCTCCCCGCAGGCCATCGCATCCACCAACTACACCCTGCTGGGAGACCTCAACTTCCACCTCGACAACCAACTGGACCCCAACACCACATCCCTCCTGGGCAACCTCCACAACATTGGACTGCGCCAGATCGTGACCGAGCCCACGCACTCAGCAGGACACACCCTCGACCCCCTCTTCACTACAGGAAACTCCATCACCTTCAGCCACACCACCGAACTCCCATGGACCGACCATCGTTGTGTCCACTTCACCTTCAGAACACCCACCGTCCACAGACACCAGCACCTGCTTCCAAGAAGAAACTGGACCAAAATCACCGACGACCAGCTCACCTCCTCACTCAACAACTCCACCCCAACCATCGCGGAAAACGAAGACCCCAACACCGCAGCCCGAACCCTGCATAGATGGATCTCGGACAGCACCAACACCATAGCCCCCCTCAAGAAAAACAACAATACCCGCGCCAAGAAAGCCAGATGGTTTACCACCAAACTTCGAGAGTCCAGAAGCACATGCCGCCGCCTCGAAAAGGCCTGGAGGAACACCAAATCCACAGAAGCCCACAACAACTTCAGAGCCGCCACCAATGCCCACCATCAACTCATCAGAGAAACGAGGAAAAAAGCGATTGAAGACAGAATCTCCACCCACGCGCACAACAGCAAGGAACTCTTCAGCATCATCAAGGAGTTCGCCCAACCCACTAGCGAGTCTACCGACATCCCTCCCTCACAAGACCTCTGCGACAAACTCAGCACCTTTTTCCACCACAAAATCAAGAGCATCTACGACAACTTCGACGAAGACAACCAACACACTGAACCCTCACCAACCACCCCGACACCCGGAAACCAGCGATTAACGACTGGACAGCCCTCACCACCGAATACACACTGAAGACAATGAAGTCAATCCACTCAGGGGCCCCCACGCACCCATGCTCCGCCACACCATCAACCGCTCCCTGGCGACCGCCTCGTTCCCCGAAGACTGGAAACACGCCGAGGTCAACCCCCTCCTAAAGAAACCCTCCGCGGACCCCACCGACCTCAAAAACTACAGACCCATCTCCCTGCTCCCGTTCCCAGCGAAAGTCATCGAGAAAGCCATCAACAGCCAACTCGCCACATTCATTGAAGAACACAACATCCTCGGCTCCTCCCAATCCGGCTTCAGAAAAAACCACAGTACGGAAACCGCCCTCCTCGCCGCAACAGACGACATCCGCACCCTACTGGACAAAGGAGAAACAGTAGCCCTCATCCTCCTCGACCTATCAGCGGCGTTCGACACAGTCTCCCACCGCACCCTAATACGCAGACTCTACGACGCAGGAATCCAGGACAAGGCCCTCGACTGGATCCGCTCCTTCCTCTCCGGCAGGACGCAGCGGGTCAGACTCCCCCCTTTCCTCTCGAACCCCACACCTACCACCTGCGGAGTCCCCCAGGGCTCCTCCCTCAGCCCGACGCTCTTCAACATCTACATGGCTCCACTCGCCCCATCGTCAGAACCTACGGACTCAACATCGTGTCATACGCAGACGACACCCAGCTCATCCTCTCCCTATCCAACAAGCCCAACACCGCCAGACGCAACTTTCGAGAAGGCATGGAAGCCGTCGCCAAATGGATGAAAAACAGCTGCCTACAACTAAACACCAACAAAACAGAAGTACTCATCATGGGCCCAAACCCCGATGCCTGGAGCGACACCTGGTGGCCCCCCGCCCTCGGAAACCCGCCAACCCCCACGGACCACGCACGCAACCTGGGAATCATCCTGGACTCCGAGCTCAAAATGGACCGCCAGATCAACTCTGTCTCGTCTTCCTGCTTCCACACCCTCCGCCTCCTTCGTAAGACCTTCAAATGGATCCCCCTCGAACACCGAAAGACCGTCACTCACGCCCTGGTCACCAGCAGACTCGACTATGGCAACGCACTCTACGCCGGAATAAACAAAAACCTCACACGCAAGCTACAGAACATCCAGAACGCCGCCGCAAGACTGGTCCTCAACCTGCCAAAACACTGCCACATCTCCCAGCACCTGCGCACACTCCACTGGCTCCCTGTCGAGGCGAGAATCACCTTCAAGATGCTCACCCACGCACACAAGGCCCTCCACGGCACCGGACCAGCATACCTGAACAGCCGACTCAAATTCCACGCACCCCAAAGGACCCTACGATCAGCCCAGCTCTCCTACGCCGTGGTCCCCCGCACCAGAAAGACCAGATCGGGAGGCCGCTCCTTCTCCTTCCTCGCGCCCAAAGCATGGAACGCCCTTCCGCTCCACCTCAGACAGACAACATCGCTCCCCATCTTCGCAAGAAACCTCAAAACCTGGCTCTTCGACAGACCCCCTCTTTGATGGATGGAACCTGCACCCCCCACCCCTAGCGCCTTGAGACCCTTACGGGTGAGTAGTCGCGCTTTAACATACCCCTGATTGATTGATTGAAGCTCTCCATGGGAGTGTATGTTTTCCTGCTGTCTTCCTTGTGTATCTCTCTCATCTTGCTCCCTGCTGCCTATGTGCTTCTCTCTAGCCTCTCCATGGTGTGCTCACCCTCGTGTGCTCCCCCCATTGATTTCTCAGCTATGTGGGTCTCCCTTACATGCTCCACGTTGCTTTCTTTCACACGTTTGCTTTCCCTAGAGCTCCAAATTGCTCTCTCTCATCTGCTTTTGACCGTCCCACGCCCTGTGTTGCTTCGCTGCCACCCATGTACATGTGTTGCTTCCTAGCTCCACCAAAACCCACCCATGTTGCTTCCTCTCCCCACCCAATCCCGCCCATGCCACTTCCTCTCCCCACCCAATCCCGCCCATGCCACTTCCTCTCCCCACCCATGCCCACCAATTGTTACTTCCTCCCCCACCCATGCCCCCCCATGTTACTTCCTCTCCCCATCCATACCCACCTATGGTGCTTCCTTTCCCCACCCATGTCCACCCTGTGTTGCTTTCACCCTATTGCTTCTGCCTTCCCCAGGTGTTGCTTCCCCATCCACTTCTAAAAAGAACGCTTTCCCACATTTTTTTTCTTTTTAGCTAGCAATCCAACTTTGATCAGTAACTACAGAGAAAAGAAAAGCAGCCGCTTCAAGGGAGTGTTTTAAAATTCTTTAGCCATCAGGGATGCTGTGCAGCATGGCTAAAAACCATTGCCAAAGCCAATTAGTCCCAAGGGCGAGACCTACTGGCTTTGCCAGTGCTTGTTTTTCTATACTTTGAAGATGGCTGCCACATTGTGTGATGCTGTTATGACACAATGTGGGGGTCATCTCAAAATAGCAGCCATGTTATATCACATTGCTTTGTGTCACCCGACTTGGCAGCCATCTTCGAAGTATAGAACATACAGAAAACATTTTCTTTATTTGCCATATTGCCGCGGTAGGATGTCGTTGCATTGCAACATGCAATATGGCAGCCATCTTGGAAGTATACAAAGTAATGTTTTCTAATTATTTCTATACTTTTATCATGGCTGTTCAACTGAGTTGGCTTTTGCAATGCCAACGCAATACAAGATGTCCGGAATTGGCAAGCCAATAGTGCGGGCCACAGGGCTTTGACAAAGTGCCCATGCTTGTCTTTTTTTGTCTACAACAAGAAACATTTCCCCCTTGCTGGATTAGCTGTTCTGCTTTCTTATTCTTAATAATTTTTAAGACATTCAATATTCATGTGGTTTTGGATATTTTTTCTTGGCTTATTTTCTGTGTGTGTTTGAACCTTGTTACATAGTACTCTGCACTCCAGATCATTTTCCACCTGCTTTCTCTTTTCTTCCATCAGCAGTATATGTTCACCTGTATATATTGTATTTTTTACTGATTTGTTTTGGTATCTGAAGAACCAAGGGCTATCCTAGATAATGGAGGATCTGCGGCCCTCATTCTCTTGGATCTGAGTGCCTCTTTTGATACGATATTTCATCCCACACTTATCAAGAGATTGGTACAAGCAGGAATTTCTCGAACTGCGCTAATGTGGCTAACGGCCATCCTGCAAAAAAGAACTTTTCAAGTTGTTGAAGAAGATAAATAATCTATTATCTTCTCTTCCCCTGGGATTGTCCTGTAACACAAAGGTCTTCTCTTAGCCCAGCACTTTTTAACATTCACATTAGTCCTTTGGCTGAGATAATCAACAAGTGTGGTTTACTGCTATCTCATATGCGGACAACACCCAGATTATCATAAGTCTTTCGCAACACATAGGCACTACCTCTGCCCTTCATGACAAGTGTTTGAATCATGTAGTGAATTGGATGGCTGCCAGCGGCCTCAAATTAAATGGAAGTAAAATGGAGGTGCTGGTAGTAGGAAAAAATCCAGCACAATGGATAGACCTGAACTGGCCTGCGTGCATGGGCAGTAAACCCACCCTTAAGGAAGAGGTGAAAAGTATTGGGGTCTGGATTGATGGGGGACTCACCATGGCAACCCAAGCAAAGAAATTATTGGCCACCTGTTTTGGCCTTCTTCTCACTCTCAGGAGAATATTGAGGTGGCTGCCGGACTCTACATGTAGAATCGTAGTACAAGGCCTGATCATGTCTCGCCTTGACTACGGAAATTCTAGTTTCAGTTGGTAACACCCGTCAAAACCTCTCTGCACTGGCTCCCGGTGCAAAACAGGATACATTTGAAAGCGCTTTCATTGGCACATAAAGCAATACACAACAAAGGATCCACAGTGATCCAAAGCCTTCTGACACTTCATCAGCTTTCAAGACATTTGTGGTGCTCTACCCTGCAACGTCTTGCTGTTCCTAGATTCAATAAAGCAAGAGCTGGCATCTGCTCCTTCGCCAACATTGTTCGTAGGTTGTGGAATGCTTTCCCTTTACAGATAAGGAAGTCTGATTCCGAGCTCGCCTTCAGAATATTGTTCAAAAACATTCTTGTTTGAATAACGATCGGTCTTTTCTCTTGCTCTCTGCCTAGCGCCGTGAGGCCCTGTTTGGCCTGCCATGCGCTTTATAAGTCCTAGTGACTAGACTATCTTGTTGCCCTCTTGAGACTAGCTACTTTCTGTGGAGCAACGAGATTTTGAGTGCTATGTTCGTTTCATTTTAGTATGAATCACTAAATTGTTTTGTGTATTGCCCAAGTAAAAGTGGGTAGAAAAGATGAAAGTGCCCTGCACTCGCTACCACCTGCTGGGCTGTTACCTAATCTGGCTGAGAAATTTAAAATAAACAGTTAATGGCTGCAGGGAGCTATTTAATTGGTACACATTCATTAAGTAACCTAGAGTTTAAATATGAATAATTATTCATTTATTAATAAAACAGCATGAAAACACAATTTACAAAGTGTTGTCTATTGAACATCAATAGTTCACAATTAAATAATCCAGACAAACTTTAGCCAACACGTGTTTCACTGCGAGCTTAGTCGCTTCTTCAGGGCAGTATCAATGTGTTTCTACATCTCTCCAAGATAAATACTCCCCATCATCTCCCTTTGTAGCAAAGACCAGTGTCCCTTTCTCCTCCTTTACGATGAGCCCTTATATTATCAGTCCCAAGTACTGAGATCATTGAGATATCACCATCTTTGTGACTTTCCACAAAACTAAGAGGGGACTTACTGTCAGACCATTTTATCTCATTAATATGTTCTTTTATTCTCTCCTTCAAGGGACAAATGGTTGAAACTACATACCATTTCTTACATGAACATATAATCAAATACACATAATTGCAATTGATGAATGAACTAATCGTGAAATACTTTTTCCCATCAGGACTCTGAAATTCTTTGTTTTTGTCTAACATAAATCTACAGCATGCACATTTGTTACACTTATAGCACCCACATGGTTTGTCTGTTAGCCAATTTGATGGTGCCTTCAAATTTATAGGTATCACTCGGACTCAATATGTTTTTTAATGTTTCCGCTTTCCTAAAGTTAACAAGAGGTTTGTCCGTAATAGTGTCACATAGATCTTTGTCAGTCTTAAGAATATCCCACTGTTTTGCAAAATGCTATATATTTTACTGTTTTCGCAATGAACCTGACTTGATGTCTGTAGACCTTCTTTTTCATATTCCCAGCTGCCTTATTTGGCATTCTCATGGTTGTCCCTGGGCTTTATTAGCTGATTCCAACAACATTTTAAGTGGGTATTCCCTATCTCTAAGTCTTTTCAGAGTTTTTTGTTCTTCCTTATAATCATCTTCGATCATGCAGTTCCTCTTATGTATATAAGTTCCCCATAGGGAATGTTCCTTTTCTGATTATGGGGATGTCCCAACTTGAAATGTAAAATGCTGTTGCTGGCTGTTGCTTTTCTAATTATCTCGTATACAACTTATAGTTTGTAACATAGAAACAAGGTCAAGAAATGTGATGGAGGTTTTGTGGTATTTAAGGGTTAGTTCTACATTCACAATATTTGTATTCAAATACCTATGATAAGAAAACAGTTGGTCTTCAGGCCCATCCCATAGAATAAGTATGTTGTCTATATAACGAACCCACATAACCACATTTTGTATCCTTCATGTCCCTCTTCATTCCAGGCATGCTCCCTCTCATACCAACCCATAAATAAGTTGGCATACTAGGGAGCAAATCTTGTTCCCCTCGCAGTGCCATATATCTGATGGTACAAAGTATTCTGATACAAGAAATAGTTGTTGGTCAAGACAAATTGTACACTTTCCAAAATCATCTTAGTATGACTGTAAAAACTCGCAGATTTCACACCCCAAAAAATGTAATTCCTTCAAACCACCTTGATACTTGTGTAAGGACTCTTAACGTCCACTGTTACTAGCCATAAGTCCTCACACCACTGAATCTTATGCAACTTCTGTAATAAATCTTTAGTATCTTTATTGTATGAAGTTAGATTCAACACTAATGGTGCCAAGAATAAATCAACTTAATCCGATATCCTTTCAGTAACAGATCCTATACCTGAAATTATAGATCTTCAAGGTAGAGTCTTCCCGCCTTTATGTAGCTTTGGTAGGAAGTAAATTATTGGTACAGTGTGAGTTTTATTATCTACATATTTAACTTCCTCCAGATCTCATAAACCTATAAAATTCACTTTTTAAGACGTTTAGAGGTTTCCATTTGAATCATCTTATATTGTAGTCCTTTACAAACTTCATAGTCAGTTTTGACTTTCAGCTGTTTCATGGCCTCAGCATTGTAATCACAAAAGTTGAGAATGACATTCCCCCCCTTATCCGCTTGCAAAATAACAATGTTTAAATCATTTTTCAATGTGTAAAGTGCATGCTTCTCTTTTATTGTCAAATTCTTCCTTTCATTTTTTTGTCAAACAGTCAATTTCATTGTTAAATCAAAAAATATATTGATAACATTGTCTTTAGGCAAGATAGGAATAAAGCGGGATTTCTTAGACAGACTACTCTCTTTGATAGTGTCTTCCTCTATATCCATTTCCTTGATTAAATCCTCAATGTCTGGAATAGTGTTATCACTGAGGCTGATAAGCAATATGTATCCTGTAAGTAATTGATGGTGATTGATGAGATGTTCGGAGTTACAGATACTTCCACTGTAGGTTTCGGTTTCATAGCAAAAAATGTTTTTAATTTTAATACTCTAGTGAATTTATATAAATCAATCTTGATTTCAAAAGTATCAAAGTGTCTAGTGGGGCAAAGGAAAGCCCTTTATCTAAAACACTGATCTCATGTTCTGCAAAAACTCTGTGTGATAAATTAACCACAATACCCTGACTTGCTCCTGATATCCTAGCAGCTGGAATTTCATCTTGATACCCAGTTCTGTGCTCAGTTGGACATCTCTCTACTGGGGCAATCATATCAGCAGGACTCATTTCATTTATAAACTTTATTCGGTTTTACATTGTAAAAACCATAAAAGTTACAATATATACACATCTCATAAAAGAAGTACATTAAAAATGTGCAATTCATAGCCATAAAAACAAAAAATATGTTTCCACCAAAGGTTACGGATAATATTAACAAATACAATAGATAAATAGCATGTATATTTATACAATTAAAAGTGGAAAACACGCATGAGTCATACCTTAAGACTATGAGTACCTCCTCCCCCTAAAATAGCTAGTATTCCAGACAAGCCCTGGTTCTCACCAGAGATTTCAGGTAGCCCACAATAAAAAAATATACAATCTGGTTTCAGCAGCTGCAAATACAAAAGTGCTGGGCGAACCTGATTAAAATTTAGCCTCTTTAAAAGGGGGAGTAAAAAATGTCTCCGAGGTATTTCATAAAATTTGCAGAAGAACATGAAGTGTAGCAGATCCTGTGGAGACACGTTGTCGCAGCCACAGGGTGCTAACACCTGTCCTCTGCTGCACCCTTTCGGAACGGCAATTAACAGATGAAAAAAAATCGAGGCGAAACCTAGACAGTAAGAACCGCTCATGGGTAGTCAGTGTTCCCAAAAGGTATGGCTCGATCAATGGTTGAGTTTTTAGGGTCAGAAATTTACGGACGCTCGGTTTGCATAATTCCTGTTCATCTCTTTCTAGCTTCCTGATACAACTAAAAGCTTTCTTAATCGATTCCACATCCTTTTTTCTTATGGTGGAGGGTTTTAAAAAGAGTTCCGGGCGACCCAACTCTGTAAAACGACCTCTGACATACTTTAACCACGGAATTCTAGACATATGTTCAAGGTTCATACAGTCCATTATAATCTGCTGGGTGAGCTCTAGCTCCTTGTTTGGCCAGCACTTAAGCCAAAACACTAAAGGGCGCAGAGTGAGAGTATCACTTAAAAATGGAGCCCCCAGTTCTTCATGAGCTACCAGGTTCAATAAACTGGTTGGCATTCCCAGCAGGCGCTTTAAAAAGTTATTCTCTGCCACCTGCAGCGCGTCTGCTGTGGTATACCCCCAGACTTCGCTACCATAACATGCAGATGATACACCTTTGGCCTGATAAATTTTCAGCATGGCTGCAATTGGGCGCTTGCCCATCTTAGCAGCAAAGCTGACAATAGCGGCAGTTATTGGAATGAGCTCCCCCTTTTTCTTCTGTATAAGAGGTCCCCACTTTAAGCGATCATCCAACAGGACCCCCAAATATGAGAACACCGTTGTGGGGACCTTCGCAGAGCCTACAGAAAAAGAATACTTTTTCGTAGGATGAACCCCTACCTGCAAGACGTAAGATTTTGCATTATTGATGGCTAAGTCACGGGACCCCATAAAATTCAGGAATGCATCTAGTAGGGACTGGAGTCCCCTTGCGGTTCTTGCTATGAGGACTGCGTCATCCGCATATAGGAGAACGGGGAGACCCCGGCGCCCCACATGCGGAAAGTCGGCCCCCGTAGATACAAGAGCTCCTTCAAGATCATTGATGTAAAGGTTAAACAGGAAGGGGGCCAAAATACAGCCCTGGCTTACCCCTCTTTCGATATTAAATTCCCTGGAAACCCGAAGATCCTGTGCATATCTGATATTCGCCCTAGTGTTCCTATGCAGATCCATTAGAAAGTCCACGATGGAGGCCTCCACCCCCATGGCCCTCATGGACTGCCACAGTTTGACCCGATTGACAAACGCGGAAGACAAGTCCATAAAGGCCATGTAGATCGTACCTGGGCGGGCCATTGTGTACTTGCCCAGGATCAGATAGAGGTTTAGGCATTAGGCCACCGTCGACCTCCCAGCACGAAACCCATATTGGGTGTCAGCAATGATGTTATGCTCCTCTGCCCACGAAGATAGTCTTTGCAATAGTACTCCTCCCACCACCTTTGCTACTGAATCAATGAGAGAAATAGGTCGGTAGCAGTGTGTACTATTTCGATTCCCCTTTTTAAATACTGGCACGATGGTAGAAATGGCCCAGGAATCAGGGCTACCGTCCCTGGCCGCTGCGTTCAATACAGCCGCCAGGATCGGGGCCCAAAAGGATGGATCCGACTTATAAAGGTCCGGCGGAATTCCGTCCGGTCCAGGAGCCTTGTTGCAAGTTAGGCCAGCAATTCCCGCCTCCACCTCTGTTAGCTCAAAGACCAGACAGTCAGTGTTTGTTGCCCGGGGTAGCTGGTCATGATGACCCATGGAGCCCTTAAACATAGATTGAAAGTGGGCCACCCATTCGTCTTCCGTAATGTGGGAGCCTAGAACGTTACCTGTATCTTCAGTAAACAATGGTCTATTAACGATGCCCCAAAACCGTGTGCCGTTCCTTAAAGTGCTGGACTCTAACAGCTCCCTCCATGCCTCCTCCTTAAGAACTCCCTTACGGGTAGCTAAGACCTGCTTATATTCTGTGCAACATGCGCGTATGTATAGGGGGTCTCTTGGGACAACTTTCAAGGCCTCCTTTAACTTACGTGCTGCCTGGGAGCAGGAAGAATCAAACCCTCTTGGGTTTGAGTTGGATACCTTATGAGCTGGAGCCCTCAAAAGTTCCCCTGCTTTACGAGAAATAACACTGAAAGCACTAAGGACATCCCTCGGTAGACTCTCCGGTTGAACACAGAAATCAAGTTCAACTGCACATGAGTCTCTCACCTCCCTGTGGAAAGCATCCGGGTCGATCTGAGACCATTTAAGGCAGCGCCCACCATCTGTGGGTCTTGATGTTCCCGGTGCCCTTCCCCTAGGTTTGCTAAATAAAAATGCGCCACAAAAGTATACACAGAGGGGATTGTGATCACTAAAAGCGCTTTCCTTGATGGAAAACCTATGAAAAAGGGACTGAAAGGAGGAGGAGATTAAAATATGGTCTATGAAAGACCCAGTACCTCTCCCTTTAAAGGTGGGATCAAGGCTTTACAGTTAGGGGCAGAGAGGGACATTAGTGTCAGTAGATCAAATTCATTGACCAGATTATTTAGTTCGTCCCCCTGTGTTGAGTGCTCAAAATGAAACCCCCTCATTCTGTGGCATCCCAAATCGGACATCTTCGTAATCTTAGGGTCACCACAAGGGTGGGTATTAAAATCTCCCAACACCATCATGGGGCATGAGCCATGATCACAAAACTTCCTTATATAGTAACTCAGCTGGATGATGCTACCTTCCCCCTTTTTGCTATTCCGTGAATTATAGAAATTAATCAGGCTCATTATATTGTTCCCCTTCTTAAGTGTAATGGCCTGGAAGCCCTGGCCAAAAAAAGGATGGGTTTTTACCTGGCACTCCACTGTCAGCGAGATATAAGTAACTAAACCTCCTTTGGCTCTGCCTCTAGTTGACGGGGAGGCAGGAACAAAATAAGCTTTGAAACCCTCCAAAAACAGATTGCAATCCACCAACCAGGTTTCTTGAAGGCAGATTACTAAGAAATGCCTAACAAACTGTTGCCATTCGGGGTCCTGGAACTTGTCTGCCAGGCCTGCTATGTTCCATGATAGAACGTTACTGTCCAAAACATGGGGTGTCACCTCTCTTTGTGTTAAAGGAAGGTGAGCCATCTGCAGTGTCTCTATCTCGGTTGCCAAGGTTGAGTGAGCCCTCTGTTGGTGCATTGGCTCCGCTACGGTCTCGGAAGGGATGTCCAGTCAATCACATTCCTCCAACCCCGATAATGTAGAAAATCTATTATCTAGTGCTAGTGTAGGAGGAGCGACAGGAACAAAGTGAGGCCCCCATGAGTGACTTATACTATAAGGTAGTTGTGAGAGCCCTTGGTTCCTACCTGCAGAGTTATTATACAACCAACTGGCTCGAGCAAGATCCCTGTCATTATTCCCTGATATATACCCCTGAGAATCAGTTCTATAAAAGAAACCCAGTGGAAGTACCTGTATTGTGGACCCGAGATGTGGTGGACCGACATGAATATCCCCTAACAGGATTCTTTCGGGTATAGAGGCCCTGTTGAAATTTACTATAACGCAGTCACCCCCTCCTGGCTTCCTGGAACTGCCTATCCAATCCACTCGGCGTACCATAATAATGTTATGTTCCACACCAGGAGCCACAGGGGTATTAGTTGATAACCAGTAGAGTACCTTGTTCTTTAACTTGTTGTTTACACCTGGGGGAAGAGGCGGGACGTTCCCCAAGACCACTACATACGGAGTGGATTCTGGGGGAAGATGAATAGTAGGAGGGCACTGACGAACCTCCCCTGACAACACCACGGGCCATCCGGCGGGCCTGCAGAGGATTGGCGGTCCCGCCTGTGCAGGGGAACTGCCAGGGGCCTACTGAGATTCTGGCCACCCCTTGAGTCGTCTACCTCCCCTTGAGCTAAATGCGCCGTATGACGCTGCACAAACTGCTGGTCTCCATGAGATTTGGTAGAGTTTTTAAGTAAGCCCGGGTCAGACATGGCGACTGATTCTGATTCTGGGATCTCACTTGTGGCCCCACAGTTTACAAAGGCAT
The DNA here is from genome assembly GCA_963921515.1 of Calotriton arnoldi. Lineage (NCBI taxonomy): Eukaryota > Metazoa > Chordata > Amphibia > Caudata > Salamandridae > Calotriton > Calotriton arnoldi. The sequence continues at coordinate 1,175,848 of CAWUFW010002525.1, forward strand.
TGGTTTGGGCCCCCCTGCAAGACTTTTCTCAATTAATGTCAACCTCTCTAGGATAGGATTCAATTTAGTATCCAACAGGGTGGTCATTATATCTTTAAAGGCATAGATGACCATCTTGTCTAGATTTGTAACTACCGGCTTAAGCGTCGAGGACTTGGCAGAAGGCTTATTGACAGAGGTAAGTTTTGGTCTTTTTGCTTTACCCCCTGTAGTTTGAAGTTTCCGTTTTGCGCTCCCCCCGGAGTTAGGCCCCCCCTGGGCAATGGATTGACTAATCTCCCTATGGAAGAGAGAATGGGTGGACATAGGATTCTGTGTGTTAGTGCTATCCTTCCCTTGTAGGGGAACAATACTTTCTCTTCTTTCAATTATTATAACTGGGGAGAGAGATCTATGCGGGGTCGGGAAAGGGGCCGGAGAGGGAGCTTCATATACAGGAGCTAACCCTTCAGTAATAACAGGAGCTGCAGGCGACCCCTGGCAGCTGTCGGAACAGGCAGGTGGAGATTCAACCAGGGGCACACTAGATCTAAGTAAAGGTGGGTGCAGACAGGGGGTGATCTGGAAAGACGCCTGTTCACTAATTCAATCTCTTTATCGATGACGGCAGCTGCTCTCTGCAAAAAGGAGTCCATTGTGGTGACCGTGGAAGAGGAACTACCCGCTGGTTTAGCCCCAACAGACCCCATCTGAGCCTTTCGCCTCCCCATAACTTTAAAATGATACCAATACTAAACTGAGACAAATATCAACATAATAATGGATAAAAATAAATAAAAGAAATTTAAATGGTGAATATACAAGTACAGTAGGCGCAGGGGAATGCCTCTTGTTCGTGATATATGTCCAACACTAGTCCAGGGAAGCTTCCTCCCTATCAAGGGCTTCAAATACCAGTGTTTGAGTTATGCATCCGTACAGAATCTGTATGATAGGTGTAGGTGCAGGCCTACCTTCTTCCGCAGGTGCAAGGTCTTAGTGACTGGCTATTCAAGTATCAGCAAGCAGGTTGACCAACAGCTCAAAAAAACGACGGCCAAGAGAAATGGCCCAGCCCGGCCTCTGCCGGTCTCAGACGGGCACAGACGGGCCCGCCCTTGGCCCGGGCGCGGCCTGGGCACGCCCGCGCGCGTCCCGCGCTGCGGGAGGGGCGCTGAGATTTTATCGCGCCCTCCGGCGCGGTGACGTGAGTGCAGGGGCCTGTGGGAGATGAAGTCTCGTTGGGCCGTTCCCCTCACGGCCGGGAAAAAGATAAATCAAGCCGTTCCCCTCACGGCGGCAGCGGAGGCTATGCAGCAGCAGTGGACCCAGCAATGGACCCAGTCAGGTAGGCTTTAGAAACACGTCCCGCGCTGCAGGAGGGCCGCTGAGATTTTATCGCACCCTCCGGCGCAGTGACGTGATTGCAGGAGTGCAGGGGCCTGTGGGAGATGAAGTCTCGTTGGGCCGTTCCCCCTCACGGCCGGGAAAAAGAGAAATCAAGCCGTTCCCCTCACGGCGGCAGCGGAGGCTATGCAGCAGCAGTGGACCCAGCAATGGACCCAGTCAGGTAGGCTTTAGAAACACGTCCCGCGCTGCGAGAGGGCCGCTGAGATTTTATCGCGCCCTCCGGCGCGGTGACGTAATTGCAGGAGTGCAGGGGCCTGTGGGAGATGAAGTCTCGTTGGGCCGTTCCCCTCACGGCCGGGAAAAAGAGAAATCAAGCCGTTCCCCTCATGGCGGCAGCAGAGGCTATGCAGCAGCAGTGGACCCAGCAATGGACCCAGTCAGGTAGGCTTTAGAAACACGTCCCAGCAGGACTCATTTCTTGTATCTTTTCAGCTGGGATGTGTTTGATTATTCCTTTTATGTGGCTTGTTATCTTTTTCTGTTTAGAGTGTATTCTTTTCCATTTCTGTCGAGCGATCTTCATTTTTCTCTACTCTTTTGTTCTTGTCGTTCGTATAATTGACACCGTAATCTTGATTTTTCTTCCCCTTTGCAGTTCTTGCACTTCTATGTGTTTGTGATCAAGGTTATTTTTTCGCAGTCAGTAATTAGATGTTTATTGCTTCTTGTTTGCATTGGCACTTAGTTTCATGTTTATTAGATCACTCCTTTACCAAACTAGTGCAGCTCTTTATTTTGACTCCCTCAAACCATTTCTTGTGTATCTGTTTTGAATGTTTGTTTACATATTCTTTCGATCTTCCGATAGTTCTGATCTCTCATGGAGAACCGAAGCATGCATTCAGTGTTGTGCCACTCACTATTTTTTTTTCTTTTCGCATAGATGGCTCATGTTTCAGTTTGATTTGCTGTCCTTACTGTACTGTTACCCCCTCCCCCCCTCTCTTTCTCCTTCTTCAGGACAAGAGTTGGACTGGGACAAGTTCAGAAGGCCACCAATCGGGTCTTACGATAGGAATCTCTCTTTTGTCTGTGTTGAGCTTTAGTGCATTTCCTTACATTTTCAGAGTGGCAAGAACTCAGTTCGAGGTGGGAATACCGCTGAGAGAAGTCATGTTTAAATAGGACTTGAATATCATCGGTGTAGGTCATAAATGAGAAACTGTGTCAACTAATAAGGGCAGCAAGAAAAGCAGCATAGTTGTTAAATAATGTAGGGCTGAGTAAAGAACCGTGGGGGTCTCTGTAAGAGAGGAGCAGAAACTAAGCGAGAGTAGAAGGGTTTATGAGTAATTGTGCATACAAGAAGTGATCCAGGATATAGTTTTATCAGTAATAACTATGTGAGTGACAAAGAAGTACAATCTGATGAGAGAAAGTATTGAATGCAGTGGAATAATCCAAAAGGATTAGAGCAGTAGTGTCACCCTGATCTGCAATCAGATGGAGTTCATCTAGAATGGACACAAGGGCAGATTAGGTCCTGTGGAGAGGACTTAGCTATATCGTCCTGAAAGTTGCTTCATAATTTACAAAATCTTCCATTCCTTGTCTTTCAAGCTCACACATCCTACTCCTGTTCTAGTCATCACTGAGCCCCACCTATTCGCTAGAGGTAACCCCAGTTGCTCAAGAAATCAGCTAACTTTTGGGATAGATTGTTAACTGTGCCATAGCTTTTATATGCGTGTGGCTCTCAGTCCATGGTACTGAGTTCAGCTGCAGATTTTTCTAGTTTACCTTTATTGCTGTTATTTCTGTCTGTATGGACTGCATAGGTTGGGTCAAGAATCACCCATTCTTCACCAACCTCTGTTTTACTAGTTGGATTTGTGGAATCTCTTTTCATATTTACTGACTATAGTAAATTTGATTGTGCTGTTTCTATTGACCAATCCTTTTTCCATTTCTTTTGGTATTGGGCTAGGTATTCGGGTGCTCGTGTGCTCCCTATTGCTAGAGCACTATTGAAAATCTAGTAGTTCTAGCCCCTTCCTTATAGTTACTTATTGGTTTGTACTAAAGCTTCTTATGATCTCTAAAGTCCTCTCTTGGTTTCTTTTTCCTTGGGGTTTCTCTTCATCCCCAATTGGGGACTGTAGTAAATCATTTAGACTAGAGGCAGTATACACTTTCCTGAGCACGATCTACCTTACCTCTTGTAATTTAAAATTTTAGAGCTTGATCTTTTGAAACATCTATTGAGCTGCTTGTTCAGTCTCGCTGTCTCGTGACACCTTCTCTGTCTTCCCCGGCAGAGTTTTCCATAAGTGGTCATATTGCAAGTTTTGGAGGGGTGGGACCAGTGATGGCCTTGAGTAACTTCTTTGTTGTTAACTACTGTGCACCAGCAGGTACAGCCTTACTAAGCCAAATTACTGGACCCATCATTCCTGCATCTAGCAGATTACTGTAACTTTGGCATGCTCTTTCTAGTTTCTCATCGAAATGCATGTGGTTGGCATTTATTATATCCACTTAAAGGTTTTTAGTACTAGTTGAGAGCTGTGGGATTATATCACTTCTACTTGCAGCCTGCTTCTGCTTAATATTTATTTCCCCATCCTACAGTTCATATTTCCTCTTAATTGTTTTTGCTCTATATAGTTGTTGTTTGTATTATTTTTCTTAATTATATATTTGGTGGCCTCCTTAACCCCTTTGACTGTAGGTACTGGTGGCCCTCATGCTAAGAAATGTACTTTATTTTTTGGATCTGCATTGCCTGCTTTATTAGCTATTATGTCTCAGGAGATAGCTGCATAGTGGTTTTTTATGGTCTTTGCTGGATGGCAGAGAAACACGGGCATGTACCGCAGCGAAGAGTCTGATACTGTTTGGATTTTTTTCTTGGCCTATGAAAAATTCCTAGCAACATCCAGACCTTTGTAGCAGAGTCACACACGGCAAAGACACACCTGTTTAAACCCCAACCAGGAGCCGTACGTTATTAGCATTTTTTCTTTGCCTTAGCTCCTTGCCTGGACACAGACACGCTTGGGCCTGGGGTAATCAGTCACCTAGCAAAACCTATACATTTCTGAACACTAGACATCTGGAGGAATCCTGGGGGTATGCCTTGTGAGTATTCACTAATTTTTCTTACCCGCAATTCTCTGCGCAGGTCAAAAATTGTTTAAACAACCAATTTCGTCACATTTCTGTGACAGAAACATTCCAAAATATGCGAGGAACAGCATATTTACCACCACCTAGTGGTCCCACACTACTACCAATAACAGCAGGACCTCATATTTGTGGGTGGGCCTATTGTAACTAATAGGAACAGTCCAGATATGTGACTGTGTGAAGTAAATGTTGTTAATATGGGCTTCACATGGTCACAATGTTTCCCTCTTGCTGTTCCTTACAATAGCCCCACCCGCGCATATGGGTACCTTTTTTATCTCGATAAGTGTGGGAACATTTGATAATAGAACGTTTAACATTTGCCTGACGTTTCTGACTGAAAAGAGAAGAAACTTGGATTTTTCTTTTTTACTGATATTTTAATAGACCTATGCAGAGGATTCTGCATAATAAAATGCGTTTGGTATTATGCAAGCCACTTCATCTGGATTCACATGTGTCTCTAGTTTTCAGACACATCTGGGGTTGGTAGGTTCCCCTAGGTGTGGGCAAACACTGAGCCCAAAGACTTCAGACATCCCAATGGAATCTGTCCATCAAAAAAGTTCCCTAGTATCTAGTATGTGGGTCCCTACTCAAGCAATGGAAAAAACACACCTGAAAACACATGTTAGAAATTGGGTCTCTAGTTGGCAGAGGTATGCACCCTGTTCAAGTAGGGACCACAATCCTAGTCGGGGTAAGTCGCAACACAACCTAAATTATCCTGTTCTCACCCTCTTGTAGCTTGGCACAGAACAGGCATGCTCAACTTAGAAGGCAATGTGTAAAGTATTTGTGCAATAACACATACAGTAACACCATGAAAACACCACAAAAAGACTCCACATCAGTTTAGAAAAATAAAGAATATTTATCAAAGTAAAATAAGACCAAACCGCCAAAAATCCAATATGTAGAAGTGGAGATATTGAATTTAAAGAAATAAATGGAGTAAAGCGATTCGATGCAAGTAGCGCTAAAAGGGTTACTTCAGGTCGCGGTAGACTTTCATTTGGAGATGCTCACAAAGTTTCCTTAGGCATTGGTCTAGTAGGAGAATATTATCCAAGTAGTCTATTAGGTGAATTCCCTGGGTCTTCATGGCTGGATGCAGAACCTTGGTCAAGCACCAAGAGGCTGACGAAAGGCTGAAGGGAAGGGATGTGAATTCGTAAGTTTGGTTCTTCCACACAAACTTTAGAAATCTGCAGTGTGGTGGAAAATTGGGGCCTGACAAGAGGAAGTACTTTCTGAGACTATCTGTGCTCCGATTTACCAATGAGTTGTTTCTATCCTTTCCCTGTGTTTGATTGGTAATTTAGTTTGTTTGTTGAATATGGTTGCTGTGAAATAAAAGAGAAGAGGGAAAGCATAATCTTCGCTTCCGGTCCTGACATAGAACTTATTCCTGCATGAGGGAAACTAGAAGGAAATACCTTGCAATGGAACAATGCTTAAAATGTGACAGACCTCATGTTCATTGCAATCTGCCCGCCAGACAATGAGGATGAGGGAGGTCGGGGACCCAGCAGCAGAAACGTTACGATCTGAAGATGTTACAAATATGTGGTTGTGGTTTGGTTACATACATTCAAGGAGTTATATATGTGACCAAAAACAGGTACCCTAAGCCAGCTTTTCACTTGTATTTACTATCCTAAGTTCCGAAATGCAGTACGCCCAGTTTATTGCATATGTCCACAATGAACAAGACCCATACTTATCTGGTGCCCTTTGCTCAGGAGACTCAGAGGAATGAAGGTTTTGACACAGTCCGGATGTTATATCTGTGACCAAAACAGGTACACTGAACTGGCATTGCATTTGCACTCTTTTTCCAGAACTCATAGAAAATCCAGACATTTGTTGTACCCCCATGCTCAAGGGACCCAGAGGAACAAAATGTGGGTGAAGCCTTGGTAGGGATATATTCCTGCACAAGGGAGTCCGAAGGGGATTGACATGTTTTGAGAAACAATTTCTAAAAATCTGACAAACATCATGCCAGCCTGTCAAAGCAAGGAGGGTCTGGCATACACCAATATATTGCTTAGGTTGTAGAGAATTAGAAAATATTTTATTTGTATCCTTTACGTATAGCCTTGAGTTTGATATCTGTCATCAAGTGAACATTACGCCATATACAGAGATGCTGCCATTTTTGTAATCTGTTCTTATTTGATTGTGCAGACTACATTTACTAGAAAATACCCACACATATTTGGTATTGTCAGTCTCCAGACATTCAGGGCAACATAATGCTGTCAAACAGTATATCTGAGAGATTTGTTTTGACCTGTTGAAAGGTAATCCCTAACTACTAATACCTATCCTTAAACCCACTCCTAACCCCCACTTTCATCCCATCTGATATCTATAGCTGTAACCCTAAATCGCAATCCTATTCTCCAACCTCAGGGTAGATATGCATTGAAAGTTTTAAATGATTGTAATAAATTATGACAATATAAATATTGTCAGTGTAAACGTAGTTGACAATAAAGTGTGAAGATGTAAACCTCTGACAATAGAATTGAGACGTTATGATGTGGCTGGCCAACATTGAAACATAGATAGAAAACCTATTGGATTCTCAACGTACCATTGCTTAATTTTCATGCTTAGTAGAGTCTGCTGAATAAAGTCATCTATTTTGGGAATTTCTTTTGCCTCAATTTGCTTCTTGCATGCCATGCCATCTCTTGTAAGCTTAGGCTTAAGCAAAATACGAATAGGTGAGCCAAGGATAACTTGAGAAGACTTTGGTTCATCATAATTTGTTAATAGAAAACTCAAGGTGCTTTGAAGGATTGATTATAATACACTAAGGGGCACACTGAGAAAAGTGTTTGAAATGTCCAGCTTCTGGTTTGTTGAGGAAACACCTTCATCACACTGGTGAATAAAAGTACATTTAAACTTTGTCACAGTACCAATAGGGAAGGGAACAGTAGAGGATGCCAAACTGCATGGCTGTAGTTTTTATGGCCATATACAGTTACTACCCTCTAATTTGGGCCCTGAGCCCACATTTTCTCTTATACATTTTGAAGGCCATTGACTTCCTCGTAGGGCTAAAGTAGGTGCATGTGCTGAAATAAAAAAAGCTATTGATATTTTCTGTTCTGTTGGTTAAATCTTCCTGCAGATTCTTCACCGGCGTCAGGAAATGGCTCTGTGTTTCTAAATGGTCCCGGTTATGTGATAATTTCCTTCAGTAAGAAGAGGATTTCACTTTCCTATGGGACATTTTGTGGTTTTCAGTGAGAAAACCTCTTGGGACATAGTTTCCTACCATACGACCTACCTGTAGGGGTTGGGATGTACTTGGGCATGTTCTTGAGAGACCTGGCCAAAAATAACTTGGCCTACTACTCTCTGATGGCTTTCGTATGCATCAGGGAACCTGAGTTACATTCTGTGGAGTCACGCATTGTCAGAGCCAAGACACCACATGCAGATGTGTGGATCTGATAAAGATATCCGGTTGTGGCACTTACGGGGTTGAACCCTAAAACCTTCAGGGGAAACGTTTGACCTAGAGCTGAGGGATTTTTATCAGTGAAGCACCAAGAGAGAGCTCTACATTGCATCAAATGAGGTGCAGAAGAACAGTATCTGATGCAGTGCACAGGTTGGTCCATGTTATTCTCAGTGTTCTCTTTTCCTGAAACTTCATGAAAATGTCTTGAGAGCTATTGATGGGGAAGAGTTGTCTGGACCGATCTTAGATATTCTTAAAGTGAGGAATCTGCAGGAAGATTATAAAATTTTGCATCCACCAGAAATGTTGTTACAAAGGTAAGTAGCTTTTTCTTCAAGGACTGCATATAGAGACTTCTTCATATCTAATTGATAGAAAGTGTTTCTTGGAATGCAATGGAATCAGTGTATCGTATTGAACGTAAATTTATATTCTAAGCAATTATCCAGATTCAGATGTTGTAATTGCTATTTAAAACAGCACATTTAATCGTGCACTGTTAGTGGAGATCAGCATCAGTATTGAAGTTTAAGGCATGTTTAAATTTTTTTTAAAGAGATTAGACAAAATTGTTGTTCAGTACACTTAATTATCTCAAAAGAGACTTTAATTACTTCAAAATAGAAAACTGATGCTACTTTTAGTTGACCCATCCATAATCTGTTCAAATACCGATTATGTCTATCCTTTATTTGCTTTCTGCAGAATGATACATTTGCTGATTTTGATTCCATGACTGATCGTCTCCTAGATGAAATAATACAGTACATTCAGATCTACAACCTAACAATTGCAAAAATCAGGTAATGTATGAAACGTACAAACACAGTATCTATATAGAAAATTGTGTTTTTCACATTGTGTTTTAAGAACATATGCATCATAGTGGGTAGAATTTTTGTGTTATTGGATTTTATCCTACCTCTGGACACGGAGTATATGAGCAAAGTTAATTGTGAAATGTGAACATTTCTGCTTTTTCTGGTTCTCCACAGAACCGTACACTTCCTTCTCACTATTCGGATGGGAAAACATATTTAATAAAATATTGCAAAATAAATGCTTGTGTTGCGGGACAGAATAAGGAACACGCAGTCCGACTCGAGGCAGTGAAGGTTTTATTTTACCTAATACACGCCTTCTATTGGAAGCCAGGGTCACAGATTAAGACTCGGGGACGTAAGTGCGGGATAACAGCCTATCTCGTTAAGGGTAAAGGAGTGAGGGAGGCACGCGTGATACACTTCTACTAAAGCAGTGAGGGTGCACACGACTTTGGGGAGTGGGTGAGAGTGCAAGGGGAGGGATACGCACTGGTGGGGTTTAAAAAGAAAAGGGGTCCCGTGCTATTTCGCCGGGTTCTCCCTCCTCCCGACCCAGCCCGCGAGGCGCTCCCATACCTGGGTGAGCCACGCTCCTCCTGGAGCGTGGCTGGGCGAAGCGCGGTGCCGTTGGCCTCCTGGCTCTCCCGGGGCGTCCGATATCCTGACAGCACGGCTCCAATCTTCTCTCCTCGCACGATCCTTCTCCTTGTCCCTGGCGTCTTCTCCAACTTCCGCTCTCTCCTCTCTGGTGTATGCACACACCATCGGTGCGGAACTCCAGTCTCTTATTGGTCCGGGCGGGACGACGTCACTGGGAGGGGGAGGGACCTCCTCCTCAGGGCATTCCCAGTTAAAGGGGCCGCTGTATCCTACCGCTAGCCGTTCCTTTGATTGGTAGGATGTTGATGTCCAGTCCTCCGGCTGCAGGGAAACAAGAGGGGAAGATAGGGGTGTCGCGGTCCACCAGTCCGCCATAGCCCCCTCTCTGTCCCGTTCTGACCCCCCCCTCGTCACACTCCCCCTCTCCCCCCCCCGCAACCAGGATTCTCCCGATCGGGGAGAAGAAACACCCGGGACAGATAATCCGCGTTCCCATTGTCCTTCCCTTGTCTGTGTATAACTTTAAACGAAAAAGGTTGAAGGGACAAAAACCAACGGAGGACCCTGGGGTTTTGTGCTCTGTTGCGTGCCATCCACTGTAAAGGGGCATGGTCTGTGTACAAGGTGAATGGTCGACCTTCGAGGTAATAGCGGAGCTTATCTATTGCCCACTTAATGGCCAAGCACTCTCGTTCGATGGTGGGGTATTTGGTCTCCCTCGGGAACAGCTTCCTACTTATGAACCACACCGGGTGCTCAACCCCATCATCCACTAACTGGGACAATACGGCTCCTAAGCCATAGTTAGATGCATCCGTGTGCAGAAAGAAGGGTTTGTGGAAGTTGGGCGCAGATACTATTGGACTGGAGGTGATGGAGTCTTTTAGCGTGTGGAATGCCTCTATCATTTGTGGGGTCGGGTTTACCAGGCACTGGGGTTTTATGTCTTTTCTTAGGGTGTCTGTTAGGGGTGCCGCGATTTCTGAAAATTGAGGGATAAAACGGCGGTAATATCCTATCAGCCCTAGAAAGGCCCTCATGTCTCTTCTGGTAGTGGGAAATGGTGTTTCAGCGATGGCTCGAATCTTTTCCTTCTGAGGTGCTATCGCTCCATGTCCTAGTAAATAGCCTAGGTATCTGACCTTATGGAATGCGATTCTGGACTTCTTAGAATTGATGCGTAACCCGGCCTGCTCGAGAGCCCGAAGGATGGTCTGGAGATGTTTTACGTGGGCTTCCCATGTATCACTGAAGACTACAATGTCGTCCAGGTAGGCCGAACAAAACGACTGGTGGTCTTGTAACACGGTATTCATTAGTCGTTGGAATGTGGCCGGTGCTCCATGAAGCCCAAAAGGGAGCACATTAAACTCGTATAGGCCGTCTGGGGTGGAAAAGGTTGTATTGCGACGGTCTTCCTCCCTTAGGGGCACCTGCCAATAACCCTTGGTCAGGTCTATGGTGGTTATATACTTAGCATCCCCCAACTTCTCAATCAATTCATCGACCCTAGGGATGGGGTAGGCGTCAAAGGTGGAGATGTCGTTCAAGGCGTGGAAATCCATACAGAAACGCGTAGACCCGTCGGGCTTCGGTACCATCACTATTGGGGAAGACCAGTTGCTTTTGGAAGGTTGTATGATACCCAACTGCAACATATCCTGTACCTCTTTCCGTATCATGGCCCTCTTGGCTGCAGGTATTCGGTATGGGCGTTGCTCGACGATCTTCCCCGGGGTCGTCTCGATACAATGTTCGGCTAGACTCGTCTTCCCTGGGATGTCCGAAAACAGGGGAGCGAAAGGCTGAAGAGCTGTGAATAGTTCGGCTTGTTCCTTCCCTGTTAGTTCCTCATTGATGACCAGTTGCCCCAACGTGTTCCCTAGCGGTTCGAGGTTTGGCAAGGTCAGGTGGGCGGTTTTGGGTATTGGACCCAACCATTTTTTTAATAAATTTATGTGATAGGTCTGTTTCTTGGTAGGGGTTATCTGTAATTGGTAGGTTGTTTTTCCTATAACCCGTACGACCTTGTATGGACCCAACCATTCGGATTGAAACTTCCTGGTCGAAGAGGGTAGGAGGACTAGGGCCCAATCGTCTAGGGTAAGCTTTCTCCATTTTTTTCCTTTGTCGTAGAAGGCCTTCTGCTGGTTCTTGTGGTGTTCCAGGTGAGAGTATGCTATCTCACGGAGTTTTCCTATTTTGTTTTTCAGTTGTGGGGTGTATTCTAACACGGTTCGGGTCTCAGCGGTTTCTTCTTGTTCCCAAGCATCTTTCGTCATCTCCATTAACGACCGTGGCTGTCTTCCATAAAGGAGCTCGAATGACGAGCACCCCAGGCTGCTCTGGACTTGGGCTCTAATTACATACAAGGCCAGAGGTAGCAGGCGATCCCATTCCCTGCCTTCTACAGAGAGCATCTTCTTCAATGTGGTCTTCAATGTCCTGTTGTACCGTTCCACAAGTCCGTCTGTTTGGGGGTGGTAGACGGATGTTCGAATATGCCGGAGATCCAGGGTGCGACAGACTTCCTTCATCAGGCGGGACACAAAGGGGGTGCCCTGGTCCGTGAGGATCTCTTTCGGGAAACCCACCCTAGCGAAGAATTCTACCAGCCTGTCGGCGATGTTCCGTGTAGTAGGTGCTCTTAGGGGGAAGGCCTCCGGGAAACGGGTCGCATATTCCACTATGACGAGGGCGTACTGGTTCCCATTTTGGGTTTTAGGGAGGGGTCCGATGAGATCCATTCCGACCCTCTCGAATGGGCTTCCTACTATCGGCAAAGGTTGTAAGGGAACGGCTGGGGGTCTTTGTAAGTTCTTTTTTTGGCAGACCCCACATTCCTGGCAATGGGTTTGGATGTCCTTGTAGATGCCTGGCCAGAAGAAGTTCCTCAATATGTTTTGCGTTGTCTTTTCGGTTCCTGTATGCCCTGCTGTGAGGTGTGAATGAGCGAAAAAGAGTATCTGATCCCTAAAGGGTTTGGGGACCAATAGTTGGGGCGGGTCGTCGGGCTTACCCTTGCGGTACAACAGTCCTTCCTGTATGAGAAACTGGGGGTATGTCGGAGAGGGATTACCCTGGTTTTGATGGGCGTTCTCCCAGGCATTGAGCAAAGTAGCATCATTTGCCTGGGCGAACTTAAAACTTCGATCCATCAGCCACGGCTCCGGGGTAAGGAGGGCGGTTTGGGGTTCGGATGAGCTTGTCTGGTGTGTGGACAAGGTGCGTCGAAACAGGGTCAGGAACTCGGGGTTGTCGGTGCCTATAATAAGATCCTCAGGCAAGCCTCCTAGAACCCCTACTTTTACTCTACCGGGGGGGGGGTATGTTTGGGATACAGGACCACTGAGGCTAGTGGATATTGTCTAACGTCCCCATGTACGCACTTAATGTGCACCAGAGCGTCGGGGATAAGCTGAGTAGGAAATAAGAGAGCCTGCTGTATGATGGATTGCTTACACCCGGAGTCTAGGAGTGCTTTTACCTCCCTCCCATTCACCTGTACACTTACGTGGAATGTGCCTCCCATCTCAGCAGTATATAGGATGGCCTTTGGGATATAACCCACTTCCATGGGCTCCTCAGTTGGTTTACGCCGGGGACAGAGGCGGGCGATGTGGCCCCAGTCCCCACAGTCGAAACATTGTGGGCCCCGGAATGTGGGGATATCAGGTTTAGCGGGTCTGGGTTTAGCAGGCTCGGTCAAGGGACGTAGTTTCTTTTCAGACTTCAAGGGGAAAGTGCGATGGTGTTTTTCTGCTTCCCACGCGGGGGTACGAGGTTGGGCTCTCGCATATGTTGTAGCCATCTCAATCGCTTGCTCTGGGGTAAGATGGGAATGCTGCTTTAGCCATCTTTGTGTATTGTATGGGAGGGCTTCAAGGAACTGTTCTAAATATATACGATTCATAATCTCCTCCTTGGTACTAGTAGAGGGACGTAGCCATTTATCCGCAGCCATCTTGAGGCGAAAGTACAATGTTTTGGGGTTTTCCCCAGCCAGTCCTTTCTCCTTCCTGAACCGTACTCGGTACGCCTCTGCATCAAGACCAAGATGGTCCAAGATAACCTCTTTAATATCCGCATAGGGGGTGTCTCCAGTAGCGTTTGCGACCTGATATGCGGCCTGTGCTTCTCCGGTTAGTAATGGGGCAAGGAAGAAGGGCCACTTGTCCTCAGGCCAGCCGCATGCCCTGGCGGCGCGCTCAAAATTCAAGAGAAAGGCATCAGGGTCCTCCCCGTGTATGTTCTTCTGTAGTGACACCCCGGATGGTCCAGGGTGAGTACCTCGATAGTCTCTAGGCATGGGGGCCGGTGGTTCCGTTACCATTTTCTGCAGCCCCTCCAACTGTGCAGAAATCGTATCCTTGAAGACGTCGCGATCGGCCTGCGCCGACGTCATCTGTCTTTCGACTGCCCATTCTAACTTCTCTTGTCCCTTTACTAGGTGCTGTATCAGGTCGTCCAACATAGGGTTACTGATGGGTGATGTTAGAGTGCCCACATTCTCCACCACTTGTTGCGGGACAGAATAAGGAACACGCAGTCCGACTCGAGGCAGTGAAGGTTTTATTTTACCTAATACACGCCTTCTATTGGAAGCCACGGTCACAGATTAGGACTCGGTGCAAAGTCCGTCTTTCCTTCCTTAGGGGGGGCGCGTTTCCGTTTGGTCCTGGGTCTTCCTCTCTTCCCGGGATCGTCTGCTGGGGAATAGCTCCGCGGCCGTTTCAGGAAAAGAAGAAAAGAGGGGACGTAAGTGCGGGATAACAGCCTATCTCGTTAAGGGTAAAGGAGTGAGGGAGGCACGCGTGATACACTTCTACTAAAGCGGTGAGGGTGCACACGACTTTGGGGAGTGGGTGAGAGTGCAAGGGGAGGGATACGCACTGGTGGGGTTTAAAAAGAAAAGGGGTCCCGTGCTATTTCGCAGGGTTTTCCCTCCTCCCGACCCAGCCCGTGAGGCGCTCCTGTACCTGGGTGAGCCATGCTCCTCCTGGAGCGTGGCTGGGCGAAGCGCGGTGCCGTTGGCCTCCTGGCTCTCCCGGGGCGTCCGATATCCTGACAGCACGGCTCCAATCTTCTCTCCTCGCACGATCCTTCTCCTCGTCCCTGGCGTCTTCTCCAACTTCCGCTCTCTCCTCTCCGGTGTAGGCACACACCATCGGTGCGGAACTCCAGTCTCTTATTGGTCCGGGCGGGACGACGTCACTGGGAGGGGGAGGGACCTCCTCCTCAGGGCATTCCGAGTTAAAGGGGCCGCTGTATCCTACCGCTAGCCGTTCCTTTGATTGGTAGGATGTTGATGTCCAGTCCTCCGGCTGCAGGGAAACAAGAGGGGAAGATAGGGGTGTCGCGGTCCACCAGTCTGCCATAGCCCCCTCTCCGTCCTGTTCTGACCCCCCCTCGTCACAGCTCGTTAACAAAATCTCCTGCTCTTCCAGTGCAATGGTCTAGTTTCTTCAGCTAACACAGAGTTCTTCTGATGTGAGCCTTTCAAAGATAAGGACTACAGAAGAAAAGTATCCTAAAATGAGGAAATGTTTCTTACCTTTGGTAACTAATTGATAATGTCTTTCCTCAAACCCCATAGATTAGTAAAGCTCAGCCAGTCAAATGCAGTAAAAATAAAATGAGTGCTATTTATTGATATATCCCTCCGCTCGAATAAACAAACCTGGGCCCGTGTGGTCTAAGGTGTCTTCCACCAATGTTAACATTCACATTGCGGTTTCTATCAAAAGGTTTGGAATTTGCAATGATTGACCAACTAAAAACTTTGCTTGAGGGAAATTACTTGTTTCATTGCTTGTAGGCAAGATTCTGACCTATTATGTGCACCCAGTCACTTCAAATAGCAGCCTTGGATGACCTGATTGACAAAGGTGGTGTCAATCATCTGTTCTATATAACCCTATAAGTAGCATTCAATAATGTCAAATCATTTTGGACAAGCCCAGAGACATTAGAATTTATATGCCAATTCTTTCCTGAATGGAATTCTTTCCTAATTGTCTCAAAATGGAGGTCACAATGCTGTTATGTTTGTTTAAAACTCACAACAGTGGTATATGGGGTACCAGGTGAATCAACTCTGCCCCCATACTTCTTTAATTCATATTATCCCAGCTTCGTAGTGTTCTGCAAGGAGCCCTTCTACACCCTGGCTCAGGTTACAGACTTTCATGAACTTCATAGTAGGCATGCTCTCTTGCACCCTCAAATTAACGCAGAAAAATATTTCCCTTATCAAGAAGAAGCTGAAGGTGCAGGGGGCACACTCCCTTGCACTTATAGGCCATGCTAACTTGATCAGCTTCTTGACTTTTTCGGTCCAGGTCATTCCTACTTCCCTTATACATTGAGACATTCAGAGATGGACAAGCTTCCATCACTGCCAAAGTCACTCTTATTTGGACCAAATTCCCTTCAATTGCAAAAAAAAAATTTAACTAGTGGTTATCCAATGTGGACATCAGAATAGAGTTTGAGGTGAGCATGGTTACTGGTGTAAGGTGATCACTGGTGCAGTGCCTAAGCTAGTCTATGCACTGAGAGGAGCCCAACCAACAGGAGGCCCATCATTGTATCCTGCTCAGGATGCAGAATGTGAATATCTAGTCTGTACATAATCAGACTTAACAGCCATGCTTGAACATCCTCTTCGCTAGTCGCATTGAGAACTAAAGAATCTGATGGATACTTCTAGCTGCAGATTCCTTACCTTACAATTATCCCCAGGATCAGGAAATGGTTTCGGTAGCAGTACCCCTGTGCGCTGGTAGGTGGTGGTGTTCGTCTCCGCGTGGCATCATCGGCATTGTCCACACCGAAAGTGACGTGCGTAGTGCCTATATAGGCGCCACTCTAGAGCGCTGGCTTCAGTTCTTTTCTTTCCGTGCCAGCCAGATCCGGAGTAGACCTACCCCCAGTAATTTGACTGACCTTTTTTTTTTACCTTCAAAAAATCTTGGTGCCGCAGAGATGTCCGCGAGGAACGCTGGTTTTAAGCCCTGTGGTGCCTGTGACTGGCAACTGTAGGTGACAGACCTACACCTCGTCTGCCTCTGGTGCCTTGAGCGCAACCATGACATCAAGATCTGCTTTGACTGTCGCGCCATGCATCCTAAGGCCTTGAAGTAGTGCTCTCTAAGCTCCTTGCCACTCGACATGTGACACCGCAAAGGTCTCGATCCCGGTCGAGAAGAAGGTCCCGGAATCGGTCGCAGGACTACTCCAAATGCTTGTCGTAGCACTCTGAGTCGTCCGGGTGTTCAGGTAAGTCCCACAAACCTAAAAAAACAAGAACTCTAAGAGGTCTTCGACTTCACCCCATCCCTCGATGTCATCCGACAAGATGAGGGAGCATCTGCATTCGAGGCTTGGCTCTGCAGTTTAGCCTGTGCCATCTCCGGGCCTTCCTGAGTTCCTGGAAGCAGAAACTACTGCGCCCAACTCTGAGAGTTTTATGAGGCTATGTACCTCATATTTGGGTGTCCCGTCCCCCCTGGAGCTCCCCTACTGGTCTTCCGTCAGCAGGTTCTTCCCCTGCGCCATTTGGGCCCCTTGGATCCATGGACCGATCCAGACCGGTGCCTTTCGAGCCACCTCGACCTTCCCCAGCGCCAGCCCTACTTCTGACGTCCCTTTCGCTGCCCCTATCCCCAAGTCCCTGAGTTCTGTCTAGTGGGGTTGGTTATTCCCCATTCTATACTAGAGGTGATTCCTAAATCATAAATGTGGCCCACGCTAGTCCCCACGCAACAAAGTCTATGTCTCACCTTAAGAGTCTATGCTAGCAACGTTAAGATGCTAAGTTTGTGCAAGTCCCCAGCAGGCCCGACAGCCTGGAACAGTCTTACCTGACCAAAGGGCAGCTGGCAATCATGGGAGGTAGTCCTTCGTAAGCGCCACTCTCCCGACCCTGAGGGCCCGTGTCCTCTTGCGGTCTTTTCCAGAATCACTTTACGTGGTCCCCCGACCTGTTCACATGGGGGTCTCTGACTTTTGGCGCACACACAGGCAATGGCCCGAACTTCATGGTGGCCCCCCTACTGGTCACATGTGGGTTGTCGACTTTGGCGAACACACAGTGACGACCCGTGCTTCACAGTAGCCCCCTTCCTGATGACATGGGGGGTTGTCGACTTTAGCAAGACTGGGCAGGCAGCTCACACTCCTGCAGCAGGCCCAGGCGCTCACACTTCGCTCACTAGAATCCATTGCTGGGATCCCTGCTAGACTTTGCTCCCTCCAGGTGTTCTCCTCCTCCTCACAGGGTTCACTGGTTTTGGCCGGCAGGCAAAAAGCTGGTGCTCCAGGCTCAGGTCAAGTGGTCTTGATTTGCTTGGTGATAGCTCCTCACCCAGCAGGGAGAGTAGCAGACATTGGTCCCTAGTTTTGGTTCTAGCACCTAGGAGTCTTGGGATCTTCTTTCTCCTGATGAATAGTGCTGTTGAACAACTTGTGGGTCTCATGCTCACACCTTTATAGTCCAACTCCAGATACGAATGTGATTTAATGTCTGATCTTTTGAAATTCAGTTTGTGGGTGTTCGCTTTTTGAAATGTTCTTTCCTTTGCACTGTTAGTCAAAGGGACAGTCTGCCAGAGCAGGAGCTGCTCCAGTTCTGATTGACCCACAACACAGACCAAGGGAGTAACTGGGGTTCACACTTTGCTGCCCGCCTGTACTGAAATATGCCTTGTAAAGCTTCAAATACATAATCCTTCCTCTCTATTAAGATTCTCTGGTCCACTTTGCCAACCTTATCAGACCCACCATCTCCCTGACAATGAGTCCAGGCCTTACTGACTAGTAACTCTTCTTGAAATCAAAGAGACTTTTGATGTGCCTGGAGCATGGTCTGCTCCCTTTTTGTCAGTGTGTGCTTCCACCCCAGCCCTCAGGAATGTTGGCAAAACACATCTCCTGTCTTGAAATTGCAGTCCTCACCTCTCCTAGCTCCTCCGGGCCCTGTGTTTCCAAAATGGAACCCACATGCCTCTATGTTAAGTACCATACACAGGCACACACACATCCCATTACGCACACGCAAGTATCATGCACTGTCCAACGCTATACACATTCCATGCAGGCCAAGGGTGAGTTAAATATACAGCCACAGACTTTACATGAGTGGACCAGTAGGCACCACTCCCGTGAAACAGGTAAAAAGGCACCTGCTCACAACACTGATCACTGTGAAACACAAAACCGGTATGCTGCCACCAATGTGCTTGTGTCACTTAAATCCTGGTAAGGGCAATAACCCTCTACCATCACGAGGGTAGCGCTTGTTGCACCATTCCCTTCCAACAAGACCACATTACCATGAGACAAGTCCTGCTGCACACACATGATCTGTGTTTGGCCATGACCAAAAATCATTACTAGCGATCCAGATATCCATGCAGCTTGGGGATTCAGGGTAGGGTGCACATCCTTCACCATGTCGGGGACATTTCTGTCCCAACAATTATCTAGGTGTGAAGTTTCAAAATAGAGGATTCTTAAAGGTTGGTCATCATAGAGAGGGCCTTGTATCATTAACTGGTCTAAATAAGAATGATGAGGTCAAAATTCGAACCCTTGGATGGCACAACCCAAAAGAACCAGAAAAAAGTTGAACCTCAGTGTACCATACTACAAAGATGAAATCAATGTTGAAGAGAGACTTCATATTTGTTACTATATTCAGCTGCCTGGTTCAACCGTAAATTGGGCAGAAATCTCACTACTACTGCCAAAATCTATATATATAGAATCCTTAAACAAGGCTGCGTACTTACTCTGCTACATTTCAACTCTTATGTCGCTGATTTGAGTGCTCAACTTGATGCTGGCAACTCTCATTCAACCAGTATGAATATGATGTAGTGTTACTAAACCAAACTGGTGTGGGCCTCCAGAAACTATTAAATGTGTTGCACCTCATTTTGTGATGCAAACACCATGACTGTAAACATTGACAAGATGGAAATTGTTGTTTTGGGAGGAAAGTACACAAAATAGACGTTTGTTATTTAGGCAAGCAACTAGTAGAAAACAAACTCAAAATACCTATATATAGGTGTCTGGTTTGAAGATCAAGGAGGCCATCAACAACATCGAATTTCCTGAAACCAAAACTGTCATCTTTTTGCCTTGCCTTTAATGCCTTAATTTGATCAACTAGAAATCTGTTGCTATCTCTTATTCTTAAAATGACAAAATCAAGGCTAACTTCTGCCCTTGCATATGGAGTAGAGACTTTTCCTTGTAAACTCTGAGCTTTTTTAAATACATCACAATGCAAAATGTATATATAGACTCCTATTCAACCTGACACATAACTCATTTCAGTCTCAGATCAGAATAGAACTAAGCCTAATAGACCAACATGTGGCTCTGAAATCTGCTTTTTTCAAATAAACCTTTAAATTGAAACATGCCTCAGAAATTCCCTTAAACATTATATCTGGGAAGAAATTAAGTCAGGGCCTGACCACTCAAACTTATGGTCCACTTATTTAAGCTCTGAAATCTTTAAGGGCTGTGTGAATCTCAACTCCTATTTGCCTCCTTCAAGAGTGCGCTTAACAAAATGGTGAAACATAACTTACATGGCATATAAATCAGCGTTGAGAAAAATAATTTATGCATGTACAGTGGTTAACTTTGCATCAAAAATATCTAGCTGATACCCATCAAAGATATACTAGATCATATCATGCTTCATACACACAGTCGCATATGGATACCGCTATTACAACAAATGCTATTTTTCCTATCCTCCCAACTCCATTCAAAGGGAAAATCTTATACTTTTATACTAAAGGCATGCAACCCTCCGATGGGGAAGTCTAGTTTTAGGCAGAGATAATTAATAATTAAAAATCATACCCTTTAGTGAAATGATTTTGTGTAACCAACGTGCAACATTACATTGATATTATTATACTAACTCCGAGTTATTTCTCAGAATGGAGACATGTTATTTTAAAAATGGCATTGCTAACTGTTCCAATCTACCTGAACAAATGAAAGGCTTTCATCTCGTTGATGCAGGATAGGCACAGACAGAATTGGAGATGGTGAAAGTGGTTGCTGGTACACAGTTGGTACTTAAGAGGCATGCATGGATGAGATCCACTTGACTCTGTGGGGATGTCCAGGATCAGTCATAGGACATGCACTTCAATGAAGAGAGGCTGATTGGAGAAAAGGTGGATCACTCGCTTGAAAGGTTGAAACAGGGCACAGCCGAATGTAAGAGGCTTGGGTCGAACATCTCCTGTTAACAATCTCCAGGAGCAATACCGACAAATTTGTGGATACTCACCAATTTAATAGCCCACAGCAACATTTCCAATGTCCCTCTTGGTCATCTTCCATTCCCACCACTCCAAAACTAATGTGAGCACCTTCTGCATTGGTGGCCATGGTCACTACCTCCCACCATTGCGTCTCTGGAGCGATTCTGCAGGTGCTGCAAAACCAAAATGGGGAGAGTGTCCTCCATTAAGAAAATGTTGCTACTAGTCCACCTATCCACTAATGGGATACCTGGCACTCAAGTAAAACAACCGGAGTCACAGACCTCACTGTCTGCCAATGTGGACTTGTCTGCTTAATCTACGCTTTGAGGCAAGACTTTGCAAACTCCTTATGGGAAATAGACCATTTCCTGCAAAAAGCAGAAGAAAGGCTGGACCTGGTAGAAGTGCGTTTGGCAATCTAGCTAAAAATCATTATGAACTGTAAATTAGAGTGGCTGCCATTGAACAAAAGCAGACTGCTATGATGGAAAAGACAGAGCATGGGAAAAATTGCTAAAACCATCTGTGCATCCATGGCATTAGCAAAGATGTAATTAACTCTGAGTTGGAAAGCCACATACAGGCTCTGTTTCGCTATATAATCAAACCTCATAACAATCTACATATCTTAATGGGTAGAGCCCTCAGGGTTTTTTCCACTTTCAAATCTAAAAAAAAGTAAACCTGATGTCTTCATCCGACTTCATTATTTTAAAGATTAAGTAAATATCTCGTCCACACCACATAAGACAGCAGTGATCATATTTCATAGTGATGAAATCCTAATACTTTAGGATTTCTCTTACCGGACACTGCTTAAGCAAGAAGAGATGAAGCAGACTACAACCCATCTTCAGACAAAAAACATACCTTACACAAGAGACTTTCCATTCATCCTTGTTTTCATGCTACAGTGGAAAAAGCATGTTGTCAGATCGATGTCAGAAGCCTCCAGAATAGTAGACTTAACCCCAGCTGAGCTGAAGATGAATATGTAAAATTTCCCAGCTAATGTGAAGGAAAGTTTCAGTTATATTAAGGACATGGAGGCGAGGCTTAGGCATTTGTTTCCTCACTTTATTAACTCAGCAGTCTATTGACAGTAACAAAATAGCCTAGGAACTACATAACCCATAAATCCATGGAAAAATCTTGAAGAGTCTTACATCCAATCTCATTAGTCCAACAGTAATCTAATGATTTTCAAGAAAGAGCAGTACCTCTTTCTTTGTGCGAGGCAGATGACATGTTTGAAATAACTTTTCTCATCGATATTCCTACTTTTGTTCCGTTCCTGTCAATATTAAAACAAAGATGAAATCAGACTCCTGTACATTTACAACAAGTCAAAATTATAAGTATACATTTCCTGTAAATTGAAAATTATGTTGTTGAAATCATCAATGCATTACCCCTGATATGATTAATAAATGCATACAAGTGGCATTACGTGATGTAATTTCTGACATGAAATAGACAATACTTTTCCTCAAAATTGTGGTTGTGTATTGTTTAAGGAGAGGGGGAAAGGCAGCTGCTAATCAGAAGCAGGTGGATAATCCTCACCTCCGTGTTCTTAATAGAAATTGCCTTAACTGTAACTAAGAAACCTTTAATTCTATGTCAGACGTTCGAGGCAAGGATTATGAATGTTCAAAGCTTACTGACTACCAACAATACTACTACTGTAATTGTTTTGAAGTAAAACTTCTTGAAAATATCATCTTTGGACCGGTCCGCAGATTTCATGAAGTCCTCTAGTCAAATATCTAGGGAAAAATCTTGTGGTGCCATGGCACTCCTTGTACAGTGAGCTCAGAAGTGGAGTAATCTATACCATAATTTGTCATAATCCACCTGATCCATCTACCAATAGTCAGGCTCAAAACTGGTTGAAAAGGTTTCCTGCAAAACACACAAGATGATGGACGGAATGCTGCACATTGGCGAACATTCACCCCCAGTCACAGATCTGGGTTTAATCCATCGTTATTTTGCTTCACCACGCCACCCCAGTTCAGACATAGCCATATGCAAATCAGTCTTGACCCTGTGCCTCATGGGAACAGTCCAGACCGAACTGCCAAGCCATGTCTTCCCTGGACCGGAATCAAGCATCCTAGGACCGGTTTCAGGCTATCAGCCTTCATCAGCCAGGATAGCTTGACTCCAGTGGCGTAGTGAGCACGGGACCCACGTCTGGGCATACCCTTCCCACTTAGGGCGAAATGCAAAACACACAAGATGATGGACGGAATGCTGCACATTGGCAAACATTCACCCCCAGTCACAGATCTGGGTTTAATCCATCGTTATTTTGCTTCACCACGCCACCCCAGTTCAGACATAGCCATATGCAAATCAGTCTTGACCCTGTGCCTCATGGGAACAGTCCAGACCGAACTGCCAAGCCATGTCTTCCTGGACCGGAATCAAGCATCCTAGGACCGGTTTCAGGCTATCAGCCTTCATCAGCCAGGATAGCTTGACTCCAGTGGCGTAGTGAGCACGGGACCCACGTCTGGGCATACCCTTCCCACTTAGGGCGAAATGCAAAACACACAAGATGATGGACGGAATGCTGCACATTGGCAAACATTCACCCCCAGTCACAGATCTGGGTTTAATCCATCGTTATTTTGCTTCACCACGCCACCCCAGTTCAGACATAGCCATATGCAAATCAGTCTTGACCCTGTGCCTCATGGGAACAGTCCAGACCGAACTGCCAAGCCATGTCTTCCCTGGACCGGAATCAAGCATCCTAGGACCGGTTTCAGGCTATCAGCCTTCATCAGCCAGGATAGCTTGACTCCAGTGGCGTAGTGAGCACGGGACCCACGTCTGGGCATACCCTTCCCACTTAGGGCGAAATGCAAAACACACAAGATGATGGACGGAATGCTGCACATTGGCAAACATTCACCCCCAGTAACAGATCTGGGTTTAATCCATCGTTATTTTGCTTCACCACGCCACCCCAGTTCAGACATAGCCATATGCAAATCAGTCTTGACCCTATGCCTCATGGGAACAGTCCAGACCGAACTGCCAAGCCATGTCTTCCCTGGACCGGAATCAAGCATCCTAGGACCGGTTTCAGGCTATCAGCCTTCATCAGCCAGGATAGCTTGACTCCAGTGGCGTAGTGAGCACGGGACCCACGTCTGGGCATACCCTTCCCACTTAGGGCGAAATGCAAAACACACAAGATGATGGACGGAATGCTGCACATTGGCAAACATTCACCCCCAGTCACAGATCTGGGTTTAATCCATCGTTATTTTGCTTCACCACGCCACCCCAGTTCAGACATAGCCATATGCAAATCAGTCTTGACCCTGTGCCTCATGGGAACAGTCCAGACCGAACTGCCAAGCCATGTCTTCCCTGGACCGGAATCAAGCATCCTAGGACCGGT